>JAIEZT010000054.1:27875459-28040459 GCA_019594935.1 Periophthalmus modestus | reverse complement strand
GCGCCCCTAAAAAAAAGCATGATGGACTGTGAAGGGGAGATTTTGGCGGCGAGCTGCGCGCTCCGTCACCTCTTGCCTCTTGAGAGTCAAATTTTGTGGTGCTTTACGCGAGAGTTCAAACTTCAAATATCGCGAGATTTTGTTGGCGAGTGGGCTATTTAAAATGTGTTCATTGTATACTTAGACATTTATTCATATTTAATTAAAAAGTCAATTTGGAGAATTTTGAGAATATGTAGGTTGCTGTTTAAGACAACTTAATTCAGCTATTAATCAAGTTTTGTATAAAATATTGATCCAAAATGCCAATAAAAAAGTAACCAGAAAAAAGTAACTAGTAACTAGTTTTTGTGCGTTCATTATACTTATATTTGCGAACAGTTTTTGTCAGCAATACCTGTACAGGCTACATTTTTAGCCATATAGTGCTACCTTTACGTGAATACAAACGTTCCCATTGGTTTTCATGTATCTCTTGTTTTAGAGAACAGAGCAGTGGTGAAAAGAGTAACTCGATTCTAGGATTACAAATAGTATAGGTTTTGTTTTTTATATATCAAAATAATTATTGCTCGAGGTTGGAGTTGAGAGAATGATTCAGATGATTCAGTTATGATGACCTCTGAACATGAACAGCCCAAAGGTATGAGAGATTATATCACATTTCATTCATTGCTTTGAACGCGGAACAAATTTATGCTCATACTTTGACATTATGACTGCAGAGCATGCAACCTTTTACAGTCTGGATAGACAGACACTTGTTTATGCTTATAGTAAATGTTATCTTTCAAAAAGTTAAAGATCAACGGCTAAACTGTACAAATAGCCCCTGGCCATGGGATGTATTATGGGTTCCTTTGTTACATGAATCTGAATTGTCCTCACTAATTTTCTAAATAAAAATATACTTTAGGATTAAATAACCCATCCAAATAGGGACTTAATCAGAACTCTAAACTTGATTAGGATGAAACTGTACATAAAAACATGAAAAAGGGTATAAATTAAACTTAAGCAACTTCATAAAATCTAGTGACATCCAGTGGGCATAATTAAAAATGCACCTTAATTAGAAAGCGAGATTAAACACTTCATACAGTGGCTTTACAATTTATTTCACCTCAAGCTTTTGTTTTTTACACTTCCTCAGTCACACCTAAAAAACTTGCACACATTAAAGTATCCTGCATGCAGCCAATAATTAGACAACAAAAATCCCTGTGAAACAAAACATAAAAATGGTGTATGCTATTATAGCTTTTCATCGACCAAACCAGGACTCAGCACAAGCATCTCATGCTGGAATGAAATCAGAAAATATGTGTTGATCATAAAGTCTCTGTGGGTCAAAGGCTAATAGGATGCATTCACATGACGGAACAAAATTATTAAAAGCCTACTGTTTAAAGGTTCTGTACTGTGGTAAACATAATAAGGTTTAATTACGTTTATTAATTTGGGATATTTTTATATTCCCATATTATTTTAAGCTGCAAAACACAAAATGTATAGGTATTCATTTTTATTTATTTCTTTTTATCCTGAATTGTGCACAGTATGGGACATTTAATGTGAGATTACAATTTTTTGGTAGTTGATGTTTAACTGAAGTGAATTTAGCATGATTGTATTAATTTGAAAGGGCATTCTAATCCATAATATTAATATTATATTGTTTCCATCATTAATCCTTTATATCTTTATACTTAATTTCTTATTTTCAAGAGGGACCTGTATTTTAATACTCTCAGTTTTCGGGCCTAAATCCTAAGAAAAGGTAATTCGGCTTTTAGTTTTTTTAGATGTGCCTCATAGATATCTTGGGTATAAATGAGTCTTTAGCTGAAAGGCGAGGGCTAATATTAATCTATTAATCTAATACATGTATCTATATCAAATTCTATAATGTGAATGCAACCTATAGCGGAGTACAGTAAATAGATCGCGCTGTGGAGTTAACTCTTCCGTAAACTGACATCGGTGCTGGTTAGAAGAGGAGACAGAGAGGTGTTTTCTGAGATGTCCTCCCTTTTCAACACCAAAAATGCTTCACGACTGATCCCCAGCAGCTCACGGAGACCTTTGTTCTCCAGCTGAAAATGTCAAAACACAGACAATCCATCAATTTCAATGCAGTCCGGGAATGGATAATATGCAAAAAGATTAATGTTGACATTTTCTTACAGCCTACAGTTTTAACATAATTTTTGTATTTTGGGGTTTCAGTGTCCTGTTACAAGCAATATTTTAAGATATAATATTTAGTTAATTGCTATGGCAACAGTCCTCACTTTTGTCATTCTGAAAACCCATGGATAGCTTTCTTGAATCCAGATGACGTAATCTGACTGATAGAATGAGTGTGTGGGGAAAATTAGATGGCAGTGGTCTGTGCTTGAGCATAGACCATTAATAGAGACAAGCAATAAATCCCCTTATAAGATAAGATAAGATAAGCCTTTATTAGTCCCACAGTGGGGAAATTCCAGACATATATCAATCACTACAGATTGTTAGATTGTCAAATATTGTTAAAAAATAAATAGACTCTATACACAAAATAATGTGATAGTGAGGTCTTGTTGATTATCGTTTTTGGTAAAGGTCAAAACAGAAGAAGACACCAATTAATATTTTAAGACTGTGTGAGTAACAGGTCCTAGGTCACAGCCCCTCTTTTTACCTCAAGCTGTTTGATCTTCTCTTCGTCTTCACAGATCCGTCCTTCATCCACCTCTATGGCCTTCCTCATCACAGACGCCATCTCGTTTATCTTGTCTATGTGAGCCTGCATTTCCTATAAACACAGAACAAAAATACTAATAAGTTATTAACTAGGTGTGATTCATGTATGATCTTGACATTCTGAACTGCTATTCTTAAAACTATTGGATGCAGATAATATGCCCCGGTTTATGAGGGACATCTCTGTAATTACTGGGCCTATCAAGGAGTCATGCATATAAAAAGCCATTTGATTTATATGGCAAGGTTGTGGATAATTCCTTTTGAAAATGCCAGTAGGCACTACCTCCCACATCTGAAGGTATAACACATCATTAAATGGCCTCTGCATAGAACCTTTTAACTTCTGCACTAACCGTGGTATGCTGCTCCTTTAATTGTGTGACTATGGCTGGCTCGTCTCTTTTACTGGCCATAAGCAGCCGAAACACCTGCTCTCTGTATTTGGTCATGATCAGCTCCAGGGCTGACTGATGTTCCTCCAATGATGTCCGCAACTCTGCAATGAAACATACATACTGATCAGATATGATGTGATTTATTTTTTGTATGCATGTGAGCGGTAAAATATATATATATATATATATATATATATATATATATATATATGTGCACCTTTGTTTTCCTGTTGTAGTTCTCTGATTTGCCGGTTTTCTTGTTGGATGCCTAAAACCAAACTTGATCGAGGTCTGTGTCTCGCAACTTGGTTCAGTGCATCAATCTCCTCTTGGTACTGTGAAAATAGTAAGTAATTAGTCATAATAGATTCAAGACACAGCACTTTACAATGTCTTGCATTATTATTCATTAAGCTAGGTCTATGAAAGAGGGCCTGGGCTACAGCTGTTTTATCACTGTAAATTCAAGTGGAGTGAAAAAGTGAAGTTACATTATACGTTATAAACTGAAAAAAAATAATAGTCCCGGAAAATGACAGATGTAAGCAAACCAAGCTTATAACTATGTATTCCTCTACTGTAAGTAAAACCACAACTCTCAATGGTAACTGTATAAAACACGTGTACAAATAAACAAATAATCTATGACCATTCTGTGATGTTTTTACATTTTACAAACTGAATACCTTGTTTTCTGATGAAATGTGCAAAAGCTTTAAAATATGTTTATTTTTATATTACCATTAAACTGACACTCACTTGTTTCATGGCCTCCACTCTTTTGTTCAGGGACGTTGTTTGTTCAATTAGCATCTCTGCAGCATTGTCATGGTTACGGAGTCTCTCAACCAAACACTTTGCATCAGCCAAAACCTTCTCCAGGGAGCAGTTCATGACTAAAAAACAAACACTGCTAAAATATACATAGTTGCAGAATTACTATGAAGAAGAACATCTGTGTAATCCCTCAATCGAGCGATTACACGGATTATGTTAACCTTCCGTCTTCCAATCAATATATTTTTAATAAACTGAGGCCATACTAAAATTTCTGTAACACACACTTCCACACCAACTCTAACAACAGAAGTGGAGAACAAAACAAAACATTCAGAATAGACAAATGGACTTTGCATACATAAATGCCAAGGTAATAGGAAGAAACTACTGCTAAACTGATAAGGTCTGTTGTGAGGTCATGCGACACTGAATAAGAGCTCATACGAAATACACACAGCCAACATGAAACCATACATGCAACCACTATCGTTTAGTATTTACATGATCACATGGAAAGTTTAGAATTATTTTTATGGAGAAGATGTAATCAGTGACAACAATCTCAAAGTGAAATACTTTATCAATGTATATGTTAGATGTTTAAGAATGTCTAAGATTGCCACCTGTAGATGTTTTGGTGTCTCCTTTATTGCTAATTAATATGTAAGCACTTTTTTTTATCATGACATGCTAACATATAAGGTACGTTGGCCCAATTACTAATAACAGTGGCAGTTTTCCACTGGATTATTAAGTCATTATAATAGTTTAGTGTGCAATCATACACGAACTTACCTGGTGAACCCAAAGTGCAAGACATTTGAAAATGCTATCCGTGACTTCCTGTTGATGTTTGACAGCTAATATTAGCATCAGGCTAACCTCGTCTCTAAAACACAAGCACACGGCGATTTTACGTTTAATCCTTTATAAAAGTCCAAAGCGTTTCCACGATTCAGTCAGTTATCCAAATAAATTAATAGTGACTGTAAAATTGTCTATTTTTCAGAAATTATTCAAGTCAAAAGTGCAGGGCTGCTAAAACTCACATACAATCCTGTCTCACGATATTTTAGAATCTCGCGAGAACAAAAAAATGTACATTTTCAGAAAACATGGCGGACAGACTAACGCAGCTTCAAGACGCGGTCAATTCGGTATTTATTTACCTTATAAAGCAATTTGTAGGAGCGTAAGAGCTTTACAGTAACACTTACGAACTGTGTAAACTAATGTACATTGTATTTCATTTTGTCCTCTGTTGTTTTTAAGGGAGTATAACGTGTTACTTGACCAATAGTGTCTAGAGCTGGGCCTTAAACAATATTTCTACGTGATATTTAAAGCTAAGTCTGTGGGGTTGTCTAGGTTCTCCATCCTCTTATTATTCTGTTTCTTAATGTGTTTTATTTGACCGTATTTGCAGCTTGCAGATCAGTTTTGTAACGCCATCGGAGTCCTGCAGCAGTGTGCTCCTCCAGCCTCTTTCAGTAACATCCAGACTGCCATCAACAAGGACCAGCCTGCCAATCCTACTGAGGGTGAATTTGATTTGTTTACTTTTTTATTTTCTACTGTTATAAAGCTGCAGGAGAATAGTTATCAATTAGTGTACTAAAAACTTAGTATTTAGAATCCTTCTTGTACAAGTATTATTAAAGTGTGTTTAAGGATTATTATGGCCTACATAGACTCCTGCATAGTGCTGGTGATATTAGTGACCCTAAAAAGTATACTGTATACAGTTTCAGAATATACCATAGGTACACTTTACTGCCCATACCTTTTCTTCTTTACCTTAAAAAATGCTAAAATGGCAAAAATAAAATGCACATATTCCTTTCCATATAAATTTGTTCATCATGTTTGTGTTTTCTGTGGTTCAGAATATGCCCAGCTGTTTGCAGCCCTCATCGCCAGAACAGCCAAAGATGTGGATGTGTTAATTGACTCTCTGCCCAGTGAGGAGTCCACAGCAGCTTTACAGGTCAGTATAGAGAACAGACCTTAAGAAACATGTAATAACAAATGCTAGAATGTCATGTGCTCCTAGAATCCTAAAAGATTGTAGTAAACAACACCAAAACTATACACATGCTACTACCTGTCACAAGAGGGAGCTATTACAACATTTACACACCTTTTACTTGGAGCTTTGTGCCTGGAAGTTCCTGCAAGTTAATATTAACGTTGTACCAAAGGGTTTGTGAGAGCTAAGACTGAGTTAAATTCACAGATTTCATAATTTGAAGGTATTGGGTACACAGCTTTAATGACATAACATTTAAATGTTATGACATTGCCTGTTACCATCTTTTGTTAATTTTTGTGGGCTTTTTGTAAGCATATGCCATCCTGTCTCAATGAAAACAGACCACATCTCTCCCTTTGTGTCCTCAGGCTGCAAGTTTGCGTCAGTTGGAAGATGAGAACCATGATGCAGCAGCTCGTCTGGAGGAGGTTGTGTACAGAGGGGATGTCCTCCTTGAAAAAATCCAGAGCGCTTTGGCCGACATCGCACAGTCACAGCTCCGAACCCGAAATGCTGCCCCAACACAAGTTTCTCCCAATGAGTCCTGACTGAAAAAAAAGGATTATTACAGACTACATAGACTCTATACATTTCTGTTTACAAATTTAAGTTTAACAGATCACAAAATACAGCTTGAACATGTTTTTTTATGAAATCTGGTAAAACACTGGCTGGAAAATGTCAATCTCTCACCCTACACATCTTTATAGTGTTCAAATATTTAGTTTTACCTGTTATTGTTCATTCAAATTAATCCTAGTTTTGAATGACCAAGGCAAATCTAACCTTACTCGGCAAGATGTATTCCTGCGATATTTGTGAGTTTGCAAACTCACGTGAATCCATCTTGGAGTGCCCCTGCTGGTGCGATAGGGCCTGAAAGATGGTTGGTGCACCAGTCACAGAGCAGCATTGCGGTTTGTGCAGAAGCCTAAGGCAAAGTGCTCAAGTGAATCAAAATAAACATGGCAACGCCGTCAGACGAACTTCAGCCTATTTTACCATAATTACCAACTATTTTGTTTGTGAAGAATGTGCAGAAGGTAAGCACTTTATGCATTTGTGGACAGAGAATATGTCTGTGCTTTTCTCTCAACCGGATGTAACAAGTTACATTTTTTTTGTTTTGTTTCGCTGTTGTGACACTTCGACCAATCAGATTCAAATAATCGTCATGACTGATCACTTTCATCAAGAGCCATCCCAGATTGATAACATGTAGAACTCAAATCAGAGTGGCACACATGTTAATCTGGAGTGAGCCAGGTTACGTCAAACCAAGAAATGCAGGAAAAATGCAACTCTACATTTATTTTCTAAACCAACAGCCTCAGTAATGTAAATCAAGTACAAGACCCAAAGACTCACCTCACCTGAAAGGCTCCTTAAAGAACATTTTTTTCCAGGTAAAATTATTCCAATTTGGGGTTGAGACAGTCATAAAAATAATGTCAGCTGCTTTACATAAACATTGACCTTCAAGAAAGTACACAAAGAAAACTTCCTTTTAAATACATACATTTAACACAAAAAGGTATAAAATGCAGTCTAAAATAAGTTGAGGCTGTTGTGAATGTCACCCATTGCTTCAGTCTGAATATTTATTTATGACTCAGTGAGTAAATTATTGAAGTATTACGTGTTTTTTTTGTTGCACTGGTGTATGAGTGGATTTTCTGTTTGGCTGAGACCACTTAACACATCTGGTGGGCTCACGTAACAGGATTGTATATAAAACATCTTGACTGTTTTAGCTCTCTAAAATCGCCATTTTATACAATTATTTCCAACCTGTGATTATCTCTTTAAATACTCAGTACTTAAAGTGTACATCATACTTATAATTTATATGCTGACAATAGTCACAACAAAGCAAATGTTTTGTAGGTATTTCTAAACAATATTTTGCCAATATGTCTTACATCTATTGTGTCTTTTTCTTTTTGACAAATAAATTGTCAGACATTTCCATCCACAAATGTAGGTGTTTATTTTCTTTTTGTAACAATTATGGACAAGGAATAGGTACATTTCAAGTGTTCAGATTGTAAAGGTTTGGAATATTTGAGCAGCAGGATACAAAAATTGGGATCTGTAAGGAAAGCAATTTGTGGGAAAAGTAACTTTTCCCACATACTTATAAGTTCATCATCAGACTAGATATGTGTTTTTCCTACCAAAGTCTTTGTTTCCACATATAACTATTACCTCATCGTCCATTCACCCACACTGTCACTTCCTCTTTCTACCAAATAACACTCATGACTTAATTTTTTTTTTTTTTTTTTCCTTTTCTAAGTACTCTCTTAAGTTCTAAGAGAGGTTATACAAACCAAAACTAAAGCTTTAAAATTTAAAGGAAGCTTAACCCACAACAGGGTGAATAACGAAGGTGTATTATATATGCTCCACAAATTGTATATATTCAAAGTTCTCAATTTATAATTTTTATTAAAAAGTTAACTTCTATCAGGGTTTAAGTACTGTTTTCCTCTTGCAGAAATTGTTCTCTGCATTTGACTCATCCTTCAATGATGCTGGGGCAATATGTTAGGAGAAGTAGGCACCCAGGCACCAATCTCCCAGGGTGAAATTTAGTTTACATTTTCTGTAAGAAGATAAGATCCAGTCCTATTGAAACTAATCTAAAACGTTCACTGTTCATTGTCAGATCTTTATTTAACATGTTTTTTTTTTTGTTATTATTATTATTATTAATTGTATTTCTTCTTTTAAGCTTGACTTTATGTTTTCAGCTGAAACATAGCTTGACAAAACATGAAACATGAGCAGACAAAAAAGGTGGAGCTGTGTGTACAGTTTTTAGAAATCCTTTAGTTACTCACAGGTTGTCATTTGGGGTGTTTCACCCAATCACCCTCCATACTCAGTTATATACAAATCTCCCCAGCACTGTCAAAGTTCTATTGATGATTTCATGCTTTCAGTCGTATGCACAGACTTTGATGGTTTAGTAATTATAGGTGATTTTAATGTACATGTGAGTAATGTGTTTGACAGAAACACTAAAGAGCTCACTGCTGTCCTCGAAACATTTGGTCTGACTCAGTATGTTGGGGAGCCCACCCACAACAGAGGGCACACTCTGGACCTGCTCATTACAAAAGGAGTAAATATTTCAAATGTCATTGTGGTTAATGTTGCTTTATTTGATCATTTCTGTGTCTGTTTTGACCTGTCTATTATTCCACAACCAGCGGCTGGTCCTCCAGTTGTTTGAAGGAGACACTTAAATTATAACACAAGTGCACTATTCACAGAAATGATACACTTTGAAAATGCCTCACATTCTAATGTTGAAGATTTGTTCTCTTCTCAAGATTTTAACTCTGTGACTTTGAGTATTTTGAATGCTCAGGACACCATTGCCCCGATGAAGGTTAAATGGTTAAAGATAAGCAGAAAGCACCATAGAGGAATGGTGACTTGGTCAGGGCTGAGCAGGAAATGGCGCAAGTCACAGCTCCAGGTTCATTATGAGATTTACAGAAAAAATATATACACGTACAATGTATTTTTTGGACAATATTGGAAGTTGCAGTAACAACTCTCGTGTCCAAACCCTCCAGCTCCACTGACATTAGAAGTAATTTTCACATCTACGTGCAATCACTTCCACAACATAATTAAAACCCAACAGTCAGCTAGACACTTAGACACTTTGCACCTGTAACTGACCAAACCGTCCGAGAGATCATCACCAGTCTGAGTTCATCTACATGTTGCTTCAATGTGTTACCCAAGAGATTTCTATAATATATGTTCAAGAGTTTGCAATTGCCACTTGCATAGTTAACATGTTACTTTAATCTGGAACATTATCAAGAGCTTTGAACCCTGCAGTTATCGTGCCTCTCCTTAAGAAGCACAGTCTTGATGCTACAGTACTGAACAATTACTGACCCATCTCAAATCTACCGTTTTTAGGCAACTTCCTTGAATAAGTTCTTTACCAAAAGCTCGACTTCCTACAAATAAATGTTTTTCAGTCAAGTTTTAGACCCCACCATAGCACTGAGACTGCTCTCATCAAGGTGACAAATAACATCCCCCTGGATACTGATTTGGGCAAAGTTTCAGTCTTGATCCTGTTAAATCTGAGTGCTGCTTTTGACACTGTTGATCATCTTACAGAAACTAAAGGACTGGGTGGGAATCTCTGGTACTGCACTAAACTGGTTCAAGTCCTATCTAGAAGACAGAGATTTTGTTGAAATTGGAAACCAATGTTTCAGATCAAATGGTCCTGACCTATGGGGTGCCCCAGGAGACAATCCTGGGACCCTTTTTGTTCAAACTTGACATGGTGCCATCAGGCCAGTTAATATGCAGCAGGAATGTGTCCTACTACAACTATGCAGATGGCACTCAGGTCTAGGTCTCACTGGCAGCAAGTGAGTATGGACCAGTGGATTCACTGTGCCACTGTATCCAACAGATCAGTGTGTGGATGCAAACCAACTTTCTCGCGTCAGCAGTCACCTCTAGCCTTTCTCTCTCTAAAATCTTCAAAGCTAAAAATCTAGGGGTAACAATGGACTCCTTGTCAGGATCCATTCCTGGTTTTGCCTTTTCCCCTCTCCCTCATCTCCTCCCCTTTGTCCTGTTTCTCCACCTCCCTGGGAGTGGCTTGGCTGCTGGCCCGCCTGTCTCCTATCCACTACTCATCAGCTGCAGTATAAGAAGCATGACTCCCCAACCACTTATGGCCAGTTCGTTGTTGCTACTTCTACTGTTAAGTATCGCTTGCACTGAGCTTTTTACAATTTTTTGAATACTTTTGTAAATGTTATTTTTTCCTGCGTCTAAGTGCTAGTTACCATTCCGCCTGTCCTGTATCCTGCCTGTCTCGTAATCCTGTCTGCCTCGTAACCTGCCTGCCTATCTTCTTACCTGCTCACTGACACAAACCCAGTCCACCTGCAAGATATCAAATACTCATCTTTCTGTAATAAACTTGTTACAAATTTACCTGCTGGCTAGTCCTTATGGGTCATTGTATACCATGACACTCAGACTTGAACTTTAAGAGCCACATCAAATCAATAACATCTGCAGCTTTTTACCATCTAAAAAACATTACAAAAATCAAAGGTATACTGTCTGAGTCCAGCTTGAAGAGACTTATCCATACAGCCTGTTCACTGGCCTCTTGAAACGAGCAGTAAGACCTCTGTAGTACATTCAAAACGCTGCTGCTCAGGTACTGACCAGAAGGTCGACACACGTCCTGTGCTCAGGTCTCTGCATTGGGTTCCTGTAGTTCAGAATAGACTTTAAAGTGGCTCCATGTCCTAGCACCAAAATACGTCTCCAACATGTTAGTGCCATTTGAATCATCTCGCACTCTGAGGACTCAGGTACTGGAGTGCCTGGAGGAAACGCAGTGGGAGAAACATGCAAACTCTGCATAGACAGTACCCTCTTGTTGAGGCGAAAGTGCTAGCCCCTCATGTCCTGACCAAGATCCTGGGTATGACTGGTTAGACTGTTTTGCACACTGCTATAGACTGGTTCCTAAATTCATTTTTAAATGATCTAAATTTGAAAATACTCACAGAAGTTGTGATGGAAATTTGAGTATATTCATGCTGTGTCTTTAAATGCATTTGATCTGTGTCTGTCTGCCAGACCCAGTCGAGACATTAACCTGTGTGAAGCTCTGTCTCCATCCCACATGAATCTCGTTGTTGTTCTACCTGTCTAGGTGTAAAAGTTCATTATCATATGGGTGTGAAACAAAAGTCACTCTGCTTTGAAATGTATGTAGCTTTGTCATTCTGGTATAAAATAGCCAGAGCTCAGATGCTCAGGGGACTTGCTCGTGGGACTTGGTGTGCAGACTGGGGGAGACGCCGAAAGGCTGCCAGTGTGTGGCCAGGGCAGGCCTTGGCCCTGTCCTGTCTGTATCTGCTGTAACAAAGAATAAAGCTCTTGTCTGTATTTCAAATACTCACCGAGTCTCGCAAATTGATTACTTTTCATTGAGAATTGTAATTTTTTTCCACAACAGAAGTCAAACCAGATTTTTGTTGCAAAAGTCTTTCCTTAGAGAAACAAAAATTCACACATTAGCCTACTTCATTACATACAAAGACAGAGTCCTATTTTCTATTCACAAGCATCCAAGTGTCTAAAGACAATTTCCCCTGAATTTGTTGAAGTCTAAAATGTTTAAAACGTTCCAGGTCTAAATCTAAATATAGGTGTTGTGTCATAGCTGAGTGGGCCTCATTGATGCAGAGAATATAAAAACAGCTCTGTCTGCAGCTCACCACACCCATAGGCACAGGGCACACCCTCAGGAGCTGACATCAGGCCTGCCTAGAAACACACAACTTCCGCCCAGAAACACACAACTTCTCCAAATTAGGAAGATTTGGATTTACGGCTTTTAAAGTGTAGTAACTGTTGTCATATTAAAAAGGAAATGTAAAGTCATATTGTTTTAAAAAATAGGTGCTGCACTGAGGCCAAAACTTAAAGGTGCACTATGTAGCTTTTTGTTTGAGGGTTTGCCACCTGCTAATCTCCAAAGAGATAGTATTGCTTTGCCTGGAATCTTCCACATTTTAGCTTTCTCCATGGAGGCAAGCAAGTAACATCACAAGATGAATTTACCAGTCAGATATGTGGAGAAGTGACCCTGCTCACAGTTATATAGCTATGGTCATTACTACAAGGCTACATGTGAGTCTAGAGGCAAATATTTACTTAATACCACATTTGAGTGCAGTACCTGAGGTGTATAATTATCATATTACTTATCTATAGCACAAAGACCTTTAGCCTATCAATACAAGTCAACAAGGAAATAAGAAAATTGATAAGGCACTATAGGGTGGGCTACCTATAGCCCATTGGGCCTAATTCCAAGTTATAACTCTGATTACTCATAGAAGAGCATTTCTTATATAAATAGACCTACAGTGATTATCAATTTATTGCTTTATTGCAGTTTTATCTGATGCTGGCAAGATCTAAGGTCTTCTAAGTTTATGGTTACTGGTTTTATGAATATATTTTACTTTCATTCTATTGTACTGTTGTTCAGAATGACATTTACTTGACCTCTTCACAGCAGTTAAAAATGTTTTCCTGTGTGACAATGGGTTTTCTTTAGCGGAATAACTATGATTAAAAAAAATACTACTGTAATACAATATGTTTTTATGGTCATAAGTCCCATTAAATTACATAATACAGCAAATACACTAAAATAACTGTGCCTTTTTATATGCCTTGGAGCCCTATTCAGAAACGTCATGTTTAGAGAGATCTGATTGGCTGAGAGGCGGGACATTGGAACAGCTATGGTCACTTCTATTGGTTATTATGCATTACTAATTCATTTGTCGCGCTCTGATTGGTTAATACACATGTCTATCAAATCTTACACCGTTGCGTCTCCATAGCGTCAGATGAGAGACCCGACGGTCCCAGGAAGCTGCGATATCATTTAGCTACAAGACAGGACAAACGCGGGATTTCGAGATTAGATTTGTTCATGTATAAACGATAAATTTTAAAATTTTATACCAAGTTTACGCTCGTTTAACCCAGTCATCTATGTGTGGTTTTACACTGATGAGAGCGATGTTTACTCTGCAGCCTTAGGTGCCTCTGAAAGGTTGCACTGCCTAAATATTGAGCTGAAATTTGGACAAAAGACCAAATTGTTCCTCTTATTTCACCTGTCTTGGGGGCTGGCGCCGAGCCAATTTTGACTCTGGAGCAGGACACGGAGGTAAGTGCAAATGCTTGGTGTCTTTGTGCTTTTGTTGGATTTAATTCATCATTAACCTGTCAGAGATGAGCGTTCACATATTAAGTAAATCTATAGACTAAAATAACAGCGTGTCAGATGTTTGCTCCAGTGTTTTACAAGGCATTTTGACGTCTTAAATGTTATAAATCCGATGTTACAGATGATGAAAACATCTAGTGTCTTTAGAAGTATCTACCATGTTTACCGATGCAACATCATTGTTTTTTTTAATTATTGCTGAATGAAATACGTTTTAAATAGCTTACACTGTAAAATATCATATTCAGTCTTGCCTCTTTTCTAAGAAGCTTTTAAGAACTAATAGCTAGAATGACCTCTCTGTTTTTGGTCACTGTTATGTGTTTAAGTTAAAGGATCACCACAGATTCTGTTGCTGCTTGTACATTTTCTACAGTAGGCTACAGTCCTGTAGTTTGGGGCATGGAGCCTAGGAGCAAAAAACAGGGAAGTTTTTGGTCACCCGTGTGTGTAATGTGTGTGAATCACCTTTTTTCTGCAGACTTCCCTTGACGTATTTAGAAAGAAAAGTAACATGATTCAATGGAAGACTATGAAACTCATTGGCTTATCATCTGATTTAGTAATTGTATAATTGTAATAAGTGACTCCAAAACAAGCCATGTATTGAAAGAAGATTTCTTACCTTTCTTACTTTCTTATTCTCTAAGAATTCTAAGTTTGTTTTTTTAGTTTTTTTTTAAAGTAGATTTGGGTAATGTATCCGATAATGTTGGGAATATTGTATTGAAGGTATGCACAATTTTAATATTGGCTTTATCAAAATGCTGTGAAAAGGGTTTTATTGACCAGTGGTATTAAGTCATATTTCTGCACTGTCTGCATAGTCCTGTCAAACTAAAAATAACATACCCAGTACATTTAAAGTTGCGTTTTCACACATCTCTTTTAGATTGCAAATAATCTCTCGTTAACAGGATTCTCCCAAAAAATATATTGAGACACTTTTGTCAAAATTGCTCTCTCTATTTCTAAATTAAAACAATATTACTGTCTGTTACTAAAGCAGTTGTGTAGCTTGGGGATTGCTTGTCCGATTCCTTATTTCCTTATCCATGTTTTTCCTTGTATTTGCATGTGAGTATTTGTTAATGTAATGTTCTTTCTTCAGCCCATGGAAACTCTGTGTGACTGGACTCTTTCATTGAAACGGAAAGGGCTTCCTGTGCACTCACTCTTTACTGTATGCAGGGTGGAGTAAGTCTGGCTTTACTCCTCAAACTCAAGAATCTAACACCAAACTGAGAGCTCCACTAACTCAAATCCATTCAGTCTAGTGCAGTGGTTCTCAAATTGTGCTGCAGGTACAGCTGTGATACAAGGGCTGCTTCTTTTGGACACGGGTATTAGGGAAGGGGGTATTTTGAAGTCCAAGTGATGATATCCTCATTTATTTATATTTATTGAGTCAGCATTGATTTGTTCTGATTTAGATTCTGGTTTAGTTTTGCATATACCTCCTAGACTTAAACAAACTTGGACAGTAGTAGCTCACACATCATAATATAATAACAAAAAGCCAATAAATAAATAAACATTGATACAATTCAAAATATATAAAGTAGGAAAAATAGAAAATAATTTTATGTTCTAAAATAAGATACAAATATACATGTCCTCTTTTATACTTGTGACCTGGTCTAGACCTAGTTTTGTTTTTATTTAGTCCTGGTTTGGTACTGGTTTATTCCTGGTGTAGTCATCTGTTGAAGTCTTGCTTTAGCCCTGGTTTAGTCCTTACTGGTCCAGGTACAGTATTGGTCCACGAAGTAGTGAATTCCTACACTCTTCATTTTGTTACTTTGCCTACAGATTAAAAACATTTTTGTTTAAGTCCTGGTTTAGTCCTGTTTTTTCTAGTTTTAATCCTAGTTTGATAAATACAGGCTTAGAATGTTGGTTTAGACATGGGTTTGGTTGTGGATGCCCTTAGTCGCAGGTTTAACCCTGCTCTAATCCTGGCTTGTGGTTGATTGTAACTCGTAGCAAGCCTGATAAGTTTGTTGTAATTTGTTATAATGTATTGTATTATGCAAACATTACTTTTGCTGCACAATTGTATGTATTGCATACAAGCTATTTTTGAGTCCACTTTTCTAAAACACCAATTTAGTTCATGCATAAGGGAAACTGTTGTTCACCTCTGGATTAGATAATTGTTTCTTTGGTCTTGTTTCCACTGGAACATTTGCACACTTCACTTCAGTGGATTTTCCATTTTGTGAAACAGGGTACATGGCATCCCAAGTTAGATTAGTGTTATTGGATCCAAAAAAGGTTCCTGAGGTTGTTTATAAATCAGTAAACATTTTACTGATTCACTCACTCACTTCTCCTCTCTGCTGTTATCCCATATATAATCTAAATAAAATAATTTGTCTACTAAGATACCATCAACTGATTAACCAACTAAACGGCTAGAGGAATACACTTCTAGTCTGGTTGATCTACATTGCTGGTGGTTTTGTTTACCTGATGCAAATGACCATGTTCACAACAAACAGGCCTAAAAACATATCTGCTGTTTAGAGCTGGTGTGATAAGAGGAAACAAAGGCAGAGGAAAATTATCATTATCATTTCACATGAAGTGCTCATGGCTTCCTTATGCTGTTCAGCTGGATGTTCTTGTCTCAAAGCAAGAAATATTACAAACACGATGTCATTTACATACATTTGTTCAAAGTACATTCATGAGTCGTGGAATGTCGGGCAAAAACGTTCTCATAAAGTTCTCAACTTTGTGGTCTTGAGAAAGATGTCATGGGTCAGGGCTGTACAATTTATTGCAATTAAATCAAAATTTAAATTGTCAGAATTACCAAATGCGTCCTTTTATAAACGAAGCAACAAACAAAACAAAAAAACAAAGCCTTCAAGTTTAGAACTCTGAAAACCTCCTGCCCTGAATTGGGTATTAGTTGTGAACTGCAATGAATTTGCCAACAAGAAGTAAAATTGCAATACTGTACTTGCACTAATCAAAGCTGTGCAGTTTTATTGTTTCACCCGTATCACACTTGGTACCTCTACTTATGTCAATTGTCAAATTAGAACATAAGGGAGGAAACATTTTACCCCCTAAAACTCAGTTGACTATAAGGTTAACTTTGGTGGTGCTTCTAATATTTAGCCTCTCTCTTTTTGACTGACAAGTTTAGCTGTTCTATTTGAAGTGGCAGTGATGCCTATAGGGTTGAATACCTTTCCGTTCCACAACACAGTACCACTACCCTAATTGACTGTGAGTCCTATAAACACAGAAGTCCATCCAGGTCTATAAATGTGATGACTGCCATTATAAGGCTAATAATATTGTCATGACATTTCTTTATTCTGGTGCCAGAGCTGTGTTTGGCCTCTGGGTTAAAACTGAACCTGCCAAAGTTGGACTAGTTAAATATATATTCAGCCAGAGGAGCCTTGTTTGTGTGGACACGGAGGAACTGGGGAAGTTTCACAAGCAAATGTTTAACTTCTGTAGGATTTCAAATGTTTACACTTGTCAACAGTGCATTCATGTTAATAACGATTACTGTTGTGTAATTGTATAAATATGCATTTTTCTGTTTTTAATACTTAAATTTCGACTAATTTATTTAAAGATAGATGTTGAGTGATTTCTGGATTGACAAAATATCATGAGTATTGTTATGTTCACTGATCCCACCTGTTCATTGGCCCCTTGTTCCAGTTATTTCACCTGATCTGGTGCGTGTGCTGTGTGCTGTGTGATGAAAAGTTCTTTATAAAAGATACGATTTTGTGATCAAAAGGCCTATAATAATCTTGGTTTATTCATCAGATGAGTTAATAGTGTTCAATAGATAAGTGTTTTTGTCTCATAGTTTTTTTTGCAAATGAACTACTTTTTATTGTGTTGTGTCTCCTGTTTAATATGCAGTACACAGTTATTCTTTTTGAGACAAAACTGGTTTTAAGGGGATTATCATGCTTTAGCTCAGCATTTTCTCCACCAATTTCTTTTTGTTGTGACAGCCTATATAGACCTAATGGTAGTTTCACACACTGAAATTAGCCCGATAACCTGTTTGTAAGATTTTACTGGTCTGATTGGCTCATTTAGTAGATTTTCACTGTGGATTTTAAGTAAAAGCCAAAAGTAAAATCTGTCAACTGCTCATCCAAGCTACTTCTTCAGTTCTGGTCAGATTACTTGTGGACACTGCCTTATATCTATCTGATGTCCACAAACACAGAGGGGAAAGTGAAGGAGGAACAATACTTAGAGAAAGCTCTTTTGGCCTATGGACATCCAAAATGGGCCTTGAAGAGAGCTAAAAAAAACAGGGAAGATGAACCTAGAAGGTAAGGCGTAACTATTCCTTTTTCAGCTGGTGTGCCTGAAAAGCTTCAGTGAATTTTCAGACAGTGTGAAATTACGGTGTATTTCAACTATTTCTACAAACACTTTAAGACAGAAACTGGTCCACCCAAAGGACAAAACCCTAAGCCATAAACAAAGTAATGTAGTCTACTCCATTCAGTGTAGTGAAGAGTACAGTGAGTGTTACATTGGAGAAACTAAACATCCACTCTATAAGAGAATGCACCAACACCGGCATGAGAGTTCCTCTGGACCCCAATCCGCCGTACATCTCCATCTCAAAGCCACTAAGTACTCCTTTGAAGAGAGTGAGGTACAGCTTTTAGCTAGAGAAAAGAAATGGTTTGAAAGGGAAGTTAAAGAAGCAGTTTTTCTTAGGAAAGACAATCCTTCCTCAAACAGGAATAGGGGCCTTAGACATCACCTTTTCCCCCATATATAACTCCATCCTCAGACCCAAAGCAAACAAAGGAAACAAAGAGAACAGTAGGGCTAGCCAATAGGTGGATAAGCACCCATTGAGAGTTGTATTAATATGCTAATTATAACTCAGGCACAGTGCACACTTAGTGTAGCTCAATAGACCTAGCCTACATAAAGAAACAGTAAACAATAGCTGTTTACAGTTTCAGTGTAGCTAGCTCCTCCCTTCAGATAGATATAAGGCAGTGTCCACCAGCAATCTGACCAGAACTGAAGAAGCGGCTCGGATGAGCAGTGAAACGTCTTCACTCCTATAACTTTTTGTCCAGTTGACAGATTTTACTTTTGGCATTTACTATGGATCAGACCTGGATGACTGAGGGATTACACAAACCTCTTCTAAAGAACTACGGGCAAACCACCGTCAATTTGGAGTTTAAGGATACTTGTCTCTAACGGAAAGAAATATGGACAATCAGACTGAGCCTAACTTGCACCTCTGTGCCCCTCTGAACTGTCTCTGTTCCCAGCGTCACAAGCTTCCAGAAGAGCTGTGTTCTTTCAACTTCTTTAATGATTTTCTCAGAAGTCCAGAGGAAGTTTGTTGTTTTTGGGTGATTGCTGCAGATTGTTGGAGCATGGAGGGGAAACTGGCCCAGGTCTAGACCAAACAGGGTCATATCACAGTCCAGCCCCAGAGCCTTTATCTCTGTGTGAGCTAATGCAAGGACTGCTCTCGAAAACATGTAGCATACTTCTAATATTCTGTGCATGTTTTTAGCCTGAGGTCATTCAAGCTCCTGTTTGTGAATGTTTGCAAGCTAGGCGTGGGCAACATTGACACAAATGTATGTATTGATATTTTTGGAGTATCCCTGTGATTATATTATTCAGATGAAATACATTGTGGTAAAATGCTCCTGACTTAAATTAGCATTGTATACCCACTGTTTGATAGATTATATTGCAAATGTCAGTTTTTGATTAACCCATTTTGCAGCCTTATAAAATAGATTTTATAGTGTAAGGCTTTTGATGTATATATTTAGACAATATACTTTTCAAATTTTACATATCTCTGAAATGAGAATTATGATATTATAAATGATACAATATTTCCCCCATTATTATTATTATTATTATAACCTTTATTTTGCCAGGCAAAACATTAAGAACAAATTCTTATTTACAATGTTGGCCTGGTGTGCAAAAGCACCCAAGGGAAAGGGAGAGGGAGTGAAACAAAACACACACACACAAAAAACAATTAATAGTAAGTCCCTACTGTTGGCACATAAACCCAACATAAATACATAAACAGTAGCTCAGTTGGTAGTGTTTGTCCACTGATCCAAAGGTTGGCAGTTCGAAACTCTCGACATAAACATCACTGGTAGAGCGGTCAGATCCACTGAATCACAGGTTGGTGGCACAATTCCAGCTACCAAAAATGAACACTGTCGTTGTGTCCTTGGGCAAGACACATGTGTATGAATGTGTGTGTAAATTGGTGAGTAGTTCCTTGATGTTAAGAGCTTTGAGTGCCTTGAAGGTGGAAAAGCACTATAGAAAAATGTGACTATTTACTATAAAGTTATGCAGGATATGAATTATGTCATGCTTGATAATTTAGCAGGGCTTGACCAGCAGATCTAATAGAGATAGATCAATATCAGTGATAGGCATTCATTGCAATAGACAGTGATAACATTTATGTGTGGAATAATGTATGGTGGGATCACATATGTCTAATACTTATAAACAATCTTTTAAAACAATATTTGAAAGTCATAGAATGGTAACCCTCAACCTTTAACAATGAAATAAATATTAAGGAGATTGAAAGCTGATGTGTAGGAAACCACTAATCTGCATCTGCTCAAATGCAGAGGAATGTAGGAGTGTTAAGCCTCTCCACATGATGTCCATGCAAAAGATTTTAGCATCAAGCAGCTCTTGCCTCAATGGCCACTGTACGGCAGCCCCCTTCTTTAACAGTACTTTTTGGTGGCAACTTGTATGAATCCTTGCATTATATCAGTATTTAAAATAGGGGAGGGCTAAGAAAATTGTGATGACACAAAGTTGAAAGATGAAATTATGGGGGCGTTCACAGTTCACACTTGTCCTGTTTTGGTCCAGGTTTAAGCCCAGTTTAGTCCAAACCTGGTTTAGTCCTGTTTTAGTCCCGATATAGTTCAGGTCCTATTCTGATGTGGGGTCAGATGACTGTGTGCAAATGTGAAATCACCCTTTCTCTGTTGCGATGTTCAATATCAACTGATATGGGAGCATGGATTGAACATGGATTTTTCGTTCCTTAAAAATGTGAATGATTTATTACAAAAAAATACAGGATAGATTTTTATTAATTTAGGTTCAAATATTATGAGACACTTTTGGCCAAAAGACACCAGAAATTTTAAATAGATTCAATGGCCTAATCTTCAACCTGTGTCCTTGAACCCATACCAATACGTACTTTATTACCCTCATTTTCTTTTTCTGTAACTGGTAACCATAATGTATGTAATTACAATGTAACAAAGGTGTATTTCTTGTATTTCTTTTCATTCAGGAAAGTATGGCCATGACGGGAGGGACAGCAGCGGCCCTTCCCATGAGTAACCACACGAGAGAGAGAGTGACTGTGGCCAAACTGACGCTGGAGAACTTTTACAGCACTCTGCTCACTCAGCACGAGGAGCGTGAGATGAGGTACGTCTACCCTAAAAACACTGGTCAACTCTACAGCCACAGTCTACATGGACTGTGTTCAGTTTGCACTGTAGTGTTTCCCATTAAGAGAGCAGACTATGGTGGCCCCTACATATCTAATTTTGCCCCATACTCTAAAACTAAAATATGGATTACATGTGCCATCATAGTCTCAGTGTGGGTAGGCCTATAATAGGTGTAAGCTTTATCTTGTTTCTTTACAATCTGGTGCATAAATTATTAGTAGTATCGTGCCAAATCCTTGCGGTTGCTAGCAGCTTGGGTTTTTGCACCTACTATCATTCAAATCACCAAATGTAAATCAACCAAGGCTTGCATAAACTGGGAAAAGTGGGAACTCTCAACCCTCTGGTTATAGGGTGTTTGCTTTATGTCTTTTTGCTTTAGGTTTGCTTTAATTGACTTGTCCACTAACACTACAAGTGGATTTTCATATATATATATATATTTTTTTTTTATCTGGGCTTGTCTACCTCGCATATGAGGGCACAGAGAGGTGATGCTTATGAAATGTAATCAAATCAAAATCTTATCTACAGTTCCTTTAAATAAACTTAAGGTGACAAACTAGTTTGTCTTTCGTGTGAACAGATTATCCTCACTATTATCCACCTGAAAACCTGGCTCAGTTTTAAAGCATCAGATGTCACTGCTTTGTGTTCACTAAACGCACAAAGCCCAGTGGATAAACAACTTGTCCGTGCTCGAGTTTCTGTGATCTGATCCATGTTCACTGTAACGCTTATGGTTTCACAAATTAACTCCAGGTTTGTTTACATGTCCTGTCTGGTTTAGGATATCAAATACCTGCCTTTACACAATGTTGTGCCAACAGGCTAAAGATAATTCAACTCTGATGTAACTTTTCTGTCTAAACTCTAGAGCTCATAGAATTTGTAAAAATATAATTTGATCAAGATTTAGTTCACAGTGCATATTTTAAACTCATCCATGCACAGTAACATTTGAGTGTAGGTTGAAATATGATCTACTAAGTTAACAAATCATATGTATTTCAGAAATCGTTTATAGAGATTTAAACAACAGGGTTGTTTTAAACATCATAAAACCCCAAGGAGAGGATATCTTGTTCACTGCAGAGCATTATAATATCCAGTCTTAGTAATTTGGTAATTGCAAACACTCAAATAGTGATTCCAATTTGATAGTGATTAATTTAATAGCTCTATTAAATGCATGTTCTATTTTCTAGGCAGAAGAAGCTTGAAAAGGCCATGGAAGAGGAGGGCTTACCAGATGAAGAGGTGAATTTTATTTAATTTATTGCATATGGTTTATATAATGTTTTCTGCATTATATTTACACATTTTTGTTTATTTATTTGTTGCAGAAAGTAATGCGCCGTTCCCAACATGCCCGAAAAGAGACCGAGTTTTTGCGGTTGAAAAGGACTCGACTCGGACTTGACGATTTTGAGTCTCTAAAAGTGATTGGACGAGGAGCTTTTGGGGAGGTGAGTTTTTAAAATAACCAATAATAACTAAAGTAGTGTTGTTCATTATATCTCATAATAAAGAGGTTGTTGAGATGTTTACAGAGATGCAGACAGAAAGGAGCTTCGTTTTATGTTATGCATGTGCTAACAGAGATAGATTTACAACCTTTTTTACAAGGTTTTTACACTACCCTGAACTCACTCTGACACACTATAATACAAGCGACTGAAAATAGTCTGCCTCTAAAGCTAACATACTGTTCATTCCTCTGGTGTATACAGACATTCCTCAAACATAATTGTGCCCCATTAAAGTATTTGCTTTGTGTTGTTAATTTCTCAGCCGCCAATATATATTAAGGGCATATATATATATATATATATATATATATATATATATATATATATATATATATATATATATATATATATATATATATATATATATATATATATATATATATATATATATATATATATATATATATATATATATATATATATATATATATATATATATATGTATGTCTGTCTGTATGTTTATACATTTGAATAAATACTTTAACTACTTTGTAGTTTAAATTATTTAAAGTATTTAAAACTCCACTGGTCACAGGCACAACACATTCTTTTTCGTTTTCATTGTGTTAAACTATTTGTTATGTTGGCAAAAGATTGTATATTTTTGAGCATACATTCAAAATCAGTAAAGCTCAATGTAGAACAGTTTCACTAACAGTTGCCCACAGTGCTTCATGTGTAGGACACTTAAAATAGTGACTAAAGGGGTATAAAACAATATAAACGTACTGATAAAAGTATACAGTAAAGTAAACTCATAAAAAAAGAGCTCAGCTTGTGTTAAAAGCCAGTACAAATAGGTATGTTTCAAGTGTTGTTTTTTTAAATTTTATTTTAATAGGAACATCCCATTGAGATTCTGAGATTTCACTTCCAAGGGCAGATTTAATAAATTAAGGCAAACCATCTCTCGTTTTTTTTTGTCAAATACTTATTGTTTTGTCAATCCTCAGGTTCGATTGGTTCAGAAGAAAGACACAGGACACATCTACGCCATGAAGATCTTGAGGAAAGCCGACATGCTGGAGAAGGAACAGGTAATATTGTTTATTGTTAATATAAGTTTCAAAGCACATGAATTGATGGTGTTCCCTGGTCCCAGGTTGCCCATATCCGAGCAGAGAGGGACATTTTGGTGGAGGCAGATGGCGCGTGGGTCGTTAAAATGTTTTACAGTTTCCAGGACAAAAGGAATCTCTACCTCATCATGGAGTTTCTACCTGGAGGTGAACTTGTATTTCTCAATTATTTTCAAACTAACAGCTACCTCAAAACTATCTCTAAAACTTTTTACTTTCTAAAAAATGTGAAAAACAGGACTAGCTAATTTTAAACCATTTGCAGGGGTTCAAAGCTATTCCTCACTTACCTTATGCATTCCAAGCATCCTAACTGGTCGAGCTTTGAGTTTATAAGCACTTTCCACAACTGACTGTTAAAGTAACAACAACTAGCATGCTAATGCACACTTCCTTATTAATTTGACAACATGCAGCTGACTTATTTTGACCTGAAGAACTGATTATACAATGTATATGTACTGGGGCAAAACATATTTTGCTCAAATACATGGGAAAAAATTGGGTGTAGGCTCTGATATGAACTATATTTACCATATCACCCACCCCTACAATGATATTCTGTTTTGTATTGTGTTTGTAGGAGACATGATGACTCTACTGATGAAAAAGGACACTCTCTCTGAAGAGGCCACTCAATTTTACATTGCTGAGACAGTTCTAGCCATAGACTCCATTCACCAGCTCGGATTCATTCACCGAGACATCAAACCAGACAACCTGCTGCTTGACTCCAGGGTACGAGCACAATAATAAACAATAATAATTTAAATTAGAAAAAAAGGGACAAAAATGGCATAAAACCATAACAAATATGTAAAGCAAAATGATGAGTGAATAAAAGGTCTTGATTTGTTTGGGTCCAGGGTGCAGCAGGTATTCCTTGTTAACAACATTGCAATGCTAAAACACATTGACATAATCAAACCACAACTAAGCATCAACCACTTCTGTATCATAAAGTGATATAGACGTTTTACAAACTTTGACTCCAAGTGCCCAATTACTATATACTATTAAACTAAGCATGTATCCCTGACATTTTGTTTGTTACAGGGTCATGTAAAACTATCAGATTTTGGCTTGTGTACGGGACTGAAAAAAGCTCATCGAACTGAGTTTTACAGAAATCTCACCCACAACCCTCCCAGCGACTTCTGTGAGTGTAACATCCATCAGCAATTATATCACTTGCCTTTATAAAATTTACTCAACAAAGCTCATAACCACTACTGTTTCTTGTAGCTTTTCAAAATATGAACTCTAAAAGGAAAGCAGAGACATGGAAGAAGAACAGAAGACAGTTGGTAAGAAAATACTAACTACCGTACTTCCAACAGTACTACTGCTATTGAAGTTACTGTTGTTACGTTTTTCTTCTGTATACTAGGCTTATTCCACAGTGGGAACTCCAGACTACATCGCCCCAGAGGTCTTCATGCAAACTGGCTACAACAAACTGTGTGACTGGTGGAGTCTGGGTGTCATCATGTATGAAATGCTCATTGGTGAGTGGCCATTTATAAGGACAATTTATTTAAGTAAATCTAATTCTTCTCTATCTGTTAGATGTTATGTAATATACACCTTGCTGTAATTCAGACAAACTAGATTAAAGTTATGGCTATCATAATTCCCCATGTAATTTCTCACTTTTGGATAAAAGTTGGCACAGCCGCTATTTTTATGTATACATATTTGGGAAGTTCTTTTAACTGCCACTTTGTATACTGAATTATTCCTATTACTGTCTATACACCTTACTTTTCATATTCATTGTTGTAAATAAACTGTTTCTGTTTGCAGGGTTACCTAGTAAATAAACTGTTTTCTCACTGTGCATAGGACCATCCATCATGTAGTGTTTATCTTTAAATATTTGTCCTTAAAATTGCTGTTTTGCTGCAGGTTACCCTCCGTTCTGTTCAGAGACGCCTCAGGAAACCTACAGAAAGGTCATGAACTGGAAAGAGACTCTGGTCTTTCCTCCTGAAGTCCCCATCTCAGAGCGCGCCAAGGACTTAATACTAAGGTAATGTGTCTGGTGGCCTGCACTATTACTACTAGCCTACTATTATAACCACAGCATCTACTATTACCACTAGCAATACTACTACACCAACTGCTACAATTAAAGTCTTCACCTCAGAACCAAACAATTACCTCTAGTACTACCTTTACCTCCTCATCCTCCTACTACTACTAGTACTGCTACTACGACTACTACTACTACCTAAGATTTAATATATTTATAAAAAGTCCACATTAATTTCTAGATACATTTTTACACCAGCAGCTGAACTACCACCCCCCCTAGTGGTAGAAGCATTACGTATGTCATGTTTGCTGCCTACAAACAAAATGATTCATCAAATCTCATAATTGCATCTTGAGCTTCTCAGGCACAAGTTCAGCACATGTAGTCAATTCTTCAGTGGGACTTTACCAGAATGTTTAAGTTGAATTTAAAAGAAATATTCGCTCAAGCTTTCTTTTAGTAATATTTAGTATCTCTTTCAGGTACTGCACAGATGCTGAGAACAGGATTGGGGCTGTGAGTGTTGATGAGATCAAGAGTCACCAGTTTTTTGAGTCAGTCGACTGGGAGCACATCAGGTAAGTTGTTAGCTCTGTAATTAAATTGTATAGCAGTTCATATTTCAGAATTCTGTCTGACATTAAGGGTCCTGGGTATTTGCATTGTGAATTGACTCTTTTACTACACGTCTAATATGTAATAATAATAATAAAATCCACACAAAAAAGTGAAGTATCTAGATTATATAAACCGCTATATATGTCTTCTTTCTGCAGGGAGCGACCAGCAGCCATCTCTATTGAAATCAAGAGCATTGATGACACTTCAAACTTCGATGACTTCCCTGAGTCGGACATCCTCCAGCCAGGTATGACCAGTAAGTTTGCCTTTTTTTTCTTCCTTTTAATTTTGTTAAATTTTATTTAAATCAACAACATTTATTCTGTGCCTATTTAGTAAATACAATCAATAATGTGACATAAAGTGTCTTGCCCAAGGACACAACAGTTTTCACCAGTCCATCATAACCTCTCTGCCATCTGAGCCAGTGACTCCCTCAATGCAGATTGTTGTAACAGTCCTGGTTAAGAGACTAATACTATTTGAGATGGGTTAGAGGAGGGACAGTGAAAGATTGGGTAGAAGCCTAGTTTAGATCTACCAGACATGGAGCCTAAAGAAAGACCAAAGAGACCAAAGAATTCACTGAAACCGTATATACATTATTAGATTATAGAAAAGGGAATGCAGTGTATCATGCTATATCAAGTAGTAACCTTTTTTAATATTTTTTTTGTCACAGCCAACTCGACAGAGCCAGACTTCAAATCCAAGGACTGGGTCTTCCTGAACTACACATACAAGCGCTTTGAAGGTTTAACACAACGAGGCACCATCCCCACATACATGAAGGCAGGAAAAGCTTGACCACCTCACACCAATATATAATTATATGGACTATACGGACACAGGGTCATTCGGCCATATAGAGCCGCGCTGGATATAATTCATCACATTTAAGTCTGTTTTGCCTCCAAGAGTGAAGAAGAAAAAGCATTATCTACTTCTGCAATACCTCTGATATTATATGCTAGCCATAGCTATACAGCTGTCTCACTAGCTAGGACACTAAATTTGCATATCTGCATGGTTAGCGGCATACTAGCTTCGGGAAATTCACTGCCGCAAAAAAACTGTGCGAAATAAAAATGCTTAATTAAAAGTTCAGAGGCTGGGGGCTACGTTAGCGCGGAGCAAACATGTGGGAGGCAGACAAAATGAAAAGTAATACTAGTCCAAATCTATCCCTCAGTTACTATAAATATGTAGATTTGTTGTTAAATTGTATCCTAGGTTTGATGTCTGGACATTATGAGGCCTTTCCTTGTGGAGTTTACATGTTCTCCCAGTGTCTTAATGCATTTATTATTGATGCTGGAATTTCCTCATCAATCTAAAACATGCACATTAGGTTAATTCTTCAGCTAAGTCTTGATACTCTTGATCAAGCCCTAGCTCAAGATCTGAAGAAGTGTCCCTGACTGTTGCAATGTCCTCACACTATTAACTGTATAGGGTAACACGCTAGAGCAGAGGTCAGATCTATTTTAATTTAATAAAACAGACCACATTTTATTGGTACGAAAACACCGTAGTAGTACATTGTATTGCTCCCCCTAGTAATGCGATAAACCTTTTTTTTTTCTCAACTTTAGCAGTCAAAAACACTGACTTCTGTTGGACTTTTACTTGTAATTTGTGGATTAAAAGCCATAGAATAAAGAGGCATTGTTCTGGAGTTTGGCGCTAAAAGTTAATTGTCAAATGTAGTATTTTTAATAGAGGGAGAAGATAGGACTGAGGTGGTTTTATAGGTTCTGGTAATAAAACAGAAGGGCCATAAAGATATATTGCCTTATAGAGAACAATAGCATGTCTGTTCTCCTCTAGACCAATATATTTGACATCCTGCCAGCTTTTATTTTTAGCTCTATTGTTATGAGCAGGCAACAAATTGCGTTTCCCCCTGTTTTGGTACGTTATATAAAGTTTAAATGTCAATGACAGAGAAGTTAGATGTACCCAATACCCAGTTCCACTATCTTATCAACATTTGGCTCCTTGTAAAACCATGCATAGCTAAAATATCAAGCTTATTTGTATGAAAAATATAAATTTCAATTTGTTTCCCTGCCCCTCAAGTTTTTCAAAAAAATTAAAATATCTGCAATAAGCTATGTAGACCACAAATAATGTTGGATCTGTACTCATTCCTATACTATAGCATAATAGGTTGTAGGCCATGTGAAAATAAGTTTGGCATATTCTATCTGTCGTCTGGCTCCCACAAGTGTTTGCTCTGAACTAGCTAGATCAGTCACTAAAGTTAGTAACCAAAGATCATCAAGATGTAGCAATCGCCTAAAATAACTGCACTAAACTTTAAACTACCTTAAAACACATGAAAGCTATGGTCTTGTATCTATCTGGACAACACTCGCTTGGCTTTGTAACATTAAGGCTCATTAATGGGAGGACAGAGACTGATTTTGCCATTGTAGACATATTAAACTTCAAATGCCATTTCTAAATGAGCTGAAGCTGAATATAGAAGATCAATACAGTGGCTCTAAATCTCTAATACAGAGTACTTGTTACATTCACTGAACCAATACAATGGCTTATCCTGATGTGTAGCTTAGCTTAAATGGTCCGTTTATTGTAGAATGAGATGAAAAAAGCATTGAGAGGTTGTGTTATCACATGCTTACAGAGAGATTTCAGTTACCGTGTTTAAGTGCAGGTCTTATTGCTTTATCATGTGGTTCATGTTGGACTAGTACTTTGTTGGTTCTAGTGTTTTGGGGTGTTGAAGACATTTGTGACACCAACAGGAATAGTTTAGTCTGAAAGTTTTAAAACATTGTTTCCTATTAATAAAGGGGACTACTATCTGTGCCACCTAGTTTTCTAATCATTAAACAAGCTAAGTTTAAATTGGTAATTAAACATGTTGCACCTTGCACTGTTATAAACCTATATAAGTAAAAGTAAAAAGATTCATAAAATGGTGAAAAAATGATTTCTAAAGATTATTTGTAGTTCCCATAATCAGCAGACATCTGTGACAAGCACTGATGAAGCATAGTTTATTTTGGCACAATTTTAACAACTAATTTACTAGATTTAATCATTTAATAAATCTTAGTTCCAATTAGAAATATCTCTATGGACATTTGCAAATACGTGAACATTGATGCATCATGGGACCTTAGAAAAACATGTGAAGGACAAATCTGCTTATGGCTTTTGGCTAACAGTAGTTGTGTAATTATATAAGACACAACCTGCTCTCAGCCTGAAACAAAGGCAGTGTACGCTGTAAAGAAGAAGTGCTATTTTTGTCATGTTTTGTGCTGTAACAAAAGGTCTATAGAGGACAGAGATTTAAACTGTATTTTAGACAATACAGATCTGAATTAGGACTTGAATTTAACACCATGTCACTTTAACAGGGATGGTAACAGATATATATATAAAAAACTATACTTTGTAATACAGTTTATCCCTATAGGACCAAACTAGCCCTTATGCCGTATTATAGAGGTTATGTAGGCTATGTAAAAAAGGTTTAGCGTAAGTATACTAAACTCTACCGAAGGGACAACAATATTTACTAATGTCTAATTTTAGCAAAAAAATGTTCATCTCAGCAGTTGACCCACTGCTGGCCTCCTGTGATGAGTGGGTTGTTTTTGTTACAGTCAATGGTCATGCCTACTCCCTCACTCCCATGGGTGTATTGGAAATAATGGGTTACAATTCTCTCATGTTTGGTCGCTGGTGCTTCTATAATTTCTTTTTGTCAAGTCCAATTATTGATTATTGAACCTTTTTAACCTTTTGCATATATTTTTTGACAGATTTATATAATATGTACACCTCAGTTTTCAGAGAAATAGTTAAGTCATGTTTGTTCTTGAAACTTTTTTTTTTTTTTTTTACTTTTTTTTTTACTTTTTTTTTTTCATGTTTTTGAAAAGTTGGTTACCCTGAAGTCGGGCCGTAACAGTGGGTCATCTGTCAGTCACTGCTGTAATCTCTTGACTACAAATCAGTTAGCTCTCTGTATTCTGACTAATAAAAGAGATATAGTATTTCCCTTGTAAAAACTGGATCTTATGCCATTGATGAAGGACTAACCCTGAACCTGTATGGACCTGGTTTTTGTTTTGTGTCATGAAGTGATCTGTACATATAGCTGTAGTAAATAAATAAAATGTCTTTAGAGTGAATGGGAAAAGCTGTTAATATGTTCATTCACTGGATTTTATGTTGATAAAAAGCTTAAAATAATAAAACAATTAAATCCAAAGTAAAATTGCATTGTGTACTTTTTTCCATTTATTAAGAACGATGTACAATTTAGTGTTTCTCAAACTGTGTTACTTGGACAGCTCTTCAGTATGTGGCCTAATTTAGAGATGATTTTATCCACTTTTTGTAATTGATAACTCTGATATTGTATTGTAGCCATAGGAATAGCGCTATCTCACTAGCTAGAACACTAAATTAGCATATCTGCATGGTTAGCGGCATTTTAGCTTGGAGAAATTCACTGCGGTGAAAAACTGTGAAATAAAAATGCTTAATTAAAATGTGGAAGACACAAAGTGAAAAGTAATGCTGGTCCCAATCTATCCCTCTATTACTATAAATATGTAGTTTCTTGTTTAGAACTACAGTGGAAATGTTCACTTTTAGACCTGAAATAGTCCTATTATATACTGTACTTAACTTAGATCTAGTGGTAGCCAAAACCAAAACGTGGTACTTGGTGTGAAATATTTAAGAGCCACTCTCATACATTTTACATTTTTCTGATAAACAAGACATAGGTTAATCCATGCATTGCGATTATGAATTCAGTTATTAAAATAATGCAGTTGACTCATATCCTGCGTAGATACACACATAATCCCACCCAAAAATCTACAGAACTGCATAAAACTAAGCAGGGATCACTATAATAACATGAATCCCTCTTAAGTGAAAAGCAATTTGTGACACTAAGCCTTTAAAGCCACTAGAGGGAGCGCTTTGTTTTGATAGACCCATGATGTGTATCCAGATCATCTGTATGGAATCAGAGAACAAGAATGTGAAATATTTCAGCTACCTTTTTTTTTTTTTTTCCTAAAGTTTTCACATGCAATCTACTCAAAATGAATTGTTTTCCACCCAAATTTGTAGCCAAGAGCTTAAATTTTCTCTCCTCCAAACTATCTTTAGAGGACATTTTTTTTCATACGTAGGTTCAAGAGCTGGAAAAAGCAACATGTCAGTTATGTTTCAAAATTCACAATAAGTTTACAGTAAAAATTCTAAACAATTACAGATGAAAGACTATTACTACAGAAGAAATAAAGGTTTTGGTTCCAAACCTGATGGCCAATGTGCCGTTTTGATCTATCTTGATGTTGTATAGTTCATACCTACATCTTAACCCCGGATGTTAGTTATAAAAAAAAAAGTTAAGTATTTTGTTGGGATCAGAAGGTCATTTCAAGTTTTAACTGGTTCGGATGTGCCTCATTATACTTTTTTATTAACAGGAATAGAGCCAGACATGCAGACACTTGCTATAGGGCTTTAAAAAACCATATTACAGACAGAGCAGTACAGGCCAGAGGGTCTTAGTCTAGCCTTCTACTGTAGCGTGTAGAGGAAAAAGTGAGACTGTTTTAAGATGATTCATGATACTCAATTTGGAGAAAAAAAAAAAAAAGTGACAATTGTTTTTTTTATTTGTATTTTGGGCTTTATGTAATTTATTCATTTATTGTGTTGAAATAAAATAAAACAAATCAGAACAGCTTTTTTTTTTAAAGTTGTATTATTATATTGTATAGCCTATTAAAATCACAATATATCAGAATATAACAAAGAGAGCAATCGTAATATATTATACCCACATACTTAGCCTATAGATAGAAAAAAAAAAAAAAAAAAGCCATAAATGGTCCAAGAAACATTTTTTATGCCCTCTTGCCCAATCTGGAGCGTCCTACAATATAAACTTGTATAATAAAGCACTGCACTGCAAGCATCACTTTCCTGTCCCTTTCAGACGTTTCCGGATTGTCCCAAACTTTCTCTGAAAAAACGAGCTCAAAATAGGTTAACAAACCACGTGACCCCAAATGTTATCTAATATATAGGTCAACACGTTTTTCTCTGGCACGTGCAGTCATTCGTCTTACGTAAAGTCTCGTGCAAAGGTCTCAAATTACACTATGTAGGTGAAACCCGGAGATCGTCGATGTTTGCGATGATGCTCCACTACTGTCTGTCTTTATAACACAGAATGAAACAGGGACAGTACTGTGCCACTTTCAACTGGTATGAAAAAACATATATATTAGAATTTCACGAATTCATATTTTCATCAGATTTACTACTAATTTAAAAAACAAACAAACAAAAAAACAAAAAAAAACAACGCAGGGCTTCAATTAATAATCACCATGACATTTAATCTCCACTACAACAACCTGGCCACTCCTAACCTACGACTTAACTTCTACAGCTACAAAGTCTATTAGGCAGTTACTAATACTAATTGTACAATTACACCTATAACATCCAATATAGGCTTCAAATACATTATTGTTGAAATTGTGGAAATATTGTTTAAATAATGGAGAGGTAAAAGGTTATTAATTTACTTATCTACTTCATTGCTGGCTGTCCTTTTCATTCTATTGCTGTTATGATTTTGGGCTGAACAAAAATAAGTGAACTGAATCAGACCTGATGTAACTAAATCAAGAAATGTGCAAATTTAGAACAATTACTGCACGGGAATGAATTGTCTGGGTAATTATACAATTATACACACCCTAGTCCTCTTCAACAGACTTCTCATCGAATGATATTTTAAATCTCCCTTTTTCAAATGATTAGATCAGACGCTCACTGAACCTTTCTCTGGTCCTCTTCTTGCTGTGCTGTACTGCAGTAAAATCCTTTATAATAGGTGTACTTGGAAACAGAGAATGAAAAAAGACATAATGGACTGGAAACTCTTGAAAACACAAAACCACCAACAAAGACCAGCCAAGTGTTTGATATGATGACTGAAATTGGTGGCTTTGTCAAACCAAACTTGTTACTGAAATGGACATTTAAAATCCATGGAGTGGTTCTTATAATTTCTTATTTGTGTACAGCAAATTGGTAGGTATCACATCATTGTAAACAATAAATGATAATAATAAATAACAGAAAAAAAAACATGGAGTAGGTATTGTAAGAAATGTTCGTTTCTGGTGCCAGCATCAAAGAGGACAAAGAGACTAAACATAAAGTCAGAAGGGTTTAATGAGTTCCACGCAGGTAAAGTGAACAATGAAGCACCGGACTCTCAGGAAAGGATAGGTGGAGAGCCCTGAGATGTGTCTGTTGACAGCTCCTATACGGTCTCCCAATGTGTGTGTGTGTGTGTGTGTGTGTGTGTGTGTGTGTGTGTGTGTGTGTGTGTGTGTGTGTGTGTGTGTGTGTGTGTGTGTGCGTGTGTGTGAGGCAGGTCTTCTTCTGGTCAGCATGGTATTACTCATTAAAAAACTTAAGCAATGTCAAACAAGGAGAGTGTTTTATGACCCTCTCAGAGTGGGGGTCACACATTCCTGATATGTGGCTTTAACCCACGCTGGTCTCCATGGCGTCCTGGTGATCCCCCATGCATTCCATATCCACTGTTGGGCACGTGTTATTTACCTTAGCATTAGTAAATCAAGAAACCAGTTTGGAGTAGTGCTGCACTGCTAGAAAATACCTTACAGTATTAAGGCTGGAATTAACTTTCTATTATTTTAGTAGTCAACTATCAGCAATTGTTCTGTAGCACTCTGAGATTTTTAAATACATTTTAACCAAAATGTTGAAATAGCTGTTTGACATTTTGCTATAATAATGCCACGTAAAAACATGCACTACAGGCTAATCCAGGTACTTCTAATTAAGACCAAGATAAGATCTGGAGACAGGTGCTGAACTGCAGTTGCCCACTGCTCCTGACAGGTTGCCCCAGAGGCCAGAGAAGACACATTTCCCAGCTTACTGGGACAATAACATACGTACTGGCCTCTTACTCTAGAGGTGGCTGTTCCCCTTAGAATAAAAATCACTATGATTACTCTGCTGTGCACGTGCCACCCACAAAACTTATAACTTAGACTGAGAACTAGTGACCTACAACTATGTTTTACACAACGGACCTTCAAAAAACAAATAAAAAATATAGAGCTGTTATATGGCGTTTCGTTAAGTGCATCACCCCAGCCCCAATTCAACAGCTCTGCCCCTCCCAGATCAGACAGAGTGGGACCTCTTACCTTTTGTGCATCTTTTAGAGAAAAACTATAGAGTATGAAGTCAGATCTGTTGCGTGCATGACGCATTTTCAGATCACGGAGCCGGCACAGCACCGGGGGAGGCTCTTGACAAGGCTGACACGGCACTGTGAACGTAGAAAGTGCAATTTTATTGAGGGTCCTGCCATTGCACACTAAGATATCATAGGCTTACAATGTGATGTCCGAATTCACTGATTGACTGTGAACGCAGCAAGACACTGTGTACTTTACGTGCAACGTTGAAAACTGGTTTGCGAATAAGTCCATTGTTTTGGGAATAAATTACAATGGGGACATAATGCTGATAAATGGGACCAGACATTGCAGACTAACGCTTCTATTTAAATGAATGAACAGCAGCAGATGACCTAGTAAAACACTCCTGCAGTGCGCATGATGAGAGCGCACGACATGAATGAACCAATGAGGATTTGAATATAGGAGACTGGCGTGAACTCTTTCGTTGTTCCCCCTGGCGTACTCGAGCAGACCCCTCCCACCAGGTCTTTATGTGAAAAAAAAACACTGAAGAAAGGAGGGGGGAGGAACGGTGGAGGAAAAAAATGAAGTCAACTATACAACTGGTCGGCTCCGTAGCGCTCCCTCCTCCTCTCTCCATTGCCGCGTACCACTACTACAGCTGCTGGCCCGGCGCCTCGCAGCTTTCAGCGGCCACACGGCATGTCGTCCGCCGCGGGCTCCGGGGGCTCCACGGACAGACCCACAGGTAAGAGTTAGTTTTCGCCCTGTCCCGGGAAAGTTTGCATGGGAAAAGTTACTGGGATAGACCGGCATTTTGGATAAAAGGATTTCGTCTATGTGGAGAGATTGTGGAGGTTTTAAGTTGATTTGTCGGGATAGTCAGAAGCAGAAAGTAGCACCGCTTTGTGTTGAACATATATCCTGCTCTGCTTTATGCCAACGGGACTGGTAAAAACTACATCCGCCATAACAAAGTAACAATCTTTGTACCAAGTAACTCAAAATGTAGTGGAAGTGTGTTTCAGTGCTAACTGCAGCTAGCATTTACTTGCACTTACTTTATTAATTCGGCTTATTTTAACTCTATGTTAGCATATAACACTAGTTGTACAGTTTTATAACATAATGCAGTGCAAAATGTTACTATCTGATCTCATTTAGGGCAGTGTTTTAGTCTTTTGATTGAGCTTCTAGTATATTGCTCTTGTCCTTATTTCCCAAACAGGTATGACAGCTATGTTTTAGTAGTGAATGAAGTAGGTGCAACTTTTCAATGAAACTAAAAACACTGACAGTTGGCACCATCTGGATACTACAGTGTGGATCCAATTTACCTGCTGCCGTTTTCACCTGGTGCACTATTGTTAGAATATTGTGAATGAACAGACTGCCTACCAAATGGGCTCTGATTGGATTAAAACTTTAACTTTTTACCTTCGACTTAAAACAGAAAGGCTTCAGAGTACTTAATGCACTGATTAAATGTGTAACAGTAAGCTAGTTATTTATATCTTATTGAAGACACAACAATTTGAAGATATATTATAGAGAAGTAGAAAGTTGTTGAAGTTCTTACTTATTGCCTTTTCAATGCAATCAATAAAACCAGTTGTGTTATTTAAAGCACTATTGTCCAAAATGATCCGATTCTGTCATTTAAAAGAAATACCCTGAAACTTGAGCTGTGGCACATGCTATTGTTATAACTAGCTTATAGTTACAGAGAGCTAATCGGTACCGGTTGCTAAAGCAGTCCTCTCCGGGACTAAGCAGCTCTCTGTACGGGCATAGACAGAAGGTCGCCAGCTGCCGTCCAAACTGTCCATAAATCCCTGTTAAATTCTTCCTCTGAATGGGAGCATGGCACACAGTAGCAGCGGCACCAGGAGAACATTTTTCATTCATTCAAAATCCGTTTGTGAATGACGCCGCCGACGTGCTCGTACTCGTGACGGGCGAGTCGTGCACGGAGCCGTTAGAACGTGACTGTCAACGGACTGAACGTGAGGAGTGTCTTTGTTTTATTTATTTATTTACTATTAATTAACAAATACATAAAGTCCAAGCACTATTCATAAACGCAACAAATAATTGCAATAGTTCTTGTTAAATGAACTTGCCTGAATGTCATTTCCAACATTTCAGATACAAAATTGACTTGTAGTTTACATTTCTGAGCTCTCTGTAATATCAAACCTGACCATAGGGGCTTATTGCAGTCACGTGGTGTCCGTGTATTTTCCCAGTTCAGTTCCAGGTTGAGATGGTATAAGTGGGTCAGTGGATCAGTAGAGCAGCGATAGGCCTACCATTAATGACCAGCAGGAGGAGCTACTGCGCCCTGCTGTAGCATGAGTGATAACATGAAGAAGGCCTCATGCGTTTGGCCATCAGTTCTCAAACCTTTCGCATCTTGTAGCAACTAACTAATATTTGGCTTTTGGGGTAGCATCAGATCAAAACCTTGACTTCATCAGGCTAAAATGGTTTAAAATTAGGTTAAACCATGGACGCGTTTTACACTAGTTGATGATAATGATGATTAAAAGCGCACGTATCTCAGTGGTAGACCACATGCTGGCTTATGCATCATAGCCTCCCAAAGATTGTCTCTTTTTCATAGGACATCCAATGTAATCTGAAAATGTTCAAACACACATAGTTAGAAATGAGGCTAGCAATTCCACATTAGAGTTTATAAATGCATTCACTTACTATAACTGGATAACATGCAGGCTCGTTTTTACTAACAACACAAACAGGGTCAAGCCTACCGTGTTAGGACCCACATTGAGCCGCCATTGCATCCATTGTTTAAGCTTATAAAATTGTATTTTACATAATATGTCCCCTTCAATCCCCAAACTCTGCGTATTGTTTATGAAATTGCTGAATATGAATGTGCAATGTATGACCAATGTGTCTGCACTGGTCTGAAGAGGCACATATCTATAGCCAACCATAAATAACGGACATGCTGTTCTGTGGATTTAAGGCTTACTTTGTGCATGTACCTTTAGCCCTGTTTTACTGCCTGCCGCCGTTTCTGCGCTAGGAGAATCGGATGAGATGTGATTTATGTAAAGTGCGGTCAGATTCAAATGAGCTGTCTGGTGCATTAGCTTTCAGTGTTCAAGGTAAACCCTTTATGGCAAAAGAGCATCCGGAGACAAGACATCTGAAAGCTCCTCTACTACAATTTGTAGGTTGCTCCGAATGAAACATTTTTGATATCGACATCAGCAAATATTACTGTATCAGCTACTTTATTATTATATTATTGGTATTGGCTGAAGAGAAAAACTGGTCTGCCAAGTTGACTAAACATTAAATACTATAGACTTTTAATGTCAACAAAAAGGTCACTGGAGAAACTCACGTAATGAACCTCCTCAGAAGATTGTGTAAAGAAGGTGGAGCAGCTGAGTTGAAAGGAGAGCGCATTAAGAGATGATATGAAGCAGTCTATACCAGGCCTTTTATGTACATTCGGCTGTAAACAGACTCTAATGAGTCTTGAACATTTTACTTGGACTTTAAACCTGAGAGAGGAGCACGACCTGAGACAAACTCATGGGATGAAGTAAGTAAAGCAGTGATGTGAAAATGTGGTATGTATTTTTGGAATAAAAAGAGGTAGGAAAGCTTCTTTCATGCCATCTTCAAAATGCCATCTTTGCTTTCATAGGTCAGTGTAATTTTGTTAAATATTGTATAAGTGTGTATACATGTTTTGTGAGGAAAAAAAGAACATCACAGTTTTATTATCAGCACCATGAACATTTATCTTGATTTGATTTATTTAATTTCATACACATTGTCTACCAGGTCTTTCTGAATGAAAAAAGTTAACTTTATGTGACACACAAACAGCCAGATAATATTGGTTGACTATGTGTAGATTTGCATAGATTGATTAGACATGATTTATTTTTGCCTCTCTTATAATTATAATGTAGCCTGTATAATCACAATCAATTTCCTGAATTATCTTGACATTAATGAATAACTGGCTCTCAGCTCCCCCATACTTTTCCTTTTCGCTCCACTTTTCCTCTTTCCGGAAAACACTTTAGGCCCTGTGAAATCCATTTTCTGTTCAATCCAAATTTCTGTTATTGTTTTGTCAGATTTGACCCACTAAATCTTCTCATAGGGTATGTTTGTTTGCACATGATACGGTTGCTAAAGTAACTGTGGCTCAGTACATAGTGACATTCAAGAGGTACGATTTTTTATAAGATTGATGTCTATTGTTTAAAATTATTGAAAAATGTCTAATACTTCTTGGCTACTAGCTGAGTGTCTGTTCTCTCCTTATGATACAGCTGTCATATCCAATAAAGCTTTAGGGCAAAAAATCTTGAACATTAATAGTATATTAGTCTTGTTTAATAGTTTATTCCTTGCTTGTGTGCTTATAACCTGAGCTGGCGTAGACTTAGTTTAGACAGCTGGTTTAGATCATCTTGTCATGTGCTTTGTCTCTTACAAATGGTTTATTTCTGGCTTGATTTAATACATTTTAAAACCATATATCTTGGTCCTGGACTTCGACCTGTCATCCTGATAATTTTAAACCCAGTTTGGTCTTGGTTTTCATTTTTAAAAGTTTTGCCATTTAAATGTAGGTCCATCATTCATCAATCATGAAAACTAGAAATAGACCTATCTTACAAATAATGTCTGAGTATTATTGACATAAAATATAGTATTCTAGCCTACATTCTAAATAACTTGCCGTGCTGAATGTGGAAATGTGTCACGTTTATCAGACCATTTAAAAACCTTCCTTTCTGTTTTGGCCTTTAGTATTTGAAGTATGCGACAGAAGTAGGTCAGTGTTACAGCATTATATAAGCCTTGTGTAAGACGAGAGCACAAACCTCATTACTTTCACGTGCCTGTGTGCTGCTGCTGCTGCCAAAAAAAAAAAAAAAAAAAAACAAAAAACTAGACGTAGAAACAGCGCCACGCACTGGTACATCAGCGTCACAGCAGAAACAGAAACGGAGGAGAACTTAAAACTAATAATTGTTTTAATAACAAACTATTCAGCAATTATTTTATGATTAGTTGACTAGATTTTGTATGATGCCTTTGAAATTTTAAATACAATTTTACCTATAAAATATGCTTACAACAAAGAAAAAAAAAATGAGAGAAAGAATGATTTTTTTTTTTTTTTTTTTTTTTTTTTGGCAGAATTACAATTTTCTTCCTTCTGATTTTTCCATATATTCCAGATCATAAGTGATAATTGTCATAAATTGTCATTATAATTAGTTGTTGTAGGCACACTTATACAAGGCTTGCATGTGAAGACATGATTTGCCTATGAGTCTGAAATTACTTTAGCAAGGCTTGTTTATAAATGATAACAAACTGTTTCTCTGTCTGGAATGTGAATGTCCTCCTTGGTTTCCATTGCCCAAAACATGTGTTATAACCATGGAATGATATAACAAATCACATGTGATTGACTCTGTATTAGCCCTGTAGCACCTTGAGACTGACCAAAGCTGCTGTGAAGCCTCAGACCATGTAACCTAAAGTTGATCAATTAATCAAGCTTCATTTCTGTCTCAGTTGGCCCAAATAGAATAGCTAATTAAAGGCAATCAACCAAAATACAAAAGCACTTATATATAGCCTTCTTGGCTTTTTCTCCGGTACATAAAGAATTCAGATGTGTACTCAACACTATTCTGCTCAGTTGATATTAAACAATTATATCTTCATAGTTGGGAGTCTTCGTAGTTGGGAGTGTCAAATGTCAAATCACAGCATTTAGTAATTACTAACAAGATATCCACATCCAAAATCTAAAAAGTGAATTTGCTGAGAGTAAACTATGCAAAATGCTCTTTCATATGTGTGAATAGCAAAGTCAGTGTGTCTTACCGTTCCCATTTGTGATACTTTCAATTACCGTATTACTTTCTGCTTCTTTCTTTTGTGTCCTTCAAGTTGTATTGAACTCATTCTATTCAACCCACACATATGTTAATTTTCACACTTGCAGTAAGACTTTAATTAAATTTGCAAAGACTCTCATTCATATTTATACTGCGAGTACTTTTGTTTCATTGTAAAAGGTGTTAATCAATGGATTGTTCTTGTCTGTCAGATGCAGGGGAAGATAACCCAGAGGAGGAGGGCCCAAGCCATTGTGCCGCTATGGCATCTGCATCTGTGGAACTGCCCCGGAAGAGGAAGGGAAACGTGGACCTGAGATCTGAGCCACGGTGAGACATTTGGAAGAATACGTCAGTAGAAACTAGACTTTGTTGGAAAAAAATTGTTAGTGAATTGTATTTACTGGGCCTAAAATTACACAATATGGAAAAATGTTATGTTGTATTTGAGGTCAAGTAATTGCCAATTGTCAATTTATCAGTCTCATGATAAAAGAAAGCAAAAAGACCATAAAGTTTACACAGCATTGTTGAAAATGAATTTAGTGCATTGCCTTTTATTACAATCAACATAAAAATGTCAAGTGAGCTCTGTGTATTTTTACCCTTAGAGACAGCGATGACTTCCTTATGGACGAGGAGCTCAGCAGGTAAAAATTTTCATCCTGGTTTAATTGGATGAAACTGAAATAACTTATCTTCACCTGTTTTTAATTCTCAGGTCTGAGGGAGAAGACCAGCAGGTGAAGATGAAATGTTTCAGGTTTGCCCTATTTTTATATCTAATTTTCACACCTCATAGGGCAAATAATCTTCTATCAGGATAACTGAAATTAAAACTTTTTTTTTTTCTTTCTGTGCACAGGGAGCCTCACCGACAGATTGAGAAGCGGCGCAGAGATAAAATGAACACCCTGATAGATGAACTGTCGGCCATGATCCCCTCCTGTCAGCCGCAGCCGCGAAAACTCGACAAACTCACTGTGCTCAGGAAGGCTGTGCAGCACCTCAAAGCACTCAGAGGTACAGAAGTTCCATTACATTGCATTGCATTAATTGCATTACTTAATATAACTTTACTTTAATTTTACTTTGATTGCATTTCATTACCTAATTCACTTGACCTTACATTGTATTACATAACCTTACATTACATTGGCCTACATAACGTTATTTTACATGGCATTACATACATTACATGCATTACATACAGCGCTCATCTGTTGGAATAAGAAAAGGCAAAATCAAACACATTAGCACTAGTCTCATATCAAGTTCCCGGATTTATATATTGCTTTTCTACTTTTTCTCCAGTGGGCCCCCTTTCAACCTACATCATGCACAACACACTAACCCTCCAGCTAGCTACTCCTAACCATGCTCGGGATCCTGGCAGGTAGCCTCAGCAGCAGTGTATGGGATGTGCCAATAAAGTGTACCTTAAAGTGGGACTACATAAACTTCACCCACAACCACATTTCAGATAGAGCAGATAACTTGGGCAGTGCCTGGAGGACTAAAGGGACTAGTGAGGAGAGAGTGAGGGGCAGGGCCTGGAGATATGAGGAACAGCCATTGGTGTAAGTGATAGGTCTAACAGGTATCCACACTTCAAACTCTGCCACTACAGCCAGGTGTTTGTAAGCAGAAATACCTGGCCATAATCAGGCCTCAATCCACGGCTCATTCTGAATTTGTCAAATCAAAGCTTGTAGTGCCTAGCTCATAGCTAACTCTACTTTTGGAGGTATGTCACGGGGTCAACCTTCAGAGTTCTACGCAGATAGGAAAAGGAGCTTCAGCTGTGTTTGGAGAATCCAATCATCCTAACCAGCTGCAGGAACAATGAAGCAGTCGCATGGCACTACAGCTGCTTAATAAAAAAAAAAAAACTACACAAAACGCCCACCCACAAAAAGCACTCCTTATGTTCCTTTACTGCGCTGATTTTAATGAAGATTTCAACCTTACAGTGTACTTAAATGATCACAATGTTTGAACATGAGAGATTCTGTTGAGAAAAAAAACACTCTGTGATTCTGAAAAGTTTAAACATAAATCACCTGTCAATATGCACGCATGCACAGAACAGAGAAAATATTCTCCAGACTCAACATCAGCTGGACAGCCTCTGCTCTGTTCTCTGTCCCAACAAATATTCCATCAAATCCTGTCCTGTAGTCATCTGCAGCTGAGCATAGAGCAGTGTTTATCCAAATTAGTCATGTGGCTTTTCATTTCTATAAATGTAAACAATCTGCGCAGATCTTCCTTTATGTTATTATGTAGTCTACAACTGTAGCGCGTGGAGCTATTATGAGCCAAAAAACGTTATTTTCATTTTTATATAAAGTTGAGTTTATCCAACTATCTGACAATCTTGAGGAAAATACGTACTGCATTGTGGGATGCCTCGTAGCTCCTTACAGCTTGTTACAAAGTTTGAGAGGTTCCTATGCTAAAGGAGATATGAAGGGAAGCATACAGGGTCCTTTTCCCTAACTCCTTCCTAACTCAGCGGACTATTCGGACAATACTCATGATGGCAGACAGTCATGCGCATCTGGTTTTGGCTTTGTGGCCAATTTGACAAATTCAGAACGAACCCAGGCCTTCAGTCCAGGCCTCTGGAAATCGCAGAGGCAGCAGAAACTTACATTTAGACATTTTTAATCAGAGAGCTGCAAATTTACCTAGTTTGCAGTAAATAATGCAATTAAAACACCATATATACAGTTAAATAGCAAAAAAGGTGGATTTGATCTGGTTTGACTGTCAGACCATGAGTGAAATTTCTGCCATTAATAAACAACACCTCAATCTACATAGTCCTGATGAAGATCTGGGCTCTGTTATGGCCCCAGGCCTTAAGCTCTTTCATCTTTTAGTATCTGTCTTCTGTTTTGTGTGTGGTTGAATCTGCCCCCTTTCTGCATGGAATCCTGGCTGTGTGAACCCTCGCCGTGGATTAGAGGACTGTTTTCCCACCAGTTTGATTCCAAACTGGTTAAATTGATATTGTAACTTATGTTTGTAGCCGGATCGAGCAGCGCCTTCTCAGAGAGCACCACAAAGCCTTCCATCCTGCCCCATGAAGACCTCAGACATCTCCTGCTCAGGGTAACACCACTTTGTCTTATCAACAATGGTGTGTCCACTGTCATGATGTTCTATTGTTTACTCTGTTTGCAATGTACAACAAAGCTGTACTAGTCACTTTCTCTTCAAATACAACAAATATATTTTACATTCCCCTTTTATATATATTTTGTGTCGTTTCTTCAGGCTGCAGATGGGTTCCTGTTGGTGGTGACCTGTGATCGAGCTAAAATCCTCTTCATCTCAGAGTCTGTCTCTCAAGTCCTCAACTTCAGTCGGGTAAGTTGCAATAAACTAAATGATTCATTTAGTATGTCTTGAATCAACAATAATGATGTTTTGTTTCTTCAAAATCTTTAAAATGAAAAGTTGTAATATATTCATATTCCAGGTATTCCTCATAAAACATGTTTGTGACATCAAGGCATTAGTATTTTTTTCCCTCAATAATTTTAAGAAATTGCAGTATTTGTATCACTACCCCACTCTTCCACAAGTGGGGTCATAAATGACCATAAGCAGTTCCTATGGAATCTTCTATGAACCTTTAATTCTTAGCAACTCTGACTGTCCCACTTGCACATCTGATGTCAGCAGTCTCACCACCCAGGACGTCATTTGTATATAGCAATATACATATAAGTATTATCTCCATTTATGAACTTTTATGGCAGATTATAATGTGTGATCAAATTAGTGATCAAATGTGTGAAATGCATGATCAGATTAGCTTACTTTTACCTGTCCGTGTGTTTTTGAGAGCACTCTGCATAACCCATTGTATAAGGCCACTATGTCAATTCGAACATTTAAAGATATTTGCCATTTCTTGCAATTTAATGACAAGAAGATCAGAGCCTACCAACTAAAAACACACATGGCAGCTTTCTGCTACACATGGCACCTGTTCCTGCTCAACTGCAGGCAGATTTTCATCCCCAGTGACTGTGTTACAGTGGGTGAACAACTTCTGCCTTTCAGAGGGAGGACCCAGCTTCTACAGTATATGCCGAGCAAGCCCGCCAAGTACGGCATAAAGATCTTCTGGGTTTGTGATGCACGCACCTCAATTGCAATTGATGGGATCGTGTACCTAGGGAGACAACCAGGGTAAGACATCCAGAAGAATCTGGGGGAAAACACTGTCCGTCAGTTGTACAGTGGATTCAGACGGAACAACAGGTCGCAACATCACCACTGACAACTTCTTCACCAGTGTGCCTCTTGCAGAGCATCTCCTGGAGAAGGGTCTGACTATTGTGGGAACTTTACGACAGACATTTCTTCAGTCATGAAGGCTTCCAGGTCCAGAGAGGTCCACAGCACTGAATTTGGGTTCAATGGCAGTCTGACCATGATCAGCTATGTGAGAAAAAGGGAAAGACTGCTCTGCTGCTTAGCACACACAGCTATGCTATGCACCACAGCAAGATTTTGGATGAAAACAGCCCAAAGAAAAACGTAAGCATCACCAATGGATGATGACACTTCCTCACAGAGCTCTCAAAGGAGCTTGCAACATCTCTCATGAAAAGTCTAGTGGATGGTACCCCGACCCTACCAACCTACATCACGGAAGCAATGGGAAGGTGTGGAGTGACAAAAACTGCTGCGATCCGGCCACAGCAAAGAAGCACACAGGGCCAGCAGAAGAGAAAGAGGTGCCATTTGTGTCCAAGAAACAAAGATCGCAAAGCCACTGATTGCTGTTGGAAATGCAGTACCCCTGTGTGCAATGGTCACAGCCAGAAGCAAGTAGTTTGTGACAGCTGCACACAGTGAGAGGAGATGTTTACATATGTGTGGACAGTGTTATGGTTTCTGGACCTGTTGAATGTTCTCTGTTCGTCCTCCAGAAATAGGGACACACAAACATGTTTTGACACCTGATTGACGTGATTGATTGTGAAGTGCTAAAATGTGAATGAAAAGTAAAAATGTACATGTCAAAAATGAAGTTACTCTTTTGTTTGAACAAAATATATCATCTTAACCAAAATGAGAAAAAATGTTTTTAGTTTATTGTAAAAACACATTGATTTTAATTGGGGTCATTATTGACCCCACTTGGAAAAATGGAATAGTGATACAAAAACTGCAATTTCTTAAAGTTTATGAAAAAATAAATAAAAATGCAAATGGCCTCATGACACAAACATGTTTTATGAGGAATACCTGGAATATGAAAATATTATAACTCTTTGTTTTAAAGATTTTGAAGAATAACAACCCAGTTTATTGCGCTGATTTTAATTGGGGTCATTTTTGACTCCACTCGTGGAAGAGTGTTGGTATTGGTAGGTTGTGCATCCAAGGATTAAATTGCCCAAATTTCAGTGAGGCAAATAAGTGATTTTGATTTGATTTGCTAAAAATCATGTTTTAGTCTTTTAGAATCCGCTAATGATTCAGAGTCAACAACTTTTTTAATGATTCTGATTAATCATTACAGCCCTAATTTGTGAAATCCCTCCCCTTGGTAATAAAGCTTATTCTAATTCTGAATACAATTGACGAATTATTCATTTTGCATGTTAAAGTTGGAGCTGATGGGGCAGAGCTTGTTCGACTTCATCCACCACAAAGACATCCACAAAGTGAAGGAGCAGCTGGCCTCCTCCGACTCTTTCCCTCGTCAAAGCCTCGTAGATGCTGCAAGTAAATCTTTCTCCATGTGCCTCATATCTGTTATCCCACCGCGTGTGTATGCGTGGATATAGCTCCTGTTTGAATGTTGTATGGGTGTCTCTTCACAGCCCCCGTCCTGCCTCAGCTCGAAACGCATCCCCATGCATCCCACATGTCCACAGGCGCACGCAGATCCTTCTTCTGCCGCATGAAGCATAGCCAGGTCACAGCCAAACAGGACAACAACAGCCTCCTGCCTATCGGCTCAAAGAAGAAAGGTGAGATCCCATACCTTAAATAACATGATGATAATTGTGATAATGGTGATAAGGGCTACGACTGTGAAGGTTATAAAAAGATGATAGTGCTGCACTGTGATCTATGTGGTTTGGTCTTTGGACATATGCTAGTCTTTAACAATTTGTTACATGTCAGTGGCTGGCACAGAAACAGTTATAGCCAGCTATAGCTCCAGTTTATAAAGAAGGGTGCTGTGGTAATAATGGCAGAAGATTTACTCTTGTTTGTTGTGGTTTCGCGCCCAGTTTGGTTCTGTTCTAGATTTGCTACGGTCCTGTTCTAGTCCTGGTTTAGTCTATTTAGTCTATTCCAGGTGTAGTTTTAGTTTTAAATTCTAGTGCTGCAACACAGAGTACAAGAATGACAGATGTGATGTGTGTGTGTGTGTGCGAGTTTGAATGTAGAGTTAAATTTTTTTAGGCCATGTTGTCCTGGCCTTTGTAAATGTTTTTACTATCAGATGACAAACTGATGAAAATACTGAGACCATCAGGTCTTACCAAATTTTCCAGCTAAGGTTGTTGGTTTCTCTTATCAGCAGTTCCAGATACACTCAAATGCTTTAGTATTTTGGCCCAGAAAATAAGAACATTTTGACCCTCTTTAATCCACCAGAGGCTACTGGGTCAGCTCATATCTCTGCCTTAAAAGATCTGGAGATGATGTAGAACAAGTCTATTTGTTTAGTAGGAGTGGCATGGTAATTGTATTGGTTGTAGGTGGTAGTGGTACTGGTACATTCAATTCAAGTTTTTGAATTGAATAAAATAGATACCAACTGTACAAAAGTTTATTCCAAATATTAACCAGTGTGTAAATTTAGTTGTGGTTGTTTTTGTGCCAAAATATGCATTTTGCCATTAATACATAACATTACTTACAAATGAATGTCACAATTGTTTTTGTTTTTATATTTGAGTTGGCCTCTATGGTCTGTTTCAGTGTCACTGTTACAGAGGAAGGTTTATATCTACAAAAATCACAGTACCACAATTTCCGTAAGGTCCCTGTGTTTTGATGGCACGGGTCAAACAGGAGGAAATGGGTCAGTGTTAGAGTTGTATAAGCCCTCTGAAGTGGGACGGTCCCACTGTAAGTCACTGTAAACAAAGGGGATGGGTGCCATCTGGTGATGGCACAGTCAACATACTGCGGGTATAGTAGCTGTGACACACTAAAAGTAAAAAAACTGATAGATCAATAGATGGCTTTGACATTTTGCATGGTACTTTCCAAAAATACAGACTTCTTTTTCCTACCAGCAGGTACAGTTGATAAACTACAACTTGTAGTTGTTGTATTTTTTGTACAATTTTTTGCATAAAATTTTATCAAATTCTGTGTGAAACATTGAAAATGACTAAATATTAGGTGTGCTAGACAGACCATTGAACTTGATAATTAATGGACACAAGAATACCTTTGAATAGGAAATTAAAAAGTAAAAAGGCTGTACAAAACTGTTCTTTTACAGTTTTAAATTACTACTTGTATTTATACCCCCCTTTTTCCTCATAGACTTGTATAAATACTGCACCCTGCACTGCACCGGGTACATGGGCAGTTGGCCGAGTTCAGACCTGGACTCAGAGCCGGACTTGGAGCCCTCCCCTCTCTACTGTTTAGTAACCGTCTGTAGACTCCACCCACACAGCTCCAGTCAAACCACCAAAGACCAAGTCAGCACCAAACCCACTGAGTTCATCACCCGCTGCTCCATCGATGGAAAATTCATCTTTGTCGACCAACTGTGAGTTTCAACTGACAGTTTTTTCATCAGATTGTTCAGTATTATTCCATGATGTCTTAATATACAGTACAGTCTTGTGTGGGATGTGACTAGGTTGGGAGGAAATAGCATTCAAATCTGGACCAAGTTACGTTTAAAGAAACATCAAAACTGAAAATCCACAAATGGCCTGACCATGACCTTATCATTATTTGTAATGGTTTGGCTCCACAAACTTGCCATAATCAATATGAATCAAAGTCCTTTCAACTATAAAGAATCACATGTCTGAAGGCACCTGATTTGTCTGTTATTAATCTTCATATCTTTATTTATGGACATAATAACAAAATAAAAACTAGGATCATGTGGAGCGGGTTAATACAAACATTTTACGACCAAAATAATGAGCCTGACAGCAGCATGGAGCCAGAAGTGCGACCATGATCACTTCCTCTTTGGAACATGGCAAATAGCACATTACCTATGTCCGTTTATATATATAGTCTAGGGCCACAATCTACACCAAAACAAGATCAAAACAACAACAGCCTCAACTTACTAGAGCCATTCTTCCAAAACAAATCAGCAACTGACAAATAGAACTTTCACATCCACTTGTCGGCAGAGCAACCAAGTGTCACATACAAAAGCAGTTAGATTAACAACGACACATAAATTATTACAAGAACAACAAACTGCGTTCTACACTGCCCTCCAGTTTAATTTTAAACAATGGGCAGTTTAGAACGGTGTAATGTCATGTGAACCCAGCATATTCGAGGTGTAGCGACCCATCACCAAAAACTAGTTGCTGTATTGGTATTTTTTGCACTTTTTTGAGGGCAGTATAATTTTTTTGATATACCATATACATTACACCTCCCTGTCTTTCTTTCAGAGCTACCACTATCACCGGGTATCTGCCTCAAGAAGTCCTGGGCACTTCCTGTTATGAATATTTCCATCATAACGATTTGCATCACCTTGCAGAGAAACACAGAGAGGGTGAGTTCATGCAATACCAGCTCTATAAAAATTATGGACTTAATATCAGTGGGCTACAAATTCAATAATGCTTCTGTAAAGTAGTAGTAAAAAGGTATAGTAATGAGACATCCAAAATAATAAAACAATAATGCAAATCAACAGGAAAGGGATATTTTTGGAATGAAAATATCACAAAATGTACAATATTTCAATTGATCTTAATACGTCTTATTTACCATGTCTTGCTGGATCTTTCTGCAGTGCTCCGAAGCAAAGAGAAGATTGAAACAGAATGTTACAAGTTCAAGACAAAATATGGCTCCTATGTGAACCTCCAAAGTCAGTGGTTTAGTTTCACAAATCCTTGGACCAAAGAAATAGAGTTTATAGTTTCTTTAAATAGAGTTGTCACGTAAGTGCTGTTTTCCAATTTTGCCTTAATGTTCATAATTTCACACAAGCTGATTAGTTCTGTTTTTTTCACCAGGACGGAGAGCAAAGACAGTACAGACAAAGAGGAGGCAGGCAGCTCTAAAACACTTCCAGGTGAGAGGCGAAGTAATTATGGGCTGTGTCCCATTTTTGTTCAATGCCATCCTTGATTACTTGTGTTGAATGTTGACCGAGGAGAGAGGAATGTTATTTACTATGGAGCTCAACAGTGACTGCCCACCATTTCATTTTCATTTATGTTTATTTATATAGGAAGAGCCCAATGAGAGTACCAGACCCTCTTTTTAATGAGTGCCCTGTTAAAATACAGAACAATACAAGCAAAAACAAACAAAATAAATAATTACATAGGTCCATTTAAAACAATAAAAATAGGTGCAGGTGTGATTATAAATGTTCATCACCAGATTATTAGGGTGCATTAGTGGTACCAGTGTATCCAGTTTTACATGCATTTTTTCCCAGTTCAGTTCAAGTGTGGCCCAGTTTTTAGAAGTTTGACAAGCAATTGAGATCAAGTAGTCTCTTATAAATTTTGGACAGTTGTTCTGCTGTTGTTCTCTTCTGAGAAATGGGGGTGGCCATCCTTCTTTTTCATAAAGTGTACAGTGATGGGTTTTAAATCACCTGCTGCCCACTTCAAAGCTTGCTCAGGTTTCAGAAGTAAATTATTTTCTCCCGTAGACTTTATCAGAAAATAAAATGATGTTAAAAGTTTGTTGAACATATCCCCTTTTTAAATTTAACCTCCAGGGTAAATTTCATCAAAATGACAGTACTCCCTAAATTGCTATATTTGTTTAGAACCCTTCCATTGGAGGTTATTTTAGGGAGTGAGACAAACAGATAATACTTTTTATTGGGCACGCAAAGAAGCCTAGGACACATTATACATTGCAGTTGTATAATGCACTCTAAAAAAAAAAAACACTGTTCTCGATGCGCTGTTTACCACCAAAAAGACTCAAGACAAGTGTTAGACTTTTTCTACTCTGATCTTCTCTGATCAGAGGGAAGAGAGCATCGGACACAGATCCTCTCTTGGTCTGTGTCTCACACCATCTCCGATGCTTTCTCCATGCTCTTTCCAACTTCCCTCTTCTCAGAGATCTCTTTTATTCAAGACTCATGACAAAACATTGACACGTGTTTTAACTCAGCTCGCCCTCTAACAACAGCAATCAGTGTTTTCCCACACAACATCTCCTGACCTCCTCTCCTGTTGAGGTTTTACAGCTTTTAACCTTTCTCCCGAACCCCCATTTATTGCTTTCCCAGTTCAGATGTTGTTTCAGATCAGTTGTTTACACAGTTGGTCACACAGTTGTTTACACAGTCTTACATTCATTAACTTGAGACTAACTTATGACCTTACCATATTAACTACTTCTAGTGTCTAACATTCCTGTGCCCCACACACCTTTATATAGTTTATTAGATGATATAACTATATACATATAGTTTATTAGATGATAAAATGCAAATGTAATTTTATTCACAAAATGATTAAAAAAAAAAAAAAAAGTTCTCTTTGCATGCCTTAATATGTGATAAGAATCTGTGGTCACAAATGGGTGAATTAGGCATCCGTTGGATGAAGCTAACTTTGAAGATCTGGCAAAAAATTGTAAATTTGACTCAAATTCAGAATATGATAGCTCTATTCAGGTGGAGTGCTTTTGATAATAAGAAGCCATTGTGTTTTTAAATCCTGGATAGAGAGGGGTCTGACAACTTACTTGTCATTCACAGAAAATAATATTTTTCTCAACTTTCAGGCAATGCAAAACAGATATGACCGGGCAGCTGACTTTTATAGATACCTGCAAGTCAGACATACTTTTACTTCAAGTTGCAGTATAACAAATTTTACACATTCTGAAGAAGCATTTTCTAAAATACTGAAACTGGCCTATGGACGATCTATCCAACAAATAATATCTGAAATATACCGGTACAATGCTCTTTATTCTACTGACAGGTGTAATACATTATATGTGAAACAAAAAAGGGAAAAGGAGGCATCAGTTGAAATGACTGAGGATGAATGGGATAGCATCTGGTCATTTCAGTGATCATCAACTGCATCCCTGTTCTGGAGAGAACTCTGCTGGAAGAATGTTATTAGATATTTTAGAACCCCAGCTCAGGAAGCCAAAAAGTTAGCATGCTGGAGACAGTGTGGTTCCGAGGAGGGGAATCATTACCACATATTCTGGGCTTGCTCCAAATTAAAACTGTATTGGATCCATACAAGATTAAACTTGGCTAAATTTCACTCTGCCTTCAATGAATGGGTAAATTGATATAATATCAGAAATATTTAAGATGGAAAAGCTTTATTTATATAGCAGTTAGTCACTCTCACCTGAAAATGCGTTGTTTAAGTCCATTTTGTATTTTTCCTTGAGTTTCCAGGTAATCTTAAAACTTTTTTGACAGTGTTTTAAAATGTTTGCATTGTGTCTCCATGGCAACCGATGAACATTCCATCATAGAGATAGATGTAGAACACCCCCAACGTGATGTCACTGCAAAGTATCAACTGGCTCATCTCAGGAGACATGATTGACAGCTGAGGAGTTCATGGATTGAATTAGAATTTATTTTTGTATTTGTATTGGTGTTTGACAGAAGTGTCTAAGGAATTACCCATAATTCCTGGCCTCTCGTCTGGAGTAGGAACCATGATTTACGCTGGCAGCATCGGGACACAAATAGCCAATGAGCTAACAGACTCTTATAGGTGAGTTTGCATTCTGTGTTTAACATTGTGACTAGAATAACTTATCTGAAATGGCTATTTTTCATTTGTGGGAGACCAAAAAAAAACAATGAGTCAGGTCCCATGACTTTTTTTTTTTTTTTTGTCAAAAGACAAACTTTGGTAATGGATATATGCTCTATGATTAATTTGTTATTCAAAATATCTTCCCCAGGACATAGACACCATGCAAGGAAAATGCTTTTGGATTAATTAATTATTTTTGTTAACTATGTAACTAACAATGTTTTTGGGTTTGTTTTTTTATTTAATTGTAATATAAACTTGTTCAATTTGAGGTTATAGATACCAATTCTACAGTTAATGTTGCAAATTTGGTGGGGACAAATTAACTGGTAAAAATGTTTTAAAATATTTTTTTTTTCTTAAAATAATCATTTTAGATGACCTAAGTTCAATTCAGTGTATACTCCACAAATGTCAATCTAAGAGTAAAGTGCTTTTTGTTCGACTGTTATGTCACATTAACTTTATCATTTAGATGAAATTTGTATTCACTTTAAGATGGGATATCTTGACATCCCAATCTGTGAGATTGCAAACTTCATATTTAATCTTGTCCGTATTTTTTATTTTATTTATTTTTTAGCAGAATAAACTCTTCTCCATCGAGTGGAGCTTCCAGTCCGTTTGGTCTAATTCAAGAAAAACTCGCGGCTGCCTCTCCTCACACCAGCAAGAGTGTGAGTAACTATACCTTAACTGTAGGGTACTACAGTCAAATGTTTGCTCGATCTAAAATTGTCACTGTTTATTGTATTTTTGTCTGTCAGGGATCAAGTCGAGAAGAGGCAGGAGGCAGCTCGGAGTCTAAAGCTACAGCAGGAACCAGCAGTGGGTCATCAGAGAGCACCGGTAATTACTCTTTTATGAAACAAACATAAAGGCTGGCTTTTGTGTGTCAAACAATAAGCATTAAATATATAATCAACATTTATGTGTGTAATGTAATATATAAAATTTTACTAATTGTTTGAATTTGTGGGTGACTGTGAACACAGTGTTCACATGCCTATGCCTCATAAATATTCATTAAAGGGGAATATAATGTAAAATTGGCTTCTATGAGCGTTTAACCATGTCATAACAGTGTTCCTTTATCATAAGCTTACTCAAAGTTGTATTTTAATTGATTCATGCATGTTTAAGTAATCCTATATTGTTGTGCATTAGAGACTTGAGAGCTCCAAAAAAATTCTGTTTTCACCTACCCTCTCCACCTATGTCTCTGTGCTTATTTGCAATTGTTAAAAAGATTCTTTAGGTCATACATGTAGAGTACAAAAGTGTCCCATAGCCATCTTCTCAGTTCTGCTGTTTTTAACAGGAAATTACCCTAAGCTGTTTTAAAGTATTATAATACTACATAACAAACTGTAAAATTATTATCTATGCATGTTATAGCTTAATATTAAATGCAAAAACATAATGTATTTTTGACCTGGCTTATTCAAACCGGGAAAAAAAAAAAAACAATAAGTCAAATAAAAATCTACTACTTTGGTGTTTCCTTGTTGCAGGTGAATCATCATTGGACCTGGACAACGTGGTGGTCCCAGGTCTGAGCTCCTTCAGCAGTGATGAGGCAGCGATGGCGGTCATCATGAGTCTGCTCGAGACAGGCGCAAACATGGGACAGAGCGGAGAGTTTGAGGATCTACACTGGCCTTTTTAAAACTTCTGCTCCTCCCGCCGACCTGTGCTATGAACTGTACAACACAGGGCCACAAGGGGGAGCCATAAAAGACAATAGGAAATGTGATTATAATTACAAGACTTTTTTTCATGAAAGAGACAAAAATTATTCTCAAAAGTGTCTTCCTTGGGAAACCTTTGCCCAAACTGTCCCCAGGCCCAGACACTCAAAAAACTGTAAAAATGAGTGACCAGAAGAGAGGAGATGAAGTGCTTTGTGCATTGCTGCTAAAAGGGTATTGAACTCAAAATGGGAAAGCTTTGATACTATGTGATCGTTTTTGTAAGATGTCTATAGGTCTTTGGAATATAGTCTTTGGAATTTTTGTGATTTTTTTTTTTTTTTTAACTAATTCCATGCGTAATACCAGTCACACATAGCAACATTTTGAAACCAGCCCCAGAACGTTTAAATACTTAAACTTATAAAGCTAACAATGTTCACCAAGCTACTGACAGCTTTAACATGCAACAAATTAACAAACCTACCACAAAAACTTGATTTTGGGATTGATTTGGAGAAATAACTTGAATATTTAAGTTCAGATGAGAAGATTGTCATATGTCTGATTCATTTTTGCCAAATTGTGTGACTTCTGGTTTAATTTTAAGTGTTTTTTTTAATATATATTTGCACATACAGTATTTCAGACAGGTTGTTTTGTGTTCAAGTGATAGGTGACGAACTGCAACAATGAGTCAAGGTTACATTCTGTACACATCAAAAATATCACAACTTTCTTTTTTTTGTCCAGTGTTTCTCAAACTTAAACACACAATACCTCATAAAATATTTGGTTTTGCAAATAGATTTAAGGCTACATTCACACTTACACAGACTACGTCAAAGTTGTGACTAAATGAGGAACTAGACCAAGACCAAACATGTCTACATCAGACTAAACCAGGCTCAAACCAGAACTAAACCTTAAGTGTGAATGTACCCTAAATGAATCCCCTGTAAGTAAACAAGGCTATGGGTTACCTGGTGTAACACAAGTATTTGCCAGTAAAAAAATAATTAACAAGGACAGAACCAAACATATACTGGGACTTATTTTGGCTACAGACTTTGTAAACAAACAATGCTGTATCAAACTCTGTTAAAGAAAATACTGAATTTTATTAACATATATAACCACACCAGAGTGTGAAAGCCACTGCAGTAGCTTTTGAAATGTAATTTTCACTGACCTCTTCAAACCAGAATCCATTGATTGGAGAGTATTAGAATTACATTAATTGAGGTCTTTTCCCCAAATGTACTGTATTTTTAGCTGAATGTCTAACATGTGGATTGTATTACATCATTGTGAACTGATTTGACCTGTTGTTGAATCATAATGTGACATATATTTGCTTTGAACCTGCATTTTTCTCTAACAGATGTGGCTTTAAAAGCAATACTGATGTGGATTATAGGTGCCGTTTAAAATGGACAATGAAACAGTCTGAAGACACAATGTATTTATGTCTAAGTGGATCTGCTGCGGAGGAACCAGTATCTCTGGAAGTAAAGAAGCAAAGAAAGGCATTACAGTGTTTGTGTTTATTAAATGTGATACATGAGACATAATATACTATATAAAAGTCAATACACACTGCACACCTTTAATTATTTCTTAATTTGAATAGGGACAAGTCATATTGGTGAAAACCTTGTGCTGTAAACACCATATTTAGCTTAGAGCATGTTGGAAGAGAAAAAAGATAAGCATGGCATTTTATCATAGCCTAATAGTGTGTAACACTACAATAAATGTAATTATTTTAATTTGTTTTAAAGCTGTGTAATCAAATTGCTCTACACCATTTAAAAACTTGAAATCATGCATTACTAATGTATGGGAATAGTTCAGCATATTTAGGCACACTGCTTTGTATAGGTGTTGGTTGTCGTCTGCTGCAGAAAATAGAAATGATGCGTGTTTGAAAAGACTTTAGAGAAACACAGCAACATAACACTAGAGAGATGATAAATAAGTTTATGTAGCTTACAGAAATGATCAGAACTAAAATGACAGTGATAAAGCTTATGTAGAATTGATGAAGCCTTTGGGTAACTTGATATGGGTGGTAGTTTCTGAGATATAGACTAACCCTCTGAACTATAAAAATCACCCAGAATTTCTTATCTTTTTAAACTTGAACATTTGCTTTGCTTTGGAGAAGAAGAACAGAGGCCCAATGAGCACTCCAAAATAGGGGAACAGCACTGTGCATTGAAACACATTGCACACAGCCTGTTGGGACAACCGGGACCTCCTATTGTTGAAGATGTACAGGATGAAAGGAAACAGAGCCATCACAGGTAAGTACACCAAGATGGCTGACACTACCACAAAGAGCAGACTCTGGACCGCCTGACGTTTCTGAGGTGAGCTGGAGCAATTGTTGTTGCCAAGAGTATCGTGATGAGCTGGAGATGTTTGCCATAGCGACCGCACCATCGTCCCCAAACACAACAGCATGACAACAAACAGAAAGGAGATGATGACAGAGACTGGGAGTAGCATCTGGAGGTCACCCATGAACGCTGAGAGGAAATAATAAAACATGTTTTGTCAGTTTTAGTTCTGGTTTGGACCCAGTTTAGTACATATAAGATAAGATAAACTTGTGTTTGTCCCACAGTGGGTAAATTACAATGTTGCAACACAAAAGTTTAGAACAGCAGGAAAATGCAATCAAAATCAAGATCAAGATAAATTATATTGTAAAGATTTACAATAGACAAAAACTAACACAACACTGTGTCAGCAGAGTAAAGCTATAGGCTATAACTTTGCACAGCAAGTGGCTCCAACTGTGGTTATGTACAATGCACCATATGGACAAGAATAAATAGCAGTTTAAATGACCTCAGTATATTATACTATTTGTGCAACAAGTGACTATAACTAGTTATATAAATAAATAGCAAATGACTTGAGAGAATATTGCCGTCACTGTAATAATATAAAAATGCATTAACTGTCTAAGGCAAAACATCATTTTTTTTATATTGTTTTAGTCTACTTTTGTATTCTTTTTGTTACTCACAGCAATAACTTTGGCAAAACATGTTAACAATTCATCTTTCCTTCACTGTATTCACACAATAGTCCAATTAAATATGCACCATCTGGCTCCTTTTTCATATTAACCTTTCATTGTTCACAAATACCTTGAGAACAGGCATTCTTAACATGAGCTGGCTCATCTTTCCAAAGATTTGACTTATAACTTGACCTGATGGCGTCACCTGCGTGTCTGCATGGAGATCAATAAATTTAATGCCAGATTGTGGATCCTTCCAGGCAAAGCAATACCATCTCCATGGAGGCAAGCAGGCGGCGTGAACCTCCTCCAGAAAGTTACAAAGTGCACATTTAAACTCACATCATGTTTAAGGATGAAATCATTGCTTACGTGAGGTGGCGGAGATGCCCAGAGTAATGACCCAAACCACTGCAGACGCCATCACACGGTACTTCTTCTCCCGTATATTCATATACAGCACTGGTCGACTCACAGCTAGGTGGCGCTCTATGCACATGCAAGTGAGCAGCAGAGGAATCCCAATCAAAATAAATGTGTCAGATGTCCTCTTGACGTTAAAAGGTTTTGGAGTGGTCCACATTTCAGTTTGGTTTCCACTAATAATGGCTGATACATCTGCAGCAAAAATGAAAAACAGGTGAATTACTTAAATATGTTGCATTAATAGTGCTGTATTCAAAGTTATGTTTGTCCTCATTTTGTCCTGGTTTGAGCCCAGCTAAATCCTGATGTAGACTTGGTTTGGTTCTGTTCAAGTTCTGTTTTAGTTCTGGTCAGTTGAGTTCCAGGTTTAGTCACAGTTTAAACCAAATTCTGATATTTTGTGTCTAGAATATGTCTGATCTGAACCAAATGATTTCTAAATATAAGAAAACCAAATGTATGAAACCAAAAACTATTCCTGTCTGACCAGGTCTGGCCCTTGTTTCATTGGATGTGGAAAGCAAGGTTGCTCTGGAGATCATGTCCACAGGTATAATGGTCAGATAAATCAGATTCATTATCACCAGGTTCATCCCCAAAACCTGAAAAAACAAGCACATTTTTACACCTCAGTCAAATATATTCATGGTAAATATCTAGTCATTACCACACTGCATGCAAAGATTGTGCACCTGTGAAGCCGACATTGTCTTCCTCTCTCTCAGAAACAGCATGAGCAGAACAGCATTAGCCAAAACTCCTGTTACCAGTATTATGTTATCAACCACAAACCAGACCTGACCCCACCAGGTGCTGTAACAAGACTCTTGCAGGCTCCCTATCACATTCTCAGCTGAATCATATGGTCTCTCTCTCCATCCTGTAAAATTATTTAACAGCCTTTTATTTCAAATGTCTAATAATGCAATGAATCAAAAGTAAAATGTTACATTGCTATAAGCCTGTCGTAAAGCAAAGATGATAAACTAGATATGGTCATAAGCACTTTATTGATTGATTCATTGATTGATTAGTTGCCATCTGCCCAAATCATTGTATCGTCTATGATCTCATCTGGCCTAGATCCATTCCATATTAAAGGTGCACCATGTAGCTTTTTAGTGGAGAGTTCCTCACCAGCTTGTTTTCATGGAGATGTTTGCCTGGAATCTTCCGCAGCACGGCATTAAGCTTATGAGTCTATTGTATTTATTCAGTGTACATGGCTTACTAAACAAACAAACAAACAAACATTACATTGAAAAACATGGGCTATATTCTTAGTGTGAGAAGGCTTGCCTCTTGCCTCTTGTCTCCATAAAGTCATAACGTCATTCTGTGTACTCAGGCACAGAAAAAAAAAAATCTTAAGATAAGTAAGGTGCCAGCCCCTGTACAAGAAAAGTAGCATAGTGCACCTTTAAACTAAAAACTGTATTTCATGTACTTCCCAAGCAAACCATGGGTTGTGGCAATCTAATGTTCTTTGCGTTTATCTGGTTTATCAAAAATGGTAACAAATATAACACCTTAAAATCATCAAAAACAAGTGTGTAAACTAAATAAAAAAAAAACAAAACGTTAAATTGAAAAGTATGATATGTGAAGCAAATTGTATCATCTTACCTGTCAATCTGACTAGCCCAGGTTTAGTCTGGTCTGAACTCTGAACTTGGCACACTCAACTCAAATAAGGAGGTCTGGGTTTGACGTTCCTGCCTTTGATGCAAAATTCTGTCTCTAATAAATGTAACCTGTTTGTTTTGTCAGAACACAACATTTACATTTGATCCACAATTTTTAAATTATATTGCTTCCATAAGGACAAAGGGCAGAGTTGGATTGATTACATTACTAGGTCTAATTGAGATGAAAGCCAGCCGGGAAATGAAAATAATGCAGGAAATGAACAATACATATGGCTTACAATGCTAATATAAAAAGCAGAATGACAGCAATGAATATTTTTCTGTTTTGGAAAAAAAAAAGTTTCTCCTCATCAATAGGCAAGAAATGAGTGCTTCAACATTAAGTCTATAGCCTTTTTTTGCATTCTACAAAATCAGATCACATTTCCTACTTTCTAAAAAAAAAAATTTTCCTGCCTGGAAAGACATTCACTGAACATCCATTTTTTGGAAGACATCCACTGAACATATGCGTTGTTGGACTATATTTTAAGTAGGCTACTATATAAGTAGGCTAATGACATAATGAGCTGAAGTAGGCCTATTTTTTTCTTTTTATTTAATTTATCTTTATTTATACAGGGAGAGCCCAAAAAGAGTACTCAGACTGTCCCTTGAGTGTCCTTATGAGTGCCATGTTATAACACAGAACAATAAAAAAAAAAATAAAAAAAAAAAAATAAAAAAAATCAACAAAAAACTAATAACTATTTTTATTTATTTTTATGTATTTATTTATTTAGTAGGACAATGTACAATTACATTAATGCACAAGGCAGAGATGCTTGTACCAGATTCTAGCTTTACAGTTAATTTCCATCTACATCTACAAAGGTTCGTTTATGACTTTAAAAATAGGTGCAGGTGTGATATCACTTCTCTCTTCTGACAAATGTTATTGGCCAACCTGCTTTTTCTTAGAGTGTACATGGGTTTTAAATTCATCACCTGTTGTGAAACTCAGTGAAAGAGTGTATCTAAAGGTTTGAAAGAGGCTGCATGTTTATTACATCTCCATAATCTAGAACAGAAAGAAAGGTTGCTTGAAGAAAAATCATGCAATTTTCCATAATTTTGGTATAACTGCCATTTGAATAGATACATTAAAAATCTGTAATAGAGGTTGAATTAAATATGGGACACTTAGCAATAGAAGTTTTGAATCAAGGTCATCAGCTGCTGTGGACTTCTTTGGGTCTGTGGAGTGCATTTAAGACCTCCATGTAAGTGAAAATCTGCCAAAGAGTCAGATTCAACAAACAACTTCAGAAGGATCATCATTATTATCCAAAAGAGCACATGCAGAGATAAAATGTCTATCAAAGCACCAAGTTTTTTCCTTTCTACCAGATTGTTTTTTTTATTTTTTTTGCCCAATTCAAAACAGATTGTGTTCAGTTGGTTGAAGTTTTTGTTTTTGAAGGAAAAAAAGGCTATGTGTAACCTACATCAAACCAGATCACTGCACTGGGGTGTCAGTAAAAAAAAATGGTTGATATATCTTATATTTATATTGATAGTGAATGGGCAGTAGGCTATGTGTAACCTACATCACGAAACAGATCACTGCACTGGGGGTTAAAATAAAAAAAATAAATATAAAATAGCGTGTGAGAACAATAGACAAGTTAAGAAGTTACAGTATGAAGAATTTAAATGTCGCCTACCATTGCTATTCGACACAAAACGTTATTACGTACGTTACTATAAGATAATAAAATAAAGACGTGAAACAAAAACAAACGCAGATGAAAGACATACTGAAGTTATGAATGCCATAATGGCTTAAAGACCGTATTAACGTTTTAACCAATCAGCGTAACAGAAGTTGTTGAGTGACATGAGTCTCAGCCAATAGGATTTCAGAGTCTGATCTGTTTACACCAACCCCCTATCCCGTACAAGGCGTCTGTTTTGGTGAGTAAAAGAAAGTTCATTGAATCAATTTATTGCCTTTTTAAACATTTAACTCTAAAATTAAACAAACCATTCGACGTGTTATTGGTAAATGTATCAAAATATGTCAAATTATGAAGCTGACATCGTGTTTTTACGTTATAAAAAGACCGTTTTTCTCGTCGCTCAGTGAAGCTTTGTTGACGTTACATGTTTTGTTGAGAGAGCCTTTACGCAAGCGTCATGACTACATAAAACTAGTTAAATAGCTACTTATTACCGCGATCCGGTGAGTTTTTATATGTTTTTTGAGTCCCATTGTTTGTGTTGGACGTAAAATAGCTATATATATCACTGAAGCACTTGTTTCCGTGAAAAAAATCTCTTTTATTCGACGTTTTAACCTCAAAATGAAAGAAAAACGTGTAGTGTGTAAATATAAAACAAATAGAAATACATATTGCCCGTTTTTGGATAGGTTACGATATTTTTGTCGAATTTAACAGACTCAATTTTGACTGTACTGTCTTATCGTTGAATGAATGGGCTCTTCGTGCGCATGCGCCAAGTTACAGAAAGTTTATAAACAAGCGTGTCACATGATGATAAGATTGCGAAATAGATGAAACTGAACTTCTGCTTTAGTTTCAGTTTTAGAGTAATCTATAATGAGAAATGTCTGAAAAGAAATGTGTTGTTTAGTTAAAAGCCTGTAGCTTAACCTATGCTAAATGAGTGAGTGTGATATAACAGCGTCTCCTCGGCTCACCCTAAACGCCATTTATAGAGTGTATACATTGGACTGGAGAGTTGGGTTTCCCTGGTCCTGTGCAAGGTTCACAGTGGAATGCGCAGCTCATATTTTAATACATTTTCCTAATGTAAAAGAAACGTTTTAATAACTTACTATTAACATAAAATAAGCCCTCAAAACTCACAAAAACGTGTTTTATGTCAATTTAATGTCTAAAACTAAGGAACTTCGGGCCTTATATTTTAAAACCAGCTAACAGATAAATAAATAAATAAATAAATAGCCTTCCTGGAGTGATTCAAATGAATAAAATGAATGTGTTTCAGTGACTGTGGATACCATGGTGTGGGAAGTGGTGACTCCGACGTCCAGTGTAGTTAAACAAACCACGAGTGACTCAGACACTGAACAAACAGGTAAATCTGACTAACCCATTTTAAACCACAAACTGCAGTACTGTGACATCATCAGAGCATTACACTTACAGGAAGCATGCTGGTAATTACACCCTAAAACAATGAATGAGTCCAGCTGATATGGAATTTATAAATATATAGAATATATAAATATTGCTAATTGCTGTTGCTACTTGAAACAAACTTATCAAACCAGTTCTAATTTAGCTTTCTTTTCCTGGTTCAGAGATGATGGCTGTCGATGATGATGAACAGTCAAGAGACCTGCTTCACTGCGAGGAGCACTTTTCCTCCTCTCCAACGATACCAACCAGTGACAGCTACATAGAATATGGTAACATTCAAACAATGTTCTTCTTTTTTTTCTCAACCTAGATTTTGGTTTGGCACCTTGTGTAAAAAAAAATCTAAAGATCCCCCTCAACCCCTCTGGTTATCCCAAAGAGATCTGCATTAAAACGGTACCATACTTAACAAACAGAGAATCTTTCTATTATAATATTGGTTCCTCATCACGAATATAACTTGAATTGAATTTTATTTCATTCACATCTGAATAATGTTGTATATTTCTGCAGCTAACCAACTCCAGCTTAATTATAAACAGCTTCATTTACTTCCTCTGCTGGCATCAGTGGCAATTATTCCCGATTCCCGATTCCTGACTGTGGCTATTTGCACCTGGTGTCTCCCACTCTTTACCCCCATTTTCTGTTTAATCCTGTCCAAAAATCTTTAAAAATTAACAAGTACCAAAGATTGTATATGTATAATACTAATTATGGCCCTGGTCCCATTCCAGATGACTTGCCTGAGCTACAGCAGGTCCCAGAGGAGACCCCCCTTGTGTTTCAGATGGAGGCCGGAGTGTCCCACCAAGAGCTGACCTCTGACCCTGACACACAGAGACTGACCCAGCTTGCTTTGATTGCTACTGGACCACAGAGCCCCCTGTTGCAGGAGGACACACACTGCAGGTAAAAGGCCATCTTTAAATATTGCCTAGCCTGTCATTATATTAGGCTGTTTTTCATCCAATTTCTCTATTGATGATATTGTATTGTACATATTACTTAAATCTTCAATATCTTTCATAATTTTCTTGTTTGTTTTTTTAAGTTCATCTTCTTTCAAGTGCAATAGAGATCTTCATTCATACGCTAGGCCTCTGCCTGAGCCCCCCTGCAGTTTGTCTCCCTCTAGAGGCTGTGGCAGGGAGCGCAGACCCAGCAGGGTACATTTCTGCTTTAGTAATACTCTATTATATGGTTATATGTTATCATGATTCTACTGAGATATGTGTCTTCTCCTGCAGACGAGCAGTGAGTGTGGCTCTGCGGTATCGACCCGCTCCTCTCTCTCTGACGATGAAGACATGGGCTGGAACTTCTCCTGGCCCCCCACTGTGTGGCACTGTTTCATCAAAGGTGCTTTTATGTGCATTTACTTTGTTATCTTTTTATCTCTTCTCATGTAATAGTGAATAGTAGAAACAGAAATCCCCCATCTGTCCCCCTTTTCAATAGGCCTCTACAATTAATCACAATGAAATCTAAATTGCAATTCTACTGGTCACGGTGTAGTTAGCCCCTCCCTTCAGAAAGATATAAGGCATTGGCCACCAGCAATCTGACCAAAACTGAAGAAGCAGCTTGGATGAGCTGCAAAACGTCTTCACTCTTACAATGATTTGTCCAGTTGACAGATTTAAACTTCAGCTAATGGTCACAGTCAAGTCTGGTTATAGATTTGAAAATGTAAAAACATAGTAATAATTTCAAGTGTCAGAACAGGTTAAAAAAAACATTAATAAAATATTATATATGGCACTGTCTCTAAATCATATTATAAAATAACTGCATTATTACTTCATTAATTAATTGATCAAATCTAAATATTCCTTTTTGTCATAGGCACTTGGTTACGCTTCCTTAGCAACAATAAACATGATTGGCAGGACATTGAGGACCTGAAGAGTGATAAACTGTCTGAAGAAGAGGAACAAACATTTAAGGTATGTTGCTATAGAAAATACTACTACCTCTACTACTAATGTGATAATATATCTACTCTAACTATACCTTTTTGTAACCGTTTCAGTCATATTGTAGATGCATGATTTGTGCCAATGCAATGCCTAAACATGTTAAAATTGTAATAGATTATGTTCACTGTACTTTTCTGTCCAGAGTTATGGCTCAGAGGGACTGCAGCTGATGGAACATTCAGAGACAGTGTTATGTGACCAGCCTGTACTCGAGTTGACCTTTAACCCCGGGCCGTTTGGACACAGTTTCTTGACAGCACGATGCCAACTTGACCACCCGTTCTATGTCAAAAACAAAGGTACAAGCGAACAAATTAAACAGCATGATTTTCTCTCATTGATGGCAGATGGTAGAAAGTAGCAATAGTTCTAGTATGTAGTGGCTGCTTTTTCCCCTTTTCTTTCCCTAAGCAATTAGTATTATTTTGAGATTATAATACTTGGTGACAAACAACGTCCACCTGATCATTGATGCAGGCAAAGTCTCAGTCTTGATCCTGTTAGATCTGAGTGCTGCCTTTGACACTGCCGATCATGGGATCCTCTTGCAGAGACTAGAAGATGGGGTGGGCATCTCTTGTACAGCACTAAACTGGGACAGGTCCTGTCTAGAAAACAGGGAGTTCTTTGTTGAAATTGGAAAATGTGTGTCAGATAAAATATCCCTGACCTGTGGGGTGCCCCAGGGATCAATCTTGGGACCCCTGTTATTCAATCTCTACATGCCGCCAGAGTTAATACGCAGCAATAATGTGTCCTACCAAAACTATGTGGACAACACTCAGATCTATGTCTCACTGGCAGCTGGTGAATATGGACCAGTGGATTCAGTCTGCATCCAGCAGATCAGTGTGTGGACACAAAACAACTTTCTCCAGCTAAACTCAGACAAGACTGAAGTCACCATCTTTGGCCCATTGAAACATAAGATAAGATATGCCTTTATTAGTCCCACAGTGGGGAAATTCCAATATTGCACCACACAGTTAAAGAACAGAAGGAAAATCGTACATGCAATAAAAAAACAAGATAAAAGATAAATAGCTTGAAATAATTTAAGAAATAGACTTAAAAATAAACTAAAAATAGACTAATATACACACATATGTACATATAGATATACATATACATATAGATAAACATAGAGAAAGTGTTAGCAGTCATCTCCAGTCACTCTCTCTAAAACCTTCAAATCAGGCTAGAAATGTTGGGCTAATAATGGACTCAGACTTGAACTTTAACAGCCATGTTAAATCAATAACATCTGCTGCTTTTTACCATATAAAACGCACTGCAAAACTCAAAGGTATACCAGTTGACAGATTTGACTATTGCTTTTACTATGTCTGTGTTATCCCTCAGACCTGGACGGCTGAGGGATAACACAGACAAAGGTATACTGTCAACACAAGACTTGGAGAGACTTTACAGTAGTCCAACTTATTTGTCTCCAATAAGTTGGACTACTGTAATGGCCTGCTCAATGGCCTCTTGAGCGTTAAGACAGCTGCAGTACATCCAGAACGCTGCTGCTCAGGTCCAGACTAGAACCATGAAGTACAAGCACGTAAGTCCTGTGCTCAGGTCTCTGCACTAGCTTCTTGTGGCTGTGACTCAAAGAATAGACTTTAAAGCAGCTCTGCCTGCATACAAGTATCTCCATGGCCTAGCACCAAAGTACATATCTGGCATGTTAGTGTCATATGAACCATCTCGCACTCTGAGGACTTCAGGGACAGGCCTCCTGCTGGTGCCCAGAGTCAGGACTAAACATGGGTAATCAGCATTTCAGTTTTATGCAGCTAAAACCTGGAACAGTCTTTGAGCCTGGATTTAAACATTGTCATTGTCAAACAGTTCTTTTTAGTTCTGCTTATTACTGAAAGGTTTTTAGTCTGCACTTTTCTCCTTTAATGTTAAATTTATGATGATTATGTGTGTTATTGATTTGTTGTATTGTGATTTTATTATCTTTCTTGTTCTGTAAAGCACTTTGAATTACCTTGTGTATGAATTGTGCTATACAAATGCACTTGCCTTGCCTATGTTTACATGGCCAGTAAAAATCTGATAACTAGAATAATCAGTTAATTAATATATATTTTTATATTTTGAGTACCGGTATCTGTTTTACAAAACAAGATGCAATGAATTTTATAGCAACTCTTTCAATTTTTCCATTTTTCTCATTAATTTTTGTCTTTGACACTAGGTTTTTTTGGGGTTTTTTTGCATAATTTTCCTTGTCAAAATAATGTCAAAAGGTCTGAACATCAGAAAGAAATCATAACAAGATTTTAATAATCTGATAAATCCAGAAATCAGATAATTATCAGATTTTGGTGTGTGTGAAAACATAGTCACTGTTTTCTCAGGCTGGTCTTCGTTTCACCCGAGCCTGACCGTGGTGCAATATGGGATACCATGTTATGAGATGGAGGTGGGAGATGTGTGTTTGCCTCCGGGACACAGAGACGCCAAACATGCGGATGACTCCCTGGTGCTGGACACATTCAGGAGGTAAAAAACATGAGGAGCAGACTTTGTGCACTGATATAAAGTGGTTAACTGTTTTGACGTTATATTTTATTTTCCAGTTACTCGTTTACCCCCTTGGACTCTTCGGCGGTGTATGTGCTCAGTAGTATGGCCCGACGGAGGAGAGAGTCTCAGTCTAGCTCTGATACAGTATCTCCACAGAAACACTGCACATGGTAAGTGACTACATTTAAAGGGCCCACTCTAGAATAATTTGGATAGATTCAGCTCTAGAATTGCTTTACTAAACAAAGGGTAAAAGGTCGCTGTAAGCTTAAACTTAAAACTCAAATTAGATTTAACTATAGTTAGCTTATATTTCACCTTTCGAGAAACTGAACAATTTTAAAATGTACTGTGTAACTTTTTATGGTGGGGATCTAATGACTGCATGTCTGTTATTGCTTTGCCTGGAATGTTCCAAATCATGGTAGTAAGCATTTAAATTTGGCATTTATTCAGTTACATTGTTTTTTTATTGGTCAGACGTGCCTTCTTACTGTGAGCACCATGGGGTTGCCTCTCCACAGATTTGACCAGTAACTTGTCATACTGGCATCACCTATTTGTCTCTATGTCCACAAGTTTAATGCCATACTGTGGAAAATATCAAAGCAATAACATCTCCTTGCAGACAAGGTAGATACTTTCCACCAGAAAAGTTTCATAGTGCATCTTTAATGAAATCTTAATGCACTTAATGCATGGATGAAGTGTCTTAAAAAATACCATGCCATGCATTCTTTGCCATTAAATGTATGTCCTCCTGCAGGCTCAGACAGACCAGGCCCTTCCCACTCTCCTCATCACAAAGCAATCAGAGGCCAGAATACAGAACCACCAGGAAGCAACGCTGCCACATCCTCTAAGACTAAACGGCCGATGAATGCCTTCATGTTGTTTGCTAAAAAGTACCGGGTTCAGTACACACAGATGTATCCGGGCAAAGACAACAGGTGCACATTGCTCCACCCTTTGATTTTATAACTAATGTTCCTTAAGATATTGCCAGGAGTGCCTTAAAAATTTCAATTTGATTCACATATGATAATTTAGGGTCTAGAGCAGGGGTGGGCAAACGTTTTGACACACGGGCCACAATGGGTTCTAAAATATGACAGAGGGGATATATATATATATATATCATATATATATATATATATATATATATATATATATTAACATTAGAGATTTGGCCTTTAAACATGTAGCGAAGCATGAATATGCAAAGCAAAAATAAATATATATATATATGTGTATGTGTGTGTATATATGTATGTGTGTGTGTGTATATATATATATATATATGTATATATATATATATATATATATATATATATATATATATATATTTATATGTATGTATATATATGATGATGATGATGATGATATATATATATATGTGTATTTATGATGATATATATATGATGATGATGATTATATGATGTGTATACATATATATGATGTGTATATATATATATATGATATATATTATATATTGTGTATTATATATATATATTATTATATATTATTATTATGTATATATTGTATATATATTATATATATGTATTATATTTTTTTATTATTATTATATTATTATTATTATTATTATTATTATTTATTATAATGTTTGCTACTGTTGCAGAGCCATCAGTGTGCTGTTGGGGGAGCGGTGGTGGAAGAAGCTGCGCAGTGAGGAGCGCAAAATCTTCACAGTTCAGGCCAAAGCTTTAGCCGACGAGCAGAGGCGGATCAACCCTGACTGCTGGAAACGCAAACGCACCAACTCTGTGAGTGCAAATATACTTCAGGAAAAAAAATGCGACTTAAATAAATTATGATAATGCAAACTACATTATGTAACTTTACTGAGGAAAGGTCCACCCTTGCTTTTCTCACGGAGATCTTATGGCTTTGCCTATAAAATTACACATGACATTAAACATATCTATATCAGTTGAGGCAAGCGGGTGAGGCCACTGGACAAGTTACAAATCAGATCTCTGGAGTGGCAATCCCACTCATAGTAAGAATCAATGAAGAATGAAGGTAGTTTGCAGAAATGTTACATATGCGCCTTTACATTTTTTATAGTACAAAATTAAATTTATGTCTATGTGCTAATGGCTGAAAATAAATTAATAATCTTATCATTTTGCCAAGTGTCTGCGGAATGTATGCGCAATGTAATAAGTCTTTGGGCTGTAGCAGTAATAATGCTCTTTCTTTTTATCCAACAGGGCTCACAAGCAAACTGAACCATATAAAGAGGTGAATTTTAAGATGGCCGTGTTAAAATTCAAGCAGCCAGTCCTACGCTCTCCTCCACAGATTTTTCTATTAACTATATTCTTCCTCATTTTATAATGGTGTTTTGCTTCAATCAGGGAAATCATTTTGTAAATATTGGTGCTATACCCTTTGAAACAACTTGATTTTATAAATCAAGAAAGATTCTACCAGTATTTTTGGCCAACATTGCTTCTCATTCTTTTTATTGCCTAGAGTTGAGTTCGTTGTATTAATAAATTCTACATTTGTTTTCTTTAAGCTAAACTAGACAAGATTCTTCACATTTGTCAATTTTTCCAAATAATTTCAATTCATTTTTTTCTTTTATTTAACTTAAACGTCTATTATGGATACATTTTATCAGAAAGTACGAGAAAGTAGGTATTTTGCCAAATCAGTCTTCCAATATATAGTATGTAAATGGTCCTGTTTAAAATGCCAAAACAGACAGAATTTACTCTTTCAAATATCTTATATTTTAAAAGCATTTATATTTCATATCATATATCAACCATATATATATATGGTTATATATGGTTGTCAGAAAATCCTGCACTTCGCTTTCCTTAAATGATGTAAATAAAATGTATAGAAACTGAAACTACAGTAAAACACATATTATGATTATAATTAGCTAGTATGTTTGGAAATCTATCCATGGTGAACAATGACAAATTGTTGATATCCTCCTGACTACCAGAAGAAAAAAATGTTGTCCAATCACCTTTATTTTAAAATTCTCTCATCTTTGTAAGGTAATTAGAATACTGAAACATTTTTTTTTTCAAAAAAAAGTTTTTATTTTCCAGATATCATCTGTCCACTACATTTTTGAAACACTTTCATACTACACTAAAAAACTGTTAAAATTAATTAGACAATGTTTAAATGTGTTGTTTAAAGACTTATATTAAATATGCCATCAACATTTCAAGCCAAAATTTGCTCAATAAAAAGTAAAATGCACTTATTTTTCCCCATTCCCACCACTTTTTTTTTATTGTTCCCATGAAATGTGCTTGGAGTGATGGACGGCATTTTCCTTGATGGAAAAAAAAAACAGGTACCAAAGCCCCACCCCACCCCTTCACATTTGGTATCATTGAAAAGCCCTAAACGTCCTCTGTAGATGTCAAAAGGACTTATTTCAGTTGTATGCACTGCGTTGGAGATATTCAGGTTTACTTATGTCCTCTAGAGAGGACAAATTTGAACTACTGGTAGTCAGGAGGATATGACGCATTGGATGAAGCTCCAGAATCTATAAAATCACATCAACATTCCTGCATTAGTGTCTACAGTAAGACTTTAAACTTAACTCATATAAAAGTGCTTTTATAATTACTCCACAGAACCCCATTTGTGCCTATATTGTCAAAGTTGCCAATTAAACATTATACAAAATACATTATTATTATTATTATTATTATTATTACATACTAAATACATTTGATTGCTATGTTGTTAGTAATTATATGAATAGGTCAAAGGCTATGTTAACATAATCATGAAAAATGGTCTAGACTGGTTCAAATAAATATAGAAAATACTCTATACTATGCAAACTATTAATGTCCCCATTTACCAAAATGAATACTTATTTAATTCACTGTTTTAAAAAAAGACAAAAAATATACACTATACTAGACAAAATACTTTATAGACCACTTTTTGTTGAGTGTGGACATAGCCTTGTGTTTTAATTGTGTGACTTTTTTCAGTTGTCCTAATAGTTATTATCATAATATTAATTATTCTATTATAGTTTATTCAATGTAATGGCTTTGAAAACATTAAAATGTATGTAGCTATTTATTCTAATGCACTATATTCACTTTATCTAATGGGATGTTGTTGTATATTATTGACACGTGTAATATGACAAAAATATATTTTTGAACTTTTTTCTTGAAGACATACTGATAATTAAATATATTTTTGGTTTTCTTGCCAATACGTGATGTAGGTCAAATATGGGACAACGCAATGCAATATAATGTATGACTTAATAAAAGCATGATACACCCGCTTTGTTCATTCTCCAAATACTTTTATTCTGAAACAAGCATTTATTCTTTTCTGTACACATTGTGCTAAATCAGACCAAGAAATAACTGGTCATTTAATTATAAACATCTAAATTACCAAATAGAGATTCAAAGTTATATATTTTGTGTAAATTTCTACAAAATTATCTCATAGTAAAATAGAAATATTCAAAGGTACAATATAAACAGAAGACAGTAGTTTGGTCTTAGTGTTAATTTGTTATATTTACATAAAAATACATGCATTACAAATAAATGCGGTTTACGTCAGTGTCATGTGACTTGTTTCTTTAACATGATTGGCTGAAAATATTCTGAAAAGTGGTGAGCACTTGATATAGAGAGAATATAGACAAACTTGTAATGTTTTTAATATAATTGAACAGCATACGTTTTGATTTTCTAGATACTAAACCATTTAAAATTATGTTCAACTGATATAAGGTTTATTTGAGATGTTGATTCATAGACATTCCCACCATATATCTTATTTTGAAACCATGCACATTATGTTAATTCTCCATCTGGGTGACATGTATAACCCCAGGGACATTGAAGGGTGGGTCAAATGCAGCAGATGATTTTCCAGTGGGCTCAATCAAGCATACCTAAACATCTGTCTCACATATATTTAAAAACAACTTACTCAATTCCCTTTTTAGATTTCAGACTATATTCTCTCCATATGAGCTTAGTGAGCTCTTTACAATCTATCTATATAACAGTATCCTTTATAACAGTCCCTTCACCATGTTTAATACACTACATTGGAGGAACACATTATATTTAAAATACTATGAGTATTTACTATGAATTTGTTATACTAAATCAGAATAAAAAGTAGATTTTGGCTTTAGTCAGTCATTTTACCAAAAAACAGGAATGCAGAGCACAGAAGGCACATGGTAGTAATAGGAGTTAATATTCAAATAGAAATAGGACAATGGCTAATTTTAAAAGTTTAAACTCAGAATATAACATTTTAAAATATATTTGCAATTGGTTAAAAAAACAACAACATCTGAAATCACTAATCTCATTTAGGAAGTGTGTTGTTGGGCTGGCAGTTCACAACATATACATATATATTATTCAACAACATGTAACCCAGAAATCAGCCTGCTGGTGGCCCTTAAGCTGTCGGCAGTAAGTACCATACAGGTGTTATATTTGTGTGGAATAATAACTGAAGTGAAGTACAGTATTTGTAAAGTGGTTTTGGTTCACTAACTTTCACAGCATTAGTCTATAGTTTATTTGATTTTTGTGTCATTACTTGGACAAATTTGCCCCTTCTGAAATGCTTGCACCAAGATTTTAGAGGGGACTTTTCATCTCCAGTCCAAAGGTATAAATGTATTCAGAGTCTACATGAGAGACTCCAGGCTCTCTGCGGTGCTGCTGTGTCCCAGTGCGACCGTCCCGTTGGTCTCTGGACTCTGAAGAACCTCCTGATCCTCCTGACTGCTCACCAGACTCAGCACCGACCGGTACAGGAACTGGAACTGCTCCTGAGGGGGTAGAGGACACAGAATACTACTAATAAGGACAGGTTTATGGTGTAGTGGTCATTTGTCCTAAGAAACTAACTTAACCAAATCAAAAGACAACTGAGGCATTGTTAAGGTCTTGGCTTTACACAGCAACATAAACAAATGTCCAAACAAAAATTAATTTAAGGTAGTTTAATTCCATTACAGAAAGCAAATGTACAGGCAAAAGTCACTGACAGTTCAAAAAAATTCATAACTCTTGTTTCTAAATATTTTTCTTTTATATTTTCAGAGCATTTAGAACTTACTTACATGGGTCACATGGGTCAAATTCAGAAACCCAGCGGTGTTACCGTTGACATTTTAATACCAGAGATGCCCCAAGCGTAAATGCCATTAAAGCAGGTGTGTCAAACTCAAATTCACAGAGGGCCAAATTAAAAACTGTGACTAAGTCGCAGGCCAAACTAATACTTATTGAAAAATTTCAACAATATCTGCATCTTTTTCAGAAGGGGTGGATTAAATTTGAGTGAGGCGACAGATAGCAGATGTTAATGAGTGTCAACAGAAGTGGTGGGGGACGGCGGCAACACATTTGCAAAGCATTCTGGGACTCATAGTATCAGAGGTGCATGCGCTATACTGGCCAGCTCTAATACATATTTGATATGAACTCACAGGCCAAATATATTTCCATCAAGGGCCAAATTTTTTTGAGTTTGACATGTCTGCATTAAAGGAATAATAAGTCGTTTTCAAACACAGGGGGCAGTATGTGATCTCCCGAGACCTGACTTGTCCAATTTCTTCCTGTGGGGCTATCTTAAAGAAAAGGTGTTTGTGAATAAACCTCAGACAATAAACTTGAAACGTAATATCGAGGATCAAATAAGAGCCCGGAAATGCTTTCAAATGTTATGCAGAGTATGTTGGATAGGGCTATTCAGTGCCAAACTGAAAATGGTGGGCACTTAAAAAACATTATTTTAAAAAATTAGGTCATTTTTACTTCCTCTAGCTTAAATTAAAATGTAAGTGAACAATTATAACCGTATATATTGCCAAAAGTTTACCTACTGCTAAAATTTGGTGAGTATAACTTAAGAATTATAGGAGCTATTGAAGATTTAAAAGTGTCAGTGACTTTTGGGCCACCCTGTAGCAGCCTCCCTGTCCATGCTGGTAAAAAAACATGTGCCCTCAAGGTCTGCTGCACCCTCCAACTTGACTTATTTATGCAAATTAAATCCCCTGACCAAAGAAACAAACAATCACTGAATTAAATGAGCAAAAATAACATAAACACTAACTGATTAACATGCAAAATAAGCAATAACCAAAATATGACTAGCAAAAAAGAAAAAAAACTTGAGCAAAAAATATGTTTTAACTAAATAAAGACAAATAAACACCACACTTTACAATATACAAAAATACAGGTAACAGAGTTGACAAATACTGACCACGTCATTGAACACTCCTGGCCTCATGAGGTTAGTCATTCGTGCCACGAGATACACATCCACAGCGCCCTCTTCCTGCAGCTGACTGTACAGCGTGGTCAGGGCACAGAACAGGCCTGACACGGGGCCGCCCATTCTGGAAAAATATAAATTATATGTTATATGCCTTATATGTTATATGCGAGTATAGTAAGCAGTAAGTATAACTCAATTTAAATTCAGTCTAAAATATTATTAAATTCACAACTTCACAACTACTTGTCATACAGGCAAAGCAGTTTTCTCACTAAATTTATTTGTTCTATATAAATCTACAAAATAAATAAATAAAACACAGACAAAGGTGAATAGAAATATAGCTAAATGTGAGTTATTCTTTTAATATACTCACAGGTCGAGCACTAGTGTTGGTCCCTCTGAGATCCTGCTGTGTTCTCTGACTGTGTTTATCAAATCAAAGCTGTTCCTGATTGGACTGTCAGGGTTAGGCCAACAGGTGGCGCTGTACTGCCGCACCACCACCTCATAAGTACTCTACAAAGAACCGAGTCAGACACATAAGAGAGATAGAAGAGTGAGAGCGGAGGAGAAATTGTGTATTGTTTTACCTGTGGACAGTGTAGTTTAAAGTCTCGAACTAAAAGCTTCTCGTCTCCGGACAAACAAACACGTTCCTCTGCTGAAAATGATACAGTGAAATCCTTGAAGCTGATCGGTTGACCTCTGCTTGGACAGTACTCCACACATGAGTCCTCTTCAGACTGAGACAGACAAAGGATAATGGAAAAGGAGACAGATTAATTATTTTTACGTCAAACACACTGAATTCAGTCAACTATAGTCGGTGTATACAGTATCAGCTATATGAGGCTTTACCATAGACCATATACACAAGTGGACTAAGTGAGTTCGTCTCCAGTCAAATTGATCTTTATTAATACAGGGGAACCCAATGAGAGCACTTGGGCTCTCTTTTTCATGGGTGCCCTGTATGAAATAAAATACAAACAGAAAAACAAACAAATCAATTAAGTCCATATAAAACATTAAAAACAGGTGCAGGAGTGTGTATAAAAGTTTGTTATCAGACTATTCAATTCCGAATGTGTCACCAACGTCTCTAGTTTTGCCTTTCCTTGTAGTGTGTTCCATTTTTGAGAAGCGAAACAGCTAAAAGCCCTCTTTCCCTTGTCAGTTCTGGTGTGGCTAGTCCTTAGACTTATACAGTCACGTGATCTGGTATTAAATGTTCCAGTATCATTGATGAACATGCACGTGAAGTATTCTGGCAGATTTTGAAGTAGTCGCTTATAGATAAATTTCAACCAGTGCTGTTCTCAACAGATAGTGATGGCCAACCCACTTTCTCATAGAGAATACAGTGATGGGTTTCAGATCCATCCCCTGAAATAAAACGAAGGGCAGAGGGAAAGAGTGGATCCAGCGGCTTCAAAGTAGAGGCTGAAGTCTGCATGTACACCACATCCCCATAATCCAGTATGGAGAGGAAGGTTGCTTGCACTATTTCTTTTCTGTAATTAATTGGAATACAATATTTGTTTCTGTAATAACATGAAATATGTTTTTTTAAAGGATACATTTTCATCAAGCCAAAATCCAAGATATTTATAAGTGTCGACTCTTTCAATGGATGTACCATTTACCATATAAAGATTTGTAGCTTGCACGTTTCTTAATTTTTTACTTTACTTTAATTTACTTTAAAAAATCATATAGTTAGTTTATTTGCATTCAAAGACAGTTTAAGATTTATGATGGAATTTTGAATTTCATTAAAATCTTGTTGCAGTTTTAAAAGTACCTGATCAGCAGAGGGAGCACTTGCATACAAAACAGCATCATCTGCATATAAATGTATGTGGCTTTCTTTTAAATTGTAACCAATAGAATGAATAAAAACAGTAAAAAGTAGGGGGCCCAAAATTGAGCCGTGGGGCACTCCTTTACTTAAAGTTAGAAAATCAGATTTAAAATCATCGGCTACGACTGCCTGGATTCTGTTTGAATAAACAGAGCTACACAGTCCTGCCTGTCATCAAGGGCTGAGAATATGTAATTTAAAACTTTTGTGGTTGCAGTGACAGTACTATGCCCTTTTCTGAAAACTGATCAGTAAAACTTCAAAATGGAGCATATATTTAAATAAACTGTAACTTAATTTGCAACTAATTTGGTAGTAATTTAGGTAGTTTAGGTAATTTAGATATTGGCTGGAAAATATTTACATTTTTAGCTGTCCCACCTTTATACATGGATGCGACTTTTTCACTTTTGTATTTTGAATAGAACCAATTGGACAATGGTCATTAAAATCAAGTGGAAAAACACCATTTGCCTCATAATTAAAAGCACACTCACCGATTACGTCCATGAATGTGCCTTTATTTAAATTTCTAGGTTCAGGTCTAATTAGAAAAGAAATGAATTTAGGCCATTGCACACAGTATGTCTTTCAAAGTTTCGGATTCTTTTTCCAGCCAGTTCATATTTATATCGCCCATAATCAGGGCCTCATAACTTTCCAGTTTAGAAAGCATCATAAACAGCTCATTAAGACCATTTTTAGGGGCTCAAGGGGGACGATAAATACCAGCAATAGCCTTTTTTTTTTTTTATGAGGATCATTTGCATAACTAACAGACACAGACAGATATTCAAAACATTTAGGCAGATGATTTTTGACACACATGGCAACGCCACCTCTTTTATATTACCTATCACAACAAAAAACTATCATTTTCAGAATTGATTTCCTTTTCATTTCTTTTATTTGATAGCCAGGTTTCAGAAAATATAAATATATCTAGGTCTGTTTAATCTGCTCAGACTTTAATGTAATCTAATGTAGATAGACAATTTTAATGTAAAACTGAACCCCATGAACTATTGACCTTATTCTGCATTGCCCACTTTTGCCTCTAAATGCTACTAAGCCACACTTCCGGTTAAGCCAGAATCACATTCATTTCAATAGAGAATTTGAGAAAAGTTTTACCACTAAAATAAGGTTTAAAATAAGTTGATTTGTGTAAAACGTTGTATGTTCACGTGACCAACAAGTCAACAATGCACCGATTCTCTGGGAGGCTTTAAAACGGCTCTGTAGTCTATATAGAACTTTTTTTTGTCAAGATCGGCAGGCCCATGAAAAATAATAAAGTGAATAGACTCCATCATGCTCTGACTAACAGACAGGTGGATTTGACCAATCACAGTAAAATATTAACTCTCAGACAGAACTCTTCATATTATAATACTAAATAATAACTGAAATTATAATCATGATAATTATTTGAAAGAAATATGCAATTTAAAAAAAAAAAAATATTTTCACCCATTCTTCTAAATGAAATTATATCTAAACACCTAAACCTTGCCCATAATCACAAATAGAGCTGCTAACCTGGACAATGTCTGTGGACTAAGCAAAAGAGCGAGGTGTAGGTATATTAGGAAGTGTGCAATTGGTCTAACACTTCAAACTCCACTCCCGCAGTCAGGTGTTAGTAATCAATCCTAACCCTAATCCTGACTGGCAGGGTCACTGAAGCTTGGACACACCCATTTTTTTATATATTTTTTTTTTACCACAAAGCTGCAAATTTAACTAGATTGCAGCAAAATTGCCAAAAAGGACTAATAACTGTAGACAAAGCTATTCAAACATAATATACACAGTTTAGTAGCAAACAAAAGTTGATTTAGTGTTTAGTTCCACTTTAAATTAATCTTACCCGAGAGTGTGAATCAGTGAGACAGACCACAGTATGAATATTATTTTCTAAAACCATCCTCCAGAAATCTTCCACTGTAGAGCTGAGTGGAGTCTGAGTTACGATAAACTCTCTGCAGTGATGGTGGCCCTAGTTTAAAGCAAAATTGAGTAATAATGTAATAAAACAGACTATTAGAGGTTATAGTGTGAAAGTATTACCATAACATATGAAGCATTGATATAGCCCGTAGAGTTTGTGTCTGAGGCTGTGAGACAAACTCGGGATCTTTCCACTGAAACAAATAACAAAAAAAAAGTATTTTTATAAATCCAATCAGCACATACAAGATCAACAAACAACCAACAATGACCTAGTAATACAATAGTAAAGTGTTCTGCACCAGGACACAACAATATGCCAGCCACCACTGTTGTCAACTTTTGAGTTAAGATTATAACTCAACAAATGCTTGTGTTTCTTGTGCTGATTAGGTTGCATTCACACACACACACACACACACACCACACACACACACACACACACACACACACACACACACACACACACACACACACACACACACACACACACACACACACACACACACACACACACACGCACTGCATTAAATTTAGAACTAAACTGGAACAAAATCTAGATCAGGACTAAATCAGGGCTACAATACAACCAAACCAAGTCTACAACAGCAATAAACTGGGCTAAAACCAGGACCAAGCTAGGACAAGTGTAAACCTCAGTCTAGCAGTTATAATTTATGTCTTGTTGGCATGTATAACATGTGAACTCTTGAATCACAAATTAGTCCATGGGCCAGACAAAATTTCGGTACCACACTGGTGACAAAATCTATCTAAATCTATCTATAAAACTTTAAGCTTTGTATTTTAATGTGATAGACTTCTAAGTTTCAGTGGTATCGTAGATATCAGCCTTTGCTGGGACAGAAATATAATACTGCAGTCCTTCTCACCGGGCATGAGCGCTTTGGCCCTGTTCCTCTCTGCGTTTCCTTCTTTCAGAGCCGTGCTGTAGTCTGCATGTTTGGCCTGACGCTGACTGATCAGCTGCAAAAAAAATTACACATTTCAGTGATCTCCAAAGCAATATATTGAATAAAAACAAAATGTAAACCAGCAAAAAGAAGTATAACAAATATTCTAAATGTATTTTTTTTGTTAGCAGAAAGTAGTAGTAGTAGTAATAGTTTGACATTCCTAGACAGTAGTTTTACCTTGAACTGTTTGTCCATGCGTGTGCGTCCTGAAAGCCCTGGGGTCAGCAGCTCAGACACGTAACTATGCAGGAGGTCAGAGGTTACAGATGTCTCTCGGCTCAAAATGGCCTCCACTAGAGCATCGTGGATGAACACATACTGCTCCTACAACACAATGATAAACACAAGGAAATCAGGGGCTAATGAGATTCTGTATATGATGCAATGTTTAAAACATAGGCAAATCTCTGCATGCACATGAAGTAATGTTATTTTCCTGACCTCAGTCTGGACCAGGAAGTTTCTCTGAGTGCGCACGTGTTTGAGAAAGCCCAGGACATTGACTGAGCTCTGGTCCTGGATCTGCTGCAGCATACTATCGATCACTATGTAGGTCCCTGTCCGGCCCACTCCAGCACTGAGACAGGAAAACAATATGTAAGTATATATTATAATAAAATTAGTTTTTAATTACATTAAATATTTTATTTTTATCAGGCTATGATGCACCCGTGTAAAACTTTACTCACAAATATGTTCATTGTAATCTGGTATATACATAACAAGGCTGACAAAGCCTCAAGTGTAGGGCGGCCATCGCACAACTTGAAGGTTGGTGGTTCTAATTTTGCTTTGGCCAGTTCATAATGCCATTGTGTCCTTAGGCAAGACACTTCCCTCACCGTTTTGTGTTTGGTGGGGCTATTGGCAAGGTTATACCAACAACATTACTGCAACACTACTGAAGATGGAGCCGTTTTTTTTACCTGCAGTGGACCAGGACAGGGCCCATGTCCTGGGTCCGAGCCTGAGAGGAGGTCCTGATGAAGGACAGCACTGGGAGGGTGTACTCTGGGACCCCCATATCCGGCCACTGAGTGTAGTGGTAGTGCATCACTGTGTGGTCCTCATTCCTCTGGGATGACTGAAGGGAGGACAAAGCTGAGCTCAGAAACCCACCTACTTTAACCTTAATTTTCCATTTAAAAAAACAGGAACATTTTTTAACATAAACCCTGTGAAATTGTAAGCAGTTCAGCATTATGTACTGACTCTGCCCAATATGATATCATATCTTTAAAAGTGACTTAAAACACTCTACAGTTTTGCCTTCAGCTACTGCAGTACTCGGTTCATTTGTATTTTTGAGATAGTGTATATTGTACCTTTGATGTGTCTCTCACAGAAAGGATCCTCAGAGTGTAGTATGCCAGCGTCTTTGTACTTTTCAGAGAAACCTGGTATGGCCCATAATCCTCCTCAGAGTCCTCGGGCCAGTACTGGTCACATTTGGTCTGAACATACATATCAATGTATTACATTTTCTTTATAGACACTGTTCTTCTAATGTAAAGTCGAGACGTACCCTTCCTTTCTCTTTGAGGTTGGTGATCATTATTATAACCCCCACGTTTTGTTGCCAGATCATTCTCCAGAAATCCTCCCGACTGGCTCTGAGAGGGCCCTGTGCTGCAATGTAAGCCCTGCTCCTTTCATAGCCCTGAACACACATAAAAATTATAGTGATAGCCAGGACCAGACATCAGACACAGGGAAAACATGCAACATTAAACAGTAAGTTTTGGACTGTTTATGAGATGTGCACAAGCTTGCCAAACTTACATCAACAAAGTTAGCATTGATGTAGTCTCCGCAGCCCTCTCTGTCCAGACTGTTGGCGAGCTTCACCCGGCTATGATCATCTGAAAGAAAAATGCTACTTTTCAACACAAATACCTTAGCCTTATAAAGATAAATATTTATAGTGTAACGTACAGGCCAGGATGTTGATGTAGCGGTTCTTGCTCTTGTTGTCCGGGTGATTGGAGCTGTCTGAGGTGATGCCCATATCCACAGTACATGCCTGCACCTCCTGAAATCACAAAACTTACAATTTGCTTTTACTGTTATCAAAAACAACAATGCTGCAGACACAACCTGGTAAAAATTTGATCTCATTATCTAGTTATTCTACACCTGAGCAAGTCCTAGTTTTAATCCCGTTACATCTGGTTTTATCCTGATTTAGTCCTGGTTTAGTTCTAGTTTAGTCATAGTTTGGTTCTTTATGTTTTTTGTTTTTTTTTTAATTATTATTATTAATGTGTATGAAAATGACAAACATGGCCAAAAATGTCATTAAAGGTACATTATGAAACTTTTCTGGTGAGTTGTCCATTACCTTTTATCTTTGTGTTGCTTAGAATGAAATGTTCCACAGTATGACATTAAATTTGTGTTTATATCTTGCATTTATTTAACTATTGCTTTTTTATTGCTCAAAAATACCTTGAAAAACGTGTATTCTTATTGTGAGCAGGGTTGCTTCTCCAGAGGTCTAACCTTTAAATTGACATGGTGGTAGTGGCTGCTTGTCTCCATGAATACAGAAAAAAATAATGCCATACTGTGGAACATTCCAGGCAAAGTAATTACATCTGGATCAGTGTCTGTGTACACAGGTATATGAATGTGTGTGTGCTTTGAGTGCCTTGAAGGTGGAAAGTGCTATACAAAAATGTGAATAATGTGACCATCTTCACTGAGAAGAGCAGGTGGCTTGCCCTCCACCGGAAAAAGCTACATAGTGCACCTTTAATGTACGCGAAAGTTTGAGAACATGATTCATTTACAGATAGCGTAAGTTAAATAAACAAAACAGAACAATCTTATAGAAATGGTCTGGTGGGTCTTACCTCGGAGAACTCAGTGAGAATCTAATGGAGGGAGGTGAGATGCAGACGATGAGGAGGAGGTGGTGGGGGAAAGGGAAGGCCGAAGGTGACACAAACACAGGTCAGTACTTCAGGAAAGAAAATGGGCTCCGCAAAAACACACAGGCTGACATGGACGATATGATCAGACTACTACAGTGGTATAATCATAATATATTTGTCATACTTTTACTCTTACTTACTCTCTTTTACTCTGTTTTAGGTAGTTCAGTAGTAGTTGAGGAAAATGTTTGGCTACTCTTCCCATGGTAATTCTTTTTTTTTTGTGGTTGATACTTTGAGATTAAGGTTTTTATGCATTATTTGCTGTTTTGTCATTCTAATTACATACATTTCAAATTATAATGTTACGTTCAGACAGTAATCTTACAATCATTCTTACTTGAGTAGTGATTAATACTAATTTATTGATCAACTACTTTGTATTTCTACTTAATATTACTTTAGAGTGACAATAACGTTTTTGTACTATCTAAACTCAAATATGTGTTGCTGTTCAATAGTAACCCAATGCCAGATACTGAGGTTAGTGGAAATACAGTATAAAGCATTACTGCCATGATGGTTTATGTGAATGAACAACTGTAACCAATCAATAAGAACTATTGATTGAACAAAACTGTCATGGCTGATTTAAACACATGATGAAAATAACTTCTCACCTCAAACTCTTTGGAGAAAGTATTTGTGGCGTGGAGCTCCAGCACATGTTTCACAAACTGTTTCACTGTCAATGGCTCGTGTCCATCTACAATAGAGAGCGCAAGTTACTATGCAGGTGTTTTCTATATAACTATTAGTATATGTGACATAGAATAATAACCCAAAGATCAGTAAGTAGGGATGCAAGATATGTTTGATTCAAATCAAAATTGCAATTTTAATAGTCACAATTAGCAAATTGTAAGGACTGCAATTATTTGTCAAATCCAATTTCCTTTGCAAATATCTAACTATCCTGTCTTGCTATATAAAAAAACAGGTAACTCTGCAGATTAGACCTCTACAAATAAAGGATTTTGTTCCAAAATGCATAGGATTATGGGATTAGTTTAGTATTTCAGTCTTCTGCTCCTGGACATATTTAAAATAAGAATTTTAAACAGAATCCTTTTCTCAAAACATAAATTGGATATCAAGTTGCAATTGCAATAGTGATAAGATATATTTTCAAAATTGTTCAGCCCTACCAATTAAATATTGGGTGATCTGCTTATTATTGTTTTCAAAACAATAAAAGGTAACATGGTGATCTAAATTTGTTATGAGTTAGCAGAAATGAAGTATAAGAGCACCTCTTTAATAATAGCTGTATAATAGCTGTATACAGCTGTATACAGCTCTCTGTTTTGTGTTACCTGTGGCCAGCAGCAGAGGAGTAGAAGGAGCAGAAACCACTTTGGGAGATGCACTGTCGTCTGGATAAAAGTCTGCCGTCTGGAAACAGTTCCTATGAAGCAGAGACATCGGGGGTCAGTGAGGAGGAGCACAGAGTGGACAAAAAGTGTCCTTAAAATGCAGTGGCCTAAATAATTACTCAAGTTAGAGTATAAAAAGTTCTTCCAAAAACAGTTTGCACTTAAAATCTGATACACGATAAAATATTGAGTAGTATTAGAGTGCCATTAAAGCACTTTGTGATTTTTATCTGTGAAACCGTGCTATGAAAAAAAAGTTTACTTACTTACTCACTAACATTATTTGCATTTTGTCTGTTCTAGAGATACCATCTATGCCATTCAATTTTAAAAAGTAAAACAAATACTACGATAGAAACTCAATTTTTAAGTCTGTCAATATAAAGCATTTGTCTTACCAAGAGAAGAAAAATATATAAATATAACTAATTTACAAGTAATATGTAATAAAACTACAATATTTTTTACTTTTATGAATTCTAATAAGTTACCCAAGTAAAATAAAAAGTTCTTGGGAGAGTGAGTTTCATATGGTCCATTTTCATGTGTGTGTGTTCATACCTCCAGTAGATGAGTATCCCGAGCAGCACCAGCAGACACAGGATGGTCAGAGTTGAGACCACCGCCAAAGGCACCACCGTCCTCTTCTCTGAGTCCACTGCCACCAAACCTACTCGAGACTCATGGCTGCTGTTACTGCCCTCTAGTGGAGACAGACAAGCATGAAAAGTTTTAAAACAAAAAGAGACCGTCTCCGTCTTACACTACTCAATCACATTACACAGTACAAAAATACGGCAAATGGATTGGACACAGCAAATTGTGTGTGCAAGACATAAGATTGCATTGAAGTTATTAACAAATGAATACATAAGTGGTTACACAAAATGATCTTCAAGGAACTCAAGGTTTCAATAATAATATGCATTTATATTCAAGACTTCTGTTTGATAAAGAGAAGCCCTCATTTGTACAACCAACAAAGTGTCAAGATTTCAAAGCAAGATTTCTTAATTATTTTATATTGTATTGTGATGCCTGCTTGTCCCCCATCTGACTTGGATGTGATTGCCTTATATAGTGTTGTGATGCCATCTGAAATCCAGCAATATACATTTCAGTAGTATTGTGGTCATACCTTTACCACTGGCTGCTCTCTCCTCTGAGGCCTCTGTGAGTTTGAGCAAAGGCACAAGTCGCTCCAACAACTTTAATTCCAAACCAGGGTCCGACTGCACCTCACCACCTGAATGCACCTCAAATACTACCTCTTTTACCAGTTGCACCTGTACCTCAATGCTCCCAATCAAACTACCATTATTACTATCCTTTACTATCTTTTCTGCTTCCTCTTGATCTTCCCTATTGATAATTATATCACCGCTTGCTTCATTAATTTCAGTTGTCATATTTTGGCTTTCTTTATCATCTTTCAAATCTCCTAAACCGCTAGCATCTTCAGACCAGTTCAAAATCCCACTTCCAGATCCGTCAAAATCATTATTAGCCACGGTAGTCGCATTTAAATTCAATATATCTTCTCCTGTTGTGCTTGCATTGTTTGGCATTTTCAAAGCTGTTGTATCTCCATTCAAATCTTGACTTGTCAGATCTCCAGACCCACTTCCTTGCAAAGATGAGCCAAATTCTTGAAAGTTATCAAAAAATTGTTTAAAATTTGTGAATGATTTCGATGAATTCACTTTCTGATCTTCACTCTGCTCTTTTTCGTGGCCCAAACTTGCAAGTCCATTTAAAAAAGCGCTTCCTTCAACATAATCCATTGTAGTAGATTCTTGTATAGATGTTGACAATATGGGATGGACAGCATTTGAGAAACTACTTTTTCTGATGCCGTTGGATATGGCTGAACTCCGATTGACCTCATAGAAGCCGGATGAGAAGAGGACACCACTGCCGTTATCGTTTAAAGGAGACGTTTCAGTTTTTGTATTTTCTTGTGTCTCCAGATTTTGAGTTTGGATTGATACGACCGAAGGACCAGTAGTGTGTTCTTTGAATGTGGATATGGCTGTATTGACTGCAAAACAAGTCAACAGTTAAGAATTCTTGATGCAAATATTAAAATAGGAGGAAGTCATTCAAGGAAGAAAGAATTTTTATTAAAAAAAGATTCTTGGTAAGTGTAGTAGAATAAACTGTAGTAGCCCGAGAGTTGAAGAGAAGAGGCATGACACTGGCGTTCTAGCGCAGGAGAAATTTATTCACCATCAGTACAGACCAGGGGTGGAACGTAACAAAGTAAAAGTATTAAATTACTGTACTTGTATTGTATTGCAAATTTTAGGTATCTGTTACTTCACTATATTTGAGAGCAGGTATTGTACTTTCTACTCTACATCATTTTTTAACTGTTCTGAAAAGCTAATATTATTTTTTTTATTATTATTTGAGACCTGCTGAAAAGGCTGAGGGCTTTATATCTAACTCCGTTGTAATTTGAGCAAACAAAAAATATACAAAAAACAGGTAAGAAAAAACTATCAATTCCATTGTTTCTAGTTGAACCAAATTCAGCTCAAATGTGATCAAAAACAGTTCATTTGAAGCTTTATTAGATCTGAAAATCTGTGCAAAATTACTTTTACATTTTAGTCTACTTTTTAATGGGTTTACATACAGGTGCTTTCATATTTTTACTTGAGCAGATTTTTTCATATAATTCTTTTACTTTTACTTGATGTTTCTGTCTTTTGCCCAGTACTTTTTTTTTTTTTTTTTTTACTTTTTACTTCTATAACAAAATTGAGTACTTCTTCCACCACTGGTACACACCCAGCACCCGGAGACATGAACCCTCAAGACATTGGGATAGAGTCCACTCCAGTCTTTTCAGTCCAGACTGGCTATGCTTCCGTTGTAGGGAGTATTATACCTCTGATGATGTAGGCCAAGATAACAATTACTGAGCCGGCAGTAAGTTCCCTAGATACAGCTCCGACATGGTCTAACAGTAAGCATAACAGGGTTCCCACACTCATTTATTTTAAAATAATATGTACCATGAGTCAAAATTGTAATGAAGTAAGGGGATTTAGTTTATATTTCATTAACAAGCACAGTGCACAGCAAAATTAAACATCTGGCTTAACAAACCTACACAAGACTCAAAGAACAATCTGGAATACTAAAATGTCACAATCAGATTAAACATGGTTGAGATGAAAAAAAAAAAAAAAAAAAAGGCATTAGTTTCCTTTAAAGGTGCATTATGTAACTTTTCTGGTGATTGTTTATTTCCAGTAAGATGAGTTTTGCCTGGAATGTTCCATAGTGTGGCATTAAACTTACCTGTTTTGCATGTATTCAATTACAGGTGATTTCATTGCCATAAAACACCTTGAAAAACATGCATTCTTATTGTGAGCAGAGTAACCTCTCCGCAGATCTGACCTGCTTGTCTGTCTCCATGGAGATAGTTATGTTTAATGGCATGCTGTGGAACATCCCAAGCAAAGCAATAACATCATCATAAGTTAAATAGTGCATCTTTAAATTCCCCAGTCTGAAGACACTTGACCATGCAAAACTGATATATTTCAGTGAATTTAATTGCTATGGCAACAGTCCTAATTTTATCATCACTTTGAATTCCATGAAAAAAAGTATGTGAAGCAATTACTAATTCACTAATTCTGTCAACTGGAATTTTGTCATGGATCATACCTGAACTGTATCACTACCCAGATATACATAACACATTTTTCCATCAATTGTGGGAACCCTGTCAGAGAAAACTAGACACAGCCACCACCAGAGGACACTCCACAGACAGGCAAAACCCTCAAAGATAAATGAAGAGAAAAATAAAACCCCAGTATGGCTTTAAGTGGATCCCGCAGCGCCCCTCTAAAGAATGAGCCCATATTGAGAAGAAGGAGATGAACAGACGTGTTTCTTTTATCAGTGAGATACAAGACTCCCATTAAAAACCCAAAGACCAGAGCCATTAGAGCCACTACAGCAGACAGTCATTAGACATCAGAGAGAGCAGACCACAATCAAGTCCCGCTGTTTAAACTCCACATGCAGACACTGAAAAGGGTTTGTAAAGCACTCATACACAGTGTACATTTACACTATAGACTACACTCAATAAAATAGACATCTTAAGTGATTTAGACGGGTATATTTGGCATTTGAATACTACAGTATAATAGTGATAAAATTGTGCTTGATTTGTCCAACTTCACATACTTTATAAAATCCAACAAAATAGTCAGTAAATACAAAGAAATATATAATGTTGGACAATTCCTTCAGTGATAGATTAGACTGAAACAAGCAGCACAGTTGGAGCTGAAATAATTTGAGAAAACGGTAGAACGGTATTTTTACTACAGAATATATTGTATTGATCTGATATTTTGTGTTTAGTTTAGCGTTGACACCTTTTGTTGTTCTTGTAACTATTTATCTGTTGTTGTTAATGTAACTACTTTTGTATGTGACACTTGGGTCCTATAACTTGTTGATGTGAAGGTTCTATTGGTGAGTTACTGGTCTGTTTTAGAGACTGGTTCTAGTGCGTTGAGATGGCTGTTGTCTTGTTTTTAGCATGGGTTATGGCCTACAGTAGCCCTTGTGTTCACCATTTTATTTAATTAAGAACAGTACTGTCTTTGTGATAAAATGTTTCTGGTCCAGAGAATTAAATACTGAATTTGTTATATTCAAATTTGTGATATTAGTTTAACTATTACATTCATGAGTCAGTTTAACAACATAATTGCTGACAAATTGTTCAGTATATACCCAAACACTGTGTAGGAGCCCTTTACGAAAGCACAGTGACTTACCTGTGAACATGGGCTGTGTGGTGTACATGAGGACTCGCAGCAGAGATGAGGAAGTGAATGGTTTGTATACAGAATGGACCAAGGAGTGACTGACTGTTGTCTCTCTGTCAGGGATCCACTCAGAGTCTGTACAACACAACACAAGAATTAAACGGTGAGGGTCAAACCTCACACAAACATCAAGGTTTGAACAAGAATAAATCTGGTTTAAATTAGGACAAAACCTAAATCCTAAAGCCTAAGTCAAGCTCCAATAGTACAATGTGAAACAATCTATCTATCTACTACCAGTGAAAAGTTTGGACACACCATCTCATTCAATGTTTTTTTTTTTTTTTTATTACTTTCTATACATACAGAAGACATCAGATATGTGAAGTAAGATATATGGAAATATGTAGCAAAGAAAAAAAATAAGTCTACTAAATATATTTTTATATACAAATCCTTGAAGTAGCCATATTTAGTAGGGTTTAACTTTTGTCTTTGCCACATAATTCCATATTTTTTACTTCATATATTTGATGTCTTCCATATGTATATAAAATATAGAAAGCAGTAAAAAAAAAAACAAATAATGAATGAGAGGATGTGTCTAACCTTTTGACTGGTAATGTACCTTAATATCAGAATGTGGGTTCACAGTTGCATAATAACACATCACATTTGCATTGGGGCTAAAACCTAGACTAGACCAAGGCTACACCAGGTTTAAACTGGGTTTAAACCAAGACCTAACCAGAGTTTAGTTTAAATGCATGACTATCAGTCTGTAATGTTTGGGGCATTAGTGGTGCAGTGACTTAACCAAAGGGTCTGTAGTTAAAATGTTGCGAGTATAAATTAGTATGATAGTGTGTCTGGTTGTCCACTCCAGTGGCAGTAATGTATTGGGGCAGGGACTCAACAACAGCTCTTTGGGAAATTAAACAAAATGCTGTGGATCAGATGGGAGAAGAGCATAATGAGAGAAAAGAGGCCTCCAGAGCCTCGTGCGTCAGGTAGGCTGTGTGCAGACTGAGAATGGAGGAGAGACTGGGGGGAAAGCATTGAGCAAACAGAGGCTGAGAAAGGGCAACGAAACGGAGGGTCAACTAGTGAAATCGATATATGTGACTAGTGTATATGCCATGCAGGTGGATGTGGATGGTCTTGCTGTGCGTACCCTCCCAAATATCCTGCAGGCAGGACTGCTTCCTATCAAAAAAATGCATATGATTTTGTTTTCAATTCTTAATCACTATGACAATGATCCTAATCTCTCAACATTCTAAAACCCATGGATAGACAAAGTGGATAGGATAGAAAGTGTCTTGCCCAAAAGACATTGCCACAATACATACAGGGGGAGAGTGGGATTTGAACCAACAACTATCTGTCAAAGAACACATTTATATTTTGACAACTAGCAGTTATTTTAAATTAGCTTCATAGCACAAATGCCATACACAAATGTTGATTGTATTTAGACAGATGTGATGGTTAAAACCCTAATTTGTGCTGACATCTAAAATGACCAGTCCAAAGTGATGTAGTGTTTAAAATCCTAATTTAATAGAAGGAGGATAATACAAAGTGACATCATGACTCACAGGGAATGGACAGGCCTATGACAGATGACAGGCTGATTTGTCTCCATCAAAATGATTCGGCCTCAGTTACCATAAATCATACATGATTGTATAATTATACACGATATGAAATATAGGCTCTAGTATTCTCCAAAAAGAATTCACAATGCAGTTTGGATATACACAGGCCTGGGTCTACAGAGGTGCAAAAGGGTGCATTGCAACTTTACTTAAACACGTTTGCACCCTCATTTTAATGCCATTATGTTTAAGCTCCATTATGTTTTTGCACCCTCAATTGGTTAAAAAAAAACTATACCCTCATGGTCAGTGGGTGACCCCCCCCAAAAAAGGATGAATGCAAGCTTTAGCCAACCACTTTTTTGCATTAGATAAAGAATTGTATTGCATTAGTTATAATTGCATAGGCAAATTACTCCAATTGAAAGTATACTCCAATTGATACTTTGCAGCTGATGTCATCAGCATTCTCTAGGGGTGTGATACTAACTGCTAATGTGTGCATTGTGTCACCATGATAAATGGTAAACATTCCACCATAGAGATACATGTAGAACACCGCTCAGCATAATGTCACTGCAAAGGATCAATTAAGTTAAATAAACTGTTTTATAGGAGCTAAGTGGTTAAATTGTACTCGCTTTCTTAAACAGTTTCATAATATTTATAAAAGATTGAAGGAAACTCTATTTTGTTCAATTTAATTCATAGCAGAAGGTAAGCAAAATGTTATGACAACTAGACAAATAAGACAGCTGCTAATATAAAAAAATGCTTCACAGACAAACTGGGATGATAAAAGTTGTGCATTGAGTTTGGAATACCGTATCTATAAAACCAACCATAAAAACAGAAAATCCAAACTAACCCGGAGCAGTGGTGATAGGGGCAGAGGTGGTCTCTGGTTTGGAGAAGTGTATAGTGTCTTCATAAAACACATCTGTGACCTGGGCCTCCTCTGAGAGAGGGGTGAACAAATCTTCACCTGCTATGTCTATAGGCTGGAGACAATATAAAGACAAATATATGTGAATCAACCAACAAATTAATTTACAGAAATAAATATATTCACAAATAGACCATTGTTACACAATTTTGATATAGGTTTGTTTATCGTGTTTCAATGTTCTGCTAGATATTCTAGTTTGCACTCTTTCACAATCAGATGGGTAGGGTCATACATATATATGTATGTATGTATGTATGTATGTATGTATGTATGTATGTATGTATGTACATGCACACACACACACGCACACACATATTTATAGTAAATAGAAAATGTATCATTACATATGTCTATGAGACTGCTGCTGAATGTTCCTAAGGGACTAAGACAGTGTGACATCACCCATAGCGTTCAGCTCCAGTTAAATGAAGCTCATCGAGGCTAGCTGTTATATGGACAAATTTTGAGCCAAGTTCCATATTTGGAATTTTGACCGCGAGTATTGCAGCAGCCAAAGAGCCAATCCGGAGCAAGGATGTTGAAGATAACACCCCTTCCCATCTACACCAATGGTTTAATAAAGAGCGAATGCTTAGCAACATTGTAAATCAAACCTGTTGCTAAAGGTAGCAGGAGAGTCCTCAGAGAACTCTTCTATTACCTCATGTTTTGGCCTGTCCTGAGGTCAGCTATGTGAGGTTTACCTCCAAAATCTGGAACCATTGACTGTATACTATAGTGGATAAGAAAGTATATGTTGCTTTGCAAAAGACAAAGGTAAAATCTGTCAACTGGACAAATTGTTGTAGGAGTGAAGACGTTTCGCTGCTCATCCAAGCCGCTTCTTCAGTTCATTCAGAACTATGGTATGCTATGGATCAGACCTGGACGCCTGAGGGTTTACACAGATATCTTCTCAAGAGTCAGAACTGAAGAAGCGGCTTGGATGAGCAGCGAAACGTCTTCACTCCTACAACGATTTGTCCAGTTGACAGATTTTAACTTAGTCTTTTGCTATGGATCAGACCTGGATGACTGAGGGTTTACACAGATAAATGTTGCTATTATATAACTCTTTTAATGTAATTTTGTTTTTATATTTTAACAATATGCAATATATACACATTGTGTATATGTTGCATTCCCATCTATAGACCATATGTTGCCTCTCTGTGACCTTAATAAAGATTAATCATACCTGTGACACAGCCAGTGAGGCCTCCTCTGTGATCTGTCTTCTGTTGTTTGGGGTTTGAGCCGTTGTTCTCGCCACAGGAAACAGAAACCCTGGCTGCTCCGTGGGCTCCTGGATCCATATAGCCCCGTTCCCCCCAAATCCTGGGTCTAAACCTGGACCAAACCCCGCTGGGACCCTCTGCGGCTCCTCTATAGAGTTCATGTCCTGGTCTCTTAGACTTGGACTTGTTGGGTTTGGACTTCTTCACGCTCTGGTTCAGTCTGGACTTGGGCACCCCAGCCGGACCAGGTCTGGGCAAGTTCTGGTAGACCTTGGTCTGCTCCAGTGGGACCTCCTCCACTGGACTGTGGTCGTCTGGGGACATATTCAGCTTGTTTTGTGTCTTTGACTTCTCCCAGTTAGGTTTGGAAGAGACCTAGGCAACAATTCAAACGTGTGTTAATGTGTTACTGTGTATATAAGTTAAAACATGTAACCATATACTTTAAAACAAGCATATGTTTAGTTTAAAAACACCTGTATTATTTGCTATAGCAGAATGGCAGTACTGAGTTAAGGGTGCTACAGTTGTAGTACTTTACCCAATATTGCCTAAAGTCTTTCATTTTTACCGTGATAAGAACAATGGTAATAACAGTGGTATCTCTGGGTCTTGTTCAGAGTGAGGGAAGGATAAGGTGTGAGATTGACAGGCGAATCAGTGCCGCATTCGGAGTGATACGGTCACTGTATAGGACTGTTGGGGTAAAGAAGGAGCTGAATCGAAAGGCAAAGCTCTCGATTTACCTGTCAATCTACGTTCCTACCCTCACCTATGGTCATGAGCTTTGGGTAATGACCGAAAGGACAAGATCGCGGATGTGGCCGAAATGAGTTTCCTCCGCAGGGTGGCTGGATGCTCCCTTAGAGATAGGGTGTGGAGCTTGGTCACACGGGAGGAGCTCGGAGTAGAGCTGCTGCTCCTACATGCTGAGAGGAGCCAGTTGAGGTGGCTTGGACATCTGTTAAGGATGCCTCCTGGATGCCTCCCTAGGGAGGTGTTCCGGGCATGTCCCACCGGAAGGAGGCCCCGGGGAAGACCCAGGACACGCTGGAGGGACTATGTCTCTCAGCTGCCCTGAGGGAAGTCTGGGAGTCCCTGATTAGACTGCAGCCCCAGATAAGAGGAAGAAAACTGATGGATGGGTTTATAAAGGCGGCAGCAGCAGTAGAAGTAGTAGTAGTATATGTAGTACATATGTTGGGGATTATTACTGCAGTGGAGTGTTGTAACCCAATGTAATGCACTACTTTAACAGATGTTTTGTACTCTGCTTCACTCAAACGCCCTATGTTAATAATGATAAAGCACAGGAAGGGGAGATTATAGTCATGGACCAAAATGATAACATTTTCTACTTTTACTAAAATGTTCCTTTTTAAAACCCTTTCATTCAGAGCACTGTGACAGACAGGTTCAATTATTACCTATAATTTGCATCTTTTTCTTTGGTAAAATTACTTCTTGCTGCAGCTTTTGTGCAAAACTAAATGGCGCATGAAGAGAAGAGTCTTTCTTTGTGAAACATGTTTGATTTACTCATCCAATTTATATGCTATATATAATCAAAGGTATGATTTTTAGAAACTTCCCACTCTAATTTTAAAATTTAAACTCAAAGGAATAAACAAATGAATCTGAATAATTGTACCTCTTTGTTGAGGACTGTGTCCGGTGAGACAGTATCAGAATCTGTATCAGTCTCTAAAGAAAGCAGAAAAATAATCAAATAAAAATGTAAAGCATTAAATCAATATACAATGACAATGCTTTTCATTTATTTATTATAGGCAATATAACCTACTCCACATTCTACATTTTGCATAACTTCAAAACAAACAAATTCAATGTTATCTTGCAACAGTCAAATATGTCACCCACCTCTGCTAAACACTGTAGGAGATGTGATAATACCAGATGTACCTGGGTCTTCCTGGGGCATGTCCACGATGATCTGATCGCTCCACCTCCCTCTGAGGCCGTTGGTGCAGACAGACACCACCTGCACTACATAACTGCTGTTGGACAGAAGGCTGGAGATGACCGCGCCCTAAGAAATACAGTACAGATGTGAATTTAGATTTCAAAAATATAAATTTTTTAAAAAAACCTAATAGCCAGAATACATATTAGTTTACATTATAAACGTGGTCAAAATCTTGAAAATAGTCAAGTGATGCATTACATTTTTAAATTACACTGAAAAAAAAAAACCCAAAAAAGAAAAGTCTTTATTTAGATTACAACCTAAAATGCACAACTGCACAAATATGTGTGAAAGTAGAAGGAAAACATTTTGAAAGTTTTTGATGAACATGTTAAATGTACAATTTAGCACATTTTATGTGTAGCCAAACAGCTCAATTTATAAATGGTTCAGGTTTCAGTTTCATGTTTATCCCTGTTTTTGAATGTACCATTCAAAAGATTTTTTGTGTTAATTGGCATGGCAATGGTGCTAATTTTTTATTTCTCTGAAACCAATAGATATAGTTTGTATATACACAAACATCAAAAACAAGAGTAACATAGTATAAACATATCTTCCTCACCACATCCTGGTCCCCATCAGTCCTGTACTCCTGTGGGCTCTCCTTTGGGCCCTGCAGCCTCTGATACGTGACCAGATACCAGTCGATGGAGGTGTCATAGACCACCCGTGGCCTCTCCCACATCACTACCACAGTTGTATCATTCTGAGCATCTGCCTGCACGTTCTGAGGCTCTGAGCTGCAGGCTACAACAGGGAGGAGAGAGGAGGAAGTTTTTAAGAGGGAGACAATTAAACAGGATCCATGATTTGATAAGAATTATATGTTTAAACAAGGGCATGCATTTGAATGGATGTGCAATTTGCTCGTTGTAACCAATCAATTGCATAATAAAATATCCTCTGCAAACATCACAATATCCCACATAAATTTGTAAAAATGCTAGTGCTCCAGCAAAAACTTTGTACCATTACTGATGTTCAAAAAACTACCATACTACTTTTTGAGTCATATTGCTGATGAACCTGGTTTGAAAGCCTCTCTGTTAATATGTTCCGAAAGAAACCTTCTACATTTGTGATGATGCAATCTTAATATAAATAAACAGTACATTGTAACAATGAAGTAAATTGGTGATTCTATGAAGAATTTAAAAATCCAATAAAGATGATTAAGTAAGCTTTGTTTAAAACCATGAATTAGTGCATAAATAGCCAGTTTCTTAGCCATTATGTTTGTATTATATATTAAATCCTGTGATGTCATACTTGGAGTGAGGACCTCTTCGACCCCGGTGTAGGAGGCAAACACTTGTCCCATAAACTGCTGCTGCTGAGCTCTGAAGTTGTTCTGAAGATAATCAGTGAGAATGACGTATCCAGACTGCTCCAATGTCAGCACCTCACAAAACACCTCCAACTGTGGGAAAAACACAGTGGAACATAAATGCAGGGAAATTAATGAACTAAGCCAAGTCATATTTATAGTCACCACAGTTCTAACCTGAATGACTGCCTGTCTAGAGTGTGGTCCTGGTTTGAGCCCAGTTCGGTCTTAATGTAGACTTGATTTGATCCTGCTGTAGTACTGGTTTATTTTTGTCAAATCCAGCTTTAGTACCAGCTTAGTCCCAATTTTGAGTGGTGTGTGAGAATAAAATGTGTTTTTGTTTTTTAGATAAAAACATATCAATTTGATAGTGTTAAGGCAAAATACACAATCAATATCCCTGATAATAACTGAAAAAAATTGTGGATACATATAATTTTACAATGGATTAATGTTTGTGATAACTAAAATAACTAAAGTAATTATCAGTGTTAAAGTATTGTCTGCAAAAGGGAGCAGAAAACGTAAGATTACTCTTTCTGCTCCTTTTTATTCATTTCTTGTGTGTTTGACTTTATGACACTGTTGAGGTCTTTTTATATTTTATAAATGAAAATAAATAAATGTATAAATAAATATGCTTGAAAAATTACTTTAATGTTCCTTCAATTTGTGTTACCTTCCAGTACATTAACATTGAATGATAGAAAGCTGTTTCTTTTATCACAGTTGTTCTTGCACTTTATGTCTTATGTTGTTTTGTCTTAATGAAAAGACAATGGACAATCATGAGTTAAATGCACAAAGGCCCTGGGAAACCTCAAGTCTTTGTAACATCTGCAGATGCAATCTGAATAATGATCTAAGGACAGGACCTCAATGTGAGGGAGTCACCATTAGAGATTGGACAGGTATTCCTTTTGAAGAGTAATTAATACTTTGAAGTAAACATTAAGTCAGTACACTGGCTGGGTCATTTCTAAACAATTCACTTACTAGTAAATTTCAAAGTTGTAGGCTAATTATAATGTAACAACTGTTCAGGTTATTTACTGTATATAATGTTAAAAAAAAAAACACTGAAAAAAGTCTGCACAAAGTTTTATACAGTATTTTATATGTTTTATAGCCATTACCTAATAGCAAATTCGCCACCATGAAGTGAGTTTTGTTTTTTTTTTTATTTAGTCTACAGGTTAAATCAACAAGAACTTGGGAAATCCATAATTGCTCAACATTTGACTAATTGATTGAGATATTTATTCAGAACTAATTAAAAACATAATATTACAATGAAAACAAACAGCTAAAGTTTTTAGGTTTAAATAAAAAAACAAAAGCTACCTCTGGACCAATTCTCTAAAGTCTTGGAGCATACAAATGTTCACAACCAAACAGCCACTTTCTCTCTGTACTATTCTGTCAACTGGGCTAACTGAATTTAAAGATTACAGCAAATTACTTAAAGCTAAAAGTACCAGCTTTTTTTTCCAAGTACAAGATCATAATAAGTTTAGCTCAAAATTTGATCAGCTAAAATCACGGATTTCTTCCGCTTGTTTCGTTGGACTCACCTGTATCTCTGAGATGGGGACAGTGTGTTTGAATATGACCCACTCCACGGTCTCGGAGCAGGGCGGAGCTGTGAGGGACCCGTTATAAATGTAGTATTTGTCTGTGTAGTTTGGCAGGAGGGAGCGCAGGTTAAAGGGCTCAATGGGCTCTATCTTACCTGAAAAAATAAAATAAAAAATAACATAGTACTAAACGATGGTCAAAACAAATCTAAGGAGACTGAATGTACATGGTTCTTATAATAAACCATTTCACAGTTTGTTACTATTAAAGGACACATATCGTGCATTAATTGTATTGTAACTGGCCTATAAGCATGGTATTTAGTAGCTTTGCTGTGAAATTTCATGTTTTAGAGCTTAAAATTATTATTATGTACTGAAAGTATACATTCCTTTCTATCAGTCTTTGCTCCCTCATCTGGATTTGGTGTTAACATGTCATCTAGTTAAGCAACGTGAATGACATGCTAATATAAGCACAAAGTTGTAAACAGGATAAATGAAACAAGTGCGAATGAAGCAAAATACAACTCCAGGTATGTTTTTGATGAGGGCGCAATTTTAGAACATTGTTTAAACCTCAAGTAAATTTTGCATGATATATGTCCAAATGTTAGTGCTGACTTTGAGGACGTACCAAACCGAGTGACGCTGTTCACTGCGTCTATCACAGCTGTCAGATTCTCATTTTCATCCAGGCTCACCTGTGGAAAAATATATTTTTATTTTATATAGATATGTTGTACATTTTAGACTAATAATAATAATAATAATAATAATAATAATAATAATAATAATATAATAATAATAATAATAATAATAATAATAATAATATAATATAATAATAATAATAATAATAATAATAATAATAATAATAATAATAATAATAATAATAATAATAATAATAATAATAATAATAATACTAATAATAATAATAATGCTGTATTGTAGTTAAAATGCTAAATGGGTCCTCAGAGAAGCAGAAACTTGGCTTTGATTTTAAACACTCAACAAAGCATAAAAAAAAACCTCAACAGTAAAGCATTTTATTAAACTACATGCATTTGAATTATAGGCAAGTACTACTTAAGAGCAGATTAAAGCAGACTGACTTGACAGTGAAATATGGCTAGATGCTCTGACTGGATAGAAGCTGTATTAAAACACTGACCTCAAAAAGCACGGCCAAAGCAGCAATTCTCCCCTCTGAGTTAATGGCTTCATCTAAGTTTTTAAACGTTTCAGCATCGTAACAGTAAATCTGCATCTGAACAGGACAAGCACAGGGAGAAGTCAATACAATATAATGTTCTATAGGCATGTGCATCCAAGGTATAGTACATGTACCTCCAGAGGGTACTTCATCCCGTTAAGGCTGTGCTCGGAGCCCTCTGATGTAGCATTACAGCGCCCCCAGTGGAAGGCGATCCGTCCAACTCTGAAACGGTCAGTCAGTCCTCCTCCGCTCACAAAGAACTCCCCTCCAACATCAATCACCACTGAAACAGACAAGAGGTATTTTAATCATTCCTGTTTAAAAGTAATTATAGTGCACTTCATTTTTAATAGTACACTATGTAAATTGTATTGCTTTGTTCCACTGTATGGCATTTAACTTATCTATCTCCTTTGAAAGAAGCAGGGAATGACAAGTTACGGGTCAAGTTACAGGCAATTAAAACATCTGTAACTGAATAAATGCAAGATCGGTAAGTTTAATGACATACTGTGGAACATTAAAGATGAAGCAAAAACATATCCGTGTAGACATCTCCATGGAGACAAGGGTGCAAATACATAGAGCAACTTAGGGTTTCATATGACATTTTAGCATCAGGGTTATCAAATATCATCCACATTTTTTCATTTTCCATTCCTCACTATGACACATTAAAGAGAGGGCATATAGCCTCTAAACAGTAGCCTTATCTGACATCACTGTCCACTGTCCCTGTTCCTCTCCAATCTCATCTGTAATTGTTCTTTTATGTTCTTTTCTTCTGTCTGCTTCCCCATTTTAAACCCTCTGCCTCTCACCTTCAACCCAGATTCACAGCTTTTTCTGAAGATAAGCGTCTCCTCGAGAGGGGATTATGTCATGCTTCAATTTCATATCTTCAATCTCTAATATCCTCTTTTATATAAGAAAGGCGAGGCATACAATACGGAAAAGATACAGAAAATCACAGGGATTACAGCAATCAAAAAGGATGATGAAAAATCGTGCAGTTTCAGACTACTACATGATGTATCTATGTCATAGGGCTAAAGGAATATCTTGTGTGAGTAATGGGGGGTGGTCGGAAAGCTGTGGCTGTGGGTAAAAATCACAATTTGAGTTGGCACAATTATCAGATTGCAAAGGCTGCAATTATTTCGACTACAGATTGCCCTCTGAAAAACAAAATGTCTGATCTTTTTCACAGAAAAAGCCTTGCACAGCCCTGGTCTGGCCCAAAGGTACTACAGCAGGGTGCACTTGAGAGGGGAAAAGGTTGCAACATCAACAGGTTAATTTAATCTTTCAACACACTTTTTTTAACTGTATCATTAATTTATATAATTCTAACAACATAGTCTCATACCTGTTGTCCCATTGTTGCGTACAGTGCTGCCCTCAGATATTCGGCGTTCCCAGCCCTCTAGCTGCAGGTTCTGGTACTGCAGTCGGACCTGTGCGAAGGTCTCATCCACATCAATCGGAGACTGACGGGCGCTGTTACAGGTTGGGTACCGCTGTGCCCAGATTTTCTGGTTTAACGTTCCTGTGGGTAGAAAATAATCTTAACAGGCAACAGCGTTGCAGTAGTGACGACCCTAAGCTGAGAGCCAAAAGATACTACATTCAATTGATGGTTTTTATATTCAAGAGTGTGATCATGTCATAATCCCAGATGGGCAACAAGAGAAAGCATTTCTTATTGATTGCATTGTACATTGCTGTATTTGTGCATTTACTTTTATCCAAAAGACAAATGCTTAAAAGTTGAACCTGATCATTCCGACTACTGACCAGACCCATAAACTAAAATGAAGAATATGATTTGACTGGGACTATATTAGGCTTTAAGCATGACCAGCCCAGAACTAAACCAGGCAGGACCCAGGATAAATGACAACAAACAAAACAATTTTGATTAGACTGAGCTCAAGCTGGAACAAAACAAGGTTTAAGACAGGGCTAAAAAGTATAAAATGATAATGAGTCATGAGACTCTGGTGCGCCGTAATGGTTTTTTTTGTTTTATTAACAGAAAAGCATTATGGCATTATAGAATACAGGGCAGTGTTAAGAGCTACAGTTCCTGCAGTGACAGAGGCTGAAACACGGTGACAGTTGTGGTCCTTCAGCTCCTGGCTCTGACCTATGACACTTGGAGCTGCAAAGGGACAATGGTTCAAGTGACCATCTTCAACGGTTTATTAAGGTGAGTTTCTCTGTCTCAACTTTCCAATCAGAAAGCAGAATGAGGTCCTCACTTTAGGTTGCCAGATCCTAAAACCAGTTTGCAATAAAGCCAAATGTGCCCTTTATGATATGATGTGTCCTCAGAAAATGAAATCTAATGAAATGCCAGTTTCATTTATGATTAGAGCCTGATCCATATTAAGGAAAGGCTGATTGTGTCCTCAGAGAATGATCAAAAAGCAAAGGACAAATGTGTGATTGGCAAATCCTATTTTATATATAAATGGAAATGTGGATTTTACAAATGCAGAGGTCAAAATGCAAAGCTAGGCAATCATGCAACTCCAATTTACCATGCAAAGATTCTATTATATATTATATTCTAATAAAAAAGTCAAGCACAGAATTGACTCTTTTTGCTTTTGTATTTATTGCAGGGGTGCTCTACACTAACATCATATAAAAACCTAAACACTATTGGGAAAACATTTTACATACTTAACAAAAAATAAATAAAAAAATGACACCTGCAACAGTTATAACTGGTTAAGCCTCATAAGGAAACATAATCTGGTGCTTAGATTTAGCTGTTATGATTACTGCAGATTTTATTATTACATACAAATAACTTCAATGCAAATTTCTACTGAATTTGTACATTTTGATTCATGATTTCTACCATAACAGGAAATAAGTATCTAGCAATCATAAAATAATCCTTAGAAGGCCTGCACATACACCCCTGACTCACGTACACCTCTGTTACTTTAAATAACCTAACCCACAAATGGACACAGTATCTGCCTATCTACTCACTGAATTACAGGACAATAATGAAGTCCAGATTACAGAAACCAGGACATGTCTTTATTCTGTGAGTGCATGTATGAGGTGCTTTTTGTGTGTTTATAATCAGATTAGGGCAGCTGCTGTAACTGTCAGCTATCACACATGAATGGACAGTATTGGTGTCTATTGGAGTTTCCATACATGAGGTCACTGTGAGGGACAATGACACTTAATCTGACCTCATTTAACCCAGTTAACCACACAACCAGTTACCAGACATAACACAACAACTGTCTACTATGTTTTTGAAATTTTTGAGATAAAGGTGCACTATGCAACTTTTCAGAAAGAGGGTAGACAACTTGTCTCCATGGAGATGTTATACTTTGCACTGAACATTTCACAAAACTGATCTTTAACTGTAGAGACAAGCAGCTAAGACAGACATTTCAAACTCAGGCCTGTGGGCCAAATTTGGCCATTGATATAATTATATTTGGCCCGTGAGATCATATCAAATATGTATTAGAGCTGGCCCGCTGGCCGCCCTGCCAGTATAGTATATGCACTGCTAATAGTATGAATCCCTGAATGCTTTGCCCTACCACTTCTCTTGATAATCATTAGCATCTGCTACTTGTTGCCTCACTCAAATTTAATCCACCCCTTCTGAAAAACATGATGTAGATGTTGTTGAATTTTTCAGTAAATATTTAGTTTGGCCCGCGACTTAGTTCCAGCTTTTATTTTTGGTCCTCTGTGTATTTGAGTTTGACACCCCTCAGTTAAGATATCAATGAAGAATGCATTTTTTTAGCCATAGACATAAAAACACCTGCGATGGAATAAACGTAAGATTGATAGGTTTTCCATAGTCAAAATTTTTTATTAATGTATAATAATTTTAGTATAGGATTCCTATGGTTAGATGCCTGCATTTAACAGACTTATACTTTCCAATGTAAATTAATAATCAACATTTTATATATATATATATAAACCTCACGAGGCAGCTAAAGCATATTGCCCTTGTTTTTTTGCAGAAAAAAGACTTTGAGTGGGAGGAGAGAGCCAACATTATATGAGGATAAAAGAGGAGATAAAGCAGAGAACACAATGGCTGTGACTGAAACAAGGTGCTTTACATGGAAGTGAACAAGGAGATGATTGACAGTAAAAACAGGCGTTTGCATTGGAAATATGTAGTATGCAAAACTACACGTGCAGGAGATGAGGGAATGACACAGAACTATAATGAGGAGGAGGAGAAAGACAATGTGATATGAATGACAGAACAAAAAGACCAGTTTGTTTATACATAGATGTAAAAGAAATGTCTGCTACAGTCTAGTAGCAGTGCTGCTACTTTGAAAAAAAAAAAACAAAAAATAAAAAAAAAAAACTACTGTTATTACCATTAACACTAGTATTACTTATTCAATTCTCATGATCTTTTCAAATAATAAATCAAGATATGAATGATTAAGGGAATAGCTGTGGTCCCATTTTTTGCAGAGGTGGAAAAAGAATAAGGGAATAAAACTTGTGTTACTAAAAAATAGCACCAACACTTTGTGGTCTGTGCAGTTGCCATGATACAACACACAACAGCCAATATACAGACAGCCAACAACATTTATATACCAGCCTACAGCTGACTTAATCATTTATCTTCTTTATTTATTCATCTCTGTTTAAATACAGAACAATACAAACAAAGCAAATAACTACATAAGGCCATTTAAATAATAATAAAAAATAACAAAAAACAAAAAAACAAAACAAGGGCTCAGGAGTGAGTATACATGCCTCTCACTAGATTATTATTAAATTACATTTGTGGCACCGCTGTATCCAGTTTTGCATGTCTTTGTCTTTGTTGCATGCATTCAATTTTGAGGAAGTGAAATAACTAAAAGCTTTTTTCATTTCATTTCTGGTGCGGCCATTTTTTTAGATTTATGCAGTCATGAGATCTTGTATTAAAAGTTCTCATATCAATGTTCAACAAGCAAGTGAGATAATCAGGCAGTTTATCAAGTCGTCCCTTATAAATACTTTTTATACATTGTTGTTCTCTTCTGACAGATAGAGATGGCAAACCTACTTGTTCATGTGTGAGTGTATAGTGATGGGCTTTAAATATGCATAATACATCACCTGTTGCAAAATGAAGTGAATCTAAAGGTTTCAAAGTATGTGAATGTGAAATCTGTATGTGTATTATATCTCCATAATCTAGTACCGAACGAAAGGCTCGAACAATTTCTTTTCTGTAGTTCAATGGGATGCAAAATTTGTTTCTGTCATAAAACGATAATTTTGATTTCAAACTGTTACATGCTATATTTGAATTTTTTTTTTTTTTTTTTTTTTAATCAAGATATGTTTATTTAGTTTTTAAATTATCAAATACAATCAAAAAACAAATAAAACAAGAACTAATAATACAGAAACAATACAAATATAAATTCAAAAATAAACCCCAGAAAAACAAAGTGTAAAACAAAACCCACAGAGAAAATAAAAAACCCACCCACCCTGTCACCGCACAAGTAAAATATTTACACCAGGTGCTGTATTTGTTCACATGCTACTATACTGCAGCCTATTTTCTTAAAGAGCTGGGTACAGCTGTAAGAAACGGCCCCAAGTCTTCTCAAATGCATTGACATTTTGATTGAATGAGAGTCTGATTTTTTCTAGCTTCAGACAGGACATAACATCCTGTAACCACTGTGAATGTGAAGGAGGGTTAACATCCTTCCACCTGAATAGAATAGCTCGGCGTGCCATAAGTAATGCGAAGGCCAAAGAATATTTTTTTGTCGCACTAAAATATACATGACCCTCCAAAACACCAAAAAGGGCCAATATAGGGTTTGGTTCCACCCTAATATTAAATATCTGGGACAGAGTGTTAAAAATGTTCCTCCAATACGTTTGCAGGTGTGAGCATGACCAAAACATATGGCCAAGAGAGGCTTCAGTCAGGCCACATCGAATGCACAATGGGCTAACTTCAGGGTACATGGAAAGACAGCCTGGCCCTTGAAATATGCGCTCTGTGTACAACTTTGAATTGAATTAGGCGATGGCGAGCACAGAAAGGAAGATGAATAACAAGTTGGAGAGCAGAGGACCAGACATCATCCGATATGACAAGACCCAAGTCGTCCTCCCAAGCGTTTTTGAATGTATCCATAGGTGAGTTTTTAAGGTCTAGCATAATATTATACAACTTGGAGATGAGGCCTTTGGATGGCTTATGCGACAATATTTCATCCACAATACTGGCTTGAGTAGCAGTTTGTATATTGGACAGTTGCGTGTTAAGGAAGTGTCGTATCTGAAGATGACGAAAAAAATCTGAATTTGAAAGGTGAAACTTCTCTTTCAGCTGCGCAAATGAAGCTATGGTGCCATCTATCAAAAGATCTTTAAAACGTTTGGCTCCCTCTACATGCCATTTCCGAAAACTCGCATCCATGATTGACGGCTGAAACAAATGATTGTTAAGGATAGGGCTCCATAGTGTGAAAACTTGCCAGGCCAAAGTGCTTCCTGAATTGCCCCCAACCTTCAGAGAGTGTTTGACAACTGGGTTATCAAATAATGTAATGGAGGGTAAAGGTAGGGCAGACCCCACTGAGGCCAAGGGGGCAGTTTTTCTGTGAAAAAAGTTCCAATGCAACCCAGTCAGGACAGTCGGGCTGATCATAATGGTAGGACCAATGCACCAAACATCTCAGGTGGGCCGCCCAATAATAAAAACGAAAATTGGGCAAAGCAAGGCCCCCCCTGAGTTTAGATTTTTGGAGATGAATCTTGTTTAACCGTGGACGTTTGCCCTGCCAAACATAGGACGTTATGAGTGAGTCCAACTGTTGGAAGAACTGTGAGGAATAAAAATGGGCAATGTTGGAAAAGATATAAGAATTTTGGTAGGATTACCATTTTTACAGAGTTTACACGGCCCACTAGGGACATTGACAAGGGTGACCATTGAGACATCAGTTGCCCGGCCTGGTTCAATAGAACCGTAACATTCTCTTTAAACAGGTCCTTGTGCTTTTTGGTGACAATAACCCCGAGATACAAAAACTTATCATATTCAACCTTGAAGTTTAAATTGGAAAGATCCAAGATCCGCGCCTTGTTGTTAATCGGAAATAGCTCACTCTTTTTGATGTTTAATTTGTAACCTGAAAGAGTGCCAAAATTATCAAGCAGCGCTAGAGCAGTAGGAATAGATTCAATAGGATTGGACACATAGAGCAGGAGGTCGTCAGCATAAAGAGAGACCCTGTGCTCCACACCCCCCCTCCAAACCCCAGACAAAGTCATTGCAGGTACGAAGCGCTATAGCAAGTGGTTCTATAGCCAAGTCAAAGAGCATGGGGCTTAAAGGACACCCTTGACGGGTGCCACGGTACAGTCTGAAGGGCCTGGACAGTTGGGAATTAGTACGGATCATGGCAGTGGGGTGGGAATAGAGCATACGGATCCTGAGAGGTAAAGGTGGGTCCAAATCTGAATTTGTCTAGCACAACAAAGAGATACGGCCACTCGATACGGTCGAAGGCCTTCTCTGCATCTATAGAAATTACACACTCAGGCTGGTCTTCCTGGGCAGAGTACAAGATGTTGAATAGACGTCTAATATTAAAGTATGACTGCCTGTTTTTAATAAAGCCAGTTTGGTCTTTGGATATAATGGTTGGGAGGATATTTTCCAGTCTGAGAGATAACGCTTTTGCCAGGACCTTGGCATCCGTATTGAGAAGAGATATGGGTCTGTATGAAGAACAGTTTGTCACGTCTTTTCCTTTCTTAGCTATGAGTGTAATACATGCCTCCGAGAAGGACTGGGGTAGATGACCCAGTTTACAGGATTCTAAGAGAACAGAGCACAATAGAGGTGACAGTAGTTTTGAAATTTTTTTGAAAAATTCCGATGGAAACCCGTCTGGGCCAGGACATTTGTTTGACTGCATTGAATCTATGGCTTTGACTATTTCCATTTCAGAAATCGGCTCTTCCAGTCTTTTTGTAAAATCTGTTGAAAGTGTAGGAATGTTTAGCCCGTCAAGAAAGGAATGAATCGTATTTAAATCTGAACTGAATTCCGAAGTGTACAGTTGAGTATAGAACTCTTTGAAGGCAGTGTTGATTTCTGTGGGATCTGTGGTGACCTGATCAGTGCCCATTTGGATCTTTGGAATGGCTTGTTTGGATCTGAAACCCCTAAGCTGATTAGCTAGTAATTTGTCTGACTTATCTCCGTACGTATAAAACCTGGTTTTATTTTTCAGGAGCAGTTGTTCAACCCGGTAGGTAGTGAGCAGGTCAAATCTAGCTTTTAATTCAACTCGTTGTTTATATAGGTCAGAACTTTTATTTTGAGAGTATTGTTTGTCTATTTCACCTATTCGACGCAAAAGGTCACTTTGTTCCTGATTTGAGTTGCGTCTCATCCTGGCTGTGTATGCAATGATTTGACCACGCAGGTAAGCTTTCAAAGTATCCCATAGGGTGAGATAGGAATATCCGGAGTAGTGTTTGTGTCCAGGAAAAAGGTTATTTCCTTCTCAATAGTCTCTACAAACTTGGCATCTGACAGCAAGGTTGAATTAAAGCGCCACTGCCTACATACAGGAGGGAGGCCAGGTAGCAGTACAGATAGGGTAACAGGTGCATGATCAGATATAACAATTGGTTGGTACTCACAGGAATGAACAAAGGGTATGAGTTGATTGTAAAAAGGAAGTAGTCAATCCTAGAGTATGAATGGTGCACTTGAGAGAAAAAAGAGAATTCTTTGTCATTTGGGTGCAAAAATCGCCAAACATCACAAACACCAAAATCCATAAGAAAATCATTGATGAGACAGGCCGACTTATTCACTGCACCGGGATTACCTGAGGACCTGTCCAGAATCGGGTCCAACCAGCAGTTAAGGTCGCCGCCAAGGATGAGATGATAAGTGTTCAGATCTGGCAATGACGAAAACAAACGTCTGAAAATTCTGTGTCATCCACATTCGGGCATACACATTAACTAAAACAACCAATGTATTATATAATTTGCCTGAGAGAATTACATATCGACCATTATTGTCTGATACTGTATTATGTGGTTCAAAAGGAATATCTTGAGAAATAAGAATTGAAACACCTCGTGCCTTGGCCTGAAATGTGGAATGGAAAGATTGCCCGGACCAGCGCAGCAAACGACTCAGGTCTGAGGTGCGCACATGGGTTTCTTGTAGGAAGACTATCTTGGACTTGAGATGTTTCATATGCGAGAAAACCTTCTTCCGCTTCACAGGGTGGTTCAGACCCTTAACGTTCCAGCTCACTACATTAAGACTATTCACCATAGTGCATGTTTAGAGGGGTATGAAATTGTTCCCAACAACCCTGGTGACGAGCAGTAGGGAGAGTGACCAGCACATCCCCCAAAAGATTTTAAGATGGCAGCAATGTTTGCGGCGACAGGTACCCAGCCCCCACCCCTCCCAAAAAAGACAGCTGCTATTAAAAGAAAAATAAAAAAAATAAAAAAGCAGCAAGCTCCATAAATTATAAAACTTCAGATAGCCCGTCCTCCTTATGATGCTTAACAATCGAACTACAAAGGCTCCAGCATTAGAAATCAAATTAAAATGGTAGCCCCTTTAATAGGATAAATGTACCATAGCAAATAAAATCTAATAGATAATACTCTAAACATATTATAACGGCACCCCCAACAAAAGACCAACGTGCTATTTACAATTGTTACTACTTCGTAAGATAATAAACATGCACAACTAGTATTATAGTTATCAAAATTAGATAGTAAGCAATGTAGCCTGAACAGTCACCAAAGACAAAGTGATGGAAACAAATTATGGCTATTTGCATTGCCAATCGATTAACAGGAACACTGGCAAGTAAACATAAAGGAAAAGGTTAAATCTCCAGTAACGGTGTTTACCGTGATTCGCCCCGTCCTCCGACAGACAAGGTAAGTTCAGGGAGAGTTCAGTTTTTCCATCTATATGGGACCGGGCTGTCGGGAGGTATGATCGTCAATGTATTTTAGTGCCTCCTCAACACTGCCGATCCACTTCTTGACACCGCCGGGCAGCGTCAGGCGGAGACGAGCCGGGTAGAGCAGAGCGGGCTTTAGTCCCCGTTTGTAGAGCTCCGCCATCACATCTCTGTATTGTACTCGTTGGGACATGATTTCAGCGCTGTAATCCTCCACGACACGTATCTGCTGGCCATGGTAGTCCAACATCCCCCTGCGTCGTGCTTCTCTGATGAGGCGGCGTCTTTCGTTTGGTACCGGTGCAGGCGGAGAATGACTGGCCGCGGCCGCGCACACCTGGGTCCCGGTCTCACTGCCCCTATGCGATGAGCCCTGTCGATCTCCGGCGGGGGGATGGCATGTGTCCTGCCCAAATAATTCTTTGGAGCAGCCGTGAGAAAAAGTCAGTAAGGTTACCCCCCTCTGTAGACTCCGCCAAGCCAAGAACACGTATATTTTGGCGTCTGCTACGGTCCTCTAAGTCAGTAACTTTAGCCTTAAGTTTCGTGTTGTCATCCCGGAGAGCGGAGACGGCATTTTCAAGTTCGCTAACGCGTTGGCTAATGTCGTCAGACGAGAGCTCCAAAGAGGATATACGCTGGTCGTGGTCGTCCACCAAAAGTTTATACTGGTCTAGTTTAGTTTCAAGTCCAGTTAGCGAAGCCTTGAACTCAGCAGAGAGACTTTCACGGTGCTTTTCCAGTAGAGCTGAAATGGCTTCTATGGACGAGCTAGCGCTAGCACTCGCCTCTTCCTTCTCGGCAGTTCTTTGGCTCTTAGGCGGCATTGTGAGAGATATTATGTTCACGGTTGGGGTCAAATGGGTGCTAAAATTGTTCCCCAAAAGGCAAAGAAAGACTCAGGTTAAGATTATAGGGGGCTAAATGAGAAAAAGTTCGAATTCTGCTGGAGCACACTCGCACCACGTCTACTCCATGCAAGCTACCAACCGGAAGCTCTATATTTGAATTTTAAATAAGTGAAGCTAAAGTCTTCGTCAAGCCAAAACCCAAGCTATCTATAGGTGGTGACTCTTTCAATCAGTGTACCATTTAGTGTATAAAGATTTGTAGCTTGCACATTACTTGCAATGTTTTTTATTGAATTTGCATTCAAAGATAATTTAAGATTTTTGATGGAATTTTGGATTCTATTAAATTCATACTGCATTTTAAAATCACCTGATCAGCAGAGGGAGCACTTCCATTCAAAACAGCATCATCTGCATATAAATGTATGACGCTTTCTCTTTGATTGCAACCAATCAAACTTTAAAAACTACAGTAAAAATTAGCAGGCCCAAAACTGAACCTTGAGGAACTCCTTTGCTTAAAGTTTAAAAATTGGTTTAAACCCATCGGCTACTACTGCCTGGGTTCTGTTTGAAAAATAATTTTGGAACCAAATACATGTAGCAATCCAATATGCTTCAGGTGTTTCAAGAGGATTTTATGTTGTTTTTTTTTATGATCTACTGAATTAAAATCTTTACTTAAATAAATAAACAGTACTACACAATCTTGTTTGTCATCAAGGGCTGTGAAAATATCACCCGATTGGTAAGACTTCATAAGGGAGCATTTATTTCAGTAAATTATAACTTGATATGCAACTAACTTTTCTAAAACTTTTGCAAAACAAGGTAATTTAGATATTGGCCGGAAATTATTAACATTTTTAGTCGTCTCACCTTTATGTAAGGGCAAAACATGTGGCATTTTCCATAATTCTGGTATAACTGCTATTTGAATTGATAAATACAAAATTATCTAGTTAGTAATAGCAGTTTTGGATTAAGGTCATCAGCTCCAGAGGACTTCTTTGGGTCTATGGGGCAGACCTCCATGTAAGTGAAAGGTCTTAAAGAGAAGAAATGACTTGCAATGTAAAGCAGAAACATTGTGTATGTCAGAATATGGAGACTTTTCAAACACATTTTAACAGCTGTTACACTTCCGCATAATTTGGAAGATTGAGCTAACATTCTCATATTTTATGTCTTTCATTGGTCAAAATGCCACTTTGAATAGTATTTATGCATTTTGAGGATGTTCCCATCTCTTGTGGAAAGCATTTTATGGCTCTGATTGTATAGTTCCTAATAAAGCTCTATCAGACAATCTCTTCTTATCTTCTTTCTCAGATAAAAAAACCCCTCATGATTTCACTGAATAATGTAGTTTTTCAGTTGTTGGCGCCTGTCTGCTCCTGTTTGTGTCTTTGCTGCAGAAATAGCTGAATATGAATCAAATATTAAAATGTCAGAAGCCCGTGGGCCCAGTTTAACCCATGGAGCAGTATTCAGCTCTACATTATCTCGATGCTACCGTTAAATATTTCAAGTTCTTGCCTTCTGCATCTCACCAACAGTGTAACAATCAGTAATAAAATGGGGCCATCACAGTTCAAGATGGACTCAAAGTTGATGCATTTTAATTGATGATTCATGACCATTTAGAGACGCTATAAGCTTCTAAAAAGAATTCAAGCTCCACTGGCCCAGACTGTTCACACCTCATTAAGTATTTTCTGTTTTTCTATAAAGGTCCACTATGTAACTTTTCTGGTGTAGAGTCCAAATCCTTATAGATGTATAAGATGGAATGTTTCACAATCTATCTGCATAGAGTGAGACAAGTGAGTGAGCTATATTACTTGTCTAAGTTTTACCTCAACTCTAACCTTAATCTGTTTTAACACATATTTGAACTTTAAAGCATGATCACTGTTGATCTAAAATTAAATAATTCTTGTGATAGGGAGATTTTTATACTTTTTGTCCATATAAAGGAGACAGGTTATGATGGTGTGTATACGGATTTCAGTCCCCACAATGTGATAAATATCTGGCCACACACAAATGAAATCAACTCAAACTTTGAGCTGAAAATGAACACAGATTACTAAACCATTGCATCATGCTTTTAATATAACTGCTAACGTTCTAACTGTCAAATCTCTCCAACATCCCTCCGGCTAATTATGATGTAAAAACCTCATAAGCACATGCTACTGTATTAGCATCAGTTATTGTTACTACGACACTTCACATCGACACAAATGAAATCCTCCATCTACATAAAACTATTCTGGAGACAATGTGAGCCCATAAATGTTGCTTTGTCTGAACACGTCGTCTTTGCATTGAGAAAGACCTGGTTTATGAATGAATGCATGAGACTCACAGACATAAAGAAAGACTCTGATCTGAGTCAATGTATTATGAATGATAGAAGAAGTGTGTTTATACTCTATGGAAAAAAAAAAAAACAGTTTAACAGTTTTCTGCGCCTTACAGTCTGCATTTGCTGTTACTTTGATCACAATTTAATCTAAATGTACAAACGGGAGAGATGGGAGAGTTTTAGCTGCTTCATAAAATAATTACTGTCTGTGGTTATAGGGCTCTGAACTGAATTACTATTTATTGGAGGCTCCAGACTGCAGACATATTGGAGTTGCCCAATGTCACTGCTGTTGGACAAAAAAGTAACCAATACAATTATATAATTTGTATAATTTATAATGCTAAGAAATAAAGAGGCATATTGGGCATGTATATAAATGTGTATTATAGTATTCAGACTGGATTCATTCTGCCACTTGCCTTTCTCCATGGGGATGTGAGTAGAGGATTAAACTCACTACTGTTAGTGGTGCAGCCTCTCCACAGATCTAGCCTGTAACTTGTCTTGGAAAAAAGATATAATACCATACATTCAAGGAATATTCAAGGCAAAGCATTCAAAGCCTAATTAAATCCTGTTTTAGTGCCAATTTAATTCTGTTTAGATGTAGGGTTGTCAAAAGTATTGGGGATCACATACTAATTGATACTAAAATATCAAATAAAATCACAAAAAATCACATTAACAGGACCAAGTTTGAACTTTCCTGAACAATTTTAGTATGACTTTAAGCTTTATCAGAATGAATATAAGACATGGCAATATAAAGTGAGCATGATCATTTAGTTTTGAAAATTACATTCTAGTAAAAAGCAGCATTTTAAAAGTAGCATCGAGTATTGAGTAAATTCCATAGTATCAAAATCGAGTTTGAAATTTTAGTATCATGACAACACTACTTATGTAGATGTGGTTTAGTCACTGTGGTATTTGGAATACTAACATTTTCCATAAATGTTTGATAATTACTTGAGTAGAGTGAGTCTATGACATTATAGATTGTCATTATAAAATGGATATACGGTAGGTGATGACATTTCTACCCCAAATACCCCGCTTTGATAAAATTACCAGATTTACAGCCCCTCGTCTCATAAATCAGACATGGTTGCAGTCTGAAGCAGCAGAAACTTGAGGCCAAACTCAGTGACTGCACAAAATCAGTGACTGTGTTGTTTTTGTGACTTTGAACGCCTCACATCTCCAGAGGCTACAGGGACAGACCAAGTGGAGCAGAACTGAACAGGCCTGCAGTCTGGTGAGTCAGAAGAACAGAGGGCAGTGAATGCAACACAAAACAGCAGCGGAGAGGAGCAACATGTCTTTGAGCTTGTTTTGGAGCTTGTCTGGACACAAAATCTACATTAACAAGCATTTTGACCCCAGAGAAGTTGGTTGACTACCTTTTCAAACAGAAAATAGGATATTAAAAGATGAGTTTAAATCAGGAATTAGAGAGGAGTGTTACTGGAACAAAACAGTGATATCAGTATTGCAGAAATATGGTTAAAGTATTCATGGATTTCTGCTTTGTGTTATGTGCCTTTTTGAGGATGGTTGGCCAAAGATATCATATTTAGTTTTGAATTGTAAATTGTTATGGCAAAGGTCAAAGGTTCCTCTACCTATTATAGTTATTGTTATTAATTATTCAGAGCTATAGTACCAGCACTATTAGCTAAAGGTGCCTAGTTTTAGTTGATGGAGTAATTGGAGAAATAAGATGAGTAAATAATACATAGGAAACTAATGATTTCTCGCTTGGACTCAAAAACCTTTAAAACAGACTATCAACGAAAACATAACATTGTCCCAAAACATAAACACATTTCTAAACACATTTTGAAGCAGCATTGAGCATAGAAAGATGGGGACATTTTCCACAGTCAGACCAGGTCACTAGCTCTCACAGCCTCCATTAGATTTCTGCATTAGCTCATTACCAGCTGCTGTCTGAAGACGGGCCTCTGCTTCATGTTTTCTGAGAAACCTCGAGAATTTAAAGAAGCGTGACCTGATTTTAAAATCCTCATTTGGCTTCAGACGGGTACAAAATTAGAGATTGTGAGGAGGCATTGAACAGCAAAGCAAAACGACATACAATGTCTATGATGTGGGGGAAATGGGTTGCAATATAAAAATGTTTATTTCTTAAAAATTCATGGATTTGGGGGTTTCTGGATGATCAAAACTAGACATTTTCATCTCTGTTTCTGTCAAAATAAATACAAGATAATACTGCAACCAATCAGCTCCAAATATTCCATCACTCAAAAACCACTTTCATACATGGCAGTGGATAAAGTGTCTTGCCTTTGGACACAACAACAGCACTTTGTTTGCTATAACTTTCCAGTAAAAAAAAAACCCAAAAAACACAAACAAATAATATAAATAAAATATAATAGTATAATAATATAAATAAAAGACAATAGTCATGTTTTGAACATTCCCACATTCAAACACAAATTCACATATACACACAATACAATACAATATTTACAGGTAGCTGACTGTCCAAATGTGGTTCTGCAGTGTTACTACTGGAGTTACTAATGGAGATGATTCTTATGACTCTGTTCCTGGTTTTCCTCTGAGTAAATGTACTGATTTACTCTGGTGCTAGATTATTACTTTAGTGACTGAGGAAACCCATGCCTGGACCCATGCTGTGATGCAGTATGATCAGGGCCTAATTTGGACCAAACAACTGTTTTCTTTGATCCGGTAACTAGATTGGAGTTATATCTTTATGTTTAAGGTCTTGAATAATATAAATGCAAACATTTGTGTTTTAGATGAATTTAGATGAAAGCCCACATTTTTGTGTGCTTTAGTTTATATATCATCTCCTCCACTCTGATCCCACACCACTGTCCCCTTCTGTGAGAAGGGTCCAGCACACTCCTGAGCCTTGGGAGTCCTGAAATTAACTTAGAGACAACTCACTTTTTTTTTACAAGTAAAAGTGGCAAAATGGGATTCATTTGTTCATGATAATTAAATGCACTTTAATGACAGAGAGAGTAAACAATGATGTGAGGGAATTCGACATTGTAGCATTAGGACTAAATACAGGTAAAGTCTCACACTTTAGGCTAATGGTGTGCAGCTTTTGTACAACCTTTTGTCCCAATTACTGTAGATCAGTGTCAGACTGAGTTGTAGTGAACAAGGGGAGGGCTGAGCGCTGATGCAGGGCCATGGAGTGAGCATGTGGGAGGGCATCCGTCAGACTGAGCATTGTAGCATTGTAAATAGCTACAATGCATCACTCCAGATCTGTTACAAACTGTGCAGGGAATGAACACCTGGGAAGGTATCCGGACGGTGTGGTTACAGTGGCAGGTGCTGCTGTGACTTGAGTCAGAATAATGAACATCCCAGTGTGACAGATGTAGAAAAACACTCTCCTTAACATGTAAAATGGCTTTTTATATGGCTTAGAATTGAGCAAGGTGGTCAATTGTGTTGTATATTGGCATGTCTGATTTAAAAATTAAGCAGAGTATGATTTGTATGAGAAGATCATACACACATGTGCAGCAGGGCCGCCAGGTTTGGAAAGTAGTGCCCAATTCATTTGAAACAGTTGAGATTGATTTGTATGTTTTTGGATATTTTTTGACATGTTTATAACATTTTCAGCCGTAGACATTTGAATTCTGTCACAGAATGATTTTTTTTTTTTTTTTTCATTTTGTAAGCTGATTTGAAAGTTTGAGCAGGGGTTAATTTTTTTTTTTTTTTTTTTATTGAAATTGAATTTTAAATTGAAAAACACATTGCTACTGTCTTGGTGAGATTTAGCACCAACAAAAGGTCTCTCATTGAAAGTCTGCCTCTGTCTGTGTGGAGTCTGGGGAGGTATAAAGCAGTGTAGCCCAAGGCTGTGAAAGGACAAGAATAAAACAATGAAGATGTGAAAGATTTACAGACAAACAGACAATGGACCAACAATGAGGGAGGATTTGCTGATAATAAAAGAACTGCAGTTTATATTGTACAAGCTGGAATCCTGCTTTTATTGAGGACAAGTATCATTATGTAACTGAGAGAAGGTGATTTCAGGGGGTTTTCACAGGACTAACTGAAGATTAGTTATTGTAAATAGTGGAAAAAGGAATCAAAACTAAATGAGCATTTTATACATGAGATAAACTCAAAGTATTGTAGCTAATCATGCTCAAATAATCTCATTCAAGTGTTCTGTTTCTCCCCTTCTTACTGCTATAGCCTTACTCCTAATTTCTGTTTAATATCAGGAGCATATGGCACGCTGTTCTCCTAGTCTGGTGGCAAACTAATCACAACAATTGTTTATATCTTACATGTGTAGGATATTTTCTATCAACTATCATTCAAAACTAAATCTTTACCCTCTCTTGCCTCTGATTAACTGTGTTTTTAGTGTTTATGTAATTTTCAAACTTTTCTCATGTAAAATGCCATGTTAGTTTTGACTCTCTCTGATTGTTGCACCGTGATCTCTGGTTTGTGAATCCTCCTGTCAATCACACCCATAAGAATCATCATAATCTACAATATTAAGATTAATTTAATCCCTCTGAAGAGTTCAAAACGCATGCATTTCACTAGTATACATTAGAAAGTTCAATTTTTTTTTGTTCAAGATCAGCACATCTCCATCTTTTTCCTCCACCAAGCTGATCATGTCATTCCTATGTTTGCCTCACTGTACAATCTTCAGTTTTTGTCCTCTTGTCCTCTGCATTTTGGACGGACATCCTAACTATAACTGTGAGGTACTTTCGTTTGTGCAGAAAAAAGCATCTCCCTGGTCTATACGAGAGGACACTTTGCATTGGACCATGGTATAGTTCTTTATAAATCTTGGCTTAATGAGAACAGTCTGATCTCTGTTACACATGTGTGAGTCTGCCATACAGTGCATTTAAACTGTGCCTATTTTTCTAATGAGTTCATTCACCTCCAGGGTTTTGTTTCTATTACTCCTGTGTCTCTCCTCCACCTCCTCTCCTTCTGACCCCACTCAAACTGTGCATCGCGTCTCACAATAAAGTCCTCCTCTTTCACATGTTAATACTGTTACTCACGGCTCAGTGCACCACCCAGAGGAGAGGAGAAAAGACCACAAAGGAAAAACAGTCTATACGTAGTAGCATAGAGGTTTAAATCCCAGAGGAGGGAGAGAGTAGAGTGTGAGAACATACTGCATATAACACTCAACACCAGGGATTCACTTAGAGCAGAATCATTGTTCTGTTTCAAAGTGACAGGTCCCAACGGGGAGGAGAGGAGATGTGTGACAAAGGGCAGATGAGGATAAGGCAAAGATACAAGTATGAGGTTATCACAATCTGGTGTGAATAAATGGGTACCTGTACATTAAGCAATGGAAAGATGACGGTTAAAGGGCGCCATATTTGATTGTTTCTGTCTTAAAAGCATGAAAAACAGATCTAGTCCAAAGTTATTCCTCACTTACACATTTCTGAACGTCCTCATTATTCACCACTATAAGTTTAGAAGCCCTTTTTCCAAGTCTCAGACCAGACTGAAGTTTTGCCATAAAGACAACAACTAGCATGCTAATCCACACTGACTAACTATTGTAGATTAAAATGAATGGCTTCTCTGACAATAACTGACACTTGTTCAGGTGATGGGGTGTCTTGCTCAATGACACAAGAACTAGGCTAGATTTGAACTGTCATCTAACTTACTAACTGACTTTTATATTTCAAAATGACAGTTAAGCCCTCAAGCTGAGCCTTCAACCAGTATAACCAACCATTTTCACATCTTTTTATATCTTTAACAGCCTACAGCAACTGAGAGATGTCAGTAGTGAGTCGTAAGTATTTGGTTAGCCATTATAGGCATCCCAGTCTTTTAATTCACTCAATTACTCATTTTTACGTTAAATAGTAGCTGTAGATGTTACAAGTGCAAACAATCCTATGTGACCCAGAAAGTGTTGCCCTGTGTAATGTACTTCAGCAGTACTACAGCAGCCACAACGACAAGCAGGAAGTGATCTCAGAGATTTGATAGACACATGAGGAGAGAGGAAAACAAGCAACATACCTATACATTTATACAGTCAACGGCAGCTCCAGTGAATATAGAGCTGTGTTATTAACATCAGGTGCAGGACAGTTTACCAGTAGCTATGTTAAAGATACATTCAACAAAAGTATACCAGGGAATAAAAAGCTAGACCATGAGCTCAAAGGAATAGCAGGCCCCATCTCATGCCCCATCTTTATTTTCCCTTTGGTTTATGTCGGTATGGTATGCTTTATTTGTAAGGAGAGTGCACTGCAATACATTGACAATTGACCTATGGGGTTGTTTCACCTGTTTTCACAAGCTGAAGCTATATACTACAGGGTGGCCATAACTGTTTTAAGATTTAAAATTAAAGATTGAAGAACAAAAATGTAAAACATAAGATGTACAGGCTGATTAAATGTGTGTGTAAGAATTCAGGTGCAAACATATAAAAGGAGATTAATTGGTTAGAATTTTTGTTTGTTTGTCTCCAAAGCGTGACTGAAATATCTGTATTTTCACGTGAGGATTTGTTTTGTAAAATCAAATCTTTTTAATGCCTCCAATGATAGGTGCAGCAGATTCTATATGAACCTGGTGCTTAATCAGTGTAATAGCCCTGCTTTATCCTGATCTCCTGAGTCCTGCTGTAGTCTGTGTTTGAGGTCTCCCAGTGGGACATCCGTCCTGAGGCAGAAGACGAGTTTAACCATATGCTCCACAACAGGACACCTCCTCTGGTAACACATACAGCCACTGAATGAGTCTTATCCACAGTATATATGCTAACTATTAGTGGGTTTCTGAATCTAGGATGTGATTATGTTAAAATACCAGATGATTTAATTTAATCAATATGAGATTTTATTTTTATAAGAGATATCCAAAGGGATTTTTTCCTTTCAACATTATATAGTAATTGGAGTAATTAAAAATGAATCATATATGTATTTTATATAAAATATCTTTCTATAGGGATATATGAATTCATGATTTTGGTCATGTTTTAGCTCTGGCTATGGTGCTTCAGTGTATTTAGTTTGTGTATTTCATTTTAAATACATTAAAGATCATATAACCAATAAAGACACACACATTTTTGAATACAAACAGTGTCAATCACTTGTTGCTAACTGCTAAACTCTCACAACAAAAGCTTGAAATTTGAAGCCCAATTACTGTCACTGATGTGACTGACGGCAGAGTAATGGATGATTGATGCAATGAGGCTGCCCTTAGTTTAAACAAAACAATGGGGGCTGTAACCCTGTGAACACTGCAATTCAGTATCTCAGTATGTTTTGTTTTGTAACATGTTTAGGTGGGAAAGTAACTGATGAAATGTATTATGTGTGTTTGTTTTGTTCACAAGTTTTTTGTTTTTTTTTTTTTAAATCTGTGTGAAGATATTATTTGGTTCGATAACCCTGATTATTCAAGTCAAAATACAATTGTAAAACAACAGACTGAAAAGAGCATGTCTATTATAGTCCAAAAACTAAATGTGAATATAAAGTTTTACCTGGCTGTTTATGTCACATCACATGAACTTCATCATTCAGAAACATTTGACTTTATAAACCTGGCTAAATGGTAATGAGGAAAATTAAAGATCTTACTGTCAGTAATGGTGAATAATCATTCAATCATGATCTTCTTCTCACCAAATTATATTTAGTAGTTACATTGTGATGTTACTACTCCAGCATAACAATGAAAAGATTTTTAATACCCCCTCTTCAAAGTTCATGATTTTAAAACAGCACAAACCTGAATAGGACCACGTGACCTCATCTGGGCGTCGTCTTAACCCCTGGACCAAAGGCTCTGCTGCTGCCACCACCACTGCATCAAAAGAAGAAGAGAATTTCAACATCACACCACTTAAAGGCACTCACACCTCTGCACCTGTATTACAACAGCAATATGTCGACTCTCTCACCAATATACAGGTCAGAGGCAGGGGTGAGAGAGGGGCAGTAGGGGTCCCATGTTTTGACTGATAAACTCAATCCTATCTTTTATAAAACACTGATGTAGTAGTGGTGATAGAGATGGAAAGAGTTCTGAAAAAATGTACTCAAGTAGAAGTACAGCTAACACAATACTTCAATACAAGTACTTCTGTCATTATGTATTTAAGTAAAAGTATGCAAGATAAAACTAGTCAAAGTACTGGTTAGAGAGGAGAACAGTTATATCTATACTCAAAAACAAGGTCCAAGTACAAAATTAAAAGTGCAGTCACCACAAAATGCACAGTATCCATCCCCACAGAAGTTATTGGAGATACAGCAAATAAGTGTGTTGCACTGATTATGGTGGCCCAGGCCTTTAAGTCTATTTAAGTAGTCAATTTGCTACTTTTATTGCGAAAATACTAGAAGAAACATGTATTTGTATGTATTATTCAGCTCATTCAGTTTTTAAACTATGTGGCGATTAAAATTATACTGTAGGGAGCCACCCTCATCTCCTAATTATGGAAAACTGTGGAACATATACGATAACATATTAAACTTGGACTAATTGGCTCTGTGCACCACAGTAGCTGGCTATATCCAATCAGGGGGACAGTCTGCGCAACCATTTCCGGTGTCATGCAATGTCTATGACGTTTTTGCCAAGTGACACTAAAATCACTAAATCCTGAAAGATCCGACATGGACATGGAGCTGCATGTGGATGTCACTGACAACATCGTAAGAACAAGAAGTGAAAGAAAACACTTTTAACACCTAACCTCTTGTCCTGTAAGTTACAAATCGTTCAAACAGGAAAGTTCCAATGAGATTCAAAATGGGAACCCAGGACCCATTAATAGTTTACGAATTTTTGCATGTTTTATTGGGGGGAATCCGTATATATCATCATCATCATCATCATCATCATCATCATCATCATCATCATCATCATCATCATCATCATCATCATCATCATCGTCATCGTCATCGTCATCATCATCATTTGTTTTTAGCTTGTAAGGCTAAATAGGCAACATTTTAGACAAAATCAGATGTCTGTTCTCCAAGATTTACCACTATAATCTGTAGTTTTTTTGCTGGAGAAATTGGATTAGCAGTAAATTCTCCCCTCTCTGCACTACCCATACTCATTATTCTAAGCCTCCCTGGCTCAGACAGTGTTAATGTACAGTAATTATGCTATAGTCTAGATAAGTGCACAAGTCCTCCCTGCATGTCTAATACAGTGTGACGTCTTCTATAGGAGGACATAATGATTTATGGGGCTAATATCAGGAGCCTGTGCATGTTAATGGATTTACACTGAACACACATCATAGCACTGCTTTATATGGCCAACGTGATAATGAACATATAATGCATACAGATATAAACAAATGGCTTAAGATCAGTTTCATAACAATGCCAAGAAAATAGTAAGTTTGTGCTAGAGGTGGGAGAGAAATATGCAATGGAGCTCAACAGTGACTGCCCTCCCCGGGTTATGGAAGCATAGACTTTGTGACTGTGTGAACTAAGTGAGTGTAACGTCAAATGAAGCTCATCGAGGGTAGCAGTTGTATAGGGGTAAATTTGGAGCCAAGTTCAACATTTGGTATTCTGACCACAAGTATCATAGTGACCAAAGAGTGTATGCTTACTATGATCTTATTAAACAAGATTAAAAACGTGATCTTTTTGATCTTTTTTGTTCTCAATTTTAACTCTTAAGACTGCAGCCTCTGACTCACATGTGGGTCATTTAGATCTTTTTTTGCACCACATCAATTTAGTCCCTGTGGCGTTTCCATCATGAGTCTATGATGAAGTCACCAAATCACTTCACAACTTTAAGCACAATCTCTTAAAATAACATGCATTTTCTGACATAAGATGCTGAGTAACACTGGGGTATTTCTGAGATTAAGAAACAAAACATCAGACACACAACAAAGTAGCCTAAATCTAATCTTAATCTTATGCTTCAGTGAATATTCAACAGCCTGGTACAGAGGAGCCACAGGGGACAGACTCTATAACAGTGATGCAGCTGTCTGCTCAACTGTGAGTGAACTAAAGTGATGAAGACAAGTTTAAACTATTCTTTTCTATGGACATGAAAAATATTAAATTATATGGAGTTATAATGTTTGGTCTAAATGTCGCAGTACTACTTTCTTTGATCTTCATATAAAGTAAAGACAATTGACTACAAAGTAAAGGAAGTTAGAACTAGTAGAGCAGTAATATGTATTTCTTCTGGTGAAGGGTCCGCCAGCCAGCACCACCTGCTTGTCTGGAGATGTTATTGCTTTGCTTGGAATATTCCACATTATGGTTTTAAACTGATCTATTTTACATTGGTTAAAATGCAAGTGTTTTCATGCCATTCTGTGGAACATTTCAGACAAAACAGTAAGAATAGAGAGTTCTCCAAATATAATGTAACTTTAAATACAGAGGTTATACGTAGTATTTTTGTATCTAAACATAACTTGTCACATCACTGTACATAACATTTTTTTGTTTATACTTTTGTTATAAAATTAAAACCTTTCATACTTGTGACACTGACAGCCATGTGCCACAGAACGCTGTGATCACTCAGCCCTGATTATGTCACATGGGGCAAGCACTCTATTGATTTAATGCCACAACAAATGACTCCATTTAGTCGCTCACTGGCAGCGCTGTGGACACTTCGGGAAATATACAATCTCTGGACCATTTGAGTGGCTGAAACAAAATGAATCACTCGCTATTGCTCATGCCTCAGAAAAATCTATCTCAGAGTACAGCTGAAATGATGAATAAAGCATCAAAGGTTAGTAAAGGTGCCAGTGTAAGTGTTACTTGTCCATGCATACCCCCTGGGCCTACACTCTCATATTAATCATGTCGTCTGCTTTGATTACAGTTCTTGACATTGTTCAGTCACCAGCCCAAGGCCAACCTGCTTGCACCTTTTTACAACGTCTCAACATTTATCTCATTAGGCCAGGCAAGTTTATTTGTATAGCACAATTCATGCACAAATTAATTCAAAGTGCTTTACAGAATAAAATAGACATAGAAATTACAATACAAACAAATCAAAACATAAATAAATAAAATCATCATAAAATTAGCATTAAAAGAGAAGAGTGCAGAATAAAAACCTTTCAGTCATGTGCAAAGTTAACCAGAACCGTTTTGAGCCTGGATTTAAACATTTTCACAGTAGAAGCCCGTCTCACATCTTCAGAAAGACTGTTCCAGGTTTTAGCTGCATAATTACATTTCATTACGCCTGTGATCAAAGTGACAGATCATTTGCACTACACGCGCCACAGCACACAAGTCAAACACGACGACACGTACATAACTTTATTGTTGCTTAAGATAAAAAAGAAGCTACACAAAACGCTACAGCTCAAAACGGTGACAGTCGTGTCCACCCCTTCCTTTGTTGGGGCTTTCTCGGCCAAGGTGTAACTGTAAGAATTTGTATTTCAAAGTAACTCGTACTTAAAGTGTGTGAAACCAGTTCAAAATCATAACTGTGTTTATTTTTAAAAGAACATTTTCTGTCCATGACACAGTTTAATTAGTGTGTCCTTAGAGGCTCGCATGGATTTAACAGCAAAAGAAAAGACAGATGGATGGACAATATAACCTATTTGTGCTGATATAGGTATTGGTGATACAGGGGATTTATCTTATTCTTCATACATTGATATCAGCCCAATATAGAAAAAAAATCCTATAAATTTAGCACCAATATTTTTCAAAACTGCCCCAGTCTCTCTGTGCTCGTGTCTTTGTAAACAGCTAGTGGCACTACCTGAGTTAAAATGGAAAAAGAAGAGCAATAAAAAAGTGGCTCACACTTTTTACAAACATGACAATAACTATAAATTTGTGTTTGGTCCCTTTGCAGATTATTCCTCCAAGTTCATTTTAAACCAAACATGTTAAGTTGTGTAAAGAGTACATCTGAACACAGCGCCCAGATTTATGACACTCACACTTTTATAGTATCAACAGATCCTTTTGCATGAGTCTATCAAATCTCTGTTACCCCACACCTTATTTAAGATCAGGTTTCAAATGTACTGTTTTGCAGAGTCTATCGCTCGCCCCTTTGGACATATAAGTTACTTCTCTCTTAGATCACTGTACGATTCCTGACAGTCAAAAACTTGCTGCTTTCAATCAAATTCATGTGTTGGTGGTGGTGGCTCTGTTTAAACTACTGATATGACTGCTTTTGGAACTATGACAGCCATAGTATATCTCCTGCATGCTACTTTTAGGCTAGCACTAGAACAAGTACTACTAAAGCTTATTATTGATGCTAAATGAGAACTACATCATTAATCACTACTACTATTATCACTACTTCTACTATTACTATACTACTACTGACTACTCCTACTACTACTGGGCTACTACTACTACTACTACTACTGCTATTGGGTACTACTAATACTACTGGCTTCTACTACTGGCTACTACCACTACTACTGGCTACCACTACTAGTACCTTTGCTACTACTGGCTACTCCTATTACTACTACTACTGGCTACTACTATTAGTACCCTTACTGCTACTGGCTACTACTACTGCTACTACTACTATTACTACTACTGGCTGCCACTACTACAAGTACCCTTACTGTTACTGGCTACTATACTACTACTACCCTTACTATTACTGGCTACTACTACTACTACTACTACTGGCTACTACTACTAGTATCCTTACTACTACTGGCTACTCCTACTACTGGCTACTACTACTATTACTACTGTACTTACTACTACTACTACTACTACTACTACTACTACTACTGGCTACTACAACTACTACTACTACTACTACTACTACTACTACTGGCTACTACAACTACTATTACTGGCTACTACAACTACTACTACCCCTACTACTACTGGCTACTACTACTACTACTGACTACTACTACTGGCTACTACTACTACTACTACTACTACTACTACTACTACTACTACTACTACTACTACTACTACTACTACTACTACTACTACTACAACTCTTAAAACAATTGTTGTGGAAAAACAATTTTAGATAAAAAATAATTGATTTGTGAAGGCAGATGAGTTTTGAAATATAAAACAGTTTTATTCTTTGTTATAGCAGATACAGACAGGACAGGGCCCAGACCTCCTGGCCACAGACTGGTAGCCTTTCAGCTTCCCAAGTCTCTCCTAGAGCATCTCTCCCCCTGATCCTTAGTCTCCCCTACTGAGTATTTATACCAGAATGACAAAGCTACTTACATTTCAATGCAGTGACTTTAGTTTCTCACCCATGAGATAATGAACTTTTACACGACAACAAAGACAACAAAGGCTTTCCTGTAGGATGGAGACAGAGCCTTCACACATTAAAGTCTGATCTGGGTCTGACAGACTGACACAAATCAAATGCATTTAAAACATAAGAATATGATCTTCACAACATGAATATACTTCAATTTCCATCACACAATTACTGTGTCTACTATACCTCATAAAACTGTAATTGAACCACTAAGATCACGCTGCTATCACTTCTAATATTATAAAATTATATCATTGATGCTGCCTCAGTTAGTCCCATCTGACCACTAATGAACAGTGCTGAATTGGATTACAGGTCTCCAGGAGCTGAATTAATTTAAATCCTTTTGATCAGGGAATACGGCTTTGTCTATACCAAACTACTGTAATATTAGCAATGAAAGATATGGTTATGCTTGTTATATAAAATAAAAGAATACAGTTTATTCCTCTGTTTGACTTGAGGACATGGGAGGAAAGGGGTGTAATAATGTAAATGTATGCAGATGTGGGGGCGTAAAAAGAAGGCAGTTCCTCAAATATGTTAGAGCAGTTTTGAAAGCTGCAGGGGAAATGCATCAGATTGAGACTAAAAACAGCTACACTAATGTGTATTTTTCCACTTATCAGTTGATTTAGTTTCTTTAGAATAGACTACAATAATGGTAATGTAGAAACACAGAAAACAATGCATAACAGAATCACTACAAATGCTGACAATCAATACTGCTGTGATTTAAAGTGGTTAGGCAAATAGTACACCTGATAGTAAACCTGCACAAACTTTAATATCTGCAATTTCAAAATCAAATATATGATAGTGCTGCACAAACTGAAGTCTAATTGGATCAAGCAAAACAATAACATCTTCATGGAGAGAAGGTGGCTGACCCTCCATCAACAGGTTACAGAGTGCACCTTTGATAACAGTATCTTGAGCTTGGCCTTCTGCACCTAAACTCATTAGCACACAGCATTCCTGAGACCACAACAATTATGGTGAGACCGGTTTTGTTTCCGCTTGGTAAAACTCAGATGACAACTGCTCTAACACCATGAGTCATACGTGTTACAGTTAAACATGTCCCCTCTGTCCTCTCACTGATATAGCCCTCAGCTGTGGCTCGTGTCAGCTGCTCTGATTTGGACTCACTTCCTTTAGATTTCACCCTATACCTCCATCACATGACCTCACATCTGACAGACGCCTCTGAACCTGACATTTACTGGCAACTGAGAGAGCAGGACACAACGGCTGGGTTGTCAAAGTCATATTGGAAAAAAAAGGTTTTCAGAATTATATAAATATAAATATATAAAGTAACAGTGGGCCCAAGCCCCTGAGACTCAAACCTATGACTATAAAGCAAAAGTGCCACTTCGTAATACATTTCAAACAACATGTCAAGGTGGTCATTACTGCTTAAGCCTTTCAAAAATAACACCTATAGAGATGAGGCACCGAGCTCTTCTGATAGTTATCATTAGATCACAAATTTCCATACCACACAGTAGTAAACCTAACCTCAGCCTGTGCTACCTCACCTTGTCCAAACCTGAGAATGGAAAAAATCCAGGAAAAAATTGAAAAGGTAATGTACAACAGGTGACCAATGCTGTCTCAACTTAACAATTTCTCTGCAGCGCATGATAAAATGTTACTTAAAAAAACACTTCCAGACTCTTTCCTTGATGTGTGGTTGTGAGGCGCTGATAAAGACATCATTGTTTGTCTGCTGTGATGCACCATGACACTGCTCTGATCTCACTGTCTGCTCCACAGGTTACAACTAAATCTGATTAGGCCCATATTAAAACACAAACGAGACACAAACCAGCCATTGTCCCGCTGGATTCACTGCGTAAGAGTTGCAATATAACACCACAAGATAGCCAACCGTAAGTCCACAAAAGCCTTACAAAAAATATATAAATTTATATATATGTATGCACACACACACACACACACACACACACACACACACATATATATATATATATATATATATATATATATATATATATATATATATATATATATATATATATATATATGTATAGTATATTTTAAAAAAATATGATGTACTATTGTAAATATAAATAGTGATTTAATAGTGTCAGTTGATTTATTTTCTTTATGAATGCAACAAATCTCTGATACAAAACAAATATGTGCCAACACGACATATTCTTTGCATATTAATTAATGTTCTGTGCATTTGTGCGATTGCCTTGCCTTTTCAAATGCAGCAGCCTGGCACTTTTAAATTACTTGTAAATTTATGACAATAGTACAACAATAATACAATACAATTTAATTGAATAGATTGTTGTACAGTACTCATTTTAACAAGTAGCTTTCTGAGTACTAGTAACTCAGAGTGTTATTAAAATGGATTTTTGTGGCCTAAAATAGATGTGCCACGTTTGACATGTTAGGTCTATCAAAATATTAAAGGACATTTGCAGAAAAAAAAGTACATTGTTCCACAGACACACTGGGAAGCAATCTAACCCAATGCCCAGTTGTTGTGCATTGGGTCTGGGGCAGATCGTGAGAAAATGGGGCCCCGTGCTGGAGGTGGTAATACAACAGGAACAGCTGGAGGGTTCAACTAACTCAGACACCATTCATGATTACATGCAGAGTGTCAGGTTCCGCCTGTGAGATGGATATCATGTAGAATTTTGCACCATAACTGTCTCCACATTGGGTTAACACCATAAACACTGTTCTGAGCCATTCACTGTGTGCTAAACATTTAATGTAACAGGCGATAAATTGATTGTGTGTGCCTTTAAAACACAAACTAAGACTGACAGTTTCAAAGAGCCATTGTCCCGCTGGATATATACTGTGTAAGAGTTGTAAATATAACACCACAATAGCCAACCAGTCACATAAAGCCTTATATAAAATATATATATTTATATATATTATATAGGTATATATTACACACACACATAGTATATAAAATATATGCATACATAATATGCACACATATGCATATATGCATATACATTATAGGTAACGATACTATATATTATATAATGATCTATATATTCTGGTCCATAATCATATGCAATATATATATATATTTTATGTTTCTTTATGAATGCAACAACAAATCTGCATACAACAACAAATATGTGCCAACACGACATATTCTGTATTAATTAATGTTCTGTGCATTTGTGCGAGTTGCCTTGCCTTTTCAAATGCAGCAGCCTGGCACTTTTAAAGTGTAATTTTATAACAATAGTTACAAACAATAATAAATACAATGTTGTACACGTTCATTTTAACAAGTAGCTTCTGAGTACTAGTAACTCAGAGTGTATTAAAATGGATTTTTGTGGCCTAAAATAGATGTGCCACGTGTGACATGTTAGGTCTTAATCTAAGGACATTGGCGAGAAAAAAAGTACATTGTTCCACAGACACACTGGGAAGCAATCTAACCCAATGCCCAGTTGTTGTGCATTGGGTCTGGGGCAGATGTGAGAAAATGGGGCCCCGTGCTGGAGGTGGTAATACAGAGGAACAGCCTTTGGCTAACTCAGACACATTCATTTACATGCAGAGTGTCAGGTAACGCCTGTGAGATGGATATCATGTAGAATTTTGCACCATACTGTCTCCACATTGGGTTAATACAATAAAACTGTTCTGAAATTCAACACTTGTGCTAAACAATTTAATGTAACAGGCGAGAAATTTGTGTGTGCCTTTAACTTCTGTGCGTCTAATGTGCTGATTAGTTTCAAAGATCAAGTGTCTCAAATAAGATAATATTGTGGAGGTGTAAAATATGCAATAATAAACCATGAAAATTGGCAATAAAATCTGGTTACATTGTGAGAACATGGGTCGGCTGTGACTTGCAAAGCTGTGTGAGTCCATATGTCCTGCACACTCTCTACTACTGTCTCTGCTTTGTCCAGATCAGAAAGTGTCTTAGATGTCTTTTGTTTGAGTTGAAAAAAAGTGCTGGCAAAAAGCTTCATGTTTTGATTTGTTTTACATTTATAAACTTTTCCATTTAGCAACGGGCATTATGACAAAATGTACAAGACCAGTGAGGAGGATTTTTAAAAATAAATTAGACTGATTCAGAAAAACATAACTCTTGAAATAAGAAGTGTTTTTGCAGCAAGTTGTAAATAAACATGTCAGCATTACTATCATTGGTTGGGTTACTGCTAAACTTCTAGGAAAAGTAGCTCTGATATTTCCTCTTGCTTTATAAAACAGAATAATGAAAATCTAAAGAGCACTTCAAGCCTCTTTTCCACTAGTATGGCTGGCTGGGGGCCTTGGAGCAGGTCTGTTTGGTGCAGCTTCCTCCAGCTGAGTTGGATTTTCATGTTCAGGGCAAGGCTCCGGGTCCAGGGGCACGGCTCTGCTCTGTGAGACACTGATGTCACCCATTATGATGTTTTCTTTCATATCTGAACTATTCTATATTATAATTATATGGCCGATTTCAGAAATTCAAAAAAAGATGTTTTCGTAATTACAAGTTCGTGACGCTGAGACGGAAGCTACTGTAAACTCAAAACTACTTCTGGTTTATCGTCAGCTTTTTCTGCTTTTATTTCACTTCTTTGTGACTCTGTGCCGCGTTTTAGTGTCTCTTTATGTAATGCACTGGGTTTGGCTCATGTTAGATGCAATATGCACTGGTAATATAGTATGTTCGATCTTTATACACAAGTGCCATGTGTGAATCAATAAACAGGAAACAGCTGTTGCATTCATGCTTTGTTTTGTGAAGCCTGTCAGCTCAACATTTAAGTTGCCATAACTGAAAATACAGTGTTTATCACAAGATCAAGCCAACGTTTGGTAAGAAATTATAATGTTATGCTTTTTTGTTATCAGCTGAGTCTGCGTTCTCTTTTGTCCTATCATCTGTTTGGTTGCGTTAACCACGCCTGGAGCCATGCCGTTCCTCTGGGAGCTAGTACCCTCCAGTACCCACCCTCAAACTGGGCAGTACGGTCCACTTCAGACAGTGAAGACACCTGACCAAAGCACACCAGTGGAAATGAGTCTACAAGAAATAGATATTATGTCACAGCTTTCTTGAAGTTTATTCCTACAATACTTGAATTCTCAGAACATCTCATGTGTAGTGATTAATGTTATATCTTTGGGGTTGACGAAGAAGACAGTTACCTTGGACCATTGCAATGAATTACTTACGTACTTTTACATTTGAATAGGCAATTTTTCAAAGCCTTCTGAGAGAGTGATGGTAAATGGTAAATGTTATATTTTTATATAGTCTTTTTCCACCTTGAAGGGACTCAAAGCTCTTTACATCAAAAACCACTAACCCAGTCACACATTCATTCATACAGCAGTGTACGCAGACACTAGGGGGAGGTGGCCTAAAATAGATGTGCCACGTGTCTTGCTCAAGGACACAACAGCAGCATTCATCTGTGAGAGCTAGAATCACACCACCAACCTGAACTCTCAACCAATGATGCTTATGTCAAGAACGGCATTTGAACCAACAACCTTCAGATCAGTAACAAATGCTCTACCAGTTACTGAGCTTCTATTGCCTCAGGTGGATTACCAAGCACAATGAGAGATGTACTCTAAACAGAAGCCCATTCATTACCTCTTAAGGACTAGATTTGTAGGGATCTGGACAAAATCAAAATGATATCCAAAGCTCACAAGCTATTGAATATGAATTTCTTTTGCCATATTGCCCTACGTACCATAGTTATGATAACAGTTGTGTCAAACCACTCCATATTCCAACTGTACAGTCACGATCCTCTGCTATCTCAGTTCAATTCTGAACTTTTTCTCCTATGGGAAAACAGCAATGTAATTAAATAACACAGCAGTGAGCAGCTGTATTTCTCATCACGCTCCACTAAATCAACATAGAAGTGACCCGTGATGCACAATGAACCAACAACAGCCACTAATTTGTACCACACTACAACATTATCATCATGTAGTCTGCCATTGCTTTAACTGCTAAATAGATTAATATCTAATAACATTTTCTCTTTCTATCACAAAATAACAATAGCTTATCCATGATAGAGTATGTGATGCGATTAGCACTAGAAGGGTACAGGCAGGTGCTGCATAGAGGATTGGGCAGCTCGCTAGATTGCCTTCAGTGATCTGGCTTCAAATCTCTGCTCCAGGCACAAAACCACAGCAGAAACAAGAGAGAGAAGACCAGGACACCATGAATAAATGAGACATACATATGCTACCATGTTAATTACTATATGACAGGTCTGTAGGGAGAGGGGGTACATTAACTAGATGCAAGCAGCAGACAGAATTACACCAGGATGCATGTGCCTTAAACTGGGTTGTGAAATGTAGGGCAAAAAAAAAAAAAGCACACACACAAACACTAGAGACTGCTGGTGTTGTGTGAGTACAGTAGGAGGATCTACTATATATAGTGTAATAACCTGCGAACCATTAAAATGTAGGTAAAGCAATTTTACAGCCCCAAATTGGAGTTGGAAGCCCCATTAAGAGTTGTTAAGATATAGACGGGCTGTCTGAGGACATGGCTAGATATATATCTATAAGGCACAGCGATGTGTCGGATTAAATTATTGTATTAATAGTTTCGAATCGCCAGTGATCAGCTTGGGACTTTGTTGATATTGAAATCTTCAGACTTTTTTGAGTTCAATCTATAACCTAAATGAAAAGCCCTTAAATTGATCGAGATTGAGTCTGAGTCATCTCTAATCATCAATGCAATATGCTTGGGTCTTTTTAATCAACGTAAGGAAAACCAAATGTGATAAGTCTTTTTACCATGCCGTATAGCTCTCCATGTATAGATCCTTTTGATAAAATATAGAATTGTTACAAATTGTGAATTCATTAAATGATTATTCTCTATGTACATGTCACCCATCCAAAAAGCTTGATCTCTTCCACAGCACTAGAGTTGTAAAATCTTGCATGTATTTGTTGCATCAATTGGCATTTCCAGTCAGGATAAGCTGTCAGATTCATTCGTATAGAGGCTTATCGGTGCTTTCTTTCATGTCTGGCCCTGACTTCACTCACACATTGAGTAAAGTGTTTCAGAGGTTTTTCAAAAGAGCTGTGACTTTTATCATGTGTGAATCCCTCCATCCGCCTGGTGTCTTTATGCTCTTTAGACTCCGGAGCAGCCCTGATCTGGGAGTCTCTGGGTTAGATCTTCAGATGTTTCCCTGAGGCTGCTGTGGAGCTCGTGTGGTCGCTTCACTGAGCTGCACTGCATTAGAATCACACGCGTTTATATGGGCTGAAGAGTGGAGGGAGGAGCAGATGGAATGGTGAGGCTCATTGCTTTATGAGGAATTGCAGATTAGTGCAGGCAAACAATGACTGTGAAAAGATCTGCAGTTATCGCAGCAGTCCTATTTATAGCAGGAAATCAAGCACTTTAAAATGTTGTGGTTTATGTCTGTACATTACAATAAATGTTTGCAATATTTAAAAACAAATTGAGTAGCCTGGAAGCTCTCACAGTTTTACAAAAAAGTTTAATTTATGTCCCAGATAGATTATGGTCAGCCACTTTGAGAATGGTCAATATGGTCAGATCTCAGAAGCTGAACAAAGACGGGCCTGTGTAGTACAGCTGGGAAGGTGCCATATTGGGGCACTGCTCTAGTGCATACTGTTGTGTCCTTGGGCAAGACAATTTACTCACATAGTATGATATGGTGGCAGTAATTGCTGGTGGTCAGAGGGGGTGATGGCGCAGATTGGACACCTTGTTTCAGTTAGTGTACCCCAGGGCAGCTGTGGCTACAATAGTAGTTTTCCACCACTGAGAATGGATAAAGTGAATGAATATGAATATGTATGATTTTTACTTTATGTTTTTTACTGTATATTTAACTTTGTTCTATTATAATATTATATTATAATGCTAATTATAATGCTTTTGTGTTTGTTTGTTTGTTTGTTTGTTTGTTTGTTTGTTTGTTTATTGTTGTAAGGCAACCTAATGGATGAAATATATTATTATTATGACCTCTGCAAGTTGTGAAACACAGGCATAAACTCATTGTGGTGAAGAATTATGATGCTAGGAATGTCTTAGGAAAGTGAGGAATATGTTTAGACTGCTGCAAACTGTTTTAAATGCACTTAAACCATTTTAGAAAATCAGGTATAGTGTGTTGGTCAGAATCACTGTTATTGTTTTTATACACACATTATTGTTACAATTTGCCATGCAGGCAAATTATACTTCTAATACACTGTAGCTAAATGTAGCTTTAGCCTGTGTATAATTGTGAATGACAGTGTCCATTGATAAAATCCGCTCGGCACCGTTACCATGACCGCGGTTTGGGGCGTCATGACAACAGAGAGAGCAGTGATGGCGTGTGCAGTGCTTTCAGACGCTTTTTTCACTTTGTGTCGGCTTCCTACTCCGACTCCTCTATCACTGTGGAGACTACTCCACCCCTCTGCTCCCTCCACTCTATGTCAGGAACCATAGGGTCAACAGCCTTCAAAAAACAGACAATAATAAAGTGCAGCCAGAAAGTAGCTTGAACAGATTTGGGAGAAAAAAAAAAAATAAAATAAATATATATATAAATATATATATATATATATATATATATATATATTGCAATTGGACAATTGCATATTTTGCAAAAGCTAATAGTGCACAATATAATCCAGTCTATCTCCTATCTCCTTTTTATTTTTTTTTTACTATTGCATTTAAGATTCTATTTGAAGGTCTGAAAGGTTCTAGACGGGCATATGTGTTATATTGTAGGATTGTTTTATTCAACAATTGCTGAATGATTCAGGCTTTGTCAGAGTTAAAAATTATCACAGACTGCTTTGTACCAGACAGTACTGTGAGTTGACTTCAGGACACTAAGGGGATAATAATGTCTCTGGATTTTACAGATCTTTTAAGAGTACAGTGTATGTAATCTTACTCAAGATGGGTTGAGGGGGCTTAAACATGGGTTTGCTGTGGTGTTATGACAGTATAAGGCTTCTCTGAGGGTGGAATGAATATGTATGATAATAGGAGTAAAGGCGCGACATGGCTCACTTAACACAACTCTTGGGATTTTTATCTGCAGACAACTAACACAATGAGATATAGTTTGTTTCTGAGTGAGGAGAATAAGAGCTGTGGTTTGCAGTGGTAAGCAGGTAATTGTGAGTTTACTGAGGGTGCTTTTCAAGGTATTTTGAGCTACAGACAAATACAGACATGTTTACTATGGGAAAATTCCAGGGAAATTACTAACAGTTTCAAGATGAAGAAGGTGGTGGACCCTCTCCCAGAAAAGTTACATAGTGAACCTTTAAGTAAACAGTGATGTAAATTCCCATCAACCCAATAATAAGAGCTGTCATTCTCTCATTCTAAAACAAACTCAATTAAACCCCATTCTCTTTGCTCAGCAGAGACCCAAACTGTGTGGCTGATGGACAGCTGAGGTGTGGGAGGCAGGTCAAACTATGTAAGAAACCAATTGGTCACAGTCACGGCCTCCTAATCAAGTTTTCTATCACTAATATAAAGTTGGTCCCTAGTCTGATTCAGCCCACTTCCTCTGAATGATTTGCCCGACAAAGCAATAGACAAGCCTCCATCAACCTCCATCAATGAGTTTACACCGCATTAACGGACCCTCGGAGGACAATCTGTGCTCTTTAGTCTCTGCTGCGGCTGATTAAGTGCAAAACTGTGTGTGGTGAATGAGAAATGTCCCACTGACAAAATAAATAGCGCGACTGCAGTTCTGAGCTAAATGATATAAACAAGAAAAATGTACTAAAATATACTAAAAGGGGGTGCAGACAAAAGCTCAGTATACAACTATGTATACAGACAAGTACTAGTAGTATCTTTGACTGTCCAGTAAATCCCAAAACTCCATCTAACTTCATTTTTTTCTTCTTACTGCTGTTGCCCATATAAACATAATTAAAGTGTATTAACTAAAAATTACAAAAGGAGTATGGCAAAGGATAAAATGTTAGAATTAGAATTATTCTGTTTAATTAGGATGTTATACCATAATTACCTTTTCCAGATATAGTTGTGAGCAATGGTGATAAAAACCATACAATGTGTGTGTACATATTGGCTAGTTGTGATAAGGTTCTGGATCTGTTAATGTCAAATTGCATAGCTGTGCAGGTAATTAGTTATTTTAACCTAGTATTACTCCATTGTCCATGTCCCCAGTGGGTGACACATACAATGCTAAAGACTGTGTGAAGACCTTAGAATGACTATCCTTGGACATGACTTGGTGATTCGACTCCATTAGTGAAAGTCTAATCCTTGAATAAATTGTTGTATAAAGTTCAGTTTGTCCCTTGCCAGCAGCAGAGTTCCTTAATCCTTGAAAATAGCGTCTTTTGTTTGTGGGCATGAGCACAAACAGGCCTCCATTGTCCACTGCTGTAACTTCAGACAAGACCGGAGTCTGGATGGACGCTGTTCTGGTATTTAGACTCTCTCTTCCGATCTCGCTTACATTATGTCCTCCATGATCTGCACTTTTTTTTAAAAACCTGAAACGACTCTGTCCTCAGCTCACCTCCATTTGTAACACATTATCTTGTCTAGTATTTCTCATCTTGTATAAGGTTCACACCGGGACCACTGAAAAAGGTAGAAAGGCTGGCGAGTATCATTAACATCGAATCATAGGGTACTACTGGATTTTATAGTTGAAAAATCTAAATTGAAAGATACAGCATGTTATATTCTATACTAGACACACACCAATATATAGAGAAATTAAAATGCTCTAGTCTAAAATGTTATGTTTTGTGCTCATAAATTATTTAGGAATAAGCCAGAGTCTCCCCAGTACTTCAGAGTCAAGTTGGTAATGGCAAAACTCCTTATGTCAGTGCTCTATTATTTTAGTAAATTTATTACATGAATTTGAGATAAACATGCCATTATCTGCTAGGTAAAGTCAATGAAACTGAAATGCACTACAAAAAAACTACTCAATTACCTGGCATTTGAACGCAAAATATGTGACGGTGGTGATGTCACTCAGCAGGTCAGTTGACCAACTTTGGAAAACGGCACAGATGCCAACAGTGGCATTAATGCTTATATACAGTAACCAATGGAATAAAGCACTGTGGAAGCACCAGCACAGAGCTGTAATTCAATTGGATGTGGAATATTGTGAGAAAAAAGACCAACAGAGGATGTAAATGGTAAAGGTTTATTGGCTAAAGCCTTGTCATGTGGCTCTAATGTCTGCAATGGCACCTCAGCTCTCCTGCAGACCCTGTGGGCCCTGCACCCCCTCCTGCGGCGGTGCTTGAGTACAGCATGGTTAGCCATAGCCATGCGTCTGCGTCTAGCCATTTTGACCAGTGGCATAATGACATCACACAGAACCATCCATATTCTACTGAGTAATGTCACTCCGCAGCCCAGGCACTCAAGTTAAAAAACAACGGCACAAAAACACAAGAGACAACTCATAAATACAAATAATCTCCCACTACCTTACATAATGATCTGACAACCACCTAACTCACAGCAGACCCTAAAACTGTACCCAGAATCCTTTTTGTGTCCAGACTGCTCGGCATCAAAGCTAAACAGTCATCCTGGTGGGAGTTCTAAAATAGCCAGCGCGGCTACAGGAAGAGCGGAGCGCAGCTAAGTGGATTAGGCAGAAAAGAGGAGCACTTATGAGTGAAGCGACTCAGATTGAGACTGAATGAAAAAGGCCTGAGAAGTTCACCGCGATGGAAAGCCTAAATACCACCGAGCGAGCAGACGATCAATTATTCAATATCACATCTGGGTCTGCTGCCTGCACAGGCCAAATAATAGACAGAGTAGTAAAAGTATTGTAATATGCTAGAACAGAGTAGAGTTCAAGCAAAAAGACCGAAAGAATGCAAAATAAAATGTGTGCAAATTCCCCAAAATTCCAGCATTGAACACAAAAATATGTTTATGATAACATCCTCATTCTTATTATTTAAGATGATGAAAACTGTGACTGAATGCTTATTGAGGTTAATGCAACAACAGAGGGAAATATGTTCTCTGCACATGACCCAAAAGCAGCAGCAGCAAACAAAATATACTGTATTTTTATGGAACATGTTAGACCGCTACAAATATGTTTTGAAATGTTGTGCAGCCTTATTAGTTAGGTCAGTCTCGATGCATTCAGTAATTTTAGAATAGTGATGAGTGAGATGAGACAAAACCACACAAAAAAGCCATACATAGTTCAAGAACCAAACACAGGATCTTGCTACTAGTACCAAGCACACTACCACAAAAGACTGCCAACAGGTCTTGTCAATCCAGACAGATTAGGCCACGAGTATTTAGCAAATGGCCATATTCCAGTTTCGGGTTACCAACTTTCCCTTTCTATAGTTTCAACAAGTTTTAAAGTTCAGACATGTCGTTGGTCTTTTTTATTCACTCTGCCATAATATGAGATTATGTGTGCGGTGAATTCAACACACTCACACAGACTTTATCCCTCTGCACTAGAGCTTTGAACATCCGCCAAAAGAAATCTCCTCTCAGGGAATAAATCTAGTGACACAGATTTCCCAGAGCCCCTTCAAAGCTCTACACTCAATTGGAAATAAATAAATAAAAACAAACTGTATAGTTGAGATAGTTGATATATATAGGTTGCGTGTTTCCAAAACTATCTTCATTATATATTTGTAGTGTTTGGTGTAGTTTGGCTAAATAACCCAGTTTCTTTTTGTTTTTATTTTATCTTTTTTTTCATTTTTAACTTTATTTGGAAGTCAGATTCAATCCATGAGTTAGGCCTGTCACGATAATAAATTGTGACGATATATTGTTACAGAGAAATATTGTGATAAATGATAATATTGAAAATACTTAACTGACATAAAGCAAGATAATCCCAGTGCACCAATTTTAAATAGACAGTTTCATTAAAAAGCCTTAGTTGCAACAAATAAATGTCAGAATGAATCGATAATCAGCCATAGAAGTTATTTATTCTACTCTCTATATCTCAAATTAGATTACATTACATAAAAATGGCAAAACTCTCCCCATTTTTACAAAGAAAAAGGACCCACTATAGATACCAAGCCCTAAAATATATTCTTTCAGCTATTATATATTGAGGTCAATATAATAATTTTTGTGACAGGCCTACCATGAGTACAAAAATACTTAGACCTAAATCACAAAATGTGGGTACAGCATTCACCAAACCGCTTAAACATACAGTTGGTAGGTTGTGCAGGTAATTACTACTATGGAAGGCCTTCAGCTATTTTCACACTACTGTATGGAGTATATGCGAGACAAGATGGTGTCTCCTATGAACATATGATCTCTGTGGCCCTACACTGCTATATTTATTCACTACTAATTTAGACCAGCCAAGGTTTTTTCAAAGGCTTCCAGATCTTTAACAAGGCAACCACCTCTGATTTTACTTTTAAAGTCTTAACTTTATTTCTTTTTCAATATTTTCATTACTTTTATAGACTTTTATTCTAATGTGTTGGTGATAAAAGTTGTTGCCAATAATACATTTGGTAACTAGTCTTTATTCAACAGCATTTTGACATTCATACCTTTACATTCACAATACTACAAGTGTGTCTGATTCTTCCTTCTTAGACTAGCCAACTATTATACAAGCAGAACTCTGTAGCACCACCACAACTGCTACTACTTCAACTGCAGCTACTACTATTTTCAAGTAAATTTATTTATATATAATTTGTTTGTGAGGTACTTACAACTGGCAAGTCAAAAAGCAAGTTTGTGTACTTCTTGGGCATCAGTCAAGCAATAAGAGACAACCAACATTTCACTTTCAAATTCTCAACTTGTTAACCTTGATATTGGGTCACCAGATCTAAAAAAAAAAAAGCCTATTCTAGGGCTACAATACAGCAAAATCAGGTCTTAATGTAATATTTTGTGGTCAATGCCTTCTATAATTTCAGATGAAGCCCCTATGGAGTGATCAGCAGGCGGGATGTGAGGAGAGCTGAAGTCTGTTGTTTTTGCTGTTCAGGAAGAAGCGTCTGGGGAAGAGCATATGTCCCACTACAGGCCTGTGGTGTCAGTATGGCCACACTCCACTGACCACACTGACTGTACACTCGATGGAGATACTGTTGTAGTGTTAGTGCAGTCTTAGTTTGTGAAAGAGAGGAGCCAACACACAGTTAAAGACCGGTGTCCCAACATATTGTGGCACAGATGGCACTGGGATGTTCTCCAGAAATGAGCAGCTCTGTGGGAATATACTGAAGAATAAATAATATATTCAGAAATGAGCTATAATGAGTTAATGTGATGTCATTCATTTGTATAATTAATGAGAAATGTACAATATAGTTTCATTAAGATATGTAACGAGTGACACAGAAAATTACTGGCATGATGATGTTAAGTTGCCAATGCAAATGTTTGAGTCAAATACATTGTGATATAAAAAGGACACAACAAGGCAGATTAGGTTTAATTTCAGATTGCATGTATTGTATAGTGCAAGTTACGAGTAAGTAAGAGTAAGTAAGTTTGATTTGTAGCCAGTAAAGACTCTCAAGTTCACAAAAAACAAAACTGTGCGTGAAAATGATATGTGCAGCAAGCTATGCCAGCAGTGAAATGACAAGTGTGTGATCATGTGATGGTTTAGGTTTAATATTGGACTTTTGGCCTATCTACAGTTTCAGGGTTTAATTATAGTAGCTTAAGTATCCTTCAAATTAACATATTTGATACTTTGATATGAAGTATCCTTTGGTTCATGACTAACTGCCTAAAAACAAAGTTCAATTCAGTCCGAAAATGACCAGAAAGTACCATTCTGATTCAGACTATATTACCAAAAACACTATCTGAATGATGTAACAGTCTATGGGCAAATCAAATGCAACAGGTCTGAACCAAACACATTCTGCTGTCAGGAGAAACCTCAGCTACTGTGAAGAAAATTGAAACAAAATCTAAACTGGTAACTTTCAAGACAGAGGCAGGCCATAATTATAATACACACCACCATACTGACCTAGCAGAGTCAGGGGAAGGCATTGATAATGTCCACCACTAGCACCACCCCTTCTCCATTAAACCCACTTATTGAAAAGGACACCTAGCTGCTAAAGAGAAATGTCTAAAGAACATCCAAGATCATGTAGCTGCATGAGAGACAAGTCTGAGGAACATCCAAAACCCTCTAGAACCTATTGTAGAACCTATAGAAAAAAATCTGAAGAACATCTAGGGTCCTTTTGGACAAGTCAAAAGACCATCCAAGGTTCTCCATCTGCTATAGAAACAAGTCTGAGGAACATCTAAAGAACCTAGAGAGAAATCTGAAGAACATCCAAGGTTCTCTACCTGCACCATGGGCATCTTTGATGAACATACAGTGTCCTCTAGCACCTATACAAGCACGTCTGAAGAACACCTAAGATGCTCTACCTACTATTTGGACATGTCTGAAGAACATCCAAAGACCCATAGAAGCAATAGAGACACATCTGAGGAACAACCAATGTCATCTATGACCTGTAGGGAGAAATCTGAAGAACATCTAGGGTTCTCTTAGATTATACCCCATCTGCTCCTGAAGTGAGATCAGCATTTTTCTCATTTTGAGGAATAATTATATGATTGAAATCTATATGATTTTTATGTCTGTGTAATCCCTCAGTCATCCAGGTCTGATCCATAGCAAAAGATGAAGTTTAAAGTCTATCAACTGGACAAATCGTTGTAGGAGTGAGACGCTTCACCTCTGACCAGAACCGAAGAAGCAGCTTGGATGAGCAGCAAAACGTCCTCATTCCTACAACAATTTGTCCAGTTGACAAATTTAAACTTTGTCTTTTGCTACCTTTTTAATGTTCAAATGTCAATAAAAATAAATGCATCTGTTATCTGAGTGACTTAAGTCAAAATAGAGAGTAGAGTAGAGAGTATTTTTACATTAAGTTGATCAGAGGTCTATTATGGCACCTTTAATGCACAACACAAGGTGTTGTTGTATTGTAGCCAACCATAAAACTCACTTTTTTAGCTACTTTTTGACAATTTTCATAGAAGATAATACTTGATCATGCCAAAGTACAGAACTACACATGGCACATGAATTTCATAATATCCTGTTTGAGAAAAATGTGGGCATTAATGGGTTAAAACAATGCAAGGTTCAATTTTAATCAAATTTCAATCAAAGGCTGGAGATAGGCCTACAGTGGCTTGATAACAAATTAACGTAGACTTGAATAACAAATAACGTTTCATTTATTTCGCAACCAAAAATTGAAAGCATGTGCGAATCACTACATGGGTCTATTCATTACAGGAGAACACTTTATTAAAGAAATTAGCTTAATCCGATTAGCCAAACGCACCCTTGGCAAGATTCATTTGAAGACTCTAATGACAACTCATGCAACAGTCTAGACGAGGGACCACCATTTTACCAGTCTATAGCCTATATGTACATCAATTACCAAATTATGCAAATCCAAGCAGATAGACTAGCCTATAGGTGAACATATGTGCATTTACTACAACCACAAACACAATATGACATTTCTGAATTGACACCACTGAAACAAACCACCGGGATGAAGACGCGAAGCAAATTCATGCCAAATTCAGCTTTTAGGCGCGCACCGTGCACAAGTCAGTGCGATAGGTCCTTATCCCTACAACACGTGTGAAAACGGCACGATTTCAGTCCATTCAGCACCAATTTACCGAAGTCACAGTCGGAAAATTGTCTGAGAAGCTTGTCAGTCATTGAGCATTACATTACGCGTTTCCAAAGTGTCATTTTTTTGGGTACACTACGAAAGCAGCATCTCGTGTCATTTTAACAGAGCGCTCAATCACACTGTTCTCACCTGCTATGTGCCAGAGCAGGAGCAGCTGGGAGACGAACATCTTCACCCAGCGAGCAGTCTTATCCATGGCGTTGACAGCGAAATTAAACGTTAAAAAAGCCTCAATAATGACTGAAGAAAGAGATGCCCTACTCGCAGCTCATCGCTCCTCCGCTGGCTGCGCGTGTGTGGAGGGAGGAAGAGGAGGAGGAGGAGGGAGCGCGCTGGATGGACTCAACTGTAGGCTGAGATTTTGGTCGCAGATTGGCGCGTAGTGTGGTGTAGTAGTCTTTAAGCGCACCGCCCACTGGCCTGAATGAAAACCACTGCTTTAGTATTCTTACAGCGGGCTCTCACAGGAGCGAAGGGGGGTGTGCGGATAGGAGCGTGTACTACTTGCTTTTCCTATCGTCTAAGTAGTTGATACGCTATTCATACTATCAGAATGTCTTTTCAAAGGGGTAGCTCCTCAGTAGGCTTTCAAGGATATGTGATGAGTGTTTGAACAGTATAGGTTGCCATCGTTCTATACCTAAAGCTTTTTTGACTGCCACAATGGTGGAACTAAGTAAAAAAGTACTGTACTTAAGTCTAAAGTTTAGGCATCTGTACCCAAACTGGAAAAACTAAACAGCCACTCTATAAGAGAATTTACCAACACCTTCGCAAGAGCTCCTCCTTCCTTAAACAGGAATAGGGGCCTGAAAGATAATCTCTCCTCCATATACAATTCCAGCTTCAGACAGAAAGCAAACAAAATAAACAAAAGAGAACAGTAGTAGGGCCATTAAAGGTTGAATAGGGCCATTAAGGCTAAAAGTGGAGACAATGGCTGTTTATAGTTTCAGTGTAGTTAGCTCCTCCCTTCAGACAGATATAAGGCAGTGTCCACCAGTGATCTGACCAGAACTGAAGAAGACGCTTGGATGAGCAGCAAAATATCTTCACTCCTACAACAACTTGTCCAGTTGACAGATTTAACTTTGGCTTTTGCTATCTGTACTTTACTTAATTACACTTTTGATAGTTTTTACTTTTATTCCACTACATTTGAGAGCAGAAAACTATAGTTTCAACTCCACTGCATTTTTGAACTAGACTGAAAAGTAAAAATATTTTTATTACTGCTTGAGACCTGCTGAAAAGGCTGAAGGATTTTTGTTTGCCAACATATTCATAGTTTGAGCAAACAAAAGTATACAAAATTAAAAAATATATATATATTTTAAAAAAAAGATAATTTCAGTTGCTTCTGTTGAACAAAATTCTGCACAAATCTGTATCAAAATATCTGAAGCTTTGTTAGATCACAAAATCTGCACAAAATACTGTTTATTCTTTAAGTAAATTTTTAAATGGGTACTTTTACTTAAGTAAATTTATTTATGTGATACTTTTCCGTGAGTGTTTTTTGCTCCAGTATTTGTACTTTTACAAAGTACAAATCGAGTGTTGTCCTGTACTTCTTCCACCACTGCTGCCAGTGTTGTGGCTGCCAAATGATACTAACAGCCTTTTCTGCAACAATCACTCACACAGCACATTCACATGGAAGTGTCTTGCCCAAGAACACAATAGCGGTATAAGCTACAAGTTCATGATTTGAACTACAAAGCTTTCAGTGAGACGATAGCTTCATAGGAGAATGATTGTCTAAGGATGATCAAATTAAATCACATTAAACAAATGCATACTTTAATAATTATAAGGGGCAGAAGCATTACAGAAAAATCATGTCTTCAAATGTAAGTATTTCCAGAGATAAGGTTTGTTACTAAAAACTCCAAAACTCTTAAATGTTACCTAATGCCATGATTAAAACTGCAGTATTCCCATGGCTCTCACAATGGCTTGGTGCTGTGTGGAGTGAATGAGAGTTAGCTGTTTGTTAGCAGAGTTTGTGAGACAGACTTCTGTCAGACACTCTGCTCTTGTTCCTGTGTGCATTCATTATCATACATTAAAAGCATAATCCTCTTTAGGATCAGTGTGTCAGTGTAGCACCAACATTTTTTGGAAACCTAATACAATATCTTTAGAACCAGGATTTCCGGACAGGAGAGTGAGAGCTGTAAGAAGATTAATTATACATTTGTGCAAACATTGTGACATTAATATTACAACAATCTGGGATTACAACTGATTATGTTTTTATGTTCATTAGGCCAGTAATTTCATCAGTCTCCATTTAAATGTGTTGCCTCCTTTTCTCATACAAGGCATATTAGATGATCCCAGAAACGTGTTAAAAATGCACATATGTCTGATTGTTTATATTTTCTGTATCATTTTATGGAGAAAATGATAGAACAAACAAATATGCAAAGACTACGTTTTTTGCAGACAATACTAAATAACTATTCTTCTCCTTTGCATTTCTAAACAATGTTATTCTGGACATATTTTACTTCAGTCTCCAAAATATCTAACATGAGTTGCCTTATCTGATATTTGATGTCCAAACTAGACTGCTTGCATTATAATTAATGGATGACATGTTAATTGCGACTGCTGGTAGGAGAGGGTTTTTGGGAGTCACTAATGTATCCACTGGTAAAATAATTCAGGATGATTTCAAGTCTTAGATTAAAACCAGGGCTGCAACACTTAGACATAATACAATCAGAAATACATCTATTAACACTGACATGCTGGAAGATGTCCTAGTTGACTGAATATCTGCAAATACAGGAAAAAATATGGATGGTGTCCCTTTAAAGATTTATATAAACTACAATCACAATATGCCAAACCTATGTTGACCTTCTGCTGAGATTCCCTCCTGTTTCTGTGGATGCATTTGTAGCACAGAGCAGCGGATCTATGGATTATGGATTACGCATTTTCCCTTTGAGTCTGATTATTCTGGGAGAAAAAGGGGTCAGCCACAAATCAGGAAATCATTTTGGTCCAAGTCCTTTCCTCTGCTCTGTCTCATCTCTGCCTATGAAAAAATTCACACACATGGATATTCTGCACCACTGTAAAGGTCAACAGTTCTGCAGTTTTCTGTATTTCTATGCCATTTGAAAATTCTCATCTAGTAAAGGTGAAGCAGAAATGCATTAAAAGTGATTGATGGGATTCTAAATTCAAATCTCAAACAGTGTGTTGAGTGCTCCAGCATATTCTTCTACATTTAGAAGAAGACAACAGGAAGGGCATCCAGGGCAATATCAGATTGGAAAGTATTCTATTAAACTTGTCTATCTCCATGGGGACAAGCAGAAGACAAGCCAAGTTAGAGGTCAGATCTGTGGAGAGGAGAGCCAGCTCACAGTATGAATGTATGCTATTTTTTTGGCAATAAAAACACCGGTCATTGAATGGTAAATAGCCTATATTGAATGCAGTACTGTGGAACATACCAGGTAAAGCAATATTATCACCATGAAGACAAGCAGGTGGCAGATCCTCCACCAGAAATCGTGCTGCTATGTACATTTAATAGTCTATACCCACCGTCTGACCCCTATTATGTCTTACAGTGAATGCAGTTCACAGTTAGCAGTGGTATTGACTTCCATGGAGACAGCTGGAGGTCAATGACTGGTCCAGTGCAGATTCACACAGATCAATGTGAACTGAAGCTGGGGTCGATGTCTCTGTGTGCGGCTCATCGCATCCAGTGGTTCAACACGAGGTGAAAGTAGAGTCAAATAAAATATATTGCTGTTTGACAAAAAAAAAAAAAAAAAAAAAAATCACAAAAAGCACTAAAGATACATAAATATGACCACATCCATCTGTCTTGAAAAAAAAGTTCCCTAAAAGTCCTGTACCATTCACAAACCCACACCACATTTTGAAAGTCAACAGTTCAGCTTTTGACCTTCAGTATACTCAGAGTGGGAATGAAACTGCCCTATAAAAGTAGCTACTGTAAACAATATCAAGTCTCTTTAGAAAAACATTGGAGGAATCTGGCTGCAGGCGGTAGTACTTCCTATAGTGAGCTGATGTCATGGCTCTCACTCATTGGAGTCACGGTGAGAGGGAACAGGATCCTGCTGCTGACAGCTCTGTGCGCTGTGAGGACTCCAGTGACAAAGTGTGGATCTATGGCATATGTTATAAATCAGGGTCTCCCAAAATAGGGGTCATTGAGCATGAAACTATATAAAAGTGTATGAAATATATTTCAATTGATGTATTTTAGTGACATAATACTAAACAACACTATCAAATATTCAGACAGATTTTAATTAGTTGCTACCAAATGACAGCAGTCCCGGGTAGTTTGCATGGTTATTTTGAAGGTCCCACAGACAGGGGCCAATATGGATTATTTCCTACCTCAAAAATAAAATCCTGTATGTTTTATATTTTATGTTGGTTTTATTGCTGTCTTGTGTTGTTGTTCAAGTGGTAATTGATGTACTTTTTCTTAATTAGTAGCTTTTCAATATACTGTTCATTTGTAACATTAACACCATCTTAGATCAACTGCACCTTGAAATTTTAAATGTTTTTCACACATTGCTAGTCCTTTCTATACTATACCTCTTGATCCTCATAGTCACCTACATGAGGAATGCCCAGTCCAAAGGGGAAGCCTGTAAAGAAGTGGAGTACCCCAAGTTGAAAATGGTAAGAAGAGGACACTTGTTGAGGGTGAACCACACAGATTTGGAGTGCAGAGAGTAAAATGGAGCAGGACATTGACAGAGATCGGGGCCCACTGAAAACTCTGAGAAACAAACACTTTACAGAAGAGGGAGAAGTGGGTGGAACCAAGAGAGCGTTGCTTTTCATTCAGACACTTTCAGGCAAATGGGAGAGAGGGGAATTTCTGCCCAGCTCCATGGAAACCTGCTCAACTATTCAGATTCACTGTAAAAAAGAGAGTTAATCAACAACATGCATTTTGTTCCGGTGCCAAAGTGAAAGTATAAAACAAAGCATTTTGACCCTCTAATGGTGTAGGTTAACCGTTTTGTAAATGTAGTTCTATTAGATTTGCTGAACTACTCTTTTCTAACTGTAGTAGACAGTTGGCAGCAGCATTTGGAGGCTTGACAGAGATTAAAAAAAAAAAAAAAAAGTGTGGTTGATTCGAATGCTCAGATAAACATTAAAAGGTTACATTTCAATCATAAACCTAAAATCAAATAGATCCAAAGAAAATGCATAGTTGCAGCTTGTTGAATAGGCATATATATTATATAAGCATACATTTTAGGACAGTCAAGGAATTAGTCTATACACATACACACACACACACACACACACACACACACACACACACACACACACACACACACACACACACACACACACAAGTTAACTAATTAGAAAGAGGTAGAGGTCTTCTCTAGAGCTTCCTATATTCTTTACTGAGTAGAGTGCGCCATCAAGTGGTAGACTGTAAGTACTGTGTCTGCTCTCACAGTATCAGCATAGAAAAACGTCAATTTATTTAAAAACCTTAACAATAGAAACTTGGAAAAACTAAACTACATTATATAATAATAATACCTTCCAAAATAAAGTTAATCAGATTTGAATACAGCAGTAGCAGATGGTTTGTTGTTTTCTAGTTGGAACTGTGACTCATGTAATCTCATAATGCCAAACAGATGCAAAATAATTTATGTAAAGGTTACTTTAATATGCCATCTCTCATAACATTTACATAGCAAAAAATATAAACAAAACTGTTAAAATTATGCATCTATTCTATTTCCAATGTATTAGCTACAGAATGCACAGGCCATATTGTGACTTGGGTCATTGACTTCCTGCACACTGTTGCACCACATCTTTCAGTATACTTGGATGGTCTCTGAATTGTCTTTGAGTCAGTGTTGATGTAATAGATGGTAAACTTCTTGCCCTTTTTGCCACCATTTGCAGTGGCCTCTCATTTTCACTGTGGCTGAATGGTGAAAGGTCTTCTAACAAGTTTCTTAATTTTCCAGAAGTCTCCTCAAGTTTGTCTAGGTCCTCTATGAAATACAGTTTATCCAGCAGTTCTTTGGTGAGTTTGATGCACTTGTTCTTAAGACGTGTTTTTCTGGCACGTTTCTGAGCTGGGGATTCACCTTCTGTGGTTTCATTATCCTCTGCAAAGACAGATGAAAGTCATCCATTCTCACAGTGCTATACAAATAAATCCCAAAATATTACTGCGTTTTATGCCCTTTTTGTTATGACAACCTTCATAATCTTTTTTCTCAAATAAGATGAAACATTTCAATTGAATATGCACACATTTAGAGCTTCACTTACTCAGTCTTTTCCTTCGTTTCTTCTTTCCATTGAGTTCATCCATCTCATGACCACTGTGCTCACTATGGTGTGTAATGACGAAGCAGGTCTCCCACACCACAGGGTCTTGTTGTAAAGCTAGTCTCAGTGCCTTCGAGGTTCTCTTACGAGTCCTCTCTTTATTATCACTGAGCTACAATGAGGAATGCATATAAATACCACCCAGTAGTTCAGGTAGTCAAAGGAAATATAAAGCCACCATATACTATCCACCATAAATATCAAATATTTCCACAATAATACAGCAGGAACTAGATTATTATAAAATTAGTCAATATTGAGTATTAATATTGCATCATTTTATTATCTAACACAATAAATACTATGTCTGGGTTCATGTCGATCTTCAAGTGGAAAGTTCCATTCACAAAAAATGGTTTAAAACACAATATAAAATATAGTTAGCTTACCTTGAATTTAGGGAACATTGCAATCTTGCTGATGCATATATTGGCTGGACATCCAACTTTTTTGGTGTATGGTGAAGGAGATGTCTGACTCAGTGAGCTGTAATCCTCCATCTGTTTAATTAGAAAAATAAATACAATTTTATTTTGCTCTGATGTTATTCAGTACCCCACATTTAAAGTTGTAAGCAAAGCTTCTATAACATTTTCAACATTGGTATTATCTTCTGACACATTTTGTATTTTTGTGTCTAAAACTGACTGTCCACAGCAGAATGAGCTCCACATTTGGAATGCCAGATTTATTTCCAAAACCATTAGGAAATGAACCTAAAAGGGCTCTTACTGATGTGAACACTCACCCCAAAAACTTCAGGATTTGCAGCAAAAAAAACGAATTCAATCTAATCACGAATCTGGAGGTTTCAATTAAGTGCGTCTCACACTTAGCTACCCAAGCAACTACAGTGCTAGAACACGATAAACTTCTGATATTCTGTGCTGCAATTTAACTCACCATCTTTTTAGCTTTCTCTTCTTTATATTTCTTCTTCTGCGCAACAGCACGGTCTTTACCTCGATGGCAACCAAGCCTTTTGCCCCCGACAAACATAAAAGGGACCCCGGTGAATTCAATAGATGGTGAGCCTTCTCCACCGGACCATTGCCAATACACCCTTCTCTGGGCAAAGGATGCCAATCTACAAAAACACAATTATTAGGTTACAGCAAGCGTTTGAGGTGTTCAGCGTATTCTTTTATTTATTTACACGTTTGTCCGCAAGAAACAAGTAGGTTATTGTTATAACGTAATGACCTTTGTTGGTGAAGCCTCGATCCACGGATATACAGACATATTTTGAATGTGACTCGTCTTCCGCCCGTTTAATAAAAGCGTCTATCTCTGTTTGAGAGGTAACTACTTGCATTTTGTATTATTCCTCACCACTTTTCTCATAGCTTTTCTCCGTTGATTGTCGTGGCCGATAAATAAAACGTCATCTGTTTGTAGCGGCCAATCACAACCAAGGGTGTAAATTACGTCATCAACAAGCGACACAGAAGTGCAAGCGCCCTTCAATTCACTTGTTCACTAATTTCACGCGTTACAAAATATTTATTTTACTATTACAAGTTGTCTGATTCATTAATGGAGTAACGGCGTGTTATAGGAGATTCTCTGTGAGAGAATTAAGTGTGGTAAGAGATTAACTATGTGTGTATATGTAGATATAACCTGCTGAAGGTGCATAGTGTCGACTGAATGACCGTAAAAACACGTTATTTAACAGTACCGACTCCTTAATGTAACATAAAACCACACAAATGGAAGCTAATTTTGATGTAGACAGTGTTAGTGTAAATTATTTTAATCTGAACATGCACGTTCAAGAAGTAGTACACCATTTTGCAGATGTATTTGAAACAACAACAATCATTACAATTTTTCTGTGATTATTTCTAAGATAAAGTTTGTTTGATCATCCCCATTAGCTTGGCATTCACTCAGTTCACTAATTAATTTTTCAGAAGATGATCACCCTCAATATCGGCCCTCTGCATCTCATTTTGACTACATCACATCTCACTATTGTCTATTGTCTGACTGTGCATTGAATTTGTGTCAGCCTGTGTAATATATTTTCTTCTATTCTATTAACAGCTTAACCTTATCCTTAGTACCTAAGTGGAAGGCCTTAAGTCGTACAGTGATGGCAGCCCCAAACTCATCTGAGAGAAAAGCCTGTTGGGATGCAAGGGACCTGCTGTGGAAATGCATGGATGAGCACAATGACAATGTTGCACCATGTCAACGTTTTCAGATAGAATTTGAAGACAAGTGTCCAGCTCAGTGGGTAAATATAGTTTTATATGTGGTATTCACCAACTGGCTTCACATAATTTTTGTCTATGTCCATTATTATATGTGTCTTTTTGTTTAACTTTCGATTGCCAAAAAAACCACTTGTCTCCTTAGCTTAGTACAGTTAGAAAGCAAGAAATCTCATAATGGCTTGCTTTTATTTCTAGAGGCTAGCTTGCACTTAATATGACAATTTCAAAAGTTTAAAATTTAATTTGCATGATCGTTACAATGTATAAAAAGGGAATAGAAGTTCAAGAAAATTCATACTTAAATTGATCTGGTCTTGAGATGTGAGTCTCTTGGCCAGGACTCCCTTGGAAAAGAGACCTTTGAGTCTCAATGGGACTTTTCCTGGTTAAGCAAAGGTTAAATAACATGTGCGTTCACGCCGGTGCGTCAAAAGTCTATGGTGGACGCGCGTCTTGGCCACGCTGCGTTTTTGCGGCGTGTCTTCAAGCGTCCAGGCGGTGCGAATCTGGCGTTGGCGCGGCGCGTCTCGTTATCCGCGCACCAATGCGTGACAGCAGGTCATCGAACTGGCCCGAGTCACACGAAAATACCGCTGGAAGCGCTGATCATCCAGACGGAGCTCCTGGAGCAAGTGATGAAACTCGCCAAACTCCGAACGCCTCTGAATTATGTCGTGAACCCAGACACGCCGTCGCCGAGCCGATCGCCTCCGTTGATGACTTTTGTGCAGTAAATACACCAAAGCTATTCTCTCAACATGGTCTGTCATTGTGCATAAAAGACCGGAAAAGACGCACTCTTGGACGCGCGTACAAGGCGTCTGCCCTCAAATGCACAGGCGTCCAAATAGAGGCGTCCAGCGCGTTTTTGACGCCCCGGTGAGAACACAGCTTTAAAGTATATAAATGTCTTAGTACCATAGTTAGTCTTCTCTTTTGTAACATGTGTTTTATCGTGAGTTTGATTCTTTTATATCAAGCCAAATATGCCACCCTTCCCTTGTACTAGTCTTGAGGCCAAATAAATAGAAATGTAGCCTAAGTAACCATTTAAACAATCATTGGAGTCCACTTAAAGAAAGGATGGAGCCAAAATGTATTTTTCTTAAAACCATATTTTGTTATTTTCATTGTAGGTCAAGTATTTCACAAAAAGGAGGGACTTTCTAAAATACAAAGAGAAGATGCAGACTGAAGGATTCACTCCTGCTGAAGGGCCAAAACAGGCTTCATAACTTCTGGACCAGAGGGGGCTGCAGATTGCACTAATGTAACAACTGTTTGAGAATGTATCTTGGTGATATTTATTTGTACAGAGGTGAAAGAAAAATGTTTTGACAAACTGCACTTGGTATTTTATTATGGCCTTGAAATAACTGTCACAAGCACCACCCCTCAAGTTTAATATACCGAAAGTGTTCTTCTAAAACAACACAGTAAGGATTTGAACAGCTGCTCCACAGTTAACCTTTTAGAAAATCACTAATAGTTGTGTCAAATACTATACTAGAGTTAAATTGGTAAAGGTTTTTTTTTTATGTGTCAGATATGTCAATAATCTTTCAAAAATATATCTATATTCTTTACTTATTAATATATTTTTGATGAGTATTTTTTGTTAGATTCATTTTATTGAATGCTGACAAACACATTTATTAACCACACAATTTTGTGACATGTTGATCTAACTAGACTAATTTAATAACCTTGTCCATGGAACATGGACATGCTCATTTTTGATTCTCCACTTGTTGCTATGAAATATCTCCCCATAACAAAAACTTCTTTTATATTGTGAGCTTTATAAATGTACATTTGGTTTACAGAAAGATCCATTGGTTTAAGAAATAAAATAAATTTAAAAAATACAGCTTTTTGAGCAGATTTTTATTGTCATTGTTACATATTGTTTGTAATATATGAATAAGCTGTTCTGATTTTAACATACAGTGAAAGCTCATTTGAAAATAGATTATTTTACATGTTTGCATATTTACAAAGAAAATGGTAACTCCACCCAGATGTGTGTAACCTTTGGCACTAAATAACTTAAACTCCTTAACTTTATGTTATTCTGTTGCTGCCCATCATGTAATATACTGTAAAAAAAAAAGTCACAAAGTACATTGAAAAATATAAAGTCTACCTTCTACTCTGTAAGTACAGTATCATGTGAATGTCATGTACAAACATTTAATTGTAAGGCTTGATCCAACTAAAATAATACTAGTCAAAATGATGTTTGACTTGATTCTTCTTACAGTTGCACAAAAAAAACCCACTAAAATCACCTGATTGTTTTCATATTACTTATACATTTGTGTGGCTATTGATGCTTGGTACCTGAATTGCTCAACGTATATTGTGCCATATTAAATCAGACAAGTATCAAACCATTATTGACAGTCAGCTAGTATCCCAGTTATTTCATACATCACACTTTACTGCCATTATTATTCTTAATATGACATCGGGTAGTAGTGCTATTGACCTTATTCTGCCCCACCCACTTTTTTGCCTAAATGCTATTAAACCATACTTTCTTTGTACTGGCACTTCTGGTTAAGTGGCAATGCCATTCATTTTAATGGAGAATTTGAGAAAAAAATTGCAGCTAAAGTCTGATATGAAGTAGGTTGATTTTTGTAAAGTGTAAAATGTTAATGAGCACCAACAACAAGTCAACAATGCATCGATTCTATGGTCGGCTTTATAACAGCTTTGTAGTCTGTATAGAATTTGTTGTCACGATCAGCAGCATCTTACAAAACAATACAACCAAAATGACGATTGCGGCGCCCACAGCAACTTCCAGAAAATGGTGCATACAGTCAGAAAAGGCAATAATCATTAGTTGAATGTCTTGGTGTTCAAAATGACCAATTCTTTCCCGGTCCTGTCCAATACTCATACACACATGTTGTATGTTTATAACAATTTATCTCAACATGCCGAATGGCCATATAATATTTTTTAGCATTCACACACTCAAAAAATGCACAGTTTGACAAATACTAAGTACACAGTTTGAGAACTGGAACAGGGATTTAGACTGACATTATAGTTTCATCCAATTAATCCTCTGGATGTGTTTTTTGCAATAGTGGAATTGTCAATCGCCAGCTTGTAATCTAAAATAAAGTATGAGTTGAAAAAGTCAGTGTACGTGAAATAACCTCAGTCCATGCAATTTCCTGACCAATATTTTGATTTTGTAATATTGTGGTAGTATGCACTACATGTCTCCCTCGAAGTTCGCTTTGGTGAAGGCTTCCAGTAATGTAGTATATGAATCTCTCTGAGTGGTTAGTTTGTGGATGGTCTAAGCCTTAGAAGCAGCCATCTTGTAGCTGCATGTTGACTGTCTCTGATATATTCCCCCTTTAGTCCTGGCACAATGGTGTTATAGGTCCACTGTGATGTTCTTTAAGTTTTTTTCTACCCATAGCCCAGACTGGGAACTCTGTGAGGTTAAACAGAGGGACACCCCATGTGGTGATGGCCAACATGACAACAGCCACTCCTATCAGGTTAACTCCAAATCCAGCTTTAACCTGTACAGGGAGAAAAATACTATAAATACAAGTTCACTCAATATAATTCTTATCTTCTGTTGTGTTTTAATTTTACATTAGAGAAACCTATAAATGATATGTATAAAAATATATATAAATATACATTTTTGGGTTAATTACACTGTTATGGGAAAAATAAAATATATAAGATTTCCATGGAAAGAAGGCATAAAAAGGTTATTGCTCCCCGTTGCAACACTGTGTAGATTGTTTGTGATTATTTTCATTTCTTACCATGTCTCTGATTTGCACATGCCCATAACTGAAGACGATGGCGTTTGGAGGGTTTCCCACAGGAAGCATGACCCCGAATGAGACGCACATGGTGGCTGGGATCAGGGTGTGCAGAGGGTTAATCTGCAGGGTCTCTGACTGTGGAGGAAAAATAAATCTAAAGATTAATATAACAATTTGCATAACATATATATTGTACTGCATTATTCTGGTGTAATTACGTGTGTAATTGCGATTACTCAACTAAACTAATAAAGGCCTATAGTCCTACTTTACATAGTATTTGTGGGTAGGGGGCAGTATTGGTCTTTTTCTGTCTTAATGCTTCCAACAGTTAATCCTACGATACAATGCCTATGATGAAAAATATATTATTAACAGTGTTGTTGGGAAGTAACTCAATACATGTATCGAGAATACTAATTTTGAGTAACTGTATGCTGGTTCTGGTGGTATTCAGAATAGTTACTTACAAGGAATACATGACGGTACATGATCACACAATTTAGGCACAGGATTAGTGAGAAAAATATAAAACACTGCTCTTGTTTTGCAAGCAAGTGTAATTTTTTTCTTCTCTGATCAGCAATAAATAAATGCATAACAAACAGTGAAACAAATATAAAGCTGATGCAACCCTCCATGAAAGTATTCTAAGTATTCAGCATTAACCCATGTATCAGAATATGTTACACAAATACATTTTAATGCTTGCATTCAGTATTATGTAACTAAAGACATTTTCAAAGTATTCTTCAAAGTTACTTGTTAAGGTGACTACTATATCAAATAACTTGTAAAAAATCACTCTCTAAGTCTCTCACTGTATTTTTGAATTTCCTAAACAATAAAACATAATAAATACAGTGTAAAAACATATGACAGTACCAGTGCACAAAGTATGGGCAGAAACACAGTGAGAGTTGCCGGGTTGGAGGCGAACTCTGTGACCGCGGACACAAGCAGACAAGCCAACAGGGTCACAGCCACGGGGGCAGGCCGCTCATGGGCTCCAGCTGCCGGCCAATCCACACTGACAGACCGGATACCTGAAACAAACAACAACATTAGGTTTAAAAATATTTATAAGGAGCACTTGATGTATCAGTGTGTGTATAGCAAAACTAGTCATTTCCACCTACAGTCCCTGGCCAAGTTTATGTCAAAATGTGGCGTAGATGTATGTTTATGTACCAGTAAATACCCAGGTTTCCCTAATGTCACTCACTATGATTCCTTTCTTATTTTATTGACAAGCTATTACTGATGTAGAATTTAAAAAAAAAAAGCTTCATACATTGCGTCAGAGATTATTTTTTTTTGCCTAAACAACATTATAAATCTGTACTAAGGACTATGCAGAAAAGAACAAAACACAAAAAGCAACAATGTCTTCTATTATTCAGTCCAATAATACTTATACTAACACATTATGGAATCAGTAACTACTTCACTCATAAGTACAACACATTACCTTACAGCCGGCCGCCAGAGCATAGCCTCCTCCCACCAGGATCACAATCTCCCACGGCATCAGCCTTTGAAAAATCCTTCCAGGTGATCATGGGGGTCAGAGAGTCCTCCTCCGAGTCTAAACAACAGAAAAGTATTGAGATTTTAAAATATTCTAGGGACAACAACTGTTAATGGCTGAGTTACTGTTTCTATTGTGAGATTAAGGGGGTGATCTTGTCATTGTATCTTTGCATATGAATTGTATTTATATTGTAAGTGACTATGTTATTTCAGAATAGCTGCATGAACGTTCATATAATTGACCCATGTCTATGTGGAACATCTTTACGCAGTTATTTGTATGACCCACTAAACTAAACTCAAAACCCCTAAATAAATCCATCTCAGGCAAACAAGACAAATGTGGATGATGTGTAACTTTTGAGAAGACTTTTAGTTTTAGTCAAGATTCTGCTTGATCTACGTTATGATGTTGTTTCAAAAAACATCAAAAACATGCGTAACAGGTGTTATGTTTCATTTACACGTTTAACACACAAACCCTGCATATTTAGGCGGTGTTCTTCTCTCAAACAGAAAACACACTGTTCCACCTTGTGATGTCATGTAGCAATACAAGAAATGCTCCAATACAAGAAATGCTCCAGTGTGTTTTTTAAACTATATGCAACTTCACAAGAATCATCTGGATAATTTCAGCCCTGGAATCTACAGTCTCAACTGAACTAAAGGTAAAAAGTAGCTGTCAACTTGAAAACTGCCACTACATGACATCACAAGGTGAAACAGAGCATTTTTGAGCAATGGAGATGTAGACAGATAAGGGATTCCTAAAACGTGTGAATGAAACAAAACACAACTCCAGGTTTTGATGAGATAACAGTATTCTAACATGGCTTAAAGCTCATGAGTGGCATAACATAGGACCTTTAAGTTGTAGTCTAGTTTCAGTTGGCAAAAATGTCATGCCAATTTAGAAAAATGTAGTCTAGTCACCTATGTCTTTACAGCCAGATGAGCAGGATGAGGAGAAGGGCCTTTTAGCAGGAATGAGAAAAAGGAGGAAACCCAACAGCACAGACACAGTAGCATCAGTCCTGTATCCTTTTCTATAGTAAGGGACAAATAGAGAACATTGTGTTTATTGTGTATTAGTTTATATGTCAATTTGTGTATTGTATACAATATTTGTGCTTACTTCTCAAACAGGGAGGTCCATCCAGGGACAAAACCTGGCTCTCTGGTGAACCATAGCAGAGTCATCAGAACGAAAAAAAACACTCCAGTCACCACCTCCGGGTAACTGCACACAAATAAACCAAACAGCTTCTACAGTACCACCATTTATTGACAAGTGTTTTAGATTGGTGGTCAAGTTACAAAGAGTCAGGTGACAGTTTAAAGCTCTTTATAAAACCGAAGTGTTAATGTGATTATGCAATATGTATACATACTGACCTGATTGGTCCTAGTTTTTCATACTCCTCGTGGATCCTTTGCTCCGACAGCATCTCGCGTCTGGTTTTGCGTTTCTTACTCAGAGAACACGTCTCCCTGAAACTAAGCACAGAATACACACCATTACCATAACCTCAGAGTAAACAACACACATTTAGGGTCAGCCTGGGTTCAGTCTGTGACCACAATGTTAAATAGAATATGTCTTTAGCTAACAAAACCGCAGACAGAAGGATTATTAGTATTGCTGTGTCCACACTGATGACACATAGAGGCCTGTGTAAATGTAATTACATACAGCTGCATACGACAAAAGATAAAACCTATAACACTCAACAATGGATGCGGTCTCCATAGACTTTTCCAAAAAATGAAATACTACAAAAACAACCTGTATTCATCAGCTTGCTGTTGATAAAGTTTCAAAATATACATTATAAACATGTCCCACAACTTAAGATACCCACTGTTATGCTCCATTTGATATCAAGTAAAACGTATCTTGCCCACTTTGTCCAAAAGCACAAAAATTTAATGCAGTTAATTTGCTTGTAAGTGATCACTATAGACACACACCTAGAGATTTGTCAAATAGTGTCTTTTTCCCTGTTGAACAATAAACACACAGTTGATGATGTGTCTTGTTTGTGATGCAAAATAAACTAACAATCTTTCTTATATTGAGCAAATGTTTTTAATTACCAGACACAAGCCAAACTTACTTGCAGCCCAGGAACAGGAAGTGCAGCCACAGCCAGGTGAGCACTAACATGATGATGGCGATGGGGAACGAGAAGATGAACCAAGTGCCGAAGTTTATGACTTTAGCATCTGGATACCGCCTGGAAAACAATGAGAGAATAGCTTTAATTATACAGTATAATAAAATGCAGCTTAGTGATCTCTCTTTGGCCCCATTCTTGTCAGCCTTCAATAACCTGCAGTCAGTCCTTTTTTTTGTCTATCTGCTTCTGAGGTCGAAGTGATAAGATTTGTCAGTCAATACCTGTACTTTTGTAACAATCAGGTGAAAGATAACTCTATTACTGTGCTGAAAAATTGTGTCTAAAATTACTGTCTAAATTGTGTCTAAAATTACTGCAACATCTTTTTGTTTTTTATAAGATTGTAGGCAAACACTTTTTAATGTATCTCTGCAGAAACCATCACTTGTTTTTTCGGATTTGTTTCTTTGACTGTTTTCTGTTGTCTTTCCCTGGTGTGAATTTAAATTAGGAAAGCTTGAAAACTCTCTGAATGTGTCTTTAACCCACCTGGACTCCAGACAAGGTGGCCCAGCTTGTTCCCCTTTTAAACCGGGTAAGTTATTGTCAATGGAAGAAAAAAAAAGTCTTGGGAACAACCTATTTGGATCCAATTTGGAAAACTTGGACTATATCAGGTTGGTCAAAAACTTGATTGAATTAATGTTGAATGAAATGAATGAATGACTAAGCTCAAGCCTAACATTTCTCTTACATTGTAGTCAAATGCTGTATAGTTTGTTGTGGTTCAATTTAACAGCTCACAAAAGCACATTCTTAGACAAACTTCGACCTTTGGAGCAGATTTTGAGAAGCTTATAGCCGCGAGCGGAAGTAGAGGGTTTGCCCGGATCAGTCACCAAAAGAGAAAAAAAAATCTACACAAAATAAAAGTATAAATGTTCTCAAAAAGACCGTCCTAATTAGGTCTGTGCATGTCAATGATCAGCTTGAGGCTTTTAAATCAAGAAATTCAAGACATGCGGTTTTGAGCAAGGTTCAGACTTTAGAGGAACAAGTTTGACTATTTTTGTGTTAAACGTAATTATTATACTTAATATTGATATACATAAAACAGAATTGAAAATCCAAATTGATCAATATGAGGAAATATGATTAATTTTTTGTCATGATTTGATCTCAGTAAAATAGAGTTTTACATTCAAAACCCCAAAGCCAGTTTTACCACCAAAACGCTTAAACTTAGGTATTATGTTTCCATTCATTCATATGACTTTGCAGCCCTTAAGCCTTATTCCGGCTCTGAATTATCTCAGCTCACATCGACTTATGGAAGTGTGTGTCTTGATTTCCCAGTACATGTATGAACTCACGTGTTGAACTGCTCGGCAAAGATGAGGTTGGTGGAGGTGCCGGTGATGGTCATGAGACCTCCGATGGTGGAGGCGTACGTGATGCTCAGAGTCAGACATTTACAGATCATGTGGTCCCTCTTGGTCGGGTACTGCGAGTCCCTCCTCATCTTCACACGCTTCACGTTGGGGATCTCCACTGCCACCTACAGACAAGGAAGGAAAATGAGGTACATATATTTCGTATTATAAGCCGCTACTTTTTTTTCCCCAAGCTTTTGAACCCTATGGCCTATACAAAGGTGTGGCTAATTTATAGATTTTTACTAGCTAACGGCCACCGGGGGGCACTCTCTAGCAATAAACACAAAAGTGAGACAGATGTGGAGAAAGCACACGAAAGAAATGCACATGATGCAGCTTTTAAGTTATAGGCAATCAGTCTGGCCATCAAAGAAGGAAATAGAGCCACTGCATTTAAGCTTGGCATCAGTGAATCAACGTTGGAGGCAGCAGTGGGAAGAACTTAGTCAATGTAAAAAAGATGACAAAGGTTTCAGAGGAAATAAAAGCAGATGGCCTGTGTTGGTGCTGATTTATTTTCTAAACATACAGTATGTCATCCCATGTTGACAGCGTGTACTGCTGACTCTTAATTTTGTAAGAGGATTTTTTATTTTTTTTTCAATTCAATGAACATGTCTTGTAAAGAAGTAAGAAAAGTGCACAACACAAACTTTTTTGTGCCCCATTAGCAGATAATTTTATTGTTGTCTTGTTGTTAATTTTTCCAAATGGAAAATTACAATCTTTCCACGAGAGTTGGGTCCCTGTAGTCATTCTCATCCCAATACATACATGCACAACACATGAAAAGGAAAAATTCAAATGCCCCATAATGAATTAATGTAGTGTGGATATTACTGTATTTCTGTGATTTTTTAATGTGTAGTAATTATAATAATTGATGATCCATTAGTGAAGTCAGAAGTGGCTCTTAACTGCTGAATCCACTTTCTATGGGCATGTCCAGTCTCTGTTCACTTGTTTCCTCCATTATCCTCCTAAATGATTTGATCTTGAGCTGTCAATCATGAGGAGGAAAGAAGAATTTCTGGTTGTCTCTTTCTCCTTTGTGTGTGTGATTGACAAATGAGGAATCAAGGACTTCCCAAAATGAGAGAAACTGGATGCACCAGACCCTGTTTAAGCAGTACCGACCAATCTCAAATCTGCTGTTTTTAGGCAATTTCTTGAAAAAAGTTGTTTACCAACAGCTTATTAACTTCCTCCAAATTAACAACTCTTTCGATATTTTCCAGTCGGGGTTTTAGACCCCACCACAGCACTGAGACTGCTCTTATCAAGGTGACAAATGACATCCGCCTGAACACTGATGCAAGCAAAGTCTCAGTCTTGATCCTGTTAGATCTGAGTGCTGCTTTTGACACTGGATCATGGAATCCTGTTACAGAGACTAGAGGACTGGGTGGGCATCTCTGGTACAGCACTAAACTGGTTCAAGTCCTATCTAGAAAACAGGGAGTTCTTTGTTGAAAATTGTAAAATGTGTCTCAGATAAAATGTCCCTGAGCTGTGGGGTGCCCCAGGGGTCAATTTTGGGACCCCTGCAGTTCAATCTGTATGTCTGTCTGTGTACAAGTCTATTCATGGCTTAGGTCCAAAGTACATCTCTGACATGTTAGTGCCATATGAACCATCTCGCACTCTGAGGACTTCAGGGACCGGCCTCCTGCTGGTGCCCAGAGTCAGGACTAAACATGGAGAATCAGCGTTTCAGTTTTTATGCAGCTAAAACCTGGAACAGTCTTCCTGAGATGTGAGAGACAGGCCTCTACTTTGACAATGTTTGAATCCAGGTTCAAAACGGTTCTGTTTATCTGTGCATATGACTGAAAGGTTTTTTATTTTTATTCTGCACTCTTTTATTTTTATGTTTTTTTAATGTCAATTTTATGATGATTATTTGTGATTATTCATGTTTGATTTGTGTTTTAATGTCTTTCTTATTCTGGAAAGCACTTTGAATTACCTTGTGTACGAATTGTGCTATACAAATAAACTTGCCTTGCCTACTGACCTGGGGTAGATGTCCATTTGTGTTATTCATGATGCGTGAGTTTGGGACACAGCCCCAAACTGTTCAGCTCTCCACTCTGAAAACAAAACACAAAACATCCAGATGTCATTTACAATCTACTGCTGTTTTAAATAAAATACTGGTGTATGATTGGTGCTCACCTCACTGACTGCAGAGAGCTCCTGTTTAGTGCAGTTATTGCTGTGGGAAAGAGGGCCAGTTGGATTATTTCTAAAATACAGAAATATAATACAATCTCACACATTGCTTTAGAAATTGCACCTGTCATCTCGATAGAGCAGCTCCAATTGGTTTTTCTCTAGGTTTTGTTCTTTTCTGAAACAACAATAAAAGGCAGAGGGAATTCAGAAGTGCCAGCTAATAAAAAGACTGTTAATCAGTATCACTGTTTAGCTAACACTACTTACTACTTACTCTTTTTTTCCTCATTTTGTGGTTTACACTATTACAAAGTAACAATACTCTTGAGTACAGTTTTTGGCTACTCTACCAACCTCTGTACTTAGCATTAATGTTGCAATTAAACTCTGGAAAAAAACACGTGAGATTTCCCATACCCATGTTGTCCTGGTGACCGTCCTCTGTCTCGTCGGTGCTGTCGGGTTTCTCTAGACTGTCAGCGAGCCCGGTGCAAATGAGCTGCTGCAGCACAGCCTCAGCGATGGGCATCACCATGGCTGTGGTCGAGGTGTTACTCAGCCACATGGACAAGAAAACCGTACAGCACATGAACCCCAGCACCAACCTGAGAGACACGGAGAGAGAGTATTACTCGTATTGTAAAAGACAACATAACATTATTATTACACTACTTAAATCAATTCCTTAATGTACTGAGTTCACTTGAAGAAAATAAATGTAAACATATATATTTGTTCATTTATTTGTCAAACATTATCAAAATCTAAACACAGATTTAGATCATTCTTGCTATCAAGATAAATACATTTACTATAATCTCATCCCCTATATCTGCCTGTGTTCTAATGCACTGCAAACCTTTTTGAACTCAGTCGAATAGTGTTTATTTGCCCGGTGCACACCATATGCCTTGGATTACATATGAATAAGCTTGTTGGATTAAGCATTTTAATATGCACTGGATTTTCTAATGCCAAGAACAGTATGCCAAAAGGTTAATGCATTTTCTTGCAGGAAAGAGGAGCTAAAAAGAGTCTTTTATAACAAAGCACTTTCCATTGCATAATATAATTTTTTTCTCACATTCCTGGTTTGGCCCCTGCGACCATCACCATCCTCAGAGCGATGCGTTTGTGCAGGTTCCACTTCTCAATGGAGGCTGCGAGGCAGATGACTCCCATCAGCAGCAGAGTGGTGTCTTTTACAGTACTCTGCTGCTACCTGCACAGTCACAACAACAAAAAAGACCAATTTATCAAACTGAAATCTACTAGATTAATTAGGGCTCAGTCTATCGACTAGCTGGTGTAGATACCATGTTGGCTAACTGTCAATATGGCTGATATCATAGCTTTCAGTCAACTCTATATAAATATTTATGACAATGCCAACTACCTCATAAAAGAGATCTAAAACGGATATGTATGAGTTAAAATATTACCATTTTTCTAACATAATATTTGCATTGGCAAACCAGTTGTAAATACATTTTGTAAACAGAACTATGTTTACTTGCCTCACCCATTTCCCCAGTTCAGCTTCACCTCCCTCTGCCAGGTTCACAGCCTTAAGCTGTTGTATAAGACTGCATTTCTCACCTCTTACCTACAATGTATGCTTTTACTTTTTTATGTACTACAATCAATCTTTAATGAGTGTCACTGTCAGCGTCCTTTCGTAGACAGGGAAAAATCCAATCTAAACTGCATGCCAGTAAACTCTGCTATCCTGAGGTTTCAATCACTTCCCTACTCCACTCCAACTCCACTGCAGCAGCAAAACTGTCAGCCACCTCAACCTCTCCTCCTCCTCTCTTTTTTTTAATCACAAACCTCCTGAGGTCCAAGTGGCAAAGTTTATTCATTCAGGACAGTAAACCATTCATTGGATGCATTGAACAAAAAATAATGAATTCATAACTGTAAGCGGCCATGTGTTTGGACTACCCCGAGAGTACCATAATAAATTGTTGCAAAATCTTGTTGCTGATATATTTAAGGAACAAGAGGCTTACATTGGTGTTAACAGCAGCTTTGTCACCGTTTGCCCACCGTGATTATGTCACAAGAAATTTTATGTAACAAAGATTGAGAAGAGAGAAAGTAAGAGACTGGCCGAATGTGCTGCTTTAGTTTAATTGCCAAGTATTAATTTAGGGTGGTGTTGATCAAGCACTTAAAGTCTTATAACCAGAAAGTTGCTAGTTTAATTCCAGCTTACATTTTCCTGAGTGAATGAATACTGGTGTATGAGCCTAATAGCACTTTGAGAACACAGCATTGCTTAATATATAAGGAGCCAAAACAAAAGTCAAGTTAGTGACCGTTTCTCTGTCACTTATTTAATCATATGACTCTTTTAAACATTCGGTCTTTAAAGGTGGTTATTTAACTTTGACATACTTTTCTGTCTTCTTGGTGACAAGCAGTTTTCAGATCTGTGGCGAGGCGACCCCACTTACAGTAAGAATGCAGGTTTTTCGATGTATTTTTTAGCAAAGAAACACAAGTAATTGAGTAAATGTCATAAGTCTGATAATGACATACTGTGAACATTCCAGGAAATGGACCTTTGAGGATCCCCAGATTTTGGTTGGTTTTTTTTTTTTTTTTTTCGTTCTGTGAATTACAAAACAAAAATTTAACTTTTGTAGAAAACTTAGTCAGATACTGAATCAAACTTGAGGCTGTAAAGACAGTGATGTGAACCCCTGCCACTGTGTTGCAAGCTCAGGAAGAGTATGCCCCTGAGTTTGACCCCAGGTTTACTGTATGGAGACTGGTGTTTTATAATCTCATTATGTTACATATAGTAAACCCGACTTCTTAAATCCACACTAACAATCCAGGCTTCAGCTGAATATTCTCTGCATTTATTTAAGCCTTTTTCACTGAGAGCACGGGGTGACAAAAAGTGCAGCTACAGGTTAAATAAGGACTTACATGTGACACATTACTACAAATACTGGTTACTACAGCTCAGTACATGTTAAGGCTCACGACTGTGCTGCCTCATGTAATATCTGAGTTACCATATCTTATTTATTCATTTATTTCTTATCTTTATTGTACAGATTGTAGATTTGGTATATGCCCACCTCATCGTGTCACTTGGAAAGACATTGACTGACAAGTGTCTCCTCATGTAGCATAGTTTGCAACAGGATGTGCTGCAAATGTGCATAAAAAAGTTGTCAAATGAAGGACTGGTTCTGACTCACCTCACTGGACTTGAGCACTCCAAACAGCGGATAAAGGAAGGCGGGGACCAGGGCAGCAGCACCCAAAGGAACTGCCTCCGACACCCAGTAATAGCTGTGACACAATCAGAACATATGCACAGCTTGCTTCCTGAAAAAAAAAAGAAAAAAACACTGAATCAGTACCACATCATCAGTAGCATAAGCTTAAATGTTAAACTGCTGGTTTTATCATTACAATCGAGAAGATTAAGTATTATTATAAATGAGACATGGAGGTATCTGGGTTGTAGCAAGGTTTGTATGTAATATGAACATTATGGT
>JAIEZT010000054.1:27822879-27875359 GCA_019594935.1 Periophthalmus modestus | reverse complement strand
CGAACGCAAACCATTCTACTGTCAGAGAAAGCTCAGCTACTGTGAAGAAAATTGAAACAAAATCTAAACTGGTAACTTTCAGATTCATCTTTGATGAACATACAGTGTCCTCTCTAGCACCAGCATAGAAGCAGGTCTGAGAACACTAGATGCTCTAACCTACTATCTGGGACATGTCCTGAAGGAACATCCAAGACCCATAGAATCAATAGAGACCACATCTGAGGAACAACCACTGTCAAGCTATGGACCTGTTAGGGAGAAATCTGAAGAACATCGTAGGGAGTCTCAGAAATGATTATACCCCATCGGCACCCTGAAGTGAGAACAGCATTTTTCCTCATTTTGAGGAATAATTATATGATTGAAAATCTGTCAAGCTAAAAACAACACCTTTTCTGTGTATCCCTCAGTCGTCCAGGTCTGATCCATAGCCAAAGATGAGTTTACAGTCACTCAACTGGACAAATCGTTGTAAGGAGTGAGACGCTTCACCTCTGACCAGGAACCGAAGAAGCAGCATTGAGCGATGAGCAGCAAAACCTGTCCTCATTTCCTACAACAATTTGTCCAGTTGACAAATTAAACTTTGTCCTTTGCTACCTTTTAATGTTCAATGTCAATAAAAATAAAAAAAATTTTTTTAATCTGTTAATCCGAGTGACTTAAGTCAAAATAGAGAGTAAGAGTAGAGAGTATTTTTACATTAAGGTTTGGGACAGAGGTCTATTATGGCACCTTTAATGCACAACACACAGGTGTTGTTGTATTGTAGCCAACCATAAAACTCACTTTTTTATCTACTTTTTGACATTTTTTCATAGAAGATAATACTTGATCATGCCACAATGACAGAACTAACACATGACGCACATGAATTTCATAATATCCTGTTTGAGAAAAATGGGGCATTAATGGGTTAAAAACATGCAAGGTTCAATTTTAATCAAATTTCAATCAAAGGCTGGAGATAGGGCCTACAGTGGCTTGATAACAAATTAAACGTAGACTTGAATAACAAAGAACGTTTAACGTTTGATTTATTTCGCAACCAAAATTGAAAGCATGTGCCGAATCACTACTGGGTCTATTCATTACAGGAGAAACACTTTATTAAGAAATTAGCTAATCCGATTAGCCAAACGCACCCTTGGCAAGATTTCATTTTGAAGACTCTAATGACAACTCATGCACAGTCTAGACAGGGACCACCATTTTACCATCTATAGCCTATATGTACATCAATTACCAAATTATGCAAATCTAAGCAGATAGACTAGCCTATAGGTGAACATATGGTGCATTTACTACAACCACAAACCCAATAATGACATTTCTGAAATTGACACCACTGAAACAAACCACCGGATGAAGACGCGAGCAAATTCATGCCAAATTCAGCTTTTAGGCGCGCACCGTGCACAAGTCAGCCCCCCCCCCATCGATAGGTCCTTATCCCTACAACACGGTGTGAAACGGCACGATTTCCAGTCCATTCAGCACCAATTTACCGAAGTCACAGTCGGAAAATTGTCTGAGAAGCTTGTCAGTCAGTGAGCATTACATTACGCGTTTCCAAAGTGTCATTTTTTTTTGGGTACAACTACGAAAGCAGCATCTCGTGTCATTTTAACAGAGCGCTCAATCACACTGTTCTCACCTGCTATGTGCCAGAGCAGGAGCAGCTGGGGAGACGAACATCTTCACCCAGCGAGCAGGTCTTATCCATGGCGTTGACAGCGAAATTAAACGTTACAAAAAGCCTCAATAATGACTGAAGAAAGAGATGCCCTACTCGCAGCTCATCTCATCGCTCCTCCGCTGGCTGCGCGTGTGTGGAGGAGGAAGAGGGAGGAGGAGGGAGCGCGCTGGATGGACTCAACTGTAGGCTGAGATTTTGGTCGCAGATTGGCGCGTAGTGTGGTGTAGTAGTCTTTAAAGCGCAACCGCCCACTGGCCTGAATGAAAACCCACTGCTTTAGTATTCTTACGCGGGCTCTCACAGGAGCGAAGGGGGGCATGTGCGGATAGGAGCGTGTACTACTTGCTTTTGCTATCGTCTAAGTAGTTGATACGCTATTCATCTATCAGAATGTCTTTTTTTCAAAGGGGTAGCTCCTCAGTAGGCTTTCAAGGATATGTGATGAGTGTTTGTAAACAGTATAGGTTGCTATCGTTCTATACCTAACGCTTTTTTGACTGCCACATGGTGGAACTAAGTAAAAAGTACTGTACTTAAGTCTAAAGTTTAGGCATCTGTACCCAAACTGGAAAAACTAAACAGCCACTCTATAAGAGAATTTATCAACACCTTCGCAAGAGCTCCTCCTTCCTTAAACCGGAATAGGGACCTAAAAGATAATCTCTCCTCCATATACAATTCCAGCTTCAGACCGAAAGCAAACAAAATAAACAAAAGAGAACAGTAGTAGGGCCATTAAAGGTTGAATAGGGCCATTAAGGCTAAAAGTGGAGACAATGGCTGTTTACCGTTTCAGTGTAGTTAGCTCCTCCCTTCAGATAGACATAAGGCGGTGTCCACCAGTGATCTGACCAGAACTGATGAAGACGTTTGGATGAGCAGCAAAACATCTTCACTCCCACAACAACTTGTCCAGTTGACAGATTTAACTTTAGCTTTTGCTATCTGTACTTTACTTAATTACACTTTTGATAGTTTTTACTTTTATTCCACTACATTTGAGAGCAGAAAACTATAGTTTCAACTCCACTGCATTTTTGAACTAGACTGAAAAGTAAAAATATTTTTATTACTGCTTGAGACCTGCTGAAAAGGCTGAGGGGTTTTTGTATGCCAACATATTCATAGTTTGAGCAAACAAAAGTATACAAAATTAAACATATTTTTTTTAAAAAGAAGGTAATTTCAGTTGCTTCTGTTGAACAAAATTCTGCACAAATCTGTATAAAAATATCTGAAGCGAATCTGCACAAAATACTGTTTATTCTTTAAGTACATTTTTAAATGGGTACTTTTACTTAAGTAAATTTATTCATGTGATACTTTTCCATGAGTATTTTTTGCTCCAGTATTTGTACTTTTACAAAGTACAAATCAAGTGTTGTCCCGTACTTCTTCCACCACTGCTGCCAGTGATGTGGCTGCCAAATGATATCAACAGCCTTTTCTGCAACAATCACTCACACAGCACATTCACATGGAAGTGTCTTGCCCAAGAACACAATAGCGGTATAAGCTACAAGTTCCTGGTTTGAACTACAAAGCTTTCAGTTAGACGATAGCTTCACAGGAGAATGATTATCTAAGGATGATCAAATTAAATCACATTAAACAAATGCATACTTTAATAATTATAAGGGGCAGAAGCATTACAGAAAAATCATGTCTTCAAATGTAAGTATTTCCAGAGATAAGGTCTGTTACTAAAAACTCAAAAACTCTTAAATGTTACCTAATGCCATGATTAAAACTGCAGTATTCCCATGGCTCTCACAATGGCTTGGTGCTGTGTGGAGTGAATGAGAGTTAGCTGTTTGTTAGCAGAGTTTGTGAGACAGACTTCTGTCAGACACTCTGCTCTTGTTCCTGTGTGCATTCATTATCATACATTAAAAGCATAATCCTCTTTAGGACCAGTGTGTCAGTGTAGCACCAACATTTTTTGGAAACCTAATACAATATCTTTAGAACCAGGATTTCCGGACAGGAGAGTGAGAGCTGTAAGAAGATTAATTATACATTTGTGCAAACATTGTGACATTAATATTACAACAATCTGGGATTACAACTGATTATGTTTTTATGTTCATTAGGCCAGTAATTTCATCAGTCTCCATTTAAATGTGTTGCCTCCTTTTCTCATACAAGGCATATTAGATGATCCCAGAAACGTGTTAAAAATGCACATATGTCTGATTGTTTATATTTTCTGTATCATTTTATGGAGAAAATGATAGAACAAACAAATATGCAAAGATTACGTTTTTTGCATACAATACTAAATAACTATTCTTCTCCTTTGCATTTCTAAACAATGTTATTCTGGACATATTTTACTTCAGTCTCCAAAATATCTAACATGAGTTGCCTTATCTGATATTTGATGTCCAAACTAGACTGCTTGGATTATAATTAATGGATGACATGTTAATTGCGACTGCTGGTAGGAGAGGGTTTTTGGGAGTCACTAATGTATCCACTGGTAAAATAATTCAGGATGATTTCAAGTCTTAGATTTAAACCAGGGCTGCAACACTTAGACATAATACAATCAGAAATACATCTATTAACATGCTGGAAGATGTCCTAGTTGACTGAATAACTGCAAATACAGGAAAAAAAATATGGATGGTGTCCCTTTAAAGATTTATATAAACTACAATCACAATATGCCAAACCTATGTTGACCTTCTGCTGAGATTCCCTCCTGTTTCTGTGGATGCATTTGTAGCACAGAGCAGCGGATCTATGGATTATGGATTACGCATTTTCCCTTTGAGTCTGATTATTCTGGGAGAAAAAGGGGTCAGCCACAAATCAGGAAATCATTTTGGTCCAAGTCCTTTCCTCTGCTCCGTCTCATCTCTGCCTATGAAAAAATTCACACACATGGATATTCTGCACCACTGTAAAGGTCAACAGTTCTGCAGTTTTCTGTATTTCTATGCCATTTGAAAATTCTCATCTAGTAAAGGTGAAGCAGAAATGCATTAAAAGTGATTGATGGGATTCTAAATTCAAATCTCAAACAGTGTGTTGAGTGCTCCAGCATATTCTTCTACATTTAGAAGAAGACAACAGGAAGGGCATCCAGGGCAATATCAGATTGGAAAGTATTCTATTAAACTTGTCTATCTCCATGGGGACAGAGCAGAGGACAAGCCAAGTTAGAGGTCAGATCTGTGGAGAGGAGAGCCAGCTCACAGTATTAATGTATGCTATTTTTTTGGCAATAAAAACACCGGTCATTGAATGGTAAATAGCCTATATTGAATGCAGTACTGTGGAACATACCAGGTAAAGCAATATTATCACCATGAAGACAAGCAGGTGGCAGATCCTCCACCAGAAATCGTGCTGCTATGTACGTTTAATAGTCTATACCCACCGTCTGACCCCTATTATGTCTTACAGTGAATGCAGTTCACAGTTAGCAGTGGTATTGACTTCCATGGAGACAGCTGGAGGTCAATGACTGGTCCAGTGCAGATTCACACAGATCAATGTGAACTGAAGCTGGGGTCGATGTCTCTGTGTGCGGCTCATCACATCCAGTGGTTCAACACGAGGTGAAAGTAGAGTCAAATAAAATATATTGCTGTTTGACAAAAAAAAAAAAATCACAAAAAGCACTAAAGATACATAAATATGACCACATCCATCTGTCTTGAAAAAAAAGTTCCCTAAAAGTCCTGGTACCATTCACAAACCCACACCACATTTTGAAAGTCAACAGTTCAGCTTTTGACCTTCAGTATACTCAGAGTGGGAATGAAACTGCCCTATAAAAGTAGCTACTGTAAACAATATCAAGTCTCTTTAGAAAAACACTGGAGGAATCTGGCTGCAGGCGGTAGTACTTCCTATAGTGAGCTGATGTCATGGCTCTCACTCATTGGAGTCACGGTGAGAGGGAACAGGATCCTGCTGCTGACAGCTCTGTGCGCTGTGAGGACTCCAGTGACAAAGTGTGGATCTATGGCATATGTTATAAATCAGGGTCTCCCAAAATAGGGGTCAATGAGCATGAAACTATATAAAAGTGTATGAAATATATTTCAATTGATGTATTTTAGTGACATAATACTAAACAACACTATCAAACATTCAGACAGATTTTAATTAGTTGCTACCAAATGACAGCAGTCTCGGGTAGTTTGCATGGTTATTTTGAAGGTCCCACAGACAGGGGCCAATAAACCTATGGATTATTTCCTACCTCAAAAATAAAATCCTGTATGTTTTATATTTTATGTTGGTTTTATTGCTGTCTTGTGTTGTTGTTCAAGTGGTAATTGATGTACTTTTTTCTAATTAGTAGCTTTTCAATATACTGTTCATTTGTAACATTAACACCATCTTAGATCAACTGCACCTTGAAATTTTAAATGTTTTTCACACATTGCTAGTCCTTTCTTGTCTATACTATACTATACCTCTTGATCCTCATAGTCACCTACATGAGGAATGCCCAGTCCAAAGGGGAAGCCTGTAAAGAAGTGGAGTACCCCAAGTTGAAAATGGTAAGAAGAGGACACTTGTTGAGGGTGAACCACACAGATTTGGAGTGCAGAGAGTAAAATGGAGCAGGACATTGACAGAGATCGGGGCCCACTGAAAACTCTGAGAAACAAACACTTTACAGAAGAGGGAGAAGTGGGTGGAACCAAGAGAGCGTTGCTTTTCATTCAGACACTTTCAGGCAAATGGGAGAGAGGGGAATTTCTGCCCAGCTCCATGGAACCTGCTCAACTATTCAGATTCACTGTAAAAAGAGAGTAATCAACAACATGCATTTTGTTCCCGTGCCAAAGTGAAAGCATAAAACAAAGCATTTTGACCCTAATGGTGTAGGTTAACCGTTTTGTAAATGTAGTTCTATTAGATTTGCTGAACTACTCTTTTCTAACTGTAGTAGACAGTTGGCAGCAGCATTTGGAGGCTTGACAGAGATTAAAAAAAAAAAAAAGTGTGGTTGATTCGAATGCTCAGATAAACATTAAAAGGTTACATTTCAATCATAAACCTAAAATCAAATAGATCCAAAGAAAATGCATAGTTGCAGCTTGTTGAATAGGCATATATATTATATAAGCATACATTTTAGGACAGTCAAGGAATTAGTCTACACACACACACACACACACACACACACACACACACACACACACACACACACACACACACACACACACACACACACACACACACACACACACACACACACACACACACACACACACACACACACACACACACACACACACACACACACACACACACACACACACACACACACACACACACACACACACACACAAGTTAACTAACTAGAAAGAGGTAGCGGTCTTCTCTAGAGCTTCCTATATTCTTTACTGAGTAGAGTGCGCCATCAAGTGGTAGACTGTAAGTACTGTGTCTGCTCTCAGAGTATCAGCATAGAAAAACGTCAATTTATTTAAAAACCTTAACAATAGAAACTTGGAAAATTAAAACTACATTATTTAATATAATATAATACCTTCCAAAATAAAGTTAATCAGATTTGAATACAGCAGTAGCAGATGGTTTGTTGTTTTCTAGTTGGAACTGTGACTCATGTAATCTCATAATGCCAAACAGATGCAAAATAATTTATGTAAAGGTTACTTTAATATGCCATCTCTCATAACATTTACATAGCAAAAAATATAAACAAAACTGTTAAAATTATGCATCTATTCTATTTCCAATGTATTAGCTACAGAATGCACAGGCCATATTGTGACTTGGGTCATTGACTTCCTGCACACTGTTGCACCACATCTTTCAGTATACTTGGATGGTCTCTGAATTGTCTTTTGAGTCAGTGTTGATGTAATAGATGGTAAACTTCTTGCCTTTTTTTGCCACCATTTGCAGTGGCCTCTCATTTTCACTGTGGCTGAATGGTGAAAGGTCTTCTAACAAGTTTCTTAATTTTCCAGAAGTCTCCTCAAGTTTGTCTAGGTCCTCTATGAAATACAGTTTATCCAGCAGTTCTTTGGTGAGTTTGATGCACTTGTTCTTAAGACGTGTTTTTCTGGCACGTTTCTGAGCTGGGATTCACCTTCTGTGGTTTCATTATCCTCTGCAAAGACAGATGAAAGTCATCCATTCTCACAGTGCTATACAAATAAATCCCAATATTACTGCGTTTTATGCCCTTTTTGTTATGACAACCTTCATAATCTTTTTTTCTCAAATAAGATGAAACATTTCAATTGAATATGCACACATTTAGAGCTTCACTTACTCAGTCTTTTCCTTCGTTTCTTCTTTCCATTGAGTTCATCCATCTCATGACCACTGTGCTCACTATGGTGTGTAATGACGAAGCAGGTCTCCCACACCACAGGGTCTTGTTGTAAAGCTAGTCTCAGTGCCTTCGAGGTTCTCTTACGAGTCCTCTCTTTATTATCACTGAGCTACAATGAGGAATGCATATAAATACCACCCAGTAGTTCAGGTAGTCAAAGGAAATATAAAGCCACCATATACTATCCACCATAAATATCAAATATTTCCACAATAATACAGCAGGAACTAGATTATTATAAAATTAGTCAATATTGAGTATTAATATTGCATCATTTTATTATCTAACACAATAAATACTATGTCTAGGTTCATGTTGATCTTCAAGTGGAAAGTTCCATTCACAAAAAATGGTTTAAAACACAATATAAAATATTGTTAGCTTACCTTGAATTTAGGGAACATTGCAATCTTGCTGATGCATATATTGGCTGGACATCCAACTTTTTTGGTGTATGGTGAAGGAGATGTCTGACTCAGTGAGCTGTAATCCTCCATCTGTTTAATTAGAAAAATAATACAATTTTATTTTGCTCTGATGTTATTCAGTACCCCACATTTAAAGTTGTAAGCAAAGCTTCTATAACATTTTCAACATTGGTATTATCTTCTGACACATTTTGTATTTTGTGTCTAAAACTGACTGTCCAATCAGACAGCAGAATGAGCTCCACATTTGGAATGCCAGATTTATTTCCAAAACCATTAGGAAATGAACCTAAAAGGGCTCTTTACTGATGTGAACACTCACCCCCAAAAACTTCAGGATTTGCAGCAAAAAACGAATTCAATCTAATCACGAATCTGGAGGTTTCAAATTAAGTGCGTCTCACACTTAGCTACCCAAGCAACTACAGTGCTAGAACACGATAAACTTCTGATATTCTGTGCTGCAATTTAACTCACCATCTTTTTAGCTTTCTCTTCTTTATATTTCTTCTTCTGCGCAACAGCACGGTCTTTACCTCGATGGCAACCAAGCCTTTTGCCCCCGACAAACATAAAAGGGACCCCGGTGAATTCAATAGATGGTGAGCCTTCTCCACCGGACCATTGCCAATACACCCTTCTCTTGGGCAAAGGATGCCAATCTACAAAAACACAATTATTAGGTTACAGCAAGCGTTTGAGGTGTTCAGCGTATTCTTTTATTTATTTACAACGTTTGTCCGCAAGAAAACAAGTAGGTTATTGTTATAACGTATGACCTTTGTTGGTGAAGCCTCGATCCACGGATATACAGACATATTTTGAATGTGACTCGTCTTCCGCCCGTTTAATAAAAGCGTCTATCTCTGTTTGAGAGGTAACTACTTGCATTTTGTATTATTCCTCACCACTTTTCTCATAGCTTTTCTCCGTTGATTGTCGTGGCCGATAAATAAAACGTCATCTGTTTGTAGCGGCCAATCACAACCAAGGGTGTAAAATTACGTCATCAACAAGCGACACAGAAGTGCAAGCGCCCTTCAATTCACTTGTTCACTAATTTCACGCGTTACAAAATCTTTATTTTACTATTACAAGTTGTCTGATTCATTAATGGAGTAACGGCGTGTTATAGGAGATTCTCTGTGAGAGAATTAAGTGTGGTAAGAGATTAACTATGTGTGTATATGTAGATATAACCTGCTGAAGGTGCATAGTGTCGACTGAATGACCGTAAACACGTTATTTAACAGTACCGACTCCTTAATGTAACATAAACCACACAAATGGAAGCTAATTTTGATGTAGACAGTGTTAGTGTAAATTATTTTTAATCTGAACATGCACGTTCAAGAAGTAGTACACCATTTTGCAGATGTATTTGAAACAACAATCATTACAATTTTTCTGTGATTATTTCTAAGATAAAGTTTGTTTGATCATCCCCATTAGCTTGGCATTCACTCAGTTCACTAATTAATTTTTCAGAAGATGATCACCCTCAATATCGGCCCTCTGCATCTCATTTTGACTACATCACATCTCACTATTGTCTATTGTCTGACTGTGCATTGAATTGTGTCAGCCTGTGTAATATATTTTCTTCTATTCTATTAACAGCTTAACCTTATCCTTAGTACCTAAGTGGAAGGCCTTAAGTCGTACAGTGATGGCAGCCCCAAACTCATCTGAGAGAAAAGCCTGTTGGGATGCAAGGGACCTGCTGTGGAAATGCATGGATGAGCACAATGACAATGTTGCACCATGTCAACGTTTTCAGATAGAATTTGAAGACAAGTGTCCAGCTCAGTGGGTAAATATAGTTTTATATGTGGTATTCACCAACTGGCTTCACATAATTTTGTCTATGTCCATTATTATATGTGTCTTTTTGTTTAACTTTCGATTGCCAAAAAACCCCACTTGTCTCCTTAGCTTAGTACAGTTAGAAAGCAAGAAATCTCATAATGGCTTGCTTTTATTTCTAGAGGCTAGCTTGCACTTAATATGACAATTTCAAAAGTTTAAAATTTAATTTGCATGATCGTTACAATGTATAAAAAGGAATAGAAGTTCAAGAAAATTAATACTTAAATTGATCTGGTCTTGAGATGTGAGTCTCTTGGCCAGGACTCCCTTGGAAAAGAGACCTTTGAGTCTCAATGGGACTTTTATAAATGTCTTAGTACCATAGTTAGTCTTCTCTTTTGTAACATGTGTTTTATCGTGAGTTTGATTCTTTTATATCAAGCCAAATATGCCACCCTTCCCTTGTACTAGTCTTGAGGCCAAATAAATAGAAATGTAGCCTAAGTAACCATTTAAACAATCAATTGGAGTCCACTTAAAGAAAGGATGGAGCCAAAATGTATTTTTCTTAAAACCACATTTTGTTATTTTCATTGTAGGTCAAGTATTTCACAAAAAGGAGGGACTTTCTAAAATACAAAGAGAAGATGCAGACTGAAGGATTCACTCCTGCTGAAGGGCCAAAACAGGCTTCATAACTTCTGGACCAGAGGGGGCTGCAGATTGCACTAATGTAACAACTGTTTGAGAATGTATCTTGGTGATATTTATTTGTACAGAGGTGAAAGAAAAATGTTTTGACAAACTGCACTTGGTATTTTATTATGGCCTTGAAATAACTGTCACAAGCACCACCCCTCAAGTTTAATACCGAAAGTGTTCTTCTAAAACAACACAGTAAGGATTTGAACAGCTGCTCCACAGTTAACCTTTTAGAAAATCACTAATAGTTGTGTCAAATACTATACTAGAGTTAAATTGGTAAAGGTTTTTTTTATGTGTCAGATATGTCAATAATCTTTCAAAAATATATCTATATCTTTACTTATTAATATATTTTTTGATGAGTATTTTTTGTTAGATTCATTTTATTGAATGCTGACAAACACATTTATTAACCACACAATTTTGTGACATGTTGATCTAACTAGACTAATTTAATAACCTTGTCCATGGAACATGGACATGCTCATTTTTGATTCTCCACTTGTTGCTATGAAATATCTCCCCATAACAAAAACTTATTTTATATTGTGAGCTTTATAAATGTACATTTGGTTTACAGAAAGATCCATTGGTTTAAGAAATAAAATAAATTTAAAAAAATACAGCTTTTTGAGCAGATTTTTATTGTCATTGTTACATATTGTTTGTAATATATGAATAAGCTGTTCTGATTTTAACATACAGTGAAAGCTCATTTGAAAATAGATTTTTTACATGTTTGCATATTTACAAAGAAAATGGTAACTCCACCCAGATGTGTGTGTAACCTTTGGCACTAAATAACTTAAACTCCTTAACTTTATGTTATTCTGTTGCTGCCCATCATGTAATATACTGTAAAAAAAAAAAGTCACAAAGTACATTGAAAAATATAAAGTCTACCTTCTACTCTGTAAGTACAGTATCATGTGAATGTCATGTACAAACATTTAATTGTAAGGCTTGATCCAACTAAAATAATACTAGTCAAAATGATGTTTGACTTGATTCTTCTTACAGTTGCACAAAAAAAAACACTAAAATCACCTGATTGTTTTCATATTACTTATACATTTGTGTGGCTATTGATGCTTGGTACCTGAATTGCTCAACGTATATTGTGCCATATTAAATCAGACAAGTATCAAACCATTATTGACAGTCAGCTCGTATCCCAGTTATTTCATACATCACACTTTACTGCCATTATTATTCTTAATATGACATCGGGTAGTAGTGCTATTGACCTTATTCTGCCCCACCCACTTTTGCCTCTAAATGCTACTAAACCATACTTTCTTTGTACTGGCACTTCTGGTTAAGTGGCAATCCCATTCATTTTAATGGAGAATTTGAGAAAAAAATTGCAGCTAAAGTCTGATATGAAGTAGGTTGATTTTTGTAAAGTGTAAAATGTTAATGAGCACCAACAAGTCAACAATGCATCGATTCTATGGTCGGCTTTATAACAGCTTTGTAGTCTGTATAGAATTTGTTGTCACGATCAGCAGCATCTTGCAAAACAATACAACCAAAATGACGATTGCGGCGCCCACAGCAACTTCCAGAAAAAGGTGCATACAGTCAGAAAAGGCAATAATCATTAGTTGAATGTCTTGGTGTTCAAAATGACCAATTCTTCCCCGGTCCTGTCCAATACTCATACACACATGTTGTATGTTTATAACAATTTATCTCAACATGCCGAATGGCCATATAATATTTTTAGCATTCACACACTCAAAAAATGCACAGTTTGACAAATACTAAGTACACAGTTTGAGAACTGGAACAGGGATTTAGACTGACATTATAGTTTCATCCAATTAATCCTCTGGATATGTTTTTGCAATAGTGGAATTGTCAATCGCCAGCTTGTGATCTAAAATAAAGTATGAGTTGAAAAAGTCAGTGTATGTGAAATAACCTCAGTCCATGCAATTTCCTGACCAATATTTTGATTTTGTAATATTGTGGTAGTATGCACTACATGTCTCCCTCGAAGTTCGCTTTGGTGAAGGCTTCCAGTAATGTAGTATATGAATCTCTCTGAGTGGTCAGTTTGTGGATGGTCTAAGCCTTAGAAGCAGCCATCTTGTAGCTGCATGTTGACTGTCTCTGATATATTCCCCCTTTAGTCCTGGCACAATGGTGTTATAGGTCCACTGTGATGTTTCTACCCATAGCCCAGACTGGGAACTCTGTGAGGTTAAACAGAGGGACACCCCATGTGGTGATGGCCAACATGACAACAGCCACTCCTATCAGGTTAACTCCAAATCCAGCTTTAACCTGTACAGGGAGAAAATACTATAAATACAAGTTCACTCAATATAATTCTTATCTTCTGTTGTGTTTTAATTTTACATTAGAGAAACCTATAAATGATATGTATAAAAATATATATAAATATACATTTTTGGGTTAATTACACTGTTATGGGAAAAATAAAATATACAAGATTTCCATGGAAAGAAGGCATAAAAAGGTTATTGCTCCCTTTGCAACACTGTGTAGATTGTTTGTGATTATTTTCATTTCTTACCATGTCTCTGATTTGCACATGCCCATAACTGAAGACGATGGCGTTTGGAGGGTTTCCCACAGGAAGCATGACCCCGAATGAGACGCACATGGTGGCTGGGATCAGGGTGTGCAGAGGGTTAATCTGCAGGGTCTCTGACTGTGGAGGAAAAATAAATCTAAAGATTAATATAACAATTTGCATAACATATATATTGTACTGCATTATTCTGGTGTAATCTACTTTGGAGATATATTTTTGATGGGGCGATATAGAAATTAGGTTGAACTGAACCTTTAATCAGACACTGACGCATACACTGACAAATAGACACCAAATAGAACGATTAGTTGACTAAAAAGGCAGCATGGCAAAAGCTCTCAAAACTATTATATATCTCTGTGTATTTGTCAAATCATTATCTAAATAAAATGATTAGTTGATTAATACAAATTTTGATTACTAAAAAAAACGGCAACCGATTACTCAACTAAACTAATAAAGGCCTATAGTCCTACTTTACATAGCATTTGTGGGTAGGGGGCAGTATTGGTCTTTTTCTGTCTTAATGCTTCCAACAGTTAATCCTACGATACAATGCCTATGATGAAAATTATATTATTAACAGTGTTGGGAAGTAACTCAATACATGTATCGAGTATACTAATTTGAGTAACTGTATGCTGGTACAATAGATTTTTCTTTTGGTGGTATTCAGAATAGTTACTTACAAGGAATACATGACGGTACATGATCACACAATTTAGGCACAGGATTAGTGAGAAAAATATAAAACACTGCTCTTGTTTTGCAAGCAAGTGTTTGCAAGTGTAATTTTTTTCTTCTCTGATCAGCAATAAATAAATGCATAACAAACAGTGAAACAAATATAAAGCTGATGCAACCCTCCCTGAAAGTATTCTAAGTATTCAGCATACAGTACTCTGATTAACCCATGTATCAGAATATGTTACAAAATATATTTTAATGCTTGCATTCAGTATTATGTAACTAAAGACATTTTCAAAGTATTATTTAAAGTTGCTTGTTAAGGTGACTACTATATCAAATAACTTGTAAAAAATCACTCTCTAAGTCTCTGACTGTATTTTGAATTTCCTAAACAATAAAACATAATAAATACAGTGTAAAAACATATGACAGTACCAGTGCACAAAGTATGGGCAGAAACACAGTGAGAGTTGCCGGGTTGGAGGCGAACTCTGTGACCGCGGACACAAGCAGACAAGCCAACAGGGTCACAGCCCACGGGGGCAGGCCGCTCATGGGCTCCAGCTGCCGGCCAATCCACACTGACAGGCCGGATACCTGAAACAAAAAACAACATTAGGTTAAAAAATATTTATAAGGAGCACTTGATGTATCAGTGTGTTATAGCAAAACTAGTCATTTCCACCTACAGTCCCTGGCCAAGTTGATGTCAAAATGTGGCGTAGATGTATTGTTTATGTACCAGTAAATACCCAGAGGTTTCCCTAATGTCACTCACTATGATTCCTTTCTTATTTTATTGACAAGCTATTACTGATGTAGAATTAAAAAAAAGTGTCATACATTGCGTCAGATTATATTTTTTTTGCCTAAACAACATTATAAATCTGTACTAAGGACTATGCAGAAAAGAACAAAACACAAAAAGCAACAATGTCTTCTATTATTCAGTCCAATAATACTTATACTAACACATTATGGAATCAGTAACTACTTCACTCATGAATACAACACATTACCTTACAGCCGGCCGCCAGAGCATAGCCTCCTCCCACCAGGATCACAATCTCCCACGGCATCAGCCTTTGAAAATCCTTCCAGGTGATCATGGGGGTCAGAGAGTCCTCCTCTGAGTCTAAACAACAGAAAAGTATTGAGATTTTAAAATATTCTAGGGACTACAACTGTTAATGGCTGAGTTACTGTTTCTATTGTGAGATTAAGGGGGTGATCTTGTCATTGTATCTTTGCATATGAATTGTATTTATATTGTAAGTGACCATGTTATTTCAGAATAGCTGCATGAACGTTCATATAATTGACCCATGTCTATGTGGAACATCTTTACGCAGTTATTTGTCTGACCCACAAAACTAAACTCAAAACCCCTAAATAAATCCATCTCAGGCAAACAAGACAAATGTGGATGATGTGTAACTTTTGAGAAGACTTTTAGTTTTAGTCAAAATTCTGTCTGATCTACGCTATGATGTTGTTTCAAAAAACATCAAAAACATGCGTAACAGGTGTTATGTTTCATTTACACGTTTAACACACAAACCCTGCATATTTAGGCGGTGTTCTTCTCTCAAACCGAAAACACACTGTTCCACCTTGTGATGTCATGTAGCAATACCAGAAATGCTCCAGTGTGTTTTTAAACTCTATGCAACTTCACAAGAATCATCTGGATAATTTCAGCCCTGGAATCTACAGTCTCAACTGAACTAAAGGTAAAAAGTAGCTGTCAACTTGAAAACTGCCACTACATGACATCACAAGGTGAAACAGAGCATTTTGAGCAATGGAGATGTAGACAGATAAAGGATTCCTAAAACGTGTGAATGAAACAAAACACAACTCCAGGTTTTGATGAGATAACAGTATTCTAACATGGCTTAAAGCTCATGAGTACTTTTTGCATAACATAGGACCTTTAAGTTGTAGTCTAGTTTCAGTTGGCGAAAATGTCATGCCAATTTAGAAAAATGTAGTCACCTATGTCTTTACAGCCAGATGAGCAAGATGAGGAGAAGGGCCTTTTAGCAGGAATGAGAAAAAGGAGGAAACCCAACAGCACAGACACAGTAGCATCAGTCCTGTATCCTTTTCTATAGTAAGGGACAAATAGAGAACATTGTGTTATTGTGTATTAGTTTATATGTCAATTTGTGTATTATATACAATATTTGTGCTTACTTCTCAAACAGGGAGGTCCATCCAGGGACAAAACCTGGCTCTCTGGTGAACCATAGCAGAGTCATCAGAACAAAAAACACGCCAGTCACCACCTCCGGGTAACTGCACACAAATAAACCAAACAGCTTCTACAGTACAACCATTTATTGACAAGTGTTTTAGATTGGTGGTCAAGTTACCAAAGAGTCAGGTGACAGTTTATTAAAGCTCTTTATAAAACCGAAGTGTTAATGTGATTATGCAATATGTATACATACTGACCTGATTGGTCCTAGTTTTTCATACTCCTCGTGGATCCTTTGCTCCGACAGCATCTCGCGTCTGGTTTTGCGTTTCTTACTCAGAGAACACGTCTCCCTGAAACTAAGCACAGAATACACACCATTACCATAACCTCAGAGTAACAACACACATTTAGGGTCAGCCTGGGTTCAGTCTGTGACCACAATGTTAAATAGAATATGTCTTTAGCTAACAAACCGCAGACAGAAGGATTATTAGTATTGCTGTGTCCACACTGATGACACATAGAGGCCAGTGTAAATGTAATTACATACAGCTGCATACGACAAAAGATAAAACCTATAACACTCAACAATGGATGCGGTCTCCATAGACTTTTCCAAAAAATGAAATACTACAAAAACAACCTGTATTCATCAGCTTGCTGTTGATAAAGTTTCAAATATACATTATAAACATGTCCCACAAACTTAAGATACCCACTGTTATGCTCCATTTGATATCAAGTAAAACGTATCTTGCCCACTTTGTCCAAAAGCACAAAAATTTAATGCAGTTAATTTGCTTGTAAGTGATCACTATAGACACACACCTAGAGATTTGTCAAATAGTGTCTTTTACCTGTTGAACAATAACACACAGTTGATGATGTGTCTTGTTTGTGATGCAAAATAAACTAACAACCTTTCTTATATTGAGCAAATGTTTTTAATTACCACACACAAGCCAAACTTACTTGCAGCCCAGGAACAGGAAGTGCAGCCACACAGCCAGGTGAGCACTAACATGATGATGGCGATGGGGAACGAGAAGATGAACCAAGTGCCGAAGTTTATGACTTTAGCATCTGGATACCGCCTGGAAAACAATGAGAGAATAGCTTTAATTATATAGTATAATAAAATGCAGCTTAGTGATCTCTCTTTGGCCCCATTCTTGTCAGCCTTCAATAACCTGCAGTCAGCTTCTGAGGTCGAAGTGATAAGATTTGTCAGTCAATACCTGTACTTTTGTAACAATCAGGTGAAAGATAACTCTATTACTGTGCTGAAAAATTGTGTCTAAAATTACTGTCTAAATTGTGTCTAAAATTACTGCAACATCTTTTTGTTTTTTATAAGATTGTAGGCAAACACTTTTTAATGTATCTCTGCAGAAACCATCACTTGTTTTTCGGATTTGTTTCTTTGACTGTTTTCTGTTCTTTCCCTGGTGTGAATTTAAATTAGGAAAGCTTGAAAACTCTCTGAATGTGTCTTTAACCCACCTGGACTCCAGACAAGGTGGCCAGCTTGTTCCCTTTTAAACCGGGTAAGTTATTGTCAATGGAAGAAAAAAAAGTCTTGGGAACAACCTATTTGGATCCAATTTGGAAAACTTGGACTATATCAGGTTGGTCAAAAACTTGATTGAATTAATGTTGAATGAAATGAATGAATGACTAAGCTCAAGCCTAACATTTCTCTTACATTGTAGTCAAATGCTGTATAGTTTGTTGTGGTTCAATTTAACAGCTCACAAAAGCACATTCTTAGACAAACTTCGACCTTTGGAGCAGATTTTGAGAAGCTTATAGCCGCGAGCGGAAGTAGAGGGTTTGCCCGGATCAGTCACCCAAAGAGAAAAAAAATCTACACAAAATAAAAGTATAAATGTTCTCAAAAAGACCGTCCTAATTAGGTCTGTGCATGTCAATGATCAGCTTGAGGCTTTTAAATCAAGAAATTTCAAGACATGCGGTTTTGAGCAAGGTTCAGACTTTAGAGGAACAAGTTTGACTATTTTGTGTTAAACGTAATTATTATACTTAATATTGATATACATAAAACAGAATTGAAAATCCAAATTGATCAATATGAGGAAATATGATTAATTTTTTGTCATGATTTGATCTCAGTAAAATAGAGTTTTACATTCAAAACCCCAAAAGCCACCAAAACGCTTAAACTTAGGTATTATGTTTCCATTCATTCATATGACTTTGCAGCCCTTAAGCCTTATTCCGGCTCTGAATTATCTCAGCTCACATCGACTTATGGAAGTGTGTCTTGATTTCCCAGTACATGTATGAACTCACGTGTTGAACTGCTCGGCAAAGATGAGGTTGGTGGAGGTGCCGGTGATGGTCATGAGACCTCCGATGGTGGAGGCGTACGTGATGCTCAGAGTCAGACATTTACAGATCATGTGGTCCCTCTTGGTCGGGTACTGCGAGTCCCTCCTCATCTTCACACGCTTCACGTTGGGGATCTCCACTGCCACCTACAGACAAGGAAGGAAAATGAGGTACCATATATTTCGTATTATAAGCCGCTACTTTTTCCCCAAGCTTTGAACCCTATGGCCTATACAAAGGTGTGGCTAATTTATAGATTTTTACTAGCTAACGGCCACCGGGGGGCACTCTCTAGCAATAAACACAAAAGTGAGACAGATGTGGAGAAAGCACACGAAGAAATGCACATGATGCAGCTTTTAAGTTATAGGCAATCAGTCTGGCCATCAAAGAAGGAAATAGAGCCACTGCATTTAAGCTTGGCATCAGTGAATCAATGTTGGAGGCAGCAGTGGGAAGAACTTAGTCAATGTAAAAAGATGACAAAAGGTTTCAGAGGAAATAAAAGCAGATGGCCTGTGTTGGTGCTGATTTATTTTCTAAACATACAGTATGTCATCCCATGTTGACAGCGTGTACTGCTGACTCTTAATTTTGTAAGAGGATTTTTTATTTTTTTTTCAATTCAATGAACATGTCTTGTTAAAGAAGTAAGAAAAGTGCACAACACAAACTTTTTTGTGCCCCATTAGCAGATAATTTTATTGTTGTCTTGTTGTTAATTTTTCCAAATGGAAAATTACAATCTTTCCACGAGAGTTGGGTCCTGTAGTCATTCTCATCCCAATACATACATGCACAACACAAGGAAAATTCAAATGCCCCATAATGAATTAATGTAGTGTGGATATTACTGTATTTCTGTGATTTTTTAATGTGTAGTAATTATAATAATTGATGATCCATTAGTGAAGTCAGAAGTGGCTCTTAACTGCTGAATCCACTTTCTATGGGCATGTCCAGTCTCTGTTCACTTGTTTCCTCCATTATCCTCCTAAATGATTTGAATCTTGAGCTGTCAATCATGAGGAGGAAAGAAGAATTTCTGGTTGTCTCTTTCTCCTTTGTGTGTGTGATTGACAAATGAGGAATCAAGGACTTCCCAAAATGAGAGAAACTGGATGCACCAGACCCTGTTTAAGCAGTACCGACCAATCTCAAATCTGCTGTTTTTAGGCAAATTTCTTGAAAAAGTTGTTTACCAACAGCTTATTAACTTCCTCCAAATTAACAACTCTTTCGATATTTTCCAGTCGGGTTTTAGACCCCACCACAGCACTGAGACTGCTCTTATCAAGGTGACAAATGACATCCGCCTGAACACTGATGCAGGCAAAGTCTCAGTCTTGATCCTGTTAGATCTGAGTGCTGCTTTTGACACTGTGGATCATGGAATCCTCTTACAGAGACTAGAGGACTGGGTGGGCATCTCTGGTACAGCACTAAACTGGTTCAAGTCCTAGCTAGAAAACAGGGAGTTCTTTGTTGAAATTGTAAAATGTGTCTCAGATAAAATGTCCCTGAGCTGTGGGGTGCCCCAGGGGTCAATTTTGGGACGCCTGCAGTTCAATCTGTATGTCTGTCTGTGTACAAGTCTCTTCATGGCTTAGGTCCAAAGTACATCTCTGACATGTTAGTGCCATATGAACCATCTCGCACTCTGAGGACTTCAGGGACCGGCCTCCTGCTGGTGCCCAGAGTCAGGACTAAACATGGAGAATCAGCGTTTCAGTTTTATGCAGCTAAAACCTGGAACAGTCTTCCTGAAGATGTGAGACAGGCCTCTACTTTGACAATGTTTGAATCCAGGTTCAAAACGGTTCTGTTTATCTGTGCACATGACTGAAAGGTTTTTATTTTTATTCTGCACTCTTTTATTTTTATGTTTTAATGTCAATTTTATGATGATTATTTGTGATTATTCATGTTTGATTTGTGTTTTAATGTCTTTCTTATTCTGGAAAGCACTTTGAATTACCTTGTGTACGAATTGTGCTCTACAAATAAACTTGCCTTGCCTACTGACCTGGGGTAGATGTCCATTTGTGTTATTCATGATGCGTGAGTTTGGACACAGCCCCAAACTGTTCAGCTCTCCACTCTGAAACAAAACACAAAACATCCAGATGTCATTTACAATCTACTGCTGTTTTAAATAAAATACTGGTGTATGATTGGTGCTCACCTCACTGACTGCAGAGAGCTCCTGTTTAGTGCAGTTATTGCTGTGGAAAGAGGGCCAGTTGGATTATTTCTAAAATACAGAAATATAATACAATCTCACACATTGCTTTAGAAATTGCACCTGTCATCTCGATAGAGCAGCTCCAATTGGTTTTTCTCTAGGTTTTGTTCTTTTTCTGAAACACAATAAAAGGCAGAGGGAATTCAGAAGTGCCAGCTAATAAAAAGACTGTTAATCTAGTATCACTGTTTAGCTAACATCACTCTTGCTCTTTTTTTCCTCATTTTGTGGTTTACACTAATTACAAAGTAACAATACTCTTGAGTACAGTTTTTGGCTACTCTACCCACCTCTTTACTTAGCATTAATGTTGCAATTAAACTCTGGAAAATAACATGCTATTTTCTAAAAACACGTGAGATTTCCCATACCCATGTTGTCCTGGTGACCGTCCTCTGTCTCGTCGGTGCTGTCGGGGTTCTCTAGACTGTCAGCGAGCCCGGTGCAAATGAGCTGCTGCAGCACAGCCTCAGCGATGGGCATCACCATGGCTGTGGTCGAGGTGTTACTCAGCCACATGGACAAGAAAACCGTACAGCACATGAACCCCAGCACCAACCTGAGAGACACGGAGAGAGAGTATTACTCGTATTGTAAACGACAACATAACATTATTATTACACTACTTAAATCAATTCCTTTAATGTACTGAGTTCACTTGAAGAAAATAAATGTAAACATATATATTTGTTCATTTATTTGTCAAACATTATCAAAATCTAAACACAGATTTAGATAATTCCTGCTATCAAGATAAATACATTTACTATAATCTCATCCCCTATATCTGCCTGTATTCTAATGCACTGCAAACCTTTTTGAACTCAGTCGAATAGTGTTTATTTGCCCGGTGCACACCATATGCCTTGGATTACATATGAATAAGGCTTGTTGGATTAAGCATTTTAATATGCACTGGATTTTCTAATGCCAAGAACAGTATGCCAAAAGGTTAATGCATTTTCTTGCAGGAAAGAGGAGCTAAAAAGAGTGTTTATAACAAAGCACTTTTCCATTGCATAATATAATTTTTTTCTCACATTCCTGGTTTGGCCCCTGCGACCATCACCATCCTCAGAGCGATGCGTTTGTGCAGGTTCCACTTCTCAATGGAGGCTGCAAGGCAGATGACTCCCATCAGCAGCAGAGTGGTGTCTTTACAGTACTCTGCTGCTACCTGCACAGTCACAACAACAAAAAGACCAATTTATCAAACTGAAATCTACTAGATTAATTAGGGCTCAGTCTATCGACTAGCTGGTGTAGATACCATGTTGGCTAACTGTCAATATGGCTGATATCATAGCTTTCAGTCAACTCTATATAAATATTTATGATAATGCCAACTACCTCATAAAAGAGATCTAAAACGGATATGTATGAGTTAAAATATTACCATTTTTCTAACATAATATTTGCATAATGTTTGCATTGGCAAACCAGTTGTAAATACATTTTGTAAACAGAACTATGTTTACTTGCCTCACCCATTTCCCCAGTTCAGCTTCATGTTTGGATTTCAGTGGTTCTAGTATTCTGCTTCACCTCCCTCTGCCAGGTTCACAGCCTTAAGCTGTTGTATAAGACTGCATTTCTCACCTCTTACCTACAATGTATGCTTTTACTTTTTTATGTACTACAATCAATCTTTAATGAGTGTCACTGTCAGCGTCCTTTCGTAGACAGGGAAAAATCCAATCTAAACTGCATGCCAGTAAACTCTACTAGCCTGAGGTTTCAATCACTTCCCTACTCCACTCCAACTCCACTGCAGCAGCAAAACTGTCAGCCACCTCAACCTCTCCTCCTCCTCTTCTTTTTTTTAATCACAAACCTCCTGAGGTCCAAGTGGCAAAGTTTATTCATTCAGGACAGTAAACCATTCATTGGATGCATTGAACAAAAAATAATGAATTCATAACTGTAAGCGGCCATGTGTTTGGACTACCCCGAGAGTACCATAATAAATTGTTGCAAAATCTTGTTGCTGATATATTTAAGGAACAAGAGGCTTACATTGGTGTTAACAGCAGCTTTGTCACCGTTTGCCACCGTGATTATGTCACAAGAAACTTTTATGTAACAAAGATTGAGAAGAGAGAAAGTAAGAGACTGGCCGAATGTGCTGCTTTAGTTAATTGCCAAGTATTAATTTAGGGTGGTGTTGATCAAGCACTTAAAGTCTTATAACCAGAAAGTTGCTAGTTTAATTCCAGCTTACATTTTCCTGAGTGAATGAATACTGGTGTATGAGCCTAATAGCACTTTGAGAACACACCATTGCTTAATATATAAGGAGCCAAAACAAAAGTCAAGTTAGTGACCGTTTCTCTGTCATTTATTTAATCAGTATGACTCTTTAAACATTCGGTCTTTAAAGGTGGTTATTTAACTTTGACATAGTTTTCTGTCTTCTTGGTGACAAGCAGCTTTCAGATCTGTGGCGAGGCGACCCCACTTACAGTAAGAATGCAGGTTTTTCGATGTATTTTTTAGCAAAGAAAACACAAGTAATTGAGTAAATGTCATAAGTCTGATAATGACATACTGTGAACATTCCAGGAAATGGACCTTTGAGGATATTTTGGTTTGTTTTTCTTTTTTTTTTCTTTCTGTGAATTACAAAACAAAAATTTAACTTTTGTAGAAAACTTGAGGCTGTAAGACAGAGATGTGAACCCCTGCCACTGTGTTGCAAAGCTCAGGAAGAGTATGCCCTGAGTTTGACCCCAGGTTTACTGTATGGAGACTGTGTTTTATAATCTCATTATGTTACATATAGTAAACCCGACTTCTTAAATCCACACTAACAAATCCAGGCTTCAACTGAATATTCTCTGCATTTATTTAAGCCTTTTTCACTGAGAGCACGGGGTGACAAAAAGTGCAGCTACAGGTTAAATAAGGACTTACATGTGACACATTACTACAAATACTGGTTACTACAGCTCAGTACATGTTAAGGCTCACGACTGTGCTGCCTCATGTAATATCTGAGTTACCATATCTTATTTATTCATTTATTTCTTATCTTTATTGTACAGATTGTAGATTTGGTATATGCCCACCTCATCGTGTCACTTGGAAAGACACTGACTGACAAGTGTCTCCTCATGTAGCATAGTTTGCAACACGAGTGCTGCAAATGTGCATAAAAAGTTGTCAAATGAAGGACTGGTTCTGACTCACCTCACTGGACTTGAGCACTCCAAACAGCGGATAAAGGAAGGCGGGGACCAGGGCAGCAGCACCCAAAGGAACTGCCTCCGACACCCAGTAAATAGCTGTGACAATCAGAACATATGCACAGCTTGCTTCCTGAAAAAACAAAACAAAACACTGAATCAGTACACATCCATCAAGTAGCATAAGCTTAAATGTAACTGCTGTTTTTATCATTACAATCGATAAGATTAAGTATTATTATCAATGAGACATGGAGGAAGAAATAAGCTGCTTACAGAAGTTGACACAGATTACGTATTTATTGGAATTTAATACAATTAACAAGTTTATGTCTGCTGTGTCAACTGGTGTAGCATTTTTGTTATGTAATATGAACATTATGGTCCTCTTTTGCCATAAGTAGCATTAAGCTCTAAATATAAAAAAACAAACAAAACTAAAGACCAAACATGTGACTGGCTAAAGTCATATACCCTTGATTATATTTTTGTGAGCCCTAATGTATTTGTAAAATTTTGAGGAAAATCACAAAAATCAAGCAGTAAACAATAACATATAGACAAGTAACTGGTGAGCTCTAATCTGGAGTGATAACCCCAAGAAAAAATATCGAGAGATGGCTGAGTAGCGCCACCTCAAAAACTGCTGCAATGGGAGCCTAGACGAGAAAAATGACATCGTAGCCAGATGAAACTTAGCATGAAAGATAGGTCAAGTCAGGACAAAAATGAGAATATGTCCCTGCCATAAACTCTATAGGAAGTCGGCTATATTGGATCAAACCCGAGATTGATAAAATCGTTCATCATATAATCTTGTGACATATCCTCCAACAGTTTTCATGAAAAACACTTCAATCTTGGCCAAAAGACACATGCACAGTAAAAGATTATCAATTCAATTTTAAATAGACGTTTGGGCTGGGGAAAAAAAAAAAAAATCTATTTTTCACAAACATTGTCAGATTTGAATGGACCCAATAAATGTACATTTGTGAGTTGGATGTAATGATACAAATTAGGGCCAAAATCTAGACCTCGTACGTAGCGTCAGGACATATCTAGGGTCAAAAGCTGTTAAAATAATTTACATAGGTCGTAAAAATCCCTATAACTTCTGCAACAATTGTCAGATCTGGACAAAGCTATTTGTGTATTCATGATCTGGACATAATATTATGTGAATTAAACTTCTATCTTTAAAAATGTTTCTCCTGCACCCGCTGCAAAATGGGAAAATGTAGTTTTGTCGACAAACAAATTAAATTTGGTACACACCTTCTTTATGAGATTCTGAACGAAAAAGGCAATGAAGATCACATCTTATCTACATCCATATTTGCATGGCCACAACTCAAAAAAGCCAATGGGAAATGAAAATATGTGTTATAATCATAATCCAATCAAATTTGGTACACTCATTCCTTATGTGACCCTGACCAAAAAAGGTTTATGTGGACCACACCCTATATCCAACGTGATGGTGGCCATTTAAAAAAATATGCAGACGTCCAAAACCTATCCCTGATACTTTTACAAACTTGTCCTAGGGCTCATATCAGATGGACTCCAAACTGAGGCAGCAACATCAGGACATATCTGGGATCAAAAGTTGTTAAAAGAATTTGCATAAGTCGTAGACTAATGAAATTTGGTACAGGCACCCTTTATGTGACCCTAAGCAAAAAAGGGAATACACAATATCACTGATGTGAAGGCAGCCATTTTAAATCTCAGTGTATGATCATAATGAACTCTTAACAAAGCGGACATTCTGAAAGTATAAAAAACCCTGTAACTTTTGCAAACACTGTCGGACTATGACAAACCCAATGTAGCATCTGTGTATTTTGATGAGTTGGACAAAGTGATGTGTGGATTAAAATTCTGTCTTTAAAAATGTCTCTCCAGTGCCCCCTGCATTTATTTCTTTTCAATTTTGTTCATGAATACATATCATATATCACAGAACTCACAAATTGGAAATGACAGAAAAATACAATATTTGACCAATTCAGTATAACGTGCTCAGACATAATGTGTAACAATCATCAAAACTGAACCCTCCATTACGTCAGCTATGGTCTTGATCTAGTATGTCAATGATGTCTGAGAAGAAAAGTCAATATCATTACTTTTATGATAAACTCAAACAGAAGAAAAAAATAATACATATTTTGATGCATCCACACTTTACAGCACTAAAACTGTGACTCCTATTATGGCAAAGCAAAATATATATGTAAATTAAAAGTATTATTTCAACAAAGCAATCCTCCTTTATGTGACACGCATGCGTCTTTTTTATACCATTCAGTCTTATTACAGTAGCCTCTATTTCTAAATAAATAGAGGTACATTGAGTGATTTCAACGGTGGGATTAGTATTAATATAATTATATTAATATTACATGTAAATAGCAAAAAATAACTGATTTCCTTCTGTTTATGGTCCTTGTATATCATTTACATAATTTAAAATGTCTAGAAATCAAATAATAATCATATCTTGGTGTGCATATGAACACAGCTATTGACAGGGATCCAATAGACTGGACAATAACTGCAGTAACCTACAAACATCACATAATAATGCTTTTAATAGCAGGAAAAAGCAATATCAAAGGTGAAAAAGAGGGACAAAGAGATATCTGATTGATTATTGATCATTTGCTCCATACAAGCCAAGCAGTGCTGCCCATGCAACAAACTTAACAGTGACGTGTCCAATGCAAATGTCAATACTAGATCATTTTAAATGAGATAAAGGCTTTGTGTCCAAGACTGAAATTGAATTTGGTATATTTGTTGCTTTATTTTCATTTACGTTTATGCCTCTGTTTCAGAAATAGAGTCATCAATACTTTACAACTAGTTGAAGGTGGACTATGTAGTTCTATTTCTGGTGGGGGTCTGTTATATGTTTGTCTCCATGGAGAAATGATAGCCTTTCCTGCATATTGAACCTTTCTAATCTAATTGTGATTTCTTGGACAAGCATTGCAACTGCTTAATGATAGGATTCTGCATTCCCAAAGTTCACATAGAGAGAACGGAAAACATTTTCAATGGTCCCATTACCAGCTGGCACACATCTACATATCCCAACACCTTCAGTGCATCTGTCTGCTTCTGGACACTTGGACATATAATTCAGTGGTGCTGACTAAATATTGCTAAGTAGAACTTTTATGAACTCTTGTGCCTTAGAAGACAGAGGTCTTTTAAGAAGACACACAAACACTGGTCTAAGAAGTGAGTTTTTTTTCTAATTGGGTTAAGAGTTGAGAGTTAAATATCAAAGTGAGTGACGCACAGGCTCCTATGGTGAGCTGGACTCGGGTTGTTTGGTCCCAGCGGGCTTCCGTATATTTCCCTGCCAAGGTCAAAACTCTGATGCCAGAACACAAGTCTGGTCATATTTTCACCAGGTGCTACAGTGAAGGGAGGGAACCATAGCCCCAGTAGTGAGGTGGATAAAATTATATATGCTTTTATGATATACGTTGAACATGACTTTTGTTATGTCCTTGTCCTAGATTATTATAATCTAGTTATAATCCAGTTCTAATTTAAGTCATATTTAAAGGTGCACTTACTTTTAGAAGCCAGCACTTCCTTGTCTCCATGGAGATGTAATTCCTTTGACTGTAAAATATATGGATGGCAAGGAATTAAACCTATGTATCTCCATGTAGACAAGCAGGCGACCAGGCCAAGTTATAGGTTAGATCTGTGGAGAGGCAAGCCTGCTCACAATAAGAATTTATGTTTTTCAAGGTATTTTTGAGCTATAAAAACCTATTAAGTAAACACAAGATAGATAATACTGTTCAGGCAAAGCAATAACATCTCCATGGAGACAAGGAAATGGTGTGCCCTCCACCAGAAAAGTTACATAGTGCAACTTTAATAAAGAAAGGCACATGCTCTTTTCTTGTTTACTGTGTTTCTATGAGTGGCTCTGATATAATTGAGTCAGTGTCACATGACATTATCTGTTTGGCCTCAGTTTGATAAACGAGAGAGGAGCTGAATGAGCAGTTTTCTATTGATTGTCTCATCACAGCCCTCTTATCTCTGGGTTAGGCTGAGGATAATTTTTTCTTTTGAAAGATTAATGAATTTGTACATGATCCCTGACAAATAAATTAAAAAAAAAGAAAGAAAGAAAGAAAGAAGGAAGGAAGGAAAAAAGAAGAAAGAAAGAAAAAAAAGGAGAAGGAAAGGGAAGGAAGGAAGGAAAGAAAGAAAGAAAGAAAAAGAAAGAAGGAAGGAAGGAAGGAAGGAAGGAAAGAAAGAAATAAAAAGAAAGAAGGAAGGAAGGAAGGAAGGAAAGGAAGGAAGAAGGAAGGAAGGAAGGAAGGAAGGAAGGAAGGAAGGAAGGAAGGAAGGAAGGAAGGAAGGAAGGAAGGAAGGAAAGAAAGAAAGAAAGAAAGAAAGAAAGAAAGAAAGAAAGAAAGAAAATGGTGCACATATGATCAGGGACAAAACTTCAATGAACAAATAACTTTTCAAGCCAGATACTCCTGCAGTATATCAAAACTTGAATTGATATGGGTACATGTTCTGTCCCATATAGCCACTTGTTGAATCACAATGTTAATAATAATAAATTATACATTTATTTGTCTTTTGAGTACCTAAATGAAATAATCATGACTTTAATATTGATCCAAATAATTCAACAGTTTTTGTCCCCCAGTAATGAGGCAGCCCTACTTCCAGTCACATGGGCTGATATCGTGAGCCCAAATGTCAACAATAAAAGGTGCAGATTTTCTGAGTACTTTCTGCCTGTGACCTGTCCTGACATGCCCCCCACTGGTGCCTCCCCTCATGTTCCCCCTCATGCCCCCCCATGTACCAGAGACACAGCTGTATGACCCCCTCTATCTCCTCACCCTCCACACATGCACTCCTGCACCCCTCATCACATTCCTGTCCCGTCTGGGGTCCTGTGTGTCGTAAAGTCCGCCACGCAGGGCTAAATCTCGCAGGATGAACTCATTATCACACATTTATTCTGTTTCTCTTAAGTCCAGTGCTGTTTCTTTGTTCTCTGTGGGTTCAAGCTGTGGGGTGACCATGTACCAAAATGTTCCTAAGTCCAGGCACGAGAAAGACAGTGGGTTATTAAGTGACAGATGGGAAATGAAAGACATCTTTATAGTAAAACTAATAAACATTTCTGTGTCAACATTTAAATGAATGAGTTGTGTAAGTCATGCAGTCAATGAAACTTCTGGACATGTAGATCAACCACACAGCAACCCTATAGATCAACCCTACAGCACTGTAAAGCAATGTTAAATGTGATTAAAATAGTAAATAAAACAACCTTGCAATTTTAGAGGAACTGCTTTACCACTGAGCCACTGCTACTGTCACTGCTACAAGCAACTCCAGTACAATTACAAATCGAGTTATAATGCAAGAACAAGGTTGTTAAAGCCACTTTGAGGTAAGGCCATCATAATTATAAACAGTCTTAGGAACTGACAGGTGCATTGCTTATGAGAAACAAGTACCAACAGTAAGTACGCACTGCATGTACGCCCAGGCTCACTGCTAATTCTACAAAAAGTCTGGATCCCCAACAGGAGGTACGATGAAGCCATGTTTTTAGTAAAAGCATTTATTAATTAATTGTAATAACAGAAGAGCGGCACAACATATTATGAACTGATCGACTTAACATGTGACTATGAGGGTTTCGAATAATGAATTACACATGTGGAGAGGACTAAGTCTATACAAATTGTGAAATGAAGATAACGTTCAAATAACTGTGTGCATTAACAATACAAACATGACACAACATTTTCTTCAGCCTAAATGTATTTCTCTTAACTCACTTTTTGAATGATTTCATATTCTCTGTTTTATGCAACGTCTCCTCTGACTTTGGAATACAGTGCTTTATCTCTTATTAAAATGCCAAATGGGCTGTCTAGCTTTCTTACAACTAACGCTAACATTTTACTAAATCTAAATTGTTGTAAAATATCTTTTATTTTCTTTACGTTGAAAATTTTATATAGAACTTCCAGAAAAAGTAACTACCTGTACTTGAGTAACTTCTTTACTTCCACTCAATTTATATTCTTGTGTCATTAATTCAAGTTATATTGTTTGGTTACTATAATATACGTTTACAGCGATATAATTAGGCTACTCTACCTACCTCTAGTCGGTCATGTAATCTCATTCTCCTTAATAAGGCTTGTGAGTAATACCTATAAAACTACAGCATGTACAGAAAAGTTAACCCGCTCTGATTCTTTGGAGCCTGTGTTTGTGCAGACTGGATCACTGCAGATTAACATGCACAAGTTTCAGTAGGCTATTTGGACCAAGTTTCTTACAACTCAAAAGCTTTAAAAGTACAACAGAAACTGGCATAATGTGGCTTGGAGTAGTTGACACGTCCTTTGTGTTTTGGAGCGGCTCTTATCTCTCTCTCATCAACATGTGGTGACATCTCCCCTTCACTCAGACAGAACTACAGTGGGACAGAGGGGACAGTGTTCCAATGAGAGCCCTGCCTACGCCTCTTTTCTCTCCACTCAAATCCTAAACATCGCGTATTAGCCCCTACCAGAGCTGCAATCAACAGATTAAACCAGGTATTTACAATATGAATATTCAATTAATTAACTATATAGGTGGAGGTAGGTTTGAATTTAGTGGCTTCAGTTTTGGATATCCGTGATTAGAATGTTCACTTTGCTGAGTATGTTATAGGAAAACGTTATGTATAGCTGAACAGAAGAGCATTTGAAAGTTTGTTCAGAAGGCAAAAAGTAAAACATGTGTTGCGCCTGATAAAATTAACAGATCAATAGTACAATACAATACACAATATCATAGCATTGATGTAACTAAATGCTGAAGCAAGTACATTTTTCTGTATAGTGTCAATGCAGCAATGGACTGTAAGTGAAAGGAGTTAAACTTCACTAGACATGCAGTAGAAGAGCAATGCAATAAGAGAACTATTGGTAAACCATCTCTGTAATTATGTCCTAATGACTGTTTTGTGAGGGAGGGTGGGATACTAGCCCCCCAGCTGTAGACTGGCATCAAGAATACTGTCACTATTGTATATGTTTGGTCACTATGTATGCATGTCTTGCATTAATTAATTAATTCATTAAATAGATAAATAAATAAATACAAGATAATAATAATAATAATAATAAAAATAATAAAAAAAATAAGAATACTATGTTTGGCAAGCCAGAGTGGTGAACACTGAATAATAGATTTTACATGGCAAATAACACCAGGGGCCACGTTGTCTAAAGTTGAATGAGCAAACAGTCTTAACAACTTAAAAGTAATATAAACTTACACTTTCTGGGCATTTTATATAGTATCTTTGATTATGCCAACTACATAAGCCACTTCCAAAAAAATAAAATAAAATAAAATTTTAAAAATCCAAATACTGTTTTCAAACATATCTTAATGAAACATGCTTAGGCCTGCTTATTTTGAAGATCCTCGTGTGCATTTGCAGTTGATTTGATGTGTTTTGAGCATAGGTGCGCTCGTGCGGGACTCACGCTGGTTGGATGGATGAGCGGCAGCGGCAGCAGAGAGAGCGGGATGAGGACCACCACGAGCAGCTTCCTGGCCCTCCACAGCTTCCGGAACAGATCCATCCTCGCAGCGGCCTCCAACCTCATGAGTAACCCGGCTCTGGAGAAGCAAATGCGGCTATGATTCTGAACACGAAGCGGTGTACCTTCTCCAGGATTTAGCGCCAAAGGTGAGGCCCTCAGAGGTTTTCAGGTGAGAGCGCGTGTCTGGACTTGAGTTTATTTTAAAAGTTGAATGTGTTTGATGGGTGCTCCATGCAGTTTGAAATTTCTTTAAGTGTTAGTGTGTGTTGTGTGTGTGGTGAGTGAGTGCGAGGGTAGAGGAGATGCAGGTGAAGTACTGGGGTTTTAAATGGCCCGATAAATATGTTAATTAGGCCCGACCTAAACTGAAACCCCGTGGACCAATCAGAGGCGAAGGCATGTGCACGCGGACAGTGCGTGGGTCACTGGTGCCGGTTCTTGAGTATAGAGGATTTAACTCTTGACGCACAGAGCTTTTTGTAACTAGCCTATCATTTAAACTGGAATAGAAACATTTCAAGAAGAACACAATAAATGCATTTGTGTTAAGCCTATATATTTAAAACTACAAAACCTAAACATAACACGTAGCACATGGAATTGGGCCTCCCAATGATTGATGTTTACTCTAGGTTAATTAGATTAGATAATTTGATGTCTAAAGCCCAATTTATTTGATTTTATGTTTTTATTTATTTATTTTACAAGATATTGCTAACGCACTACGACATGCAATCTACTGATACTGCAAAAAGTAACCACTGTTATACCACCTACAATTATGTAAAATGACAAGTGTTCATTCAGTGATAACTACATCCAAAGAGTACAAAAGTTCCCTTATGCGCTAAGGAGCACATTTGGTAGCATCAGGGCAGTGGCTGGTGCAGCACACTGCCCTCTCGTGGTTACGTGTCGTCACTGCAGCCAATGGCTGGGTTTTTCAAAATTGTGCTGTATTTGGGTAGTACAACCAATATTTAACTGAACATTTGTACCTCCTCACCACTTGAAATTAAGCAGACAGATTGTATGCTTTTCAAGAGTCAGAAAGACCAAAATGTACAGGCAAAAATCAACATTACAGTCAAATATGCAAAGCTATATTTTGAGGAGTTTATCTTCTGGTAAGAATGCATCTGGATTAGAATTTATTGGGCCAGGCTCCCTTATATCTGAGGCCATAGCAACGATCAGGAGGTAGATCTCTGTTTTCAATTTTCCTTGTGCAGAGTTAAGTAAATCCAAAGGTCATATTCCTGAGGTTTCTGAGGTTACAACACTTTTGAGCCCGAACATAAAAGCGCTGTTTGTGAGCAGTGGGTCACATGATCAAACTTCATGTTTGTCTCCAAACACTCTGGTCTTTTCTATTGTATAACCAGGATTACAACAAGGCTCAGACAAAAGCTCAGACTCAAATCTACTAAAGTGTGAAGACTGGCAACAAATGTGTGAATGAAAAAAGATTATACTATACTATAAACACCTTATCATTCTGACAGATTTTCCCCCAAATAAATGTTCGATCCTTTGGAGTTTGAAGCTGACACTGCATGCAGATTTACGTCACTTGTAAATGGTAACAAGTTTTTTGGTTAAATTTAAGGAGTTAAAGTTGAGCATTTATTGTGCCTTGACAATTCCCATTGTAAAGTTGAAGCTATTATCACAAAAAATATATTTCTAGGTGGAACGCATATACAAAGAATATTAAAATTGTACAAATGATGTCTTATTTCTTTAGTTGTCGGTTTGATGTATAAACTGATCTGGAGTCTTCTCAAAATGGGCACTGGTTGATTTGTTGATGTTTCACCTGCCCAGAAGCTTAATAGTCGCATGGTTGATTGTCACATAACAAACTGAAATAAAGAAAGAAAAATTCAAATGTTGGAATTTTAACTGGGCAGAGAATTTATTTGCTGAAATATTTAAATTTTGATTTTTGAAATTATGTGATTCATTTGAAATGGTTTGATTTTGATGTTCTTTCAAATTAAATTTAATGCATATGCAAAATAGTGTGGATCTCAGGAAGAAAAGGATCAAAAATTAAGAAAAAAAAATCCTTTAGCCCTTTAGTACAAAATATGCACTGTGTGAAGCAACGTGCCTATTTAAAATGTGATGACACAACAGATCCAGTAGATGGTGCTACAGGTTTTTCTCTATTTCTCTATTTCTTTATGTATCTCTTTCTGGCTAGAGATGAAATATGTTAATGTAAAAATAGGTCAATTATGTCTCCAGTTTTATTGGCATGTTAAGAGGCAGAAACGACAAACAACCTGTGAAATTACTGATGAAAATTATATAACAAAAGATATAACAAAATGTTATTTAATATAACTCACGTAAATGTTTTTGTGGACTGGCCATGGGAACAATACTCCATTGCAACCACTGGAGAAACACAGGCCACTTTTTCAATATGATAACTAGACTGTGCTGCTAAGAGATTTTCCCCTGGATTGGAGTTTTAATCCTTAAAAATAACCATGTTCTCTCAGATCGAACTGCCCTATGTCAGGATTCATTCCTGGTTTAGCCTTTTCCCCTCTCCTCCCCTCTGTGTCCTCCCTGGGAGTGGTTTGGCTGCTGGCACACCTGTCTAATATCAACTACTCATCAGCTGCAGTATAAGACGCATCGCTCCTCACCCACTCATCCCGAGGTCATTGTTGGTACTTCTACTGTTAAGTATTGCTTGCTCTGAGCTTTTTGAAATCTTTTGAATACTTTTGTGAATGTGATTTTTTTTTTTTTTTTTTTTTCTTACCTGTGTCCAGATGCCAGCTACTATCCTGCCGGCCTTGTAATACTGCTTGCCTATCATCTCCCACAAATCTGCTCAACCTGCAAGATCTCAAATAATATACTTGTTACTAACTTACCTGCTGTCTCATCCTTCTGGATCATTGTACACTGTGACACCCTCACCACTTCAGATTAGGATTTTCCCTCAAAACAGCTCATGTATCCAAAGTCCAATGGCACAATCTGACTTCTTAGAGTTGATCCAGCAGCACCAGGCAAACAAGCTGCTACAGTTCAGATAAGACGTGATCCTTCGTCCTCAGCCTCCATATTCTCAGGTACATATTCAGGAGGCCTACATGTGTGCAAGATATGATTACTGGACCCTTTTGCTTCTAGAATTTCCATGGTAGACCATTGGTCATTATAAACTCAAAACTCTGTACTGTAAGCTCTTGATTGGTTTTGGTATGTTTTACAACAGATGCCTGTAGTGTGGGTCTGGCATCTTTATTATTTATAAAGCGACTGTTGGTATAACTTTTACATTTTAATGTTACAAATGCTTGAAACAAATGATGAATGCAATTTATTTATTGTAACACTTGATCAGTACCTAGGGGTACTTTTTTTTAGTTAGATTATTTTGATTTTTTGGTGGCAGTATGAGCTTCCAACTACCATCAAATACATAGTCACATTCATTAGTATCTTGCTCAAAGACCTAGCAGTAAATTAGTCAAATAATCCTACAAGCACATCTCTAGATGGACAGTTACTACTTTTATTTGTATTGTTTTGGCTGCACTTTGCTATTTGTTTAATTATTTGGTCCAATTAGTGTCACAAAACTGACGGCAATACTCTTTAAAAAACAAATTCAAAGCAATTTACCATATGCATTTGAAACATATATAAACAACCATGATGATATACTTCAAATACTCAAACCCTCATCAATATAGATTTTTCTTATTCATGTAAGGTTATGGTTTACATTTCTGCCTGCGTGCAGTTATTTTGAGTCTGTTATGCACTATAGAACTCTTACTGTATTCTTGTCCTCTGAGTGACTCCTGTAGAACTAAGTCTCTCACTCTCCCTGGTTTTGGCTCAGAATGGAGACAGGTCCTGTGGAGAGACTGTGGGCGGTCTAAACCTACAGAACTGGTTTAAGTCCTGGTTGGATCCCGATGCGTCTTGATTCAGAACAGATTTATCTGTCTGAATCCTTGTTTCTAATCTGTCTCTTTGCATGTGTCCTAAATGAAAGGTTGTACCTCATTTTTATCTTTAAACTTAGAAGTAGCATCTACTGTCTAGGGCACTATGTAACCTGCTTGTCTCCATGGAGTTATTGTTTAGCTTGGAATTTTCCAAAGTATGTTGTTATCTATCTATCTTGCATTTATTCAACTATTTCTTATAGTCAGATCTAGTCAAAAACACTTAGCATTTGTTTCTACTTCGACCTTATGTTTGTTCTGCCCTGATGCTGTTATCTGAAGGACAGTGGAGGTGAAGGTGGAGCAGAGGGTTGTGTGTGGATTAGACCCTTCTGAGCCTGACCCAACACCAGCCTCATAATCCCTTCTGCGGCCTCTGCACTGCACTGGGGTCAAAGCTAGGGTGGGGCCGTGTCATATTGCTGGTGATACATCCTGACATTATGTTTATGATATTACATTTGGAATATCATGATTTAATTGTGTGTGCAGGCCCAGAGCAACTGAATTCCCTGCAGTTGCAAGGGGAGATAGATTGTGGCTAATTTATACCACTATAGCATCTTAAACACCAACTGTGGAGGCTCTGCAGAGGCTACAAACTCACAAAGAAAAGAGAATATGTGAGTGGAAGCAGAATTGATAGCTATAACTTAAATAGCCAAAGTACAAATATTATAAAAGCCACCTGCAAACAGCTTTGGGTGTTTTGTCGTTTGTATTAAATAGCAATTTTTTGCCTTTATATTGTAAGTATTTAATTTTATTCTTTGTATTCTGCACTCCTCTGTAGTGAAAAATACTAGTATTCTATCACGAAATGGTCAGTGAGCCTCCCACAGCTTTAGTGAGTGAGCAGTGACTCAGAGGTGTTATATAACTGTGGGTATAATGTGCTGCCACTTCCACATCAGAGGATATCACAGCTGATGAGAGGGTCAGATAAACAGCTATCAGTCTGAGCGGCACGTGTGCTAGACAAAAGACCAATGATCTAACTGCAATTACATGGGTTTTCCTTTCGTATACTTTAATGAACCCTCAAAAATGTACTGTCAACACAATTGTTTGTTTTATAATTAATGTGTAGATAAACTGAGAATGACGATGAAGCAGATCAGTTTGAAACATCAGTGTGCTAACATCAAACTCCACTGCCATTGTGCAGCACTCGGTTATGATAACTGCACTGAGTATCATGTTTTGCTCTCAAGTATTTTGTACAGTGCAACATGCCATCAGCACTGACATCAAATTCAACCACTCTTTACTTCTTTGTGCATATATTTATGTGCATATTTTTTTATTTCAGTCTACACAGTATAACACTTTCAGTTTGTCCCCTGTGGTAAATTACACATTGCATTTAGTAAATATCTAATCTAAGATCTTTTTACCATTTGTAATTGAGAAAACTTTCATATTTAATGTCACTACATCTGTAAGTTAAAGTAAAACGCATGTAAATGTATCCAATGTGCTCTGAGACTGACTGGTGGTGATCGCAAAAGGTTGTCTGCACAAATTGGCTGCCTTGCTTCTGTCAGTCTACCCCAGGGCAGCTATTGCTACAGAAGTAGTATGGACAGTGAAAGAATCGTGAATGAAAAATGTAAAGTGCCTTTGAAGATCTGGAAAAGCTTTATAGACTAACACATTATTATATGTACAGTAGTCATGTTAATGGAATGGAACTCTCACATTTGGATGAGCAACATTTCACACCTATATAAGTAGTTTGTCCACAAATCAAAGGGAAAATTTTAAAAAATCAGAGGACTGCGCTTGGACTAGTATTTCATTACTTATTAAGTGTGACCAGTGTGAATGAAATGGATGCATTAGTGATGAAAGCCAATCGTTATATCCCATTTACGTTGTATATTGAACCATGTCGCAGTATGATGTTCACTGCGGACACTGTGGTCTCAAAGCTGCCGGCTTTGTTGTTGTTGTTAAATTCAAAGAGACATTATCACTAAGAGCAGATTCTCTCACATTAGATATTCATTGTCCCTGTTTAAATAAATGTTTAGGCTGCTTTAGTTCTGAAGCATTGGTATTGAGCTCAAATGAGGTGGTCAGATGCAAGACAAAAGTGTGTTCTTTTATGAGGAGAAAGTTGAAAGTTGTTAATGTAACATTCACTGCATATCCATTTGTCCTGTGTTTGTTCCTGTGATTGTATCTTGGCTCATGACGTCAGTGTTGTCCAGTCTGTGTCTGTTATCGCCTCTTTGCTCTTCTTTCCATTTCCTCTATTTCTGGTCCAAATACATCAATAATTCATATGGGACAGTGATGCAGGGAGGACTCCACATCACACCTCACTCACCTGTGGCACTGAGCAGCACCAGAAGGAACATGCTCACGTTTTACTACACATGAACTTAGAACTCAGTGATACAGTGAGAAAAATGTGAACAAGATCTCATCCCTGTGATGCTCTGCTATTCCGATCATATTGTGATTCACCATTTCACCATTTAATGCACCTCTATGCTCAAACACTTCTTCCCACCTAGACCTATTTCTCCATTTAATTAGCCTATATAAGGGTCTGAGTGACTGACAGCTGAATTTAACCCAGCATAGTGAATAACTGGCAGAGAACATGGCACAATATAAGACTAATGCATTGTTATAATTACAATATATTTTAATAGCATGTTGATTCAATCTCTGTTTTTGTACCCCTAAGTAATGTCATGGGCTACTTACAACTTGGGACTGATTTATGCAATATTTCATCAGCCAATCTAACTGTTATGCTTCTCTGCCAAAATTATGATTGTAATCTATGTATTGTCATTACTTGGATCTAGACAATGTATAGATCATTGCATGAATAAAAGCATCTACGGAAGTTTTAAGTCTTACTTGTGCTGTATGAAGTACATGTGAGAGTTATTTTCCTGGTGAACTTATTTCAACTGTGCACATGCCAATCCAGCAGTGAAGTCAGCAGACAGAAACTGTGTGTGAGAGGGGTAGAGAGAGAGAGCGAGAAAGAGAGAAAGAGGGAGAGAGGGAGGCAAATAGGAATATACTGACTTAGTGCAGCTCAGTGTTACGCAAGAGCTCAGCTGGAGATAAGAGAGGAGAGAGAGGAGGAGAGAGAGAGAGACGAGGCGAGTGAGAGGGCGATCGAGAGAGAGGAGAGAGAAAGAGAGGAGAACGCTAGACCAAAGCTGCGAACAGGACCACTCTGTTTGAGCCTCTCATGCATGCACTTACTAATCCTGATATTTCTCTTTGCAGAATCATGAAGGCATAACCAAAATGGACCTATCTTTCTGCACTTAAGGAATAGCCAACATCTTCTGAAAGGGATGGGGCTTTGAATTCCATATTAAACTTTGAATATGGCACAGATGTCTTGCAAACTGGAACCAAAGAATGTTTGGACATGGAGGGGTGTCATACTTCTGTTTTGGGTGCTAGCGATGGTGAATGGATCTACGGTAAAGCAAGAGGAAAACCAGGAGGACCCAAGGGTGACAGCAGCCACCCTGTTGTTGAATGAGGACTGGACAGGGACCACGGTGCAGTTACTACCGGACATGCAGACAGAGACTCAAACTGAGGGGGTCACTGAGGAGCTGATGGAGGGAGAGGTGGAGGTGGTGACACAAGGAAGGGCTCCCAAGAACTACACAGGTAAGAGGCGTGTGTGAGGTGTGTTAATAAAGTTATATGTTTGAAAACTACCTCTTCATAACTTGAATTGTATGGACAGAGATAGGCCTATATTTCTAAATCAGATGAAACTTTACATTTTTTTCTGTATTGTGATCACTAATTCTAACTGTAGCTAGAAAGTAACTAGCTCAGTTAGTAGTGTGTTTGTCCACGGATCTGAAGGCTGGAGGTTCGAATCCTTTTCAACGTAAAAATTATCGGCTGAGCTGAGCGGTCAGATCCACTGACCCACAGGTTGGTGTTACAATTCCAGCTCCCACAGATAAATGCTGCCTTCCTTGGGCAAAACACTTAACCCACTTTGCTCAAAGTGTCTGCATACATTGGTGTATGAAGTGTCTGCATACATTGGTGTATGAGTGTGTGTGAATGGGTGAGTGGTTCCTTTCATTCTACTATTCGGTTATTGCAGCTCATGCTTAACAATATTGCAACTTCAGAATCTTTTTTGGGTGTAATCCTTGCTTACGGTTATTGTGTCAGTAGCAAAAAATACTTTATATTTTATTCAGGAATATATCAAACGTTTTTATCATGACAAATCTAAACAGAGAGTATGAGGACAATACAGTTCTAGTGCTGTGATTCTTAACCATAGGGCTGGGGGCTCAAGTAAGGCCGGAGGCACCTCCTTGAGGGCCCACCCACCATAGAATATAATGCATATAATATGAGATTGGGCCCCGGCTTACTTTGTACAGAAAAAAACGGGCCCAGCAATTGAAAAGGTTAAGAAACCCTGTTCTAGTTTTTTAATATTCCTATCAGCCAAATCAATCCAAGAAAATACTCTGCCTCTTATGTGTGTAGAGAACAGCATATTTGGATTTCATTTGTCCCGAGTTTTGTGATTCTATGGAGGGGAAATACTAAGCCTATTGCACAAATGGTAAAACTCACAACTATTATTGAGTAATGCACACAAATAAATATACAATCAACAAGAAGAGTAGCATTCATGTGTGAACTGAATATAACATAATATAACATAATATACACTGGTCACACCATAAAGCGAGGCAAGGTCAGGTAAGTTCATTTGTTGATGACAATTCATACTCAAAGGTGTTCACACTGTTAGAGAGAAAACTGAAGTGCGTACCGGGTGTTTGGAAAGGCCTTTTCATAATTTCCATCACTCTGCTCAAAAAACTTTCTTATGCTTTGCTTACTTTTTGCTTTTCCAGGAAAAGACAAAATGCATATCACTATAATCCGCTCTCATCTGGCAGCTATTTCAGTATGAGCTTTTGGGTATAAATGAAACTCACCTCTGGGCATTACAAGCACTGTAGACTTATATTTTAGAAAGTTGGACTTTTTGCATGACTTGGTAGATTTGAGCAGAGATTTTCAATTTCATGCCCTAGTACAGATTACTGGTTCTACTAGTGTCTTTTTTTTTTTTTTAAACTACTAGTGTTTTGTTTTGTGTTTTTTTAAAGCTTGAAAGTTTTGAAATGTCCTTATTTATTTATTTTAATATCTAGTATCTTAAAATATATATATTTACACTTTTCAATCCTGGTTTGCATAGTTTAATTTGAAATCTATCTCTTTGACCTGTAAATATTTGTGTCCCCTGATGCATTAGCAGGTGTGATGTTGGTATATGGTTGTATGTTTGTGATTTTATGACCAGAGAGCCTTTTAGGAATAAATTCAGTTGATTGACTGATATAACAAAAGTCAATTACTAGTTAAGTCCTGTTTATAGCCTTGGGTAAGGCCTACTTGGAAAAAAAAGCTACTCTTATATAAAAGGTTTGAACATTGATTTAGGTTAGCCACCATGACTTTGATGCATGCTTAGGTGGTAAGTAATGCAATGAAATGTAAATTGTGTGTCATCCATACATTTACCTTCACTACTACTGCATGCCTTGGCCTCTTATGATGTTGAGGTGTGGCAGCTCATCCTGGTAATGAGCATACTTAGAGCACAGCAGCTGGTCTAATTAGAGCTGTGTAGAGCTGAGTAGTAGTGAACCGCTCCATATGGTTCTTCTCCACTTTACCCCAGAGAAGTGTGACTGTGAGGTCAGGAGCAGGTAGTTTACCCACTACTGGAATAATTGACGTAGAGTTTTGGTGTATACATGTAAGTTGCAATGGAGTTAAGTGTTGGGGGTGTTGTGTGACAATACAGTTTTAACATGATAGAAACAAAAATTGCACAAGACATTGAAGAGACATGCAAGCAGAAGCTAAAGAGACCAGAGTGAGAAGGAGGAGTAATTAATGTACAGGTGGACAGGAAGTCATCAGCATCATCATCATCATCATCATCATCATCATCATCATCATCCTAATCTCTTTATTTCCAGACTAATAACTCACATAACAAGTCAGCCATTTGTTGCATGATTGTGTAAACATACACTAATATTTTGATCCTAATCTTCTGATTGGTGCCAAACATTGTCTATATGTTCAATATGGGAACGCTTCCCACTTACACCAATATCAATACTTGACACAAAATATGGCCTATCATCCTCACTAAACCTGAAGAAGAAGAGTTCACTGAGTCTTTTTGTTACATGAACCTATACATCATCATGAGATTCTAGTGTTGCCTTCTTGCATTTGCCCCATAATGAAGGTGGACTTTTACACTGTGTGAAAGCAATTTAGAACAATGTCTTTCTTTGTGCTTGTGTCAGATTACCTTAATGATGACATGACATCAGTGTTTATTTTACAGGTTAGAAAAGCAGACTATTGAACTAGAACAATACAGACGAACAGACAGAGCACCGCAGAGACAAAATGGACTCATCTCTAAATCACTTAACCTTAACCTCTTAAATCACCCGACCTGTTCAGTCTGTAAGGAAAGTTCAAATAAAACATCATTATGACATTTGTGTTTGCTCTATTGTGCTCCTTCAATGAAAGCCCTTGGTGAAGTTACTGGTCACTGAACTGAACTGTGTTGTTGATGTTTAGAGTTTTGAAAGTCAAGCAGACTCATGTGGGTGAGAGGAGACAGCTGGTGAGACGTTCAGAGACAAAAGGTTTTGTCTGAGCTTTGGCCATTGTAGTTTGCATGGCTTCACCTTCAGATTCAAACTTTCTCCTCTGTCTACTCCCACTCATTGTTCTCACTTTATAACTCCTACACATTTGTTCAGCACCAGCCTACAGTAAAATATTTTGATAACAATTCATCTACATCTCACTTCCTACCACTCATTTTCTCACTTCTCATTTCATGTTATTCTGCTAGTGAAAAATATATACATCTAAAATATTTCCTGTAATTTTCATAAAGGCACTGAAACAGATTTTGCACAAATGAGCCTCACTTAAACATAATTTTGTCTCTATATACAATGTAATGTTGTCATATAAAGGCGTTCTTCATTGCACTTGTCCTGTGACTGCATAATAGCTCTAATAGCTTAAGCATCATAATATAAAATTATGTTATAAGCATCCCAATTTCTTCTGTACCATTTGGGTATGTTGTCTCATTTTCACAATATTCACAGTCTCTCTTTTCTCTCTCTTTCCATTTCACCTCCGGTCTCTTTCTCTAAAACCTTCAAATCAGGCTAGAAATCTTGGTGTAATAATGGACTCAGACTTGAACTTTAACAGCCACATCAAATCAATATCATCTGCAGCTTTTTACCATCTGAAAAAACATTGCAGAAATCAAAGGTATACTGTCAAACCAACTTAGAAAAGACTATTTGTCTCCAGTAGGTTAGACTACTACTGTAACAGTCTGCTCATTGGCCACTCCAAATGAGCGTTAAGACAGCTGCAGTACATCCAGAATGCTGCAACTTGGGTCCTGACTAGAACTAGGAAGTACGAGCACATAAGTCCTGTGCTCAGGTCTCTGCACTGGCTCCTGTGGCTCAGAGAATAGACTTAGAATAGAGTAGAGAATAGACTCAAGCAGGCCTAGCACTGAAGTACATCTCTGACATAGTGCCATATGAACCATGTCGCACTCTGAGGGCTTCAGGGACCGGCCTCCTGCTGTTGCTCAGTTTCAGTTTTTATGCAGCTAAAACCGTGAACAATCTTCCTGTTGATGTGAGACAGGCCTCTACTTTGACAATGTTTAAATCCAGCTCAAAACAGTTTCTCTTTAGCTGTACATTGACTGAAAAGTTCCATTCTGCACACAATTTTATGATGATTATTTAGTTGTACATTTGTTGTACTGTGATTTTAGTGTTTTTGTTCTGTAACACTTTGAATTTCCTATGATTGATACAAACATACATTTATCATGCCTCTCTCTCTGTCTTTCTATCTCTCCTTTACCTCACCCTCCCCCCCCCCACCCCCCCCCCCCCTCCTCTCCCCCCCCCCCCCCCCCCCCCCCCCCCCCCCCCCCCCCCCCCCCCCCCCCCCCCCCCCCCCCCCCCCCCCCCCCACCCCCCCCCCCCCACCCCCCCCCCCCCCCCCCCCCCCCCCCCCCCCCTCTCCCTCTCTGTCTTTCTCTTCTCTCTCTCTCACGTGCTCTCTTTCTCACGTGCTCCACCCCAAAGACCCTCTGGGCAGACAGAAAATGCTGCGCTCACGTGCCTAATGCTCCAATAACACACACATTCAAACCAAAGCAATCTTCTTAAAGGTTTACACAATAATCACAGTTGCTCTTTCATACGTGTAGCTGTGGGCTGGACCTGGGGCAGTGCTGGAATAAGGACTTTATTTACCAAAAACAGGTGATCGCCCCGGATACATGCAGGAATTAGAGCAAAGATTTATGGGAAATGTGTCCAAATCGTCCAAATCACTGAGATGTGATTAATATGCCAGTCCAAAACATGTGTGCAGAGGTTTAAAGACCTTAGAGACAGCAGACAGAAAACAGTTGAGATACTTTTAATAATAGAAGTAATAGCGTCCGGAATAATTATTCAAGTTAGAATGGGAAGAATTGGGCAAATATAGTGTGATGGAAATGTATGTGTACTCATGTTGTGAAGAAAATATTCTTATTATATGCCTTTGTATACATGGATTTGATCTGTGTGAAGCCTGTGGTACCTGTGGTCTTTCTGGTGGTTGGTGAGATTTTTAGCAGTTAATGTGTTTTATTCAGTCAGTTTTATTCACATTTTTGTTCCCCTCTTTGTCTTTTTGTTATGGACTTAGTTTGGATCTGGTGGTACTTCATGGTAGTTCATATAGATATAGAATAAACAACATTGAAAAAGTACAAGATCCCAAAAGGAGAAATGACTTCAAAAATGATCTCAGATGTTAACACAAAGCATTCACTTATAAACTTATTCCCAGTTGTAAAAGTAACAAAAATGTTTCAGAAAGTAAGAGTACAGGTTATTGTGAAAAGAAATAAAATCATGTTTATGAGGCTAATGATGCAAAAGCTCCAAGATTGAGCTAATCCCTTCAGAAAATTTTAAAGGCATGAGTCAAACACAATTACATTCAAATACATTTTGAAAACTAGCTGAATTGTGTACTTATGGTTATTGAAAATTACACGTGTTTCTTTGTACTTTTTTTGTCAGTCTGAAGCCCAGAGAAATAGAGTGGGTCATGTCAGGAAGGGTGAAATACCAAATTAATATGCAAATCACTGCACAATAGGAGGCAGATGGTTTGCTGGAGTGACCTTGGAGGAAAAGACAGGAAAAACTGAGACATTGGACTTGTACTGAAATAAAGGCTTTTCACTCATTGAGTATATCTATCTGCATTTCAATATATGAATATATTAAATAAATAAAAACATAAATAAAATAAATAAATAAATAAAAAATCTCATCCTCAAGTGGTCTCATCCCTTCTTCCATGCTCGGGACCTCTACCAGAGGCCTGGGAGCTTGAGGGTTCTGCGCAGTATCTTTGCTGTTCCTAGTACTGCACTTTTCTGGACTGAGATGTCTGATGTTTCTTCTGGGATCTGCTGTAGCCACTCCTCCAGTTTGGAGGTCACTGCTCCTGTGCAGCCAGGATGAGTGCCTCTGTGCTGTCCTTCAGTCCAGCTCTTTCAAGCCATTGGTAGAATTTTTTTATATTAGCCACTTCAGTTATGTTCCGGTGGTACATACCATGCAGGGGCTTGTCCTCCCATGATGGTTCCTCCAGCACCTCTTCCTTTGCACACCATTGTTTGAGACATTTGCAGAGCACATCATCTATTGGGGCCTTGTTCTGGATGTACTTATGGATCTCGGATGTTTCATCCTGGACTGTGGCTCTCATACTCATTAGTCCTTGGCCTCCTTCCTTACGGCTCATGTACAGTCTCTGGGTGCCAGATTGTGGATAGAACCCCCTTTCAGGTCTTAACGTCTGTGGTCTATATCTCCTCATTTGGCCAGCTTATGATTCCTGCTGGGTAAATGATTACTGTACAATCGCTTTCAGTGCGGCATTCACATCTTCTAGGTGACTATTAGATGGTACTTCACTTAGCCTCTGTAACTGGCCTACACACGCATGCACACACATGTACGCACCGCACGCACGCATATATATATTATATGGATATAGGCATATATATATATATATATATATATATATATATATATATATATATATATATATATATATATATATATATATATATATATATATATATATATACATATATATATGTGTTGTATGTACAGCAGTATATATATATATATATATATATATATATATATACACACACACACACACACACACACACACACAATTATATATATATATATATATATATATTATATACATATTATATACACACACACATATATATATATATATTCATATATATATATGCGTGCGTGCGGGTGCGTACATGTGTGTGTGTGTGTGCGTCCAGTTACAGAGGCTAAGTGAATACCATCTAATAGTCACCTAGAAGATGTGAATGCCGCACTGGAAAGCGATTTAAATTGGACAAAAATGTGTTTACAGCAGTAATATCAGAAATACATTTGATATTTATTTTTGTGCTGTATCATTTTTGCTGCTGTTCATTTTCCAGGAAATAATTCTCGACCCCATATTCCCTCATTTATGCCGACTTAAATTACTCATGTCTGCAGCTGCAATCCAATACGTGTCTAAATGTTCTCTTATATTGTTTTTATACTGTACTATGGTCTACTAGTGACCCATTTTAAAGGGCCCATATTACACTATTTTCTCATCTATGTTATGATGTTCCCTCGTCAAAAACATACATACCTGGAGTTGTGTTTTGTGTTTCATTCACATATGTTTAACACACAAACTCTGCAATTATGCAGAGTTGCAATTATGCAGGGTTTTGTGGGTTCTTCTTTCAAACTGAAAACACTGTTCCATCTGTGATGTCATGTGGTAATACAGGTGCTCCACTGTGTTTTTTTTACTCTCATACACCTGCACTAGAATCATTTGAATGATTTAAGCCTTTTAAATTGCCAATCTCTACTGAAACTGAAGATAAAAGGTAGCTGTTAACTTGAAAACTACCACTTCATGACATCACAAGGAGGAACAGAGCATTCTGAGCTTTGGAGACTAATAATAAAGGATTACTCAAACATGTGAATAAAACAAAACACAACTCCGGGTATGTTTTTGATGAGGTAGCAACGTTCTAACATGGCTTAAAGCTCACAAGAGTCAATTTTGTGTAATCTTTAAGTCTCAGGTCAGTGGAGAATATACTGTGCATCTGCTTCACAGTCGTTTACAGGCCTTTTAATATGGTTCATGTGCAACGCATCCATTAACCTAGATGAAATTCTCTGTTTAATGTATGTTTTAAATGCACAATGGTCTAGGGAATGAGCACAAACGCGTTTAACATACCGTAGATTACTCCACTTTAGATTTATTTACACCAGTGCAGTAATTGTTGTGGATGTAGAGTACGAGCAGAGTGGATTTTCTCTTATGGGAATAATGGCATTGACAAAGATATGGAAAGCAAAACATAATTTCATTGAATAAAGATCATTCAATTTATTTGTGTCGAGCCCAACTGCTCAGTTTCAGATGACATCTCTACACTCTATAGACCAATATTAGTTAATGCAGATGGAGGACTGCTAAAATTTAATGTAATACAGTGAGTTTGTGGGTCTCTTTTCTAATAGAAATGATCAGGCTCAACATTTGTACTTTACCTTTCCGATATATCATGACAAAACACAATATTATCAATAGGGAAAACTGGCTCTTGCTCCCCATCTGGATCATCACATTCTACAATCTGAAAAACACCAATATCACAATAGCAGTCAGGGGCTTCACAAAATCTTACCATTAGAAAAAGCTAGAAAATCAGACATGGCGTGAGAGATAGTCACCACTCTGTATGTGTGGATGTCTGGACTATGGCTACTCTTAATCCATGACTCAGACAAAGTGATCACTGTACGTATGCAGTGATCTTTAGAGCTGTAACGCTAATCCGCATCTCGATGACATTAACCCAGTGTAACTCCACAGTCCAGGGAAACCCCAAGGTTAATCCACCTTAAACACAGTGGTCTATATAACACATCTGCCAGTGCACTTTCACCTGCAAGCAATATGCTGTTGTCTATGTGTATTGTTTGTGTATTTACTCCCAAGTGCATCAAAATTACATTACAACTAGGGCTAAATCTAAACTAGACTAGATCAGAACTAAACTAGAACAGGATCACACCAAATCTAGTTTAGGAATCAAATTGGGCCAAACCAGGACCGAATCAGGTGTGAACCCATCCATACTGAAATTAGGTAGTGGTGAATGTAAAGTCCACATAGGAAAACTATTACACAACCCACAGCCTGAAGGAGGAATCACTTTGCCGATAATACCACAGCTGACTCATATTTCACTGGATTCTTGATTGATTCATGCTTGATTTTTGACCATTTCTAACCAACAATCACATGAGTAAGCAGCTTCTTTTTTGAGTCTTTACACAAGCTCAAAGCTGAAACGTAAATGCAAAACGTTTCAATTCCCACAATCCTGTTAGTCTTAAAGCAAAGCCAATTTTCTTTGTCTATTCCTGTCTATTTCTGGAGTCTGCAATCCTGCTAATGACACGCTAACAAACGCACACTCACTGACAGAGAGAAGGTACAAGCCAATTAGAGTAAACCAATGACTCCTGTCCATTCAGCTTTCTAAGGCGGCACAAATCTGTCCAGATCTACAATTTGGTTAGGACAATGCTAAGCTCTACCACCATGCGGCTGTAGTAGCCCCCAGGTGAGAAAAAAGGGCTGTGAAATTAAACAGTCTAATTGCAAAAAAGGGGGATTTGAGTGTCTTTAAATATCTTTCACCTACGTTTTTATTATCAGATACAACATACATTCCGGTTGTATTTATCCTTTGTTTTACCAGAAATAAGTTCTACAGAGTTCTATCTTTGGAAAGTCCTATCCTCAAATACATTGTACTAAATAGACACAGGAAGAACATGTACACTACATACAGAGAGACAGTTCAGTTTTGATGTCTGACGTTGTTTAGCATTTGTGTACTAAGTCATTTTTGCCTGGGATGTTTCACAGTATGGCATTACATTTATCTGAATTGCGTGAATGACATCTCAAATTCACAGAACTAACTTATTCATGGGTTTCAGCTTCCTGTTTATGGGATATCTTGAGGACTTTTGCCGAATCAAAATATATCATATTTTGTAAATTGCCATGGCAACAGTGCAAGATTCTCATCAGACTGAGACCCATGGATAACTTGGCCTGAGTTCTCCATGAAAACAGATTTTTTTTATATGGTTTAATGCCATACTGTGAAACATTCAAATCAAAACAATCGCTATGGAGTCAAGCAAATGGCATACCCTCCAACAGACAAGTTACACAGTACATCTTTAAATTCTTATAGCTGAATTTGGATAAAATGAGAGAATGGGTTGATTTAAGGACACCTTTAAAGCCTGGTGCTCATGACATTCACTCTATAAGACAGAGCAGGAGGTGTCTCTGTCTCCTCTGAGTCCTGCAGGGTTCAAGAGCTGCCCACAAACCTCCCACTGTCTCCCCAGTCACTCCAATATGGCCGCTGGCATGGGCTCAATTTCATTATTGCCTTCCCATGGTGTTACACTAGCATTTGTTCAAGTGAAGTCATGGGGGTGGTTTCTGAAATGGAAGCTACAGTATGTGTCCACCTACAGGGAGATGTGCTGTTGTTTAAAAATTAATGGTTTTCTTTGGAGATAGGGATCCTTTTAACCCCAAAATGTCCATGCATACTTTATAACCTGCATTTTTAACATGGCAGAATGAGTTTATTCAACTTTTGTAAAATTGAAATGAAGGAACCTACATCTGAACATATGGCAGTAAGAAGTAAGGTCTTTTGAACTCTTCTATCTGATTCGGTTGTCTAGGTTGCACTTTTAAAACTAGTTTACATGTATGCAGCACATCGGAGACCCTCTGCATAACATTTTCTATAGCCTAAAAATAAAACAAATTCATATTTATATTGTCCATATTTCCAATATTGAGAGACTATATTGCTAAACAAAACACACCAAATGAAAATAACTTTTTATTTATTAATATCAATGTTTTTATGGTTAATCCTATCAGAGGCCCTGGGAACTGGACACTATCATTTTCTTGTTGCCCTAATACACTCTTGTCAACTCCGACTTTCAACCTGCACCCTCAAACAAACAAAATTGTTTAAAATCTGTCAACATACGCAAAAAAGATGAATACATCAAAATAAAATTTAAAAAAATGGTAAACTTGACTCCTCTTCACAGCTGACAGCTAAAAATACATGCATATGTGCGTGGCGGTTGCATGCTCTGTCTCAGTGTACAGTGTACCAGAGCACAGGATTAGCTGATGAGCCATGAGCAGCCTCAGTCGCTTCTACAGAAATAGATCCAGAGAAGAAGAGAGGATACGAGGAGGTCACGGCATCCACAGCTGGAGTTAAGCGAACAGGACAGCACTTTCACCTGATGAAGGGCCATTATATAGTTACTTATACAACATCCACTTTCAAACACAACCCTTTAGGATATTACTGTTCATTGGTTTGTATAGTGTCAACATTTAACCAGAGGTTTAACAGGCCACACAAATAAATTTGCTATATTCTATTATTGATCACATTTTCATATAGCGCTTTTCCACCTTCAAGGCACTCAAAGCTCTTTGCATCAAGGAACCACTCACCCTTTCACACATACATTCATACACCAGTGTGCACAGACACCGGATCTGACCGGTCTACCAATGGTGTTTATGTTGAAAGCAGCATTAGAACCGCCAACCTATGAATGAGGGGACAAACACGCCAACTGAACTACTGTTATTTTGCATTTTAATTTTGAATCCAAGGCTTTTGCTGGTCAATGGCATAGAAAAAAAAAACTAACAATAAATGCCATCTGCATGTTTTCAGTCCCAGGAGTGCGAAAAAACTACTTAATTACAGTCCATTCCCCACAGTCCAGTTGACAGACAGTAAGCTGAATGTTTTTGGTGCTCGGAGGGTTGCCATGTTGAGTCTCCAGAGGTGTATTAACAGACTATGGGATGTTAAACTTAGTGATGGCAACCCACTGTTTCATAATAGCTTTTCCCTGTGGGCGAACCTATATATATACAAAAACCACACAGTGAAGGTCAGAGCACATCAGAGCTATGGACGAAGAACAGGAGGAGTTAGAAAGAGCCTTGGAGACACCATTGCACCAAGAAGGTCATCTCCTATTGGCTTGTATTTAACACTGAACAAACAAGGTCAATTTGTTTATGTAATTGGGAGTTATCATTTATCAAATCTGTTGTCCAGTAATGTCTTAGAAATGTACAAAGTAAGATATGATAACTAATTTAAATGAATGGCACTTAGACACTGTCCTTATGGGGAGCACGTAAAGCCTAGCCCTGCCAACTTTGGGCTTTTGGTGAGGCCAGTTGAGGTCAAAGTCTGCAATTCATCAAATATAGTGATGATTGAGATAAAGTCATTCCTAATTGTTTAGTGGTATGTTTTGTATCTTTCTTAATCAAAAGTCCACAACCAGCCACATTGGCTTAGTGGGCGACAGTAGCACAGCTGATTTGAAGGTGGCGGTTTCAAATCCTGCTCCCGACCATGAAAATCATTGGTAGTGCAGACAGATCCACTGACCCACAGGTTTGTGGTGCGATTCCAAGTTCCTACAAATGAATACTATCATTGTGTCCTCGGGCAAGACACGTGACCCACCTCACCCACCCACTGGTGTATAATGTGTGTGATTGTGTGTGAGGTGGTTTCCTTGATGTAAAAGTGCCTTGGTGGAAAAGCACTATATAAAAATGTGATTATTTAACCAATCAATAACGAATTTATTTTGTCATAACAATTTGCAATAGAAAGCTAAACCCTGCGCTGTCTTTAGCAATAGCAGCAAATGAATGTTATACATCAAAATAAGCACTATAATACCATATTTAGACTGGCCTCAATATCTCAGTATTGGACACAAATCATTTTTTATTATTAACTGGTGGTTGCATTTATACAAAATGATCTCACAGACTTTTCAGGCATCCCACTGGAAAAATTTGCTTGTACACACATGAAGACACACCTATCCTTGGGTTTTGGGAGTTTTCTTGCTTGACAACAGTTTCCTAAACCATCTCCACTCACGTCTTAATGCACCAGCCTCACGTCATGTTTCTTCAATATTTCATCTGTCTGTATGTAAGTGAGGTCCTCTCTCATGCAGCACGTGTGGATTGCCTACTGGTGCTACGCAGTGAATAATACGGTTTTCTATGGGGAATTAACACATAACTCAACAATGCAAGGAAGGAGGCATGGAGGACTGGAATCATCAGTCTCGTTTTGTAGACATGTGCCCTGTACCTCTATGCCAACCGAACTACTTTACTGCTACTACTAAGTCCTGCAACGCTACTACAACTGTACGAATTCTACCACTTCTACTGCCCTACTTCCTTTAGATG
>JAIEZT010000054.1:27781494-27822779 GCA_019594935.1 Periophthalmus modestus | reverse complement strand
TACCAACACCTTCGCCAGAGCTCCTCTTCCTTAAACAGTAATAAGTGGGCCTGAAAGATTCCTCCTCCATATACACTTCCCAGCTGCTTCGAGACAGAAAGCAAACAACTAAACAAAGAGACAGTCTAGGCCATTAAAGTTGAATAGGGCCATTAAGCTAAAAGTGGAGACAATGGCTGTGTAAGAGTTTCAAGTGATAGTAGCTCCCTCCCTTCAGACAGATATAAGGGCAGTGTCCACAGAGTGATATGACCAGATCTGAAGAAGGACGCGCTGGATGAGCAGCAAAATATCTTCACTCCCTACAACAACTTGGCGGCCCCCAGTTTGACAGATTTACCTTTGCTTTTGCTATCGGTGTATTTAACTTAATTACATTTTGATAGTTTTTTTTTTAACTTTGATTCCACTACATTTGAGAGCAGAAAAATATAGTTTCAACTCCACTGCATTTTTGAAATAGACTGAAACGTAAAATAATTTTTATTACTTTGTACTGCTTGAGACCGTGCTGAAAAGGCTGAAGGATTTTGTTTGGCCCAACATATTCCTAGTTTCTGAGCAAACACAAAACGTATACAAAATAAAAAAATATATAGATATTTAAAAAAAGATAAGTTCAGTTGCTTCGGTGGAACAAAATTCCTGCACAATCTGATATCAACCTATATGAAGCTTTGTTGAGATCACAAATCTCTGCACATCAACATACTGGTTATTCTTTAAGTAATTTTTTAAATGGTGTCTTTACTTAAGTAAATTTATTATGTGATACTGGTTTTCCGTGAGTGTTTTTTGCTACAGTAATTTGAGTTAACTTTTACAAAGACAAAATCGAGTGTTGTCCTGTACTTCTTCCACCACGTGGGGGGGGGGTTTTGACTTCTGTTTTTTTTTTTGGGGGGGATTGCCCAGTGTTGTGGGCTGCCAAATGATACTAACAGCCTTTCTGCAACAATCACTCACACAGCACATTCACATGGAAGTGTCTTGTGCCCAAGAACACAATAGCGGTATAAGCTACAAGTGTTCATGATTTGAACTACAAAAGCTTTCAGTGAGACGATAGCTTCATAGGAGAATGAGTGTCTACGGATGGATCAAATTAAATCACATTAAACAAATGCATACTTTAATAATTATAAGGGGCAGAAGCATATACAGAAACATCATGTTTTCAAATGTAAGTATTTTCAGAGATAAGGTTTGTTACTAAAAACTCCAAACTCTTAAATGTTACCTAATGCCCATGATTAAAAATGCAGTATTCCCATGGCCCTCTCACAATGGCTTGGTGCCTGTGTGGACTATGTGACATGAGAGTTAGACTGTTTGTTAGCAGAGTTTGTAGACAGACTTCTGGTCAGACACTCTGCTCTTGCAGTCCTTGTGCTGTGCATTCATTATCAGACATTAAAAGCATAATCCTCTTTAGGGATCAGTGTGTCAGTGTAGCACCAACATTTTTTGGAAACCTAATAACAACTATCTTTAGAACCAGGATTTCCCCGGACAGGAGAGTGAGAGCTGTAAGAAGATTAATTATACATTTGTGCAAACAATGTGACATTAATATTACAACAATCTGGGATTCAATCTGACGATTATGTTTTTATGTTCATTAGGGCCAGTAAATTTCAATAGTCTCCATTTAAATGTGTTGCCTTCTTTTCTCTCATACAAGGCATCTTAGATGATCACAGAAACGTGTGAAAAATGCACATATGTATGGACATTGTTTATATTTTACTGTATCATTTTATGGAGAAAATATTAGAACAAACAAATATGCCAAGACTACGTTTTTTGGGCAGACCATACTAAATAACTATTGCTTTCTCCTTTGCATTTCTAAAACAATGTTATTGGTGCTGGACATATTTTAGTCTTCAAGTCTCTCAAAATATCTAAACTGAGTTGCCTTATTGATCATTGATGTCCAAACTAGACTAGCTTGCATTATAATTAATGGATGACATGCTTAATTGCGACTGCTGGTAGGAGAGGGTTTTTGGGAGTCACTAATGTATCCACTGGTAAAATAATTCAGGATGATTTCAAGTCTTAGATTAAAACCAGGCTGCAACACTTAGGACATAATACAATCAGAAATACATCTATTAACACTGACAGCGCTGGAAGATGTCCTAGGTTGACTGAATATCTGCAAATACAGGAAAAAATATGGATGGTGTCTCCTTTAGTAAAGATTTATATAAACTACAATCACAATATGCCAAACTATGTTGACCTTCTGCTGAGATTCCCTCCTGTTTCTGTGGATGCATTTGTAGCACAGAGCAGCGGATCTATGGATTATGGATTCCGCATTTTCCCTTTGAGTCTGATTATTCTGGGAGAAAAAGGGGTCAGCCACAAATCAGGAAAATCATTTTTGGTCCAAAGTCCTTTCCTCTGCTCTGTCATCATCTCTGCCTATGAAAAAATTCACACACATGGATATTCTGCACCACTGTAAAGGTCAACAGTTCTGCAGTTTTCTGTATTTTCTATGCCATTTGAAAATTCTCATCTAGTAAAGGTGAAGCACAGAAATGCATTAAAAGTGATGATGGGATTCTAAATTCAAATCTCAAAACAGTGTGTGATTTTTTTTTTTTTTTTTTGCTCCAGCATAAGAGCCAGCTCACAGTATGAATGTATGCTATTTTTTTTGGCAATAAAAACACCGGTCATTGAATGGTAAATAGCCTATTGAATGCAGTACTGGTGGAACATAACCAGGTAAAGCAATATTATCACCATGAAGGACAAGCAGGTGGCAGATCCTCCACCAGAAATCGTGCTGCTATGTACGTTTAATAGTCTATACCCACCGTCTGACCCCTATTATGTCTTACAGTGAATGCAGTTCACAGTTAGCAGTGGTATTGACTTCCATGGAGACAGCTGGAGGTCAATGACTGGTCCAGTGCAGATTCACACAGATCAATGTGAACTGAAGCTGGGGTCGATGTCTCTGTGTGCGGCTCATCACATCCAGTGGTTCAACACGAGGTGAAAGTAGAGTCAAATAAAATATATTGCTGTTTGACAAAAAAAAAAAAAAAAAAAAAAAAATCACAAAAAGCACTAAAGATACATAAATATGACCACATCCATCTGTCTTGAAAAAAAAAAAGTTCCCTAAAAGTCCTGGTACCATTCACAAACCCACACCACATTTTGAAAGTCAACACAGTTCAGCTTTTGACCTTCAGTATACTCAGAGTGGGAATGAAACTGCCCTATAAAAGTAGCTACTGTAAACAATATCAAGTCTCTTTAGAAAAACACTGGAGGAATCTGGCTGCAGGCGGTAGTACTTCCTATAGTGAGCTGATGTCATGGCTCTCACTCATTGGAGTCACGGTGAGAGGGAACAGGATCCTGCTGCTGACAGCTCTGTGCGCTGTGAGGACTCCAGTGACAAAGTGTGGATCTATGGCATATGTTTATAAATCAGGGTCTCCCAAAATAGGGGGTCATTGAGCATGAAACTATATAAAAGTGTATGAAATATATTTCAATTGATGTATTTTAGTGACATAATACTAAACAACACTATCAAACATTCAGACAGATTTTAATTAGTTGCTACCCAAATGACAGCAGTCCCGGGTAGTTTGCATGGTTATTTTTGAAGGTCCCACAGACAGGGGCCAATAAACCTATGGATTATTTCCTACCTCAAAAATAAAATCCTGTATGTTTTATATTTTATGTTGGTTTTATTGCTGTCTTGTGTGTTGTTGTTCAAGTGGTAATTGATGTACTTTTTCTTAATTAGTAGCTTTTCAATATACTGTTCATTTGTAACATTAACACCATCTTAGATCAACTGCACCTTGAAATTTTAAATGTTTTTCACACATTGCTAGTCCTTTCTTGTCTATACTATACTATACCTTGATCCTCATAGTCACCTACATGAGGAATGCCAGTCCAAAGGGGAAGCCTGTAAAGAAGTGGAGTACCCCAAGTTGAAAATGGTAAGAAGAGGACACTTGTTGAGGGTGAACCACACAGATTTGGAGTGCAGAGAGTAAAATGGAGCAGGACATTGACAGAGATCGGGGGGCCCACTGAAAACTCTGAGAAACAAACACTTTACAGAAGAGGGAGAAGTGGGTGGAACCAAGAGAGCGTTGCTTTTCATTCAGACACTTTCAGGCAAATGGGAGAGAGGGGAATTTCTGCCCAGCTCCATGGAAACCTGCTCAACTATTCAGATTCACTGTAAAAAAGAGAGTTAATCAACAACATGCATTTTGTTCCGGTGCCAAAGTGAAAGCATAAAACAAAGCATTTTGACCCTCTAATGGTGTAGGTTAACCGTTTTGTAAATGTAGTTCTATTAGATTTGCTGAACTACTCTTTTCTAACTGTAGTAGACAGTTGGCAGCAGCATTTGGAGCTTGACAGAGATTAAAAAAAAAAAAAAAGTGTGGTTGATTCGAATGCTCAGATAAACATTAAAAGGTTACATTTCAATCATAAAACCTAAAAATCAAATAGATCCAAAGAAAATGCATAGTTGCAGCTGTTGAATAGGCATATATATTATATAAGCATACATTTTTAGGACAGTCAAGGAATTAGTTAGTCACATACACATACACACACACACACACACACACACACACACACACACACATAACACACCACACACACACACACACACACACACACAAGTTAACTAATTAGAAAGAGGTAGAGGTCTTCTCTAGAGCTTCCTATATTCTTTACTGAGTAGAGTGCGCCATCAAGTGGGTAGACTGTAAGTACTGTGTCTGCTCTCACAGTATCAGCATAGAAAAACGTCAATTTATTTAAAAACCTTAACAATAGAAACTTGGAAAATTAAACTACATTATATAATATAATACCTTCCAAAATAAAGTTAATCAGATTTGAATACAGCAGTAGCAGATGGTTTGTTGTTTTCTAGTTGGAACTGTGACTCATGTAATCTCATAATGCCAAACAGATGCAAAATAATTTATGTAAAGGTTACTTTAATATGCCATCTCTCATAACATTTACATAGCAAAAAATATAAACAAAACTGTTAAAATTATGCATCTATTCTATTTCCAATGTATTAGCTACAGAATGCACAGGCCATATTGTGACTTGGGTCATTGACTTCCTGCACACTGTTGCACCACATCTTTCAGTATACTTGGATGGTCTCTGAATTGTCTTTTGAGTCAGTGTTGATGTAATAGATGGTAAACTTCTTGCCCTTTTTGCCACCATTTGCAGTGGCCTCTCATTTTCACTGTGGCTGAATGGTGAAAGGTCTTCTAACAAGTTTCTTAATTTTCCAGAAGTCTCCTCAAGTTTGTCTAGGTCCTCTATGAAATACAGTTTATCCAGCAGTTCTTTGGTGAGTTTGATGCACTTGTTCTTAAGACGTGTTTTTCTGGCACGTTTCTGAGCTGGGGATTCACCTTCTGTGGTTTCATTATCCTCTGCAAAGACAGATGAAAGTCATCCATTCTCACAGTGCTATACAAATAAATCCCAAATATTACTGCGTTTTATGCCCTTTTTGTTATGACAACCTTCATAATCTTTTTTCTCAAATAAGATGAAACATTTCAATTGAATATGCACACATTTAGAGCTTCACTTACTCAGTCTTTTCCTTCGTTTCTTCTTTCCATTGAGTTCATCCATCTCATGACCACTGTGCTCACTATGGTGTGTAATGACGAAGCAGGTCTCCCACACCACAGGGTCTTGTTGTAAAGCTAGTCTCAGTGCCTTCGAGGTTCTCTTACGAGTCCTCTCTTTATTATCACTGAGCTACAATGAGGAATGCATATAAATACCACCCAGTAGTTCAGGTAGTCAAAGGAAATATAAAGCCACCATATACTATCCACCATAAATATCAAATATTTCCACAATAATACAGCAGGAACTAGATTATTATAAAATTAGTCAATATTGAGTATTAATATTGCATCATTTTATTATCTAACACAATAAATACTATGTCTGGGTTCATGTCGATCTTCAAGTGGAAAGTTCCATTCACAAAAAATGGTTTAAAACACAAATATAAAATATAGTTAGGCTTACCTTGAATTTAGGGAACATTGCAATCTTGCTGATGCATATATTGGCTGGACATCCAACTTTTTGGTGTATGGTGAAGGAGATGTCTGACTCAGTGAGCTGTAATCCTCCATCTGTTTAATTAGAAAAATAAATACAATTTTATTTTGCTCTGATGTTATTCAGTACCCCACATTTAAAGTTGTAAGCAAAGCTTCTATAACATTTTCAACATTGGTATTATCTTCTGACACATTTTGTATTTTGTGTCTAAAACTGACTGTCCACAGCAGAATGAGCTCCACATTTGGAATGCCAGATTTATTTCCAAAACCATTAGGAAATGAACCTAAAAGGGCTCTTACTGATGTGAACACTCACCCCAAAAACTTCAGGATTTGCAGCAAAAACGAATTCAATCTAATCACGAATCTGGAGGTTTCAAATTAAGTGCGTCTCACACTTAGCTACCCAAGCAACTACAGTGCTAGAACACGATAAACTTCTGATATTCTGTGCTGCAATTTAACTCACCATCTTTTTTAGCTTTCTCTTCTTTATATTTCTTCTTCTGCGCAACAGCACGGTCTTTACCTCGATGGCAACCAAGCCTTTTGCCCCCGACAAACATAAAAGGGACCCCGGTGAATTCAATAGATGGTGAGCCTTCTCCACCGGACCATTGCCAATACACCCTTCTCTTGGGCAAAGGATGCCAATCTACAAAAACACAATTATTAGGTTACAGCAAGCGTTTGAGGTGTTCAGCGTATTCTTTTATTTATTTACACGTTTGTCCGCAAGAAACAAGTAGGTTATTGTTATAACGTAATGACCTTTGTTGGTGAAGCCTCGATCCACGGATATACAGACATATTTTGAATGTGACTCGTCTTCCGCCCGTTTAATAAAAGCGTCTATCTCTGTTTGAGAGGTAACTACTTGCATTTTGTATTATTCCTCACCACTTTTCTCATAGCTTTTCTCCGTTGATTGTCGTGGCCGATAAATAAAACGTCATCTGTTTGTAGCGGCCAATCACAACCAAGGGTGTAAATTACGTCATCAACAAGCGACACAGAAGTGCAAGCGCCCTTCAATTCACTTGTTCACTAATTTCACGCGTTACAAAATATTTATTTTACTATTACAAGTTGTCTGATTCATTAATGGAGTAACGGCGTGTTATAGGAGATTCTCTGTGAGAGAATTAAGTGTGGTAAGAGATTAACTATGTGTGTATATGTAGATATAACCTGCTGAAGGTGCATAGTGTCGACTGAATGACCGTAAACACGTTATTTAACAGTACCGACTCCTTAATGTAACATAAAACCACACAAATGGAAGCTAATTTTGATGTAGACAGTGTTAGTGTAAATTATTTTAATCTGAACATGCACGTTCAAGAAGTAGTACACCATTTTGCAGATGTATTTGAAACAACAATCATTACAATTTTTCTGTGATTATTTCTAAGATAAAGTTTGTTTGATCATCCCCATTAGCTTGGCATTCACTCAGTTCACTAATTAATTTTTCAGAAGATGATCACCCTCAATATCGGCCCTCTGCATCTCATTTTGACTACATCACATCTCACTATTGTCTATTGTCTGACTGTGCATTGAATTGTGTCAGCCTGTGTAATATATTTTCTTCTATTCTATTAACAGCTTAACCTTATCCTTAGTACCTAAGTGGAAGGCCTTAAGTCGTACAGTGATGGCAGCCCCAAACTCATCTGAGAGAAAAGCCTGTTGGGATGCAAGGGACCTGCTGTGGAAATGCATGGATGAGCACAATGACAATGTTGCACCATGTCAACGTTTTCAGATAGAATTTGAAGACAAGTGTCCAGCTCAGTGGGTAAATATAGTTTTATATGTGGTATTCACCAACTGGCTTCACATAATTTTGTCTATGTCCATTATTATATGTGTGTCTTTTGTTTAACTTTCGATTGCAAAAAAAACCCACTTGTCTCCTTAGCTTAGTACAGTTAGAAAGCAAGAAATCTCATAATGGCTTGCTTTTATTTCTAGAGGCTAGCTTGCACTTAATATGACAATTTCAAAAAGTTTAAAATTTAATTTGCATGATCGTTACAATGTATAAAAAGGAATAGAAGTTCAAGAAAATTCATACTTAAATTGATCTGGTCTTGAGATGTGAGTCTCTTGGCCAGGACTCCCTTGGAAAAGAGACCTTTGAGTCTCAATGGGACTTTCCTGGTTAAGCAAAGGTTAAATAACATGTGCGTTCACGCCGGTGCGTCAAAAGTCTATGGTGGACGCGCGTCTTGGCCACGCTGCGTTTTTGCGGCGTGTCTTCAAGCGTCCAGGCGGTGCGAATCTGGCGTTGGCGCGGCGCGTCTCGTTATCCGCGCACCAATGCGTGACAGCAGGTCATCGAACTGGGCCCGAGTCACACGAAAATACCGCTGGAAGCGCTGATCATCCAGACGGAGCTCCTGGAGCAAGTGATGAAACTCGCCAAACTCCGAACGCCTTCTGAATTATGTCGTGAACCCAGACACGCCGTCGCCGAGCCGATCGCCTCCGTTGATGACTTTTGTGCAGTAAATACACCAAAGCTATTCTCTCAACATGGTCTGTCATTGTGCATAAAAAGACCGGAAAAAGACGCACTCTTTGGACGCGCGTACAAGGCGTCTGCCCTCAAATGCACAGGCGTCCAAATAGAGGCGTCCAGCGCGTTTTTGACGCCCCGGTGAGAACACAGCTTTAAAGTATATAAATGTCTTAGTACCATAGTTAGTCTTCTCTTTTGTAACATGTGTTTATCGTGAGTTTGATTCTTTTTATATCAAGCCAAATATGCCACCCTTCCCTTGTACTAGTCTTGAGGCCAAATAAATAGAAATGTAGCCTAAGTAACCATTTAAACAATCAATTGGAGTCCACTTAAAGAAAGGATGGAGCCAAAATGTATTTTTCTTAAAACCATATTTTTGTTATTTTCATTGTAGGTCAAGTATTTCACAAAAAGGAGGGACTTTCTAAAATACAAAGAGAAGATGCAGACTGAAGGATTCACTCCTGCTGAAGGGCCAAAACAGCTTCATAACTTCTGGACCAGAGGGGGCTGCAGATTGCACTAATGTAACAACTGTTTGAGAATGTATCTTGGTGATATTTATTTGTACAGAGGTGAAAGAAAAATGTTTTGACAAACTGCACTTGGTATTTTATTATGGCCTTGAAATAACTGTCACAAGCACCACCCCTCAAGTTTTAATACCGAAAGTGTTCTTCTAAAACAACACAGTAAGGATTTGAACAGCTGCTCCACAGTTAACCTTTTAGAAAATCACTAATAGTTGTGTCAAATACTATACTAGAGTTAAATTGGTAAGGTTTTTTTTATGTGTCAGATATGTCAATAATCTTTCAAAATATATCTATATTCTTTACTTATTAATATATTTTTGATGAGTATTTTTTTGTTAGATTCATTTATTGAATGCTGACAAACACATTTATTAACCACACAATTTTGTGACATGTTGATCTAACTAGACTAATTTATAACCTTGTCCATGGAACATGGACATGCTCATTTTTGATTCTCCACTTGTTGCTATGAAATATCTCCCCATAACAAAAACTTCTTTTATATTGTGAGCTTTATAAATGTACATTTGGTTTACAGAAAGATCCATTGGTTTAAGAAATAAAATAAATTTAAAAAATACAGCTTTTTGAGCAGATTTTTATTGTCATTGTTACATATTGTTTGTAATATATGAATAAGCTGTTCTGATTTTAACATACAGTGAAAGCTCATTTGAAAATAGATTATTTTACATGTTTGCATATTTACAAAGAAAATGGTAACTCCACCCAGATGTGTGTAACCCTTTGGCACTAAATAACTTAAACTCCTTAACTTTATGTTATTCTGTTGCTGCCCATCATGTAATATACTGTAAAAAAAAAGTCACAAAGTACATTGAAAAATATAAAGTCTACCTTCTACTCTGTAAGTACAGTATCATGTGAATGTCATGTACAAACATTTAATTGTAAGGCTTGATCCAACTAAAATAATACTAGTCAAAATGATGTTTGACTTGATTCTTCTTACAGTTGCACAAAAAAAAACCCACTAAAATCACCTGATTGTTTTCATATTACTTATACATTTGTGTGGCTATTGATGCTTGGTACCTGAATTGCTCAACGTATATTGTGCCATATTAAATCAGACAAGTATCAAACCATTATTGACAGTCAGCTAGTATCCCAGTTATTTCATACATCACACTTACTGCCATTATTATTCTTAATATGACATCGGGTAGTAGTGCTATTGACCTTATTCTGCCCCACCCACTTTTGCCTCTAAATGCTATTAAACCATACTTTCTTTGTACTGGCACTTCTGGTTAAGTGGCAATGCCATTCATTTTAATGGAGAATTTGAGAAAAAAAATTGCAGCTAAAGTCTGATATGAAGTAGGTTGATTTTTGTAAAGTGTAAAATGTTAATGAGCACCAACAAGTCAACAATGCATCGATTCTATGGTCGGCTTTATAACAGCTTTGTAGTCTGTATAGAATTTGTTGTCACGATCAGCAGCATCTTACAAAACAATACAACCAAAATGACGATTGCGGCGCCCACAGCAACTTCCAGAAAATGGTGCATACAGTCAGAAAAGGCAATAATCATTAGTTGAATGTCTTGGTGTTCAAAATGACCAATTCTTTCCCGGTCCTGTCCAATACTCATACACACATGTTGTATGTTTATAACAATTTATCTCAACATGCCGAATGGCCATATAATATTTTTTAGCATTCACACACTCAAAAAATGCACAGTTTGACAAATACTAAGTACACAGTTTGAGAACTGGAACAGGGATTTAGACTGACATTATAGTTTCATCCAATTAATCCTCTGGATGTGTTTTTGCAATAGTGGAATTGTCAATCGCCAGCTTGTAATCTAAAATAAAGTATGAGTTGAAAAAGTCAGTGTACGTGAAATAACCTCAGTCCATGCAATTTCCTGACCAATATTTTGATTTTGTAATATTGTGGTAGTATGCACTACATGTCTCCCTCGAAGTTCGCTTTGGTGAAGGCTTCCAGTAATGTAGTATATGAATCTCTCTGAGTGGTTAGTTTGTGGATGGTCTAAGCCTTAGAAGCAGCCATCTTGTAGCTGCATGTTGACTGTCTCTGATATATTCCCCTTTAGTCCTGGCACAATGGTGTTATAGGTCCACTGTGATGTTTCTACCATAGCCCAGACTGGGAACTCTGTGAGGTTAAACAGAGGGACACCCCATGTGGTGATGGCCAACATGACAACAGCCACTCCTATCAGGTTAACTCCAAATCCAGCTTTAACCTGTACAGGGAGAAAATACTATAAATACAAGTTCACTCAATATAATTCTTATCTTCTGTTGTGTTTTAATTTTACATTAGAGAAACCTATAAATGATATGTATAAAAATATATATAAATATACATTTTTGGGTTAATTACACTGTTATGGGAAAAATAAAATATATAAGATTTCCATGGAAAGAAGGCATAAAAAGGTTATTGCTCCCGTTGCAACACTGTGTAGATTGTTTGTGATTATTTTCATTTCTTACCATGTCTCTGATTTGCACATGCCCATAACTGAAGACGATGGCGTTTGGAGGGTTTCCCACAGGAAGCATGACCCCGAATGAGACGCACATGGTGGCTGGGATCAGGGTGTGCAGAGGGTTAATCTGCAGGGTCTCTGACTGTGGAGGAAAAATAAATCTAAAGATTAATATAACAATTTGCATAACATATATATTGTACTGCATTATTCTGGTGTAATTACGTGTGTAATTGCGATTACTCAACTAAACTAATAAAGGCCTATAGTCCTACTTTACATAGTATTTGTGGGTAGGGGGCAGTATTGGTCTTTTTCTGTCTTAATGCTTCCAACAGTTAATCCTACGATACAATGCCTATGATGAAAAATATATTATTAACAGTGTTGGGAAGTAACTCAATACATGTATCGAGAATACTAATTTTGAGTAACTGTATGCTGGTTCTGGTGGTATTCAGAATAGTTACTTACAAGGAATACATGACGGTACATGATCACACAATTTAGGCACAGGATTAGTGAGAAAAATATAAAACACTGCTCTTGTTTTGCAAGCAAGTGTAATTTTTTTCTTCTCTGATCAGCAATAAATAAATGCATAACAAACAGTGAAACAAAATATAAAGCTGATGCAACCCTCCATGAAAGTATTCTAAGTATTCAGCATTAACCCATGTATCAGAATATGTTACAAAATACATTTTAATGCTTGCATTCAGTATTATGTAACTAAAGACATTTTCAAAGTATTCTTCAAAGTTACTTGTTAAGGTGACTACTATATCAAATAACTTGTAAAAAATCACTCTCTAAGTCTCTCACTGTATTTTGAATTTCCTAAACAATAAAACATAATAAATACAGTGTAAAAACATATGACAGTACCAGTGCACAAAGTATGGGCAGAAACACAGTGAGAGTTGCCGGGTTGGAGGCGAACTCTGTGACCGCGGACACAAGCAGACAAGCCAACAGGGTCACAGCCCACGGGGGCAGGCCGCTCATGGGCTCCAGCTGCCGGCCAATCCACACTGACAGACCGGATACCTGAAACAAACAACAACATTAGGTTAAAAAATATTTATAAGGAGCACTTGATGTATCAGTGTGTTATAGCAAAACTAGTCATTTCCACCTACAGTCCCTGGCCAAGTTTATGTCAAAATGTGGCGTAGATGTATTGTTTATGTACCAGTAAATACCCAGAGGTTTCCCTAATGTCACTCACTATGATTCCTTTCTTATTTTATTGACAAGCTATTACTGATGTAGAATTTAAAAAAAAAAAGCTTCATACATTGCGTCAGATTATATTTTTTTTGCCTAAACAACATTATAAATCTGTACTAAGGACTATGCAGAAAAGAACAAAACACAAAAAGCAACAATGTCTTCTATTATTCAGTCCAATAATACTTATACTAACACATTATGGAATCAGTAAACTACTTCACTCATAAGTACAACACATTACCTTACAGCGGCCGCCAGAGCATAGCCTCCTCCCACCAGGATCACAATCTCCCACGGCATCAGCCTTTGAAAATCCTTCCAGGTGATCATGGGGGTCAGAGAGTCCTCCTCCGAGTCTAAACAACAGAAAAGTATTGAGATTTTAAAATATTCTAGGGACAACAACTGTTAATGGCTGAGTTACTGTTTCTATTGTGAGATTAAGGGGGTGATCTTGTCATTGTATCTTTGCATATGAATTGTATTTATATTGTAAGTGACTATGTTATTTCAGAATAGCTGCATGAACGTTCATATAATTGACCCATGTCTATGTGGAACATCTTTACGCAGTTATTTGTATGACCCACTAAACTAAACTCAAAACCCCTAAATAAATCCATCTCAGGCAAACAAGACAAATGTGGATGATGTGTAACTTTTTGAGAAGACTTTTAGTTTTAGTCAAGATTCTGCTTGATCTACGTTATGATGTTGTTTCAAAAAACATCAAAAAACATGCGTAACAGGTGTTATGTTTCATTTACACGTTTAACACACAAACCCTGCATATTTAGGCGGTGTTCTTCTCTCAAACAGAAAACACACTGTTCCACCTTGTGATGTCATGTAGCAATACAAGAAATGCTCCAATACAAGAAATGCTCCAGTGTGTTTTTAAACTATATGCAACTTCACAAGAATCATCTGGATAATTTCAGCCCTGGAATCTACAGTCTCAACTGAACTAAAGGTAAAAAGTAGCTGTCAACTTGAAAACTGCCACTACATGACATCACAAGGTGAAACAGAGCATTTTGAGCAATGGAGATGTAGACAGATAAGGGATTCCTAAAACGTGTGAATGAAACAAAACACAACTCCAGGTTTTGATGAGATAACAGTATTCTAACATGGCTTAAAGCTCATGAGTACTTTTTGCATAACATAGACCTTTAAGTTGTCTAGTTTCAGTTGGCAAAAATGTCATGCCAATTTAGAAAAATGTAGTCTAGTCACCTATGTCTTTACAGCCAGATGAGCAGGAGATGAGGAGAAGGGCCTTTTAGCAGGAATGAGAAAAAGGAGGAAACCCAACAGCACAGACACAGTAGCATCAGTCTGTATCCTTTTCTATAGTAAGGGACAAATAGAGAACATTGTGTTATTGTGTATTAGTTTATATGTCAATTTGTGTATTGTATACAATATTTGTGCTTACTTCTCAAACAGGGAGGTCCATCCAGGGACAAAACCTGGCTCTCTGGTGAACCATAGCAGAGTCATCAGAACGAAAAACACTCCAGTCACCACCTCCGGGTAACTGCACACAAATAAACCAAACAGCTTCTACAGTACCACCATTTATTGACAAGTGTTTTAGATTGGTGGTCAAGTTACCAAAGAGTCAGGTGACAGTTTAAAGCTCTTTATAAAACCGAAGTGTTAATGTGATTATGCAATATGTATACATACTGACCTGATTGGTCCTAGTTTTTCATACTCCTCGTGGATCCTTTGCTCCGACAGCATCTCGCGTCTGGTTTTGCGTTTCTTACTCAGAGAACACGTCTCCCTGAAACTAAGCACAGAATACACACCATTACCATAACCTCAGAGTAACAACACACATTTAGGGTCAGCCTGGGTTCAGTCTGTGACCACAATGTTAAATAGAATATGTCTTTAGCTAACAAACCGCAGACAGAAGGATTATTAGTATTGCTGTGTCCACACTGATGACACATAGAGGCCTGTGTAAATGTAATTACATACAGCTGCATACGACAAAAGATAAACCTATAACACTCAACAATGGATGCGGTCTCCATAGACTTTTCCAAAAAATGAAATACTACAAAAACAACCTGTATTCATCAGCTTGCTGTTGATAAAGTTTCAAATATACATTATAAACATGTCCCACAACTTAAGATACCCACTGTTATGCTCCATTTGATATCAAGTAAAACGTATCTTGCCCACTTTGTCCAAAAGCACAAAAATTTAATGCAGTTAATTTGCTTGTAAGTGATCACTATAGACACACACACCTAGAGATTTGTCAAATAGTGTCTTTTCCCTGTTGAACAATAACACACAGTTGATGATGTGTCTTGTTTGTGATGCAAAATAAACTAACAATCTTTCTTATATTGAGCAAATGTTTTTAATTACCAGACACAAGCCAAACTTACTTGCAGCCCAGGAACAGGAAGTGCAGCCACAGCCAGGTGAGCACTAACATGATGATGGCGATGGGGAACGAGAAGATGAACCAAGTGCCGAAGTTTATGACTTTAGCATCTGGATACCGCCTGGAAAACAATGAGAGAATAGCTTTAATTATACAGTATAATAAAATGCAGCTTAGTGATCTCTCTTTGGCCCCATTCTTGTCAGCCTTCAATAACCTGCAGTCAGTCCTTTTTTTTGTCTATCTGCTTCTGAGGTCGAAGTGATAAGATTTGTCAGTCAATACCTGTACTTTTGTAACAATCAGGTGAAAGATAACTCTATTACTGTGCTGAAAAATTGTGTCTAAAATTACTGTCTAAATTGTGTCTAAAATTACTGCAACATCTTTTTGTTTTTTATAAGATTGTAGGCAAACACTTTTTAATGTATCTCTGCAGAAACCATCACTTGTTTTTCGGATTTTGTTTCTTTGACTGTTTTCTGTTCTTTCCCTGGTGTGAATTTAAATTAGGAAAGCTTGAAAACTCTCTGAATGTGTCTTTAACCCACCTGGACTCCAGACAAGGTGGCCAGCTTGTTCCCTTTTAAACCGGGTAAGTTATTGTCAATGGAAGAAAAAAAAGTCTTGGGAACAACCTATTTGGATCCATTTGGAAAACTTGGACTATATCAGGTTGGTCAAAAAACTTGATTGAATTAATGTTGAATGAAATGAATGAATGACTAAGCTCAAGCCTAACATTTCTCTTACATTGTAGTCAAATGCTGTATAGTTTGTTGTGGTTCAATTTAACAGCTCACAAAAGCACATTCTTAGACAAACTTCGACCTTTGGAGCAGATTTTGAGAAGCTTATAGCCGCGAGCGGAAGTAGAGGGTTTGCCCGGATCAGTCACCAAAAGAGAAAAAAAAATCTACACAAAATAAAAGTATAAATGTTCTCAAAAAGACCGTCCTAATTAGGTCTGTGCATGTCAATGATCAGCTTGAGGCTTTTAAATCAAGAAATTCAAGACATGCGGTTTTGAGCAAGGTTCAGACTTTAGAGGAACAAGTTTGACTATTTTTGTGTTAAACGTAATTATTATACTTAATATTGATATACATAAAACAGAATTGAAAATCCAAATTGATCAATATGAGGAAATATGATAAATTTTTTGTCATGATTTGATCTCAGTAAAATAGAGTTTTACATTCAAAACCCCAAAAGCCAGTTTTACCACCAAAACGCTTAAACTTAGGTATTATGTTTCCATTCATTCATATGACTTTGCAGCCCTTAAGCCTTATTCCGGCTCTGAATTATCTCAGCTCACATCGACTTATGGAAGTGTGTCTTGATTTCCCAGTACATGTATGAACTCACGTGTTGAACTGCTCGCAAAGATGAGGTTGGTGGAGGTGCCGGTGATGGTCATGAGACCTCCGATGGTGGAGGCGTACGTGATGCTCAGAGTCAGACATTTACAGATCATGTGGTCCCTCTTGGTCGGGTACTGCGAGTCCCTCCTCATCTTCACACGCTTCACGTTGGGGATCTCCACTGCCACCTACAGACAAGGAAGGAAAATGAGGTACCATATATTTCGTATTATAAGCCGCTACTTTTTCCCCAAGCTTTGAACCCTATGGCCTATACAAAGGTGTGGCTAATTTATAGATTTTTTACTAGCTAACGGCCACCGGGGGGCACTCTCTAGCAATAAACACAAAAGTGAGACAGATGTGGAGAAAGCACACGAAGAAATGCACATGATGCAGCTTTTAAGTTATAGGCAATCAGTCTGGCCATCAAAGAAGGAAATAGAGCCACTGCATTTAAGCTTGGCATCAGTGAATCAACGTTGGAGGCAGCAGTGGGAAGAACTTAGTCAATGTAAAAAGATGACAAAAGGTTTCAGAGGAAATAAAAGCAGATGGCCTGTGTTGGTGCTGATTTATTTTCTAAACATACAGTATGTCATCCCATGTTGACAGCGTGTACTGCTGACTCTTAATTTTGTAAGAGGATTTTTTTATTTTTTTTTTCAATTCAATGAACATGTCTTGTTAAAGAAGTAAGAAAAGTGCACAACACAAACTTTTTTGTGCCCCATTAGCAGATAATTTTATTGTTGTCTTGTTGTTAATTTTTCCAAATGGGAAAATTACAATCTTTCCACGAGAGTTGGGTCCTGTAGTCATTCTCATCCCAATACATACATGCACAACACATGAAAAGGAAAATTCAAATGCCCCATAATGAATTAATGTAGTGTGGATATTACTGTATTTCTGTGATTTTTTAATGTGTAGTAATTATAATAATTGATGATCCATTAGTGAAGTCAGAAGTGGCTCTTAACTGCTGAATCCACTTTCTATGGGCATGTCCAGTCTCTGTTCACTTGTTTCCTCCATTATCCTCCTAAATGATTTGAATCTTGAGCTGTCAATCATGAGGAGGAAAGAAGAATTTCTGGTTGTCTCTTTCTCCTTTGTGTGTGTGATTGACAAATGAGGAATCAAGGACTTCCCAAAATGAGAGAAACTGGATGCACCAGACCCTGTTTAAGCAGTACCGACCAATCTCAAATCTGCTGTTTTTAGGCAAATTTCTTGAAAAAGTTGTTTACCAACAGCTTATTAACTTCCTCCAAATTAACAACTCTTTCGATATTTTCCAGTCGGGGTTTTAGACCCCACCACAGCACTGAGACTGCTCTTATCAAGGTGACAAATGACATCCGCCTGAACACTGATGCAAGCAAAGTCTCAGTCTTGATCCTGTTAGATCTGAGTGCTGCTTTTGACACTGGATCATGGAATCCTGTTACAGAGACTAGAGGACTGGGTGGGCATCTCTGGTACAGCACTAAACTGGTTCAAGTCCTATCTAGAAAACAGGGAGTTCTTTGTTGAAATTGTAAAATGTGTCTCAGATAAAATGTCCCTGAGCTGTGGGGTGCCCCAGGGGTCAATTTTGGGACCCCTGCAGTTCAATCTGTATGTCTGTCTGTGTACAAGTCTATTCATGGCTTAGGTCCAAAGTACATCTCTGACATGTTAGTGCCATATGAACCATCTCGCACTCTGAGGACTTCAGGGACCGGCCTCCTGCTGGTGCCCAGAGTCAGGACTAAACATGGAGAATCAGCGTTTCAGTTTTATGCAGCTAAAACCTGGAACAGTCTTCCTGAAGATGTGAGACAGGCCTCTACTTTGACAATGTTTGAATCCAGGTTCAAAACGGTTCTGTTTATCTGTGCATATGACTGAAAGGTTTTTATTTTTATTCTGCACTCTTTTTATTTTTATGTTTTAATGTCAATTTTATGATGATTATTTGTGATTATTCATGTTTGATTTGTGTTTTAATGTCTTTCTTATTCTGGAAAGCACTTTGAATTACCTTGTGTACGAATTGTGCTATACAAATAAACTTGCCTTGCCTACTGACCTGGGGTAGATGTCCATTTGTGTTATTCATGATGCGTGAGTTTGGACACAGCCCCAAACTGTTCAGCTCTCCACTCTGAAACAAAACACAAAACATCCAGATGTCATTTACAATCTACTGCTGTTTTAAATAAAATACTGGTGTATGATTGGTGCTCACCTCACTGACTGCAGAGAGCTCCTGTTTAGTGCAGTTATTGCTGTGGAAAGAGGGCCAGTTGGATTATTTCTAAAATACAGAAATATAATACAATCTCACACATTGCTTTAGAAATTGCACCTGTCATCTCGATAGAGCAGCTCCAATTGGTTTTTTCTCTAGGTTTTGTTCTTTTTCTGAAACACAATAAAAGGCAGAGGGAATTCAGAAGTGCCAGCTAATAAAAAGACTGTTAATCAAGTATCACTGTTTAGCTAACACTACTTACTACTTACTCTTTTTTTCCTCATTTTGTGGTTTACACTAATTACAAAGTAACAATACTCTTGAGTACAGTTTTGGCTACTCTACCAACCTCTGTACTTAGCATTAATGTTGCAATTAAACTCTGGAAAAAAACACGTGAGATTTCCCATACCCATGTTGTCCTGGTGACCGTCCTCTGTCTCGTCGGTGCTGTCGGGGTTCTCTAGACTGTCAGCGAGCCCGGTGCAAATGAGCTGCTGCAGCACAGCCTCAGCGATGGGCATCACCATGGCTGTGGTCGAGGTGTTACTCAGCCACATGGACAAGAAACCCGTACAGCACATGAACCCCAGCACCAACCTGAGAGACACGGAGAGAGAGTATTACTCGTATTGTAAAAGACAACATAACATTATTATTACACTACTTAAATCAATTCCTTTAATGTACTGAGTTCACTTGAAGAAAATAAATGTAAACATATATATTTGTTCATTTATTTGTCAAACATTATCAAAATCTAAACACAGATTTAGATCATTCTTGCTATCAAGATAAATACATTTACTATAATCTCATCCCCTATATCTGCCTGTGTTCTAATGCACTGCAAACCTTTTGAACTCAGTCGAATAGTGTTTATTTTGCCCGGTGCACACCATATGCCTTGGATTACATATGAATAAAGCTTGTTGGATTAAGCATTTTAATATGCACTGGATTTTCTAATGCCAAGAACAGTATGCCAAAAGGTTAATGCATTTTCTTGCAGGAAAGAGGACTAAAAAGAGTCTTTATAACAAAGCACTTTTCCATTGCATAATATTTTTTTTTTTCTCACATTCCTGGTTTGGCCCCTGCGACCATCACCATCCTCAGAGCGATGCGTTTGTGCAGGTTCCACTTCTCAATGGAGGCTGCGAGGCAGATGACTCCCATCAGCAGCAGAGTGGTGTCTTTACAGTACTCTGCTGCTACCTGCACAGTCACAACAACAAAAAGACCAATTTATCAAACTGAAATCTACTAGATTAATTAGGGCTCAGTCTATCGACTAGCTGGTGTAGATACCATGTTGGCTAACTGTCAATATGGCTGATATCATAGCTTTCAGTCAACTCTATATAAATATTTATGACAATGCCAACTACCTCATAAAAGAGATCTAAAACGGATATGTATGAGTTAAAATATTACCATTTTTCTAACATAATATTTGCATTGGCAAACCAGTTGTAAATACATTTTGTAAACAGAACTATGTTTACTTGCCTCACCCATTTCCCCAGTTCAGCTTCACCTCCCTCTGCCAGGTTCACAGCCTTAAGCTGTTGTATAAGACTGCATTTCTCACCTCTTACCTACAATGTATGCTTTTACTTTTTTATGTACTACAATCAATCTTTAATGAGTGTCACTGTCAGCGTCCTTTCGTAGACAGGGAAAAATCCAATCTAAACTGCATGCCAGTAAACTCTGCTATCCTGAGGTTTCAATCACTTCCCTACTCCACTCCAACTCCACTGCAGCAGCAAAACTGTCAGCCACCTCAACCTCTCCTCCTCCTCTTCTTTTTTTTAATCACAAACCTCCTGAGGTCCAAGTGGCAAAGTTTATTCATTCAGGACAGTAAACCATTCATTGGATGCATTGAACAAAAAATAATGAATTCATAACTGTAAGCGGCCATGTGTTTGGACTACCCCGAGAGTACCATAATAAATTGTTGCAAAATCTTGTTGCTGATATATTTAAGGAACAAGAGGCTTACATTGGTGTTAACAGCAGCTTTGTCACCGTTTGCCACCGTGATTATGTCACAAGAAACTTTTATGTAACAAAGATTGAGAAGAGAGAAAGTAAGAGACTGGCCGAATGTGCTGCTTTAGTTAATTGCCAAGTATTAATTTAGGGTGGTGTTGATCAAGCACTTAAAGTCTTATAACCAGAAAGTTGCTAGTTTAATTCCAGCTTACATTTTCCTGAGTGAATGAATACTGGTGTATGAGCCTAATAGCACTTTGAGAACACAGCATTGCTTAATATATAAGGAGCCAAAACAAAAGTCAAGTTAGTGACCGTTTCTCTGTCACTTATTTAATCAGTATGACTCTTTAAACATTCGGTCTTTAAAGGTGGTTATTTAACTTTGACATACTTTTCTGTCTTCTTGGTGACAAGCAGTTTTCAGATCTGTGGCGAGGCGACCCCACTTACAGTAAGAATGCAGGTTTTTCGATGTATTTTTTAGCAAAGAAAACACAAGTAATTGAGTAAATGTCATAAGTCTGATAATGACATACTGTGAACATTCCAGGAAATGGACCTTTGAGGATATTTTGGTTTGTTTTTCTTTTTTTTTTCGTTCTGTGAATTACAAAACAAAAATTTAACTTTTGTAGAAAACTTAGTCAGATACTGAATCAAACTTGAGGCTGTAAGACAGTGATGTGAACCCCTGCCACTGTGTTGCAAAGCTCAGGAAGAGTATGCCCTGAGTTTGACCCCAGGTTTACTGTATGGAGACTGTGTTTTATAATCTCATTATGTTTACATATAGTAAACCCGACTTCTTAAATCCACACTAACAAATCCAGGCTTCAGCTGAATATTCTCTGCATTTATTTAAGCCTTTTTTCACTGAGAGCACGGGGTGACAAAAGTGCAGCTACAGGTTAAATAAGGACTTACATGTGACACATTACTACAAATACTGGTTACTACAGCTCAGTACATGTTAAGGGCTCACGACTGTGCTGCCTCATGTAATATCTGAGTTACCATATCTTATTTATTCATTTATTTCTTATCTTTATTGTACAGATTGTAGATTTGGTATATGCCCACCTCATCGTGTCACTTGGAAAGACATTGACTGACAAGTGTCTCCTCATGTAGCATAGTTTGCAACAGGAGTGCTGCAAATGTGCATAAAAAGTTGTCAAATGAAGGACTGGTTCTGACTCACCTCACTGGACTTGAGCACTCCAAACAGCGGATAAAGGAAGGCGGGGACCAGGGCAGCAGCACCCAAAGGAACTGCCTCCGACACCCAGTAAATAGCTGTGACAATCAGAACATATGCACAGCTTGCTTCCTGAAAAAAAAGAAAAAACACTGAATCAGTACACATCCATCAAGTAGCATAAGCTTAAATGTAACTGCTGTTTTTTATCATTACAATCGATAAGATTAAGTATTATTATCAATGAGACATGGAGGAAGAAATAAGCTGCTTACAGAATTTGACACAGATTACGTTATTTATTGGAATTTAATACAATTAACAAGTTTATGTCTGCTGTGTCATCTGGTGTGTAGCATTTTTGTTATGTAATATGAACATTATGGTCCTCTTTTGCCATAAGTAGCATTAAGCTCTAAATATAAAAAAACAAACAAAACTAAAGACCAAACATGTGACTAGCTAAAGTCATATACCCTCGATTATATTTTTGTGAGCCCTAATGTATTTGTAAAATTTTGAGGAAAATCACAAAAATCAAGCAGTAAACAATAACATATAGACAAGTAACTGGTGAGCTCTAATTTGGAGTGATAACCCCAAGAAAAAAATATTGAGAGATGGCTGAGTAGTGCCACCTCAAAAACTGCTGCAATGGGAGCTTAGATGAGAAAATGACATCGTAGCCAGATGAAACTTAGCATGAAAGATAGGTCAAGTCAGGACAAAATGAGAATATGTCCCTGCCATAAACTCTATAGGAAGTCAGCTATATTGGATCAAACCCGAGATTGATAAAATCATTCATCATATAATCTTGTGACATCTCCTCCAACAGTTTTCATGAAAAACACTTCAATCTTGGCCAAAAGACACATGCACAGTAAAAGATTATCAATTCAATTTTAAATAGACGTTTTGGGCTTAGGAAAAAATAAATAAATCTATCTTTCACAAACCTTGTCAGATTTCAATGGACCCAATAAATGTACATTTGTGAGCTGGATGTAATGATACAAATTAGGGCCAAAATCTAGACCTCGTACGTAGCATCAGGACATATCTAGGGTCAAAAGCTGTTAAAATAATTTACATAGGTCGGAAAAATCCCTATAAACTTCTGCAACAATTGTCAGATCTGGACAAAGCTATTTGTGTATTCATGATCTGGACATAATATTATGTGAATTAAACTATCTTTAAAAATGTTTCTCCAGCACCCGCTGCAAAGTGGGAAAATGTAGTTTTGTCGACAATAATGTGTAACAATCATCAAAACTGAACCCTCCATTACGTCAGCTATGGTCTTGATCTAGTATGTCAATGATGTCTGAGAAGAAAAGTCAATATCATTACTTTTATGATAAACTCAAACAGAAGAAAAAAATAATACATATTTTGATGCATCCACACTTTACAGCACTAAAACGGTGACTCCTATTATGGCAAAGCAAAATATATATGTAAATTAAAAGTATTATTTCAACAAAGCAATCCTCCTTTATGTGACACGCATGCGTCTTTTTTTTATACCATTCAGTCTTATTACAGTAGCCTCTATTTCTAAATAAATAGAGGTACATTGATTGAGTGATTTCAACGGTGGGATTAGACCAGGAACACAACACATTTTCTTTGGTTTAAAGTCTCAAATCCTTCTGATACATTTAGTCATTGGTTATGGTTAAATGGGTACTCAAGATTATTATCAGATTGTTGGAGTCATAAGATTATTAATATTACATGTAAATGGCAAAAAATAACTGATTTCCTTCTGTTTATGGTCCTTGTATATCATTTACATAATTTAAAATGTCTAGAAATCAAATAATAATCATATCTTGGTTGCATGTGAACACAGTTATTGACAGGGATCCAATAGACTGGACAATAACTGCAGTAACCTACAAACATCACATAATAATGCTTTTAATAGCAGGAAAAAGCTATATCAAAGGTGAAAAAGAGGGACAAAGAGATATCTGATTGATTATTGATCGTTTGCTCCATACAAGCCAAGCAGTGCTGCCCATGCAACAAACTTAACAGTGACGTGTTCAATGCAAATGTCAATACTAGATCATTTTAAATGAGATAAAGGCTTTGTGTCCAAGACTGAAATTTAATTTGGTATATTTGTTGCTTTATTTTCATTTACGTTTATGTCTCTGTTTCAGAAATAGAGTCATCAATACTTTACAACTACTTGAAGGTGGACTATGTATTTCTATTTCTGGTGGGGTCTGCTATACGTTTGTCTCCATGGAGAAATGATAGCCTTTCCTGCATATTGAACCTTTCTAATCTAATTGTGATTTCTTGGACAAGCATTGCAACTGCTTAATGATAGGATTCTGCATTCCCAAAGTTCACATAGAGAGAACAGAAAACATTTTCAATGGTCCCATTACCAGCTGGCACACATCTACATATCCCAACACCTTCAGTGCATCCGTCTGCTTCTGGACACTTGGACATATAATTCAGTGGTGCTGACTAAATATTGCTAAGTAGAACTTTTATGAACTGCTGTGCCTTAGAAGACAGAGGTCTTTTAAGAAGACACACAAACACTGGTCTAAGAAGTGAGTTTTTTTTCTAATTGGGTTAAGAGTTGAGAGTTAAATATCAAAGTGAGTGACGCACAGGCTCCTATGGTGAGCTGGACTCGGGTTGTTTGGTCCCAGCGGGCTTCCGTATATTTCCCTGCCAAGGTCAAAACTCTGATGCCAGAACACAAGTCTGGTCATATTTTCACCAGGTGCTACAGTGAAGGGAGGGAACCATAGCCCCAGTAGTGAGGTGGATAAAATTATATATGCTTTTATGATATACGTTGAACATGACTTTTGTTATGTCCTTGTCCTAGATTATTATAATCTAGTTATAATCCAGTTCTAATTTAAGTCATATTTAAAGGTGCACTTACTTGCTTGAAGCCAGCACTTGCTTGTCTCCATGGAGATGTAATTCCTTTGACTGTAAAATATATGGATGGCAAGGAATTAAACCTATGTATCTCCATGTAGACAAGCAGGCAACCAGGCCAAGTTGTAGGTTAGATCTGTGGAGAGGCAAGCCTGCTCACAATAAGAATTTATGTTTTTCAAGGTATTTTTGAGCTATAAAAACCTGTTAAGTAAACACAAGATAGATAATACTGTTCAGGCAAAGCAATAAAATCTCCATGGAGACAAGAAATGGTGTGCCCTCCACCAGAAAAAGTTACATAGTGCAACTTTAATAAAGAAAGGCACATGCTCTTTTCTTGTTTACTGTGTTTCTATGAGTGGCTCTGATATAATTGAGTCAGTGTCACATGACATTATCTGTTTGGCCTCAGTTTGATAAACGAGAGAGGAGCTGAATGAGCAGTTTTCTATTGATTGTCTCATCACAGCCCTCTTATCTCTGGGTTAGGCTGAGGATATTTTTTCTTTTGAAAGATTAATGAATTTGTACATGATCCCTGACAAATAAAAAAAAAAAAAAAAGAAAGAAAGAAGGAAGGAAGGAAGGAAGGAAGGAAGGAAGGAAGGAAGGAAGGAAGGAAGGAAGGAAAGAAAGAAAAAAGAAAAAAGAAAAGAAAGAAAGAAAGAAAAAGAAAAGAAAAGGAAGGAAGGAAGGAAGGAAGGAAGGAAGGAAGGAAGGAAGGAAGGAAGGAAAAGAAAGAAGGAAAGAAAGAAAGAAGAAAGAAAATGGTGCACATATGATCAGGGACAAAACTTCAATGAACAAATAACTTTTCAAGCCAGATACTCCTGCAGTATATCAAAACTTGAATTGATATGGGTACATGTTCTGTCCCATATAGCCACTTGTTGAATCACAATGTTAATAATAATAAATTATACATTTATTTGTCTTTTGAGTACCTAATGAAATAATCATGACTTTAATATTGATCCAAATAATTCAACTGTTTTTTGTCCCCCAGTAATGAGGCAGCCCTACTTCCAGTCACATGGGCTGATTTCGTGAGCCCAAATGTCAACAATAAAAGGTGCAGATTTTCTGAGTACTTTCTGCCTGTGACCTGTCCTGACATGCCCCCCACTGGTGCCTCCCCTCATGTTCCCCCTCATGCCCCCCCATGTACCAGAGACACAGCTGTATGACCCCCTCTATCTCCTCACCCTCCACACACGCACTCCTGCACCCCTCATCACATTCCTGTCCCGTCTGGGGTCCTGTATGTCGTAAAGTCGGCCACGCAGGGCTAAATCTCGCAGGATGAACTCATTATCACACATTTATTCTGTTTCTCTTAAGTCCAGTGCTGTTTCTTTGTTCTCTGTGGGTTCAAGCTGTGGGGTGACCACGTACCAAAATGTTCCTAAGTCCAGGCACGAGAAAGACAGTGGGTTATTAAGTGACAGATGGGAAATGAAAGACATCTTTACAGTAAAACTAATAAACATTTCTGTGTCAACATTTAAATGAATGAGTTGTGTAAATCATGCAGTCAATGGAAACTTCTGGACGTGTAGATCAACCACACAGCAACCCTATAGATCAACCCTACAGCAAAAAAAAGCAATGTTAACTGTGATTAAAATAGTAAATAAAACAACCTTGCAATTTTAGAAGAACTGCTTTACCACTGAGCCACTGCTACTGTCACTGCTACAAGCAACTCCAGTACAATTACAAATCGAGTTATAATGCAACAAGGTTGTTAAAGCCACTTTGAGGTAAGGCCAACATAATTATAAACAGTCTTAGGAACTGACAGGTGCATTGCTTATGAGAAACAAGTACCAACAGTAAGTACGCACTGCATGTACGCCCAGGCTCACTGCTAATTCTACAAAAAGTCTGGATCCCCAACAGGAGGTACGATGATGCCATGTTTTGAGTAAAAGCATTATTAATTAATTGTAATAACAGAAGAGCGGCACAACATATTATGAACTGATCGACTTAACATGTGACTATGAGGGTTTTCGAATAATGAATTACACATGTGGGGAGGACTAAGTCTATACAAATTGCGAAATGAAGATAACGTTCAAATAACTGTGTGCATTAACAATACAAACATGACACAACATTTTCTTCAGCCTAAATGTATTTCTCTTAACTCACTTTTTGAATGATTTCATATTCTCTGTTTTATGCAACATCTTCTCTGGCTTTGGAATAAATTTCTGACGGTGCTTTATCTCTTATTTAAAATGCCAAATGGGCTGTCTAGCTTTCTTACAACTAACGCTAACATTTTACTAAATCTAAATTGTTGTAAAATATCTTTATTTTCTTTACGTTGAAAAATTTTATATAGAACTTCCAGAAAAAGTAACTACCTGTACTTGAGTAACTTCTTTACTTCCACTCAATTTTATATTCTTGTGTCATTAATTCAAGTTATATTGTTTAGTACTATAATATACATTTACAGCGATATAATTAGGCTACTACTCTACCTACCTCTAGTCAGTCATGTAATCTCATTCTCCTTAATAAGGCTTGTGAGTAATACCTATAAAACTACAGCATGTACAGAAAAGTTAACCCGCTCTGATTCTTTGGAGCCTGTGTTTGTGCAGACTGGATCACTGCAGATTAACATGCACAAGTTTCAGTAGGCTATTTGGACCATGTTTCTTACAACTCAAAAGCTTTAAAAGTACAACAGAAACTGGCATAATCATGTGGCTTGGAGTAGTTGACACGTTCTTTGTGTTTTGGAGCGGCTCTTATCTCTCTCTCATCAACATGTGGTGACATCTCCCCTTCACTCAGACAGAACTACAGTGGGACAGAGGGGACAGTGTTCCAATGAGAGCTCTGCCTACGCCTCTTTTCTCTCCACTCAAATCCTAAACATCGCCTATTAGCCCCTACCAGAGCTGCAATCAACAGATTAAACCAGGTATTTACAATATGAATATTCAATTAATTAACTATATATATAGGTGGAGGTAGGTTTGAATTTAGTGGCTTCAATTTTGGATATCCGTGATTAAAATGTTCACTTTGATGAGTATGTTATAGGAAAACGTAATGTATAGCTGAACAGAAGAGCATTTGAAAGTTTGTTCAGAAGGCAAAAAGTAAAACATGTGTTGCGCCTGATAAAATTAACAGATCAATAGTACAATACAATACACAATATCACAGCATTGATGTAACTAAATGCTGAAGCAAGTACATTTTTCTTTATAGTGTCAATGCAGCAATGGACTGTAAGTGAAAGGAGTTAAACTTCACTAGACATGCAGTAGAAGAGCAATGCAATAAGAGAACTATTGGTAAACCATCTCTGTAATTATGTCCTAATGACTGTTTTGTGAGGGAGGGTGGGATACTAGCCCCCCAGCTGTAGACTGGCATCAAGAATACTGTCACTATTGTATATGTTTGGTCACTATGTATGCATGTCTTGCATTAATTAATTAATTCATTAAATAGATAAATAAGTAAATACAAAATAATAATAATTAAAAAAAAAAAGAATACTATGTTTGGCAAGCCAGACTGGTGAACACTGAATAATTGATTTTACATGGCAAATAACATCAGGGGCCAAGGTGTCTAAAGTTGAATGAGCAAACAGTCTTAACAACTTAAAACTAACATAAACTTACACTTTCTGGGCATTTTATACAGTATCTTTGATTATGCCAACTACATAAGCCACTTCCAAAAAAAAAAAAAAAAATTAAATTAAATTAAAAAAATCCAAATACTGTTTTCAATCATATCTGAATGAAACATGCTTAGGCCTGCTTAGTCTGAAGATCCTCGTGTGCATTTGCAGTTGATTTGATGTGTTTTGAGCATAGGTGCGCTCGTGCGGGACTCACGCTGGTTGGATGGATGAGCGGCAGCGGCAGCAGAGAGAGCGGGATGAGGACCACCACGAGCAGCTTCCTGGCCCTCCACAGCTTCCGGAACAGATCCATCCTCGCAGCGGCCTCCAACCTCATGAGTAACCCGGCTCTGGAGAAGCAAATGCGGCTATGATTCTGAACACGAAGCGGTGTACCTTCTCCAGGATTTAGCGCCAAAGGTGAGGCCTCAGAGGTTTTCAGGTGAGTGCGCGTGTCTGGACTTGAGTTTATTTTAAAAGTTGAATGTGTTTGATGGGTGCTCCATGCAGTTTGAAGTTTCTTTAAGTGTTAGTGTATGTTGCGTGTGTGGTGAGTGAGTGCGAGGGTAGAGGGGATGCAGGTGAAGTACTGGGTTTTAAATGGCCCGATAAATATGTTAATTTTGGCCCGACCTAAACTGAAACCCCGTGGACCAATCAGAGGCGAAGGCATGTGCACGCGGACAGTGCGTGGGTCACTGGTGCCGGTTCTTGAGTATAGAGGATTTAACTCTTGACGCACAGAGTTTTTTGTAACTAGCCTATCATTTAAACTGGAATAGAAACATTTCAAGAAGAACACAATAAATGCATTTGTGTTAAGCCTATATATTTAAAACTACAAAACCTCAACATAACACGTAGCACATGGAATTGGGCCTCCTGTTTACTTGATTGATGTTTACTCTAGGTTAATTAGATTAGATGATTTGATGTCTAAAGCCCAATTTATTTGATTTTATGTTTGTATTTATTTATTTTACAATGTATTGCTAACGCACTACGACATGCAATCTACTTCTACTGATACTGCAAAAAGTAACCACTGTTATACCACCTACAATTATGTAAAATGACAAGTGTTCATTCAGTGATAACTACATCCAAAGAGTACAAGTTCATAAAGTTCCCTTATGCGCTAAGGAGCACATTTGGTAGCATCAGGGCAGTGGCTGGTGCAGCACACTGCCCTCTCGTGGTTTCGTGTCGTCACTGCAGACAATGGCTGGGTTCTTCAAAATTGTGCCGTATTTGCGTAGTACAACCAATATTTAACTAAACATTTGTACCTCCTCACTACTTGAAATTAAGCAGACAGATTGTATGTTTTTCAAGAGTCAGAATGACCAAAATGTACAGGCAAAAATTAACATTACAGTCAAATATGCAAAGCTAAATTTTGAGGAGTTTATCTTCTGGTAAGAATGCATCTGGATTAGAACTTATTGGGCCAGGCTCCGTTATATCTAAGGCCATAGCAACGATCAGGAGGTAGATCTATGTTTTCAATTTTCCTTGTGCAGAGTTAAGTAAATCCAAAGGTCATATCCCTGAGGTTTCCGAGGTTACAACACTTTTGAGCCCGAACATAAAAGCGCTGTTTGTGAGCAGTGCGTCACATGACCAAACTTCATATTTGTCTCCAAACACTCTGGTCTTTTCTATTGTATAACCAGGATTACAACAAGGCTCAGACAAAAGCTCAGACTCAAATCTACTACAGTGTGAAGACTGGCAACAAATGTGTGAATGAAAAAAGATTATACTATACTATAAACACCTTATCATTCTGACTGATTTCCCCCCAAATAAATGTTCGATCCTTTGGAGTTTGAAGCTGACACTGCATGCAGATTTACGTCACTTGTAAATGGTAACACGTTTTTTGGTTAAATTTAAGGAGTTAAAGTTGAGCATTTATTGTGCCTTGACAATTCCCATTGTAAAGTTGAAGCTATTATCACAAAAAATATATATTTCTAGGTGGAACGCATATACAAAGAATATTAATAATTATTAATAATAATAATATTTCTTTAGTTGTCGGTTTGATGTATAAACTGATCTGGAGTCTTCTCAAAATGGGCACTGGTTGATTTGTTGATGTTTCACCTGCCCAGAAGCTTAATAGTCGCATGGTTGATTGTCACATAACAAACTGGAATAAAGAAAGAAAAATTCTAATGTTGGAATTTTAACTGGGCAGAGAATTTATTTGCTGAAATATTTCAATTTTGATTTTTGAAATTATGTGATTCATTTGAAATGGTTTGATTTTGATGTTCTTTCAAATTAAATTTAATGCATATGCAAAATAGTGTAGATCTCAGGAAGAAAAGGATCAAAAATTAAGAAAAAAAATCCTTTAGCCCTTTAGTACACAATATGCACTGTGTGAAGCAACGTGCCTATTTAAAATGTGATGACACAACAGATCCAGTAGATGGTGCTACAGGTTTTTCTCTATTTCTCTATTTCTTTATGTATCTCTTTCTGGCTAGAGATGAAAGATGTTAATGCAAAAAATAGGTCAATTATGTCTCCACTTTTATTGGCATGTTAAGAGGCAGAAACGACATACAACCTGTCAAATTACTGATGAAAATTAGATATAACAAAATGTTATTTAATATAACTCACGTAAATGTTTTTGTGGACTGGCAATGGCAACAATACTCCATTGCAACCACTGGAGAAACACACAGGCCACTTTTTCAATATGATAACTAGTCTGTGCTACTAAGAGATTTTCCCCTGGATTGGAGTTTTAATCCTTAAAAATAACCATGTTCTCTCAGATCGAACTGCCTATGTCAGGATTCATTCCTGGTTTAGCCTTTTCCCCTCTCCTCCCCTCTGTGTCCTCCCTGGGAGTGGTTTGGCTGCTGGCACACCTGTCTAATATCAACTACTCATCAGCTGCAGTATAAGACGCATCGCTCCTCACCCACTCATCCCGAGGTCATTGTTGGTACTTCTACTGTTAAGTATTGCTTGCTCTGAGCTTTTTGAAATCTTTGAATACTTTTGTGAATGTGATTTGTTTTTTTTTTTCTTACCTGTGTCCAGATGCCAGCTACTATCCTGTCTGTCTTGTAATACGGCTTGCCTATCATCTCCCACAATCTACTCAACCTGCAAGATCTCAAATAATATACTTGTTACTCATTACCTGCTGTCATGTCCTTCTAGATCATTGTACACTGTGACACCCTCACCACTTCAGATTAGGATTTTCCCTCAAAACAGCTCATGTATCCAAAGTCCAATGGCACAATCTGACTTCTTAGAGTTGATCCAGCAGCACCAGGCAAACAAGCTGCTACAGTTCAGATAAGACGCGATCCTTCGTCCTCAGCCTCCATATTCTCAGGTAGATGTTCAGGAGGCCTACATGTGTGCAAGATATTATTACTGGACCCTTTTGCTACTAGAATTTCCATGGTAGACCATTGGTCATTATAAACTCAAAACTCTGTACTGTAAGCTCTTGATTGGTTTTGGTATGTTTTACAGCAGATGCCTGTAGTGTGGGTCTGGCATCTTTATTATTTATAAAGCGACTGTTGGTATAACTTTTACATTTTAATGTTACAAATGGTTGAAACAAATGATGAATGCAATTTATTTATTGTAACACTTGATCAGTACCTGGGGGTACTTTTTTTAGTTAGATTATTTTGATTTTTTGGTGGCAGTATGAGCTTCCAACTACCATCAAATACATAGTCACATTCATTAGTATCTTGCTCAAAGACCTAGCAGTAAATTAGTCAAATAATCCTACAAGCACATCTCTACATGGACAGTTACTACTTTTATTTGTATTGTTTTTGGCTGCACTTTGCTATTTGTTTAATTATTTGGGTCCCAATTAGTGTCACAAAACTGACGGCAATACTCTTTAAAATACAAATTCAAAGCAATTTACCATATGCATTTGAAACACATATATAAACAACCATGATGATATACTTCAAATACTCAAACCCTCATCAATATAGATTTTTCTTATTCATGTAAGGTTATGGTTTACATTTCTGCCTGCTTGCAGTTATTTTGAGTCTGTTATGCACAATAGAACTCTTACTGTATTCTTGTCCTCTGGGTGACTCCTGTAGAACTAAGTCTCTCACTCTCCCTGGTTTTGGCTCAGAATGGAGACAGGTCCTGTGGAGAGACTGTGGGCGGTCTAAACCTACAGAACTGGTTTAAGTCCTGGTTTGGATCCCGATGCGTCTTGATTCAGAACAGATTTATCTGTCTGAATCCTTGTTTCTAATCTGTCTCTTTGCATGTGTCCTAAATGAAAGGTTGTACCTCATTTTATCTTTAAACTTAGAAGTAGCATCTACTGTCTAGGGCACTATGTAACCTGCTTGTCTCCATGGAGTTATTGTTTAGCTTGGAATTTTCCAAAGTATGTTGTTATCTCTATCTATCTTGCATTTATTCAACTACTATTTCTTATAGTCAGATCTAGTCAAAAACACTTAGCATTTGTTTCTACTTCGACCTTATGTTTGTTCTGCCCTGATGCTGTTATCTGAAGGACAGTGGAGGTGAAGGTGGGAGCAGAGGGTTGTGTGTGGATTAGACCCTTCTGAGCCTGACCCAACACCAGCCTCATAATCCCTTCTGCGGCCTCTGCACTGCACTGGGGTCAAAGCTAGGGTGGGGCCGTGTCATATTGCTGGTGATACATCCTGACATTATGTTTATGATATTACATTTGGAATATCATGATTTAATTGTGTGTGCAGGCCCAGAGCAACTGAATTCCCTGCAGTTGCAAGGGGAGATAGATTGTGGCTAATTTATACCACTATAGCATCTTAAACACCAACTGTGGAGGCTCTGCAGAGGCTACAAACTCACAAAGAAAAGAGAATATGTGAGTGGAAGCAGAATTGATAGCTATAACTTAAATAGCCAAAGTACAAATATTATAAAAGCCACCTGCAAACAGCTTTGGGTGTTTTGTCGTTTGTATTAAATAGCAATTTTTTTGCCTTTATATTGTAAGTATTTAATTTTATTCTTTGTATTCTGCACTCCTCTGTAGTGAAAAATACTAGTATTCTATCACAAAATGGTCAGTGAGCCTCCCACAGCTTTAGTGAGTGAGCAGTGACTCAGAGGTGTTATATAACTGTGGGTATAATGTGCTGCCACTTCCACATCAGAGGATATCACAGCTGATGAGAGGGTCAGATAAACAGCTATCAGTCTGAGCGGCACGTGTGCTAGACAAAAGACCAATGATCTAACTGCAATTACATGGGTTTTCCTTTCGTATACTTAATGAACCCTCAAAAATGTACTGTCAACACACATTGTTTGTTTTATAATTAATGTGTAGATAAACTGAGAATGACGATGAAGCAGATCAGTTTGAAACATCAGTGTGCTAACATCAAACTCCACTGCCATTGTGCAGCACTCGTTATGATAACTGCACTGAGTATCATGTTTTGCTCTCAAGTATTTTGTACAGTGCAACATGCCATCAGCACTGACATCAAATTCAACCACTCTTTACTTCTTTGTGCATATATTTATGTGCATATTTTTTTATTTCAGTCTACACAGTATAACACTTTCAGTTTGTCCCCTGTGGTAAATTACACATTGCATTTAGTAAATATCTAATCTAAGATCTTTTTACCATTTGTAATTGAGAAAACATTCATATTTAATGTCACTACATCTGTAAGTTAAGTAAACGCATGTAAATGTATCCAATGTGCTCTGAGACTGACTGGTGGTGATCGCAAAAGGTTGTCTGCACAAATTGGCTGCCTTGCTTCTGTCAGTCTACCCCAGGGCAGCTATTGCTACAGAAGTAGTATGGACAGTGAAAGAATCGTGAATGAAAATGTAAAGTGCCTTTGAAGATCTGGAAAAGCTTTATAGACTAACACATTATTATATGTACAGTAGTCATGTTAATGGAATGGAACTCTCACATTTGGGATGAGCAACATTTCACACCTATATAAGTAGTTTGTCTACAAATCAAAGGGAAAATTTTAAAATCAGAGGACTGCGCTTGGACTAGTATTTCATTACTTATTAAGTGTGACCAGTGTGAATGAAATGGATGCATTAGTGATGAAAGCCAATCGTTATATCCCATTTACGTTGTATATTGAACCATGTCGCAGTATGATGTTCACTGCGGACACTGTGGTCTCAAAGCTGCCGGCTTTGTTGTTGTTGTTAATTCAAAGAGACATTATCACTAAGAGCAGATTCTCTCACATTAGATATTCATTGTCCCTGTTTAAATAAATGTTTAGGCTGCTTTAGTTCTGAAGCATTGGTAGTGAGCTCAAATGAGGTGGTCAGATGCAAAACAAAAGTGTGTTCTTTTATGAGGAGAAAGTTGAAAGTTGTTAATGTAACATTCACTGCATATCCGTTTGCCCCGTGTTTGTTCCTGTGATTGTATCTTGGCTCATGACGTCAGTGTTGTCCAGTCTGTGTCTGTTATCGCCTCTTTGCTCTTCTTTCCATTTCCTCTATTTCTGGTCCAAATACATCAATAATTCATATGGGACAGTGATGCAGGGAGGACTCCACATCACACCTCACTCACCTGTGGCACTGAGCAGCACCAGAAGGAACATGCTCACGTTTTACTACACATGAACTTAGAACTCAGTGATACAGTGAGAAAAATGTGAACAAGATCTCATCCCTGTGATGCTCTGCTATTCCGATCATATTGTGATTCACCATTTCACCATTTAATGCACCTCTATGCTCAAACACTTCTTCCCACCTAGACCTATTTTTCCATTTAATTAGCCTATATAATGGTCTGAGTGACTGACAGCTGAATTTAACCCAGCATAGTGAATAACTGGCAGAGAACATGGCACAATATAGACTAATGCATTGTTATAATTACAATATATTTAATAGCATGTTGATTCAATCTCTGTTTTTGTACCCCTAAGTAATGTCATGGGCTACTTACAACTTGGGACTGATTTATGCAATATTTCATCAGCCAATCTAACTGTTATGCTTCTCTGCCAAAATTATGATTGTAATCTATGTATTGTCATTACTTGGATCTAGACAATGTATAGATCATTGCATGAATAAAAGCATCTACGGAAGTTTTAAGTCTTACTTGTGCTGTATGAAGTACATGTGAGAGTTATTTTTCCTGGTGAACTTATTTCAACTGTGCACATGCCAATCCAGCAGTGAAGTCAGCAGACAGAAACTGTGTGTGAGAGGGGTAGAGAGAGAGCGAAAGAAAGAGAGAAAGAGGGAGAGAGGGAGGCAAATAGGAATATACTGACTTAGTGCAGCTCAGTGTTACGCAAGAGCTCAGCTGGAGATAGAGAGAGAGAGAGAGGAGGAGAGAGAGAGAGACGAGGCGAGTGAGAGGGCGATCGAGAGAGAGGAGAGAGAAAGAGAGGAGAACGCTAGACCAAAGCTGCGAACAGGACCACTCTGTTTGAGCCTCTCATGCATGCACTTACTAATCCTGATATTTCTCTTTGCAGAATCATGAAGGCACAACCAAAATGGACCTATCTTTCTGCACTTAAGGAATAGCCAACATCTTCTGAAAGGGATGGGGCTTTGAATTCCATATTAAACTTTGAATATGGCACAGATGTCTTGCAAACTGGAACCAAAGAATGTTTGGACATGGAGGGGTGTCATACTTCTGTTTTTTGGGTGCTAGCGATGGTGAATGGATCTACGGTAAAGCAAGAGGAAAACCAGGAGGACCCAAGGGTGACAGCAGCCACCCTGTTGTTTGAATGAGGACTGGACAGGGACCACGGTGCAGTTACTACCGGACATGCAGACAGAGACTCAAACTGAGGGGGTCACTGAGGAGCTGATGGAGGGAGAGGTGGAGGTGGTGACACAAGGAAGGGCTCCCAAGAACTACACAGGTAAGAGGCGTGTGTGAGGTGTGTTAATAAAGTTATATGTTTTGAAACTACCTCTTCATAACTTGAATTGTATGGACAGAGATAGGCCTATATTCTTCAATAAATGACAGATGAAACTTTACATTTTTTTCTGTATTGTGATCACTAATTCTAACTGTAGCTAGAAAGTAACTAGCTCAGTTAGTAGTGTGTTTGTCCACGGATCTGAAGGCTGGAGGTTCGAATCCTTTTCAACGTAAAAATTATCGGCTGAGCGGTCAGATCCACTGACCCACAGGTTGGTGTTACAATTCGAGCTCCCACAGATAAATGCTGCCTTCCTTGGGCAAAACACTTAACCCACTTTGCTCAAAGTGTCTGCATACATTGGTGTATGAAGTGTCTGCATACATTGGTGTATGAGTGTGTGTGAATGGGTGAGTGGTTCCTTTCATTCTACTATTCGGTTATTGCAGCTCATGCTTAACAATATTGCAACTTCAGAATCTTTTTTGGGTGTAATCCTTGCTTACGGTTATTGTGTCAGTAGCAAAAAATACTTTATATTTTATTCAGGAATATATCAAACGTTTTTATCATGACAAATCTAAACAGAGAGTATGAGGACAATACAGTTCTAGTGCTGTGATTCTTAACCATAGGGCTGGGGCTCAAGTAAGGCCGGAGGCACCTCCTTGAGGGCCCCACCACCAATAGAATATAATGCATATAATATGAGATTGGGCCCCGGCTTACTTTGTACAGAAAAAAACGGGCCCAGCAATTGAAAAGGTTAAGAAACCCTGTTCTAGTTTTTAATATTCCTATCAGCCAAATCAATCCAAGAAAATACTCTGCCTCTTATGTGTAGAGAACAGCATATTTGGATTTCATTTGTCCGAGTTTGTGATTCTATGGAGGGGAAATACTAAGCCTATTGCACAAATGGTAAAACTCACAACTATTATTGAGTAATGCACAAATAAATATACAATCAACAAGAAGAGTAGCATTCATGTGTGAACTGAATATAACATAATATAACATAATATACACTGGTCACACCATAAAGCGAGGCAAGGTCAGGTAAGTTCATTTGTTGATGACAATTCATACTCAAAGGTGTTCACACTGTTAGAGAGAAAACTGAAGTGCGTACCGGGTGTTTGGAAAGGCCTTTTCATAATTTCCATCACTCTGCTCAAAAAACTTTCTTATGCTTTGCTTACTTTGCTTTTCCAGGAAAAGACAAAATGCATATCACTATAATCCGCTCTCATCTGGCAGCTATTTCAGTATGAGCTTTTGGGTATAAATGAAACTCACCTCTGGGCATTACAAGCACTGTAGACTTATATTTTAGAAAGTTGGACTTTTTGCATGACTTGGTAGATTTGAGCAGAGATTTTCAATTTCATGCCCTAGTACAGATTACTGGTTCTACTAGTGTCTTTTTTTTTTTTTAAACTACTAGTGTTTTGTTTTGTGTTTTTTTAAAGCTTGAAAGTTTTGAAATGTCCTTATTTATTTATTTTAATATCTAGTATCTTAAAATATATATATTTACACTTTTCAATCCTGGTTTGCATAGTTTAATTTGAAATCTATCTCTTTGACCTGTAAATATTTGTGTCCCCTGATGCATTAGCAGGTGTGTGTGTTGGTATATGGTTGTATGTTTGTGATTTTATGACCAGAGAGCCTTTTAGGAATAAATTCAGTTGATTGACTGATATAACAAAAGTCAATTACTAGTTAAGTCCTGTTTATAGCCTTGGGTAAGGCCTACTTGGAAAAAAAAGCTACTCTTATATAAAAGGTTTATGAACATTGATTTAGGTTAGCCACCATGACTTTGATGCATGCTTAGGTGGTAAGTAATGCAATGAAATGTAAAATTGTGTCAATGTGTAACTCACACATTTATCGACCATAAATCATACATTTACCTTCACTACTACTGCATGCCTTGGCCTCTTATGATGTTGAGGTGTGTGGCAGCTCATCCTGGTAATGAGCATACTTAGAGCACAGCAGCTGGTCTAATTAGAGCTGTGTAGAGCTGAGTAGTAGTGAACCGCTCCATATGGTTCTTCTCCACTTTACCCCAGAGAAGTGTGACTGTGAGGTCAGGAGCAGGTAGTTTGCCCACTACTGGAATAATTGACGTAGAGTTTTGGTGTATACATGTAAGTTGCAATGGAGTTAAGTGTTGGGGGGTGTTGTGTGACAATACAGTTTTAACATGATAGAAACAAAAATTGCACAAGACATTGAAGAGACATGCAAGCAGAAGCTAAAGAGACCAGAGTGAGAAGGAGGAGTAATTAATGTACAGGTGGACAGGAAGTCATCAGCATCATCATCATTATCATCATCATCATCATCATCATCATCCTAATCTCTTTATTTCCAGACTAATAACTCACATAACAAGTCAGCCATTTGTTGCATGATTGTGTAAACATACACTAATATTTTGATCCTAATCTTCTGATTGGTGCCAAACATTGTCTATATGTTCAATATGGGAACGCTTCCCACTTACACCAATATCAATACTTGACACAAAATATGGCTATATCATCCTCACTAAACCTGAAAGAAGAAGAGTTCACTGAGTCTTTTTGTTACATGAACCTATATGTCATCATCATGAGGTGTTGCCTTCTTGCATTTGCCCCATAATGAAGGTGGACTTTTACACTGTGTGAAAGCAATTTAGAACAATGTCTTTCTTTGTGCTTGTGTCAGATTACCTTAATGATGACATGACATCAGTGTTTATTTTACAGGTTAGAAAAGCAGACTATTGAACTAGAACAATACAGACGAACAGACAGAGCACCGCAGAGACAAAATGGACTCATCTCTAAATCACTTAACCTTAACCTCTTAATCACCCGACCTGTTCAGTCTGTAAGGAAAGTTCAAATAAAAATCATCATTATGATTTGTGTTTGCTCTATTGTGCTCCTTCAATGAAAGCCCTTGGTGAAGTTACTGGTCACTGAACTGAACTGTGTTGCTGATGTTTAGAGTTTTGAAAGTCAAACAGACTCATGTGGGTGAGAGGAGACAGCTGGTGAGACATTCAGAGACACAAGGTTTTGTCTGAGCTTTGGCCATTGTAGTTTGCATGGCTTCACCTTCAGATTCAAACTTTCTCCTCTGTCTACTCCCACTCATTGTTCTCACTTTATAACTCCTACACATTTGTTCAGCACCAGCCTACAGTAAAATATTTTGATAACAATTCATCTACATCTCACTTCCTACCACTCATTTTCTCACTTCTCATTTCATGTTATTCTGCTAGTGAAAAATATACACATCTAAAATATTTCCTGTAATTTTCATAAAGGCACTGAAACAGATTTTGCACAAATGAGCCTCACTTAAACATAACTTTGTCTGTATATACAATGTAATGTTGCTTTCATATAAAGGCGTTCTTCATTGCACTTGCCCTGTGACTGCATAATAGCTCTAATAGCTTAAGCATCATAATATAAAATTATGTTATAAGCATCCCAATTTCTTCTGTACCATTTGGGTATGTTGTCTCATTTTCCACAATATTCACAGTCTCTCTTTTCTCTCTCTTTCCATTTCACCTCCGGTCTCTTTCTCTAAAACCTTCAAATCAGGCTAGAAATCTTGGGGTAATAATGGACTCAGACTTGAACTTTAACAGCCACATCAAATCAATATCATCTGCAGCTTTTTACCATCTAAAAAACATTGCAGAAATCAAAGGTATACTGTCAAAACCAAACTTAGAAAGACTATTTGTCTCCAGTAGGTTAGACTACTGTAACAGTCTGCTCATTGGCCACTCCAAATGAGCGTTAAGACAGCTGCAGTACATCCAGAATGCTGCAACTTGGGTCCTGACTAGAACTAGGAAGTACGAGCACATAAGTCCTGTGCTCAGGTCTCTGCACTGGCTCCTGTGGCTCAGAGAATAGACTTAGAATAGAGTAGAGAATAGACTCAAGCAGGCCTAGCACTGAAGTACATCTCTGACATAGTGCCATATGAACCATGTCGCGCTCTGAGGGCTTCAGGGACCGGCCTCCTGCTGTTGCTCAGTTTCAGTTTTATGCAGCTAAAACCGTGAACAATCTTCCTGTTGATGTGAGACAGGCCTCTACTTTGACAATGTTTAAATCCAGGCTCAAAACAGTTCTCTTTAGCTGTACATATGACTGAAAAGTTTTTATTCTGCACACAATTTTATGATGATTATTTATCATGCCCTCTCTCTGTCTTTCTATCTCTCTCTCTCTCACTCTCTCTCTGTCTCTCTTTCTCACGTGCTCCACCCCAAAGACCCTCTGGGCAGACAGAAAATGCTGCGCTCACGTGCCTAATGCTCCAATAACACACACATTCAAACCAAAGCAATCTTCTTAAAGGTTTACACAATAATCACAGTTGCTCTTTCATACGTGTAGCTGTGGGCTGGACCTGGGGCAGTGCTGGAATAAGGACTTTATTTACCAAAAACAGGTGATCGCCCCGGATACATGCAGGAATTAGAGCAAAGATTTATGGGAAATGTGTCCAAATCGTCCAAATCACTGAGATGTGATTAATATGCCAGTCCAA
>JAIEZT010000054.1:27688994-27778994 GCA_019594935.1 Periophthalmus modestus | reverse complement strand
TGTTCCATCTTGTGATGTCATGTGGTAATACAGGTGCTCCACTGTGTTTTTTTAAACTCCATACACCTGCACTAGAATCATTTGAATGATTTAAGCCTTTTAAATTGCCAATCTCTACTGAACTGAAGATAAAAGGTAGCTGTTAACTTGAAAACTACCACTTCATGACATCACAAGGAGGAACAGAGCATTCTGAGCTTTGGAGACTAATAATAAAGGATTACTCAAACATGTGAATAAAACAAAACACAACTCCGGGTATGTTTTTGATGAGGTAGCAACGTTCTAACATGGCTTAAAGCTCACAAGAGTCAATTTTGTGTAATCTTTAAGTCTCAGGTCAGTGGAGAATATACTGTGCATCCAGTGTTGTCTGCTTCACAGTCGTTTACAGGCCTTTTAATATGGTTCATGTGCAACGCATCCATTAACCTAGATGAAATTCTCTGTTTAATGTATGTTTTAAATGCACAGTGGCCTAGGGAATGAGCACAAACGCGTTTAACATACCGTAGATTACTCCACTTTAGATTTATTTACACCAGTGCAGTAATTGTTGTGGATGTAGAGTAAGAGCAGAGTGGATTTTCTCTTATGGGAATAATGCGATAGACAAAGATATGGAAAGCAAAACATAATTTCATTGAATAAAGATCATTCAATTTATTTGTGTCGAGCCCAACTGCTCAGTTTCAGATGACATCTCTACACTCTATAGACCAATATTAGTTAATACAGATGGAGGACTGCTAAAATTTAATGTAATACAGTGAGTTTGGGTCTCTTTTCTAATAGAAATGATCAGGCTCAACATTTGTACTTTACCTTTCCGATATATCATGACAAAACACAATATTATCCATAGGGGAAAACTGGCTCTTGCTCCCCATCTGGATCATCACATTCTACAATCTGAAAAACACCAATATCACAATAGCAGTCAGGGCTTCACAAAATCTTACCATTAGAAAAAGCTAGAAAATCAGACATGGCGTGAGAGATAGTCACCACTCTGTATGTGTGGATGTCTGGACTATGGCTACTCTTAATCCATGACTCAGACAAAGTGATCACTGTACGTATGCAATGATCTTTAGAGCTGTAACGCTAATCCGCATCTCGATGACATTAACCCAGTGTAACTCCACAGTCCAGGGAAACCCCAAGGTTAATCCACCTTAAACACAGTGGTCTATATAACACATCTGCCAGTGCACTTTCACCTGCAAGCAATATGCTGTTGTCTATGTGTATTGTTTGTGTATTCACTTCCAAGTGCATCAAAATAACATTACAACTAGGGCTAAATCTAAACTAGACTAGATCAGAACTAAACTACATCAAACGATCACACCAAATCTAGTTTAGGAATCAAATTGGGCCAAACCAGGACCGAATCAGGTGTGAACCCATCCATACTGAAATTAGGTAGTGGTGAATGTAAAGTCCACATAGGAAAAACTATTACACAACCCACAGCCTGAGGGAGGAATCAGTTTGCCGATAATACCACGGCTGACTCATATTTCACTGGATTCTTGATTGATTCATGCTTGATTTTTGACCATTTCTAACCAACAATCACATGAGTAAGCAGCTTCTTTTTTGAGTCTTTACACAAGCTCAAAGCTGAAACGTAAATGCAAAACGTTTCAATTCCCACAATCCTGTTAGTCTTAAAGCAAAGGCAATTTTCTTTGTCTATTCCTGTCTATTTCTGGAGTCTGCAATCCTGCTAATGACACGCTAACAAACGCACACTCACTGACAGAGAGAAGGTACAAGCCAATTAGAGTAAACCAATGACTCCTGTCCATTCAGCTTTCTAAGGCGGCACAAATCTGTCCAGATCTACAATTTGGTTAGGACAATGCTAAGCTCTACCACCATGCGGCTGTAGTAGCCCCCAGGTGAGAAAAAGGGCTGTGGAATTAAACAGTCTAATTGCAAAAAAGGGATTTGAGTGTCTTTAAATATCCTTCACCTACGTTTTATTATCAGATACAACATACATTCCGGTTGTATTTATCCTTTGTTTTACCAGAAATAAGTTCTACAGAGTTCTATCTTTGGAAAGTCCTGTCCTCAAATACATTGTACTAAATAGACACAGGGAGAACATGTACACTACATACAGAGAGACAGTTCAGTTTTGATGTCTGACGTTGTTTAGCATTTGTGCACTATGTCATTTTTGCCTGGGATGTTTCACAGTATGGCATTACATTTATCTGAATTGCGTGAATGACATCTCAAATTCACAGAACTAACTTATTCATGGGTTTCAGCTTCCTGTTTATGGGATATCTTGAGGACTTTTGCCGAATCAAAATATATCATATTTTGTAAATTGCCATGGCAACAGTGCAAGATTCTCATCAGACTGAGACCCATGGATACCTTGGCCTGAGTTGTCCATGAAAACAGATTTTTTTAATATGGTTTAATGCCATACTGTGAAACATTCAAATCAAAACAGTAACATCGCTATGGAGTCAAGCAAATGGCATACCCTCCACCAGAAAAGTTACACAGTACATCTTTAAATTCTTATAGTTGAATTTGGATAAAGTGAGAGAATGGGTTGATTTAAGGACACTTTTAAAGCCTGGTGCTCATGACATTCACTCTATAAGACAGAGCAGGAGGTGTCTCTGTCTCCTCTGAGTCCTGCAGGGTTCAAGAGCTGCCCACAAACCTCCCACTGTCTCCCCAGTCACTCCAATATGGCCGCTGGCATGGGCTCAATTTCATTATTGCCTTCCCATGGTGTTACACTAGCATTTGTTCAAGTGAAGTCATGGGGGTGGTTTCTGAAATGGAAGCTACAGTATGTGTCCACCTACAGGGAGATGTGCTGTTGTTTAAAAATTAATGGTTTTCTTTGGAGATAGGGATCCTTTTAACCCCAAAATGTCCATGCATACTTTATAACCTGCATTTTTAACATGGCAGAATGAGTTTATTCAACTTTTGTAAAATTGAAATGAAGGAACCTACATCTGAACATATGGCAGTAAGAAGTAAGGTCTTTTGAACTCTTCTATCTGATTCGGCCAGGTCTAGGTTGCACTTTTAAAACTAGTTTACATGCATGCAGCACATCGGAGACCCTCTGCATAACATTTTCTATAGCCTAAAAATAAAACAAATTCATATTTATACTGTCCATATTGCCAATATTGATAGACTATATTGTTAAACAAAACACACCAAATGAAAATAGCTTTTTATTGATTCATATAAATGTTATTATGGTTAATCCTATCAGAGGCCCTGGGAATTGGACACTATCATTTTCTTGTTGCCCTAATACACTCTTGTCAACTCCGACTTTCACCCTGCACCCTCAAACAAACAAAATTGTTTAAAATCTGTCAACACACACAAAAAAAGATTAATACATCAAAATAAAATTTTAAAAATGGTAAACTTGACTCCTCTTCACAGCTGACAGCTAAAGATACATGCATATGTGCGTGGCAGTTGCATGCTCTGTCTCAGTGTACAGTGTACCAGAGCACAGGATTAGCTGATGAGCCATGAGCAGCCTCAGTCGCTTCTACAGAAATAGATCCAGAGAAGAAGAGAGGATACGAGGAGGTCACGGCATCCACAGCTGGAGTTAAGCGAACAGGACAGCACTTTCACCTGATGAAGGGCCATTATATAGTTACTTATACAACATCCACTTTCAAACACAACCCTTTAGGATATTACTGTACATTGGTTTGTATAGTGTCAACATTTAACCAGAGGTTTAACAGGCCACACAAATAAATTTGCTATATTCTATTATTGATCACATTTTCATATAGCGCTTTTCCACCTTCAAGGCACTCAAAGCGCTTTGCATCAAGGAACCACTCACCCTTTCACACATACATTCATACACCAGTGTGCACAGACACCGGATCTGACCGGTCTACCAATAGTGTTTATGTTGAGAGCAGCATTAGAACCGCCAACCTATGGATGAGGGGACAAACACGCCAACTGAACTACTGTTATTTCGCATTTTAATTTTGAATCCAAGACTTTTGCTGGTCAATGGCGTAGAAAAAAAAACTAACAATAATGCCATCTGCATGTTTTCAGTCCCAGGAGTGCGAAAAACTACTTAATTACAGTCCATTCCCACAGTCCAGTTGACAGACAGTAAGCTGAATGTTTTTGGTGCTCGGAGGGTTGCCATGTTGAGTCTCCAGAGGTGTATTAACAGACTATTGGATGTTAAACTTAGTGATGGCAACCCACTGTTTCATAATAGCTTTTCCCTGTGGGCGAACCTATATAGAACAAAACACACAGTGAAGGTCAGAGCACATCAGAGCTATGGACGAAGAACAGGAGGAGTTAGAAAGAGCCTTGGAGACACCATTGCACCAAGAAGGTCATCTCCTATTGGCTTGTATTTAACACTGAACAAACAAGGTCAATTTGTTTATGTAATTGTGAGTTATAATTTATCAAATCTGTTGTCCAGTAATGTCTGTAGAAATGTACAAAGTAAGATATGATAACTAATTTAAATGAATGGCACTTAGACACTGTCCTTATGGGAGCACGTAAAGCCTAGCCCTGCAACTTTGGGCTTTTGGTGAGGCCAGTTGAGGTCAAAGTCTGCAATTCATCAAAATATAGTGATGATTGAGATAAAGTCATTCCTAATTGTTAGTGGTATGTTTGTATCTTCTTAATCAAAAGTCCACAACCAGCCACATTGGCTTAGTGGGCGACAGTAGCACAGCTGATTTGAAGGTTGGCGGTTCAAATCCTGCTCCCGACATGAAAATCATTGGTAGTGCAGACAGATCCACTGACCCACAGGTTTGTGGTGCGATTCCAGTTCCTACAAATGTATTATGTCATTGTGTCCTTGGGCAAGACACGTGACCCACCTCACCCCACTGGTGTATAAATGTGTGTGATTGTGTGAGTGGTTCCTTGATGTAAAGTGCCTTGGTGGAAAAGTACTATATAAAAATGTGATTATTTACCATCAATATGATATTATTTTGTCATAACAATTTGCAATAGAAAGCTAAACCAGCTGTCTTTAGCAAATAGCAGCAAATTAATCAAATAATCAAATAAGCACTTACTATTTCGGCTTGTTTATATTATAATACCATATTTAGACTGGCCTCAATATCTCAGTATTGGACACAAATCATTTTTTATTATTACTGGTGGTGGCATTTATACAAAATTATCTCACAGACTTTTCAGGCTATACCACTAGAAATATTTGCTTGTACACACATGAAGACATACCTATCTTGGGTTTTGGGAGTTTCTTGCTTGACAACAGTTTCCTAAACCATCTCCACTCAGTCCTCATGCACCAGCCTCACGTCATGTCTTCAATATTTCATCTGTCTTTATGTAAGTGAGGTCTCTCTCAGTGCAGCACGTGTGGATGCCTCTGGTGCTAGCAGTGAATATACGGGTTTTCTATGGGGAATTACACTACATCACAAACAAGGAAGTGAGGCATGGAGGACTGGAATCATCAGTCTGTTTTGAAGACATGTGCCCTGTACCTCTATGCAACTACTTTACTGCTACTACTACTTCTGCAACTGCTACTACAACTGGTACTATTTCTACCACTTCTACTGCCCTACTTCCTTTTAGATGCTGGATTTTCCCTTCTCACAAAAGCCAAATATCAAACTACAGTCACTAAGCAATCAGAATTGGTCCATTGTGGAAAAATGTAAACAGCAGAGATAAAGCTGGAATCAAACCCTAAACCCATCCTATTACTGGCCACCCCCACATGTAGTCCCAGCCATTACAGCCAACAGTACTACTATTGCAACAGCTACTTTCCATATGGGAACAACTAGAGGCTTCTATTCCATTCCATAGGTACCACTAGATTGAGGCTTACTAACTAATAAAGAGGTTATGGGGTTATGATACTAATTACTAAACCTGAATCATTCATTTTTCATATATATTTTATTTAGATTTTTTTTTTCAGTATTGTGGCCCTATGGTCACATAATAATGCCAAAGGTGTACAAATGCCATGTTCATTAAATTCATCTCTAATTTGTGCAAATGTTTTATATTTGATGAGATTTTATATTTGATGAGAAGTTATAAATATGTAATATGTCATTTTTGCAGGAGGAATATTAAAAGGTAAAGCAATTGATTTACTAAGATTAATTTTGTATTCTGATAAAAACAAACAAACAACACTGAACTCATTAATAAACATTAAGACTGATTGAAGAGATTTACTTGGGTTTGATAAATACTGGTATGAGTTTTCCCACCTGCTGGAATTCCATTTATTTCAATGTTGGACCTTATTTTTGGGCTCAATAAACAATAATCTGAATAATTCTTAATGACGTATTTGTTCATTATGAATTAAATTGTTGTTTGTGCTTTATTAAGGCTAAAAAAGGTGTAGATATTATAAAATGTTACTATTCTATACTTTTTTCAAACCCTGCAATGTTGCCACAAGTAAACAGTTTCAGTTTGAAAACATAGTATTGTTACTTTGTATCTCTTGTCCATTGAAAGACAAATACAATTGCTGTCAACCAATCCATCATTTTAAGAGGAGACCCCTTTCTCTTGAAGAAAACTAAATGTTAGCTTTCATTTGAAAGTTGCATTTGGGATCTGCCACAGTGCCAGATCCCCTCAGCTGTAGTGAGCCCAGTTCACGTGAGTCTGCTGCAGTAACTGTGCTGTGTCAGATTTAGAGTAATCTGTGACTGAGGCCATGGTATTAGAGACTCTGTGAACATGCAAGCTGTCCACTGAGTAGGGACAGATGGAGGATTTCTACACTAGGTTTACACATACAGAAGAGTGGGACAGGGACGGAGAGGGAGGAGAGAGAAAGGGGGAAACGGAAGAGAGGGAGAGGAGGAAAGAGAGAAGAGTAAAGAGAGAGAGAGAAGAGTAAAGAGAGAGAAGAGTAAAGAGCAAAGATAAGAGATGGCAAAAAGCAGAAAAGGAAAGGATGGGAGAAGGGCGAGAGAGACAGTATGAAGAGACAGAGACAAAGAAAGAAAAAAGAGAGGGGGGAAAGGGGCAAAAGGAAGAAATAGTGAGAGAAAAGATGGAGCTGAAGAAAAGAGAGAGAGAGAGGGATGAGAGGGGAAAGCGGTGAGAGAAGACAGAAACCAAAGAAGGGGGGCTAGAAGAAAGAGAGAGAAAGAGTGAAAGAATTCAGGTGAAGGGAAGGAAAGAAAGGGTAAGAGAATGAAGAAAAGAGAGAAAAAGGGAGGGAGGGGAGGAGATAAAGATGACACATACAGACAGAGCATACAGAGGGACACGTGCTGAGACAGTCACTGGAGACAAGGGCATGATCTGAGCAATGACGAACTATGGGCAGTTTGTTCTAATGGAGCCTTTAATACCGACAGAAACACAATTATGACTCCCACACTTATGTCTCCTCAGCTCACGTCTGCTAGTTCTTCCATGAAGCTGCTATTGCTTTCCCTGTGACTTTTTACCATATGGCATTAAATTGACCTATCTCCCTGGAGTCAAGGAGATAACACCAGACCAAGTTACTATGGTCAAATCTGGAGAGGTGCCTCTGCTCACAGAAATCACTGTATTCTGTCCGCAGTTAAAATGCATAAAATGGAACAAACTGTGTAAAACAATAACATCTCTATGAACGCAAGCAGGTCATTAAGCAGAAAAGTTACATAGTACTTCATTCTGTCTGTTTTAATAACCAAGTCAATACATTTAGCAGTTAATTTCTGCTTCTTGTTTGGTACTTCATTTCCAAGCCACTGGTTTCACAATATTATTACCTATTACATCCAAATAGGATAGTCTGATAATTAGTGCCACGTTGCAGAAAATAATGTTGCCATACTTTGTTGTTGTTGGACATGTGATGTGATTCGAGTCTGACTAATCCCTGCATCACAATCTAGTTTCCCCAGATCACGAGAGCTCTGTGTTTGTGGACTGTAGCAGGACGATAAAAATAGTGCTGTTTCTATCTGGCCATTGGTAATGTCCCACTGAGGAAACACATGGGATCACAACAAGACCAACTTGACAGGAGAGGACATAGCATGAGCATGATAGGAGGCTATGGTATACAAGGCTACAGAGCAAAAGTGCCGTTGTTGTGGCAGTTTAATAGAAGAGCATTATTTATAGGATAGAAAAGTTGCCTCTGGTGGTACACGGGACCCTCTGCAAAGTATTTGTTTTATTTAGAGGCAACTCTATTTATGTTTCTGTCCTCCTTTGGGTTAATAATTATTTAGAACTATCTCATTATTGTTTTAGTCTCATTCTAGACCATTTTAGCATGTTTAGCCTGGTATAGTATGTTTACATGGTCAAGTGTATGGTGCAGAGGCCATTGTCACAGTTTGGCTGCCACATCTCTGCCAGTCTGCCCTTCACTGCCACCAGATTAGTTTGTGACTTAAAATGAGAGTATTGTTATGAGCTCTGAGAAGCTTAGGCATAGAAAGCCCAATACATTTCTAATCTTTTTTTTTTTTTTTTTTTTTTTTTTTTATAAATCTGTCTAAATACAAATGTTTACTATATGGTGCATAAATCTGTAATTTCTTCAGCTACTATGCCACTAACTCTTCTTCTCTATCTCCCTGTATCTCAGGTCTGTCATGCATCCCAGTACTACCCCCCAGAAGAGGGTCCTTTTTTGTGGAGGGGGGCAGTGGTCTCTCTGTGGGCAGCGTTCTGGTGTTCTGGTGCAGGGATGGGTTCCAGCTCGTGGGCAGTGATAAGATCCAGTGTAATGTGAAGAACGGCAAAGCGCAATGGAGCAACCACCTGCCCATCTGTGAAGGTAAGGCTTGCAGAGGTTAGCTGGAACATGGGAAGCTAGTTGTGTGTGAGTTTATAATGTAGTTGCTATAAATACATAAAGGACCAATTCGCTAATATAAATTGTTAGGTGTATTTGATGATTTTACTTTTGGACATTCCTTTTGAAAATACCTTTACATTAAAGGTTTTACTGGACTAACTGACTGTGACGGGACTGAATGAATCCTGAGCTACATTACAGTCAGTTTGGGACAAATTATTATTATAGTACTAAGTATTATCTGTGTCTCTACAACAATCTCATCTTCCTTTAATTTTAATATTGTAATTGGTTGCTCTAATTATTAGCCAAGCCATCCCAAGAATGACTTGAAAGACAGTGGTCAGCCCAGTAATCCTGTCAGGTTTATGGGCAGTACCACTTATACATGGGTAGACTAAGATAAGAGGCAAAGTTGAAGATATTTCTATTCTCATATTCTGAGTATATTGGTAGAATGATGCTGTTAAATAGACCACTAGGATGTTCGTGTTGAGTTGGTTTGAGTTTTGGGTTGCTGCATAAAAGAATATGTTTTGTTTTTTTGTTTTTTTGTTTTTCAGTGATTCACTTGACTGTTAGCGTGACTGTGAGCAGGTCTGAGATGTCATGTTAAATTGCAGTATAAATTTTGAATAGGGCACATGTATCTCTATTGTAAGGCTCGTGTTCTAGTTTAGAGTGAGCAGATAAAACAGTTGTTCCTCTGGTTTAGTTGTGTGTTAAATGTGCTGCAGTGCCGCAGCGCTAATGAAGCACCAAACCACATTTCACACAGTCCTGAACACGCAACTGTGTCAGGTGAATTCAGCTACAGACCCCAGAGGAAACTGGAAACAGCTGGAGACATGGGTTTGGAAAAATATAATCCAAATACGAGCTGTGTAACTTTTCTTTATTTTTCTTTTCACAATTAAAGGTACAATATGTAACTTTTCTGGTGGTACCTGCTTGTGTGCATAGAGATGTTACTGCTTTGTCTTTGACAACAGTATGGCATTGAACTTATCTATGAACTTATAAACTTATTCAATTACAGGCGTTCTTATTGCTGAACAACAAACAAACAAACAAAAAAAAAAAAAAAAACATCTTGTTAGCTGTCTCTTTTCTCCACTGATCTGACCTGTAACTTGGGCTAGTGGCTTCACCTACTTGTCTCCATGGAGATAGATACGTTTATTAACCCTGCATTTCAGACAAAGCAATGACATCTCCATGGAGACACACTGGTGATAGACCCTCCACCCTATAAATCTATACAGTGAACCTCTGATATTTCTAATTATTGCAGCTGAATTATAAGCCATACATTTGCTAGATATGAGTAGAGACGTTGATATGTTTAATATGTCTGGTCTTCAAAAAGCATTCCAATATTGAGAGAAAAATAAATTGCCAAAAATAGTTTGTAACAAATCAAATGCAAACAGTTATTTGAGAAAGTAAAAGTGTGTTCTACTTGCAGCGATCCCCAGGCCCCAGGACAGGGGGCTGCGGGTGGCTGTGCTGGCCTCGGTGGTGAGTGGAGTGGTGATTCTGGCCATGTCCCTGTCCTTCTTCATCTGCTGCCTCCAGGAGAGAGCCTCCAGACTGCGGGCCAAGAAGGAGGGACGCCTCAGGTACTGGAGAGAAGGAGAACTTTTACATATAGATGAAGAGGGAAAATGCATTATTGTACCAGAAGAGTAAAAACATAGCAGAAAAGTTGTCTACAAAGAAATATGATGAAAATGTATTCAGACCTTTCAAGATTATGCTTAAAGGCCCTTTATTACACAAAATTTACTCTTGTGAGCCTTGTTCTAATGCTGTTACCTCCTCACAGACATACATTGAGTTGTATTTTGTTTCATTCACAAATGTTTGAGTAATCCTGCAACATTTGGCTGTCTACATCTCCAAAGCTCAAAATGCTCTGTTCCGCCTTGTGATGTCATGAAGCAGTAGTTTAGTTCGTAAATTAACAGCTACCTTTTACCTTTAATTCAGTAGACATTGACAGTTCCATGGTTGAAATCATCCAAATAATTCTAACAAAGATGTATGTATTAAAAAACACAGTGCGGTACTTCCTACATCGCCACTTGACATCACAAGATGGAACAGAGTCTAGTCTCAGTCTAAGTATACAAGATTTGTGTGTTAAACATGTGTAAATGAAACAAAACACAACTCTAGGTATGCTTATGGTCGAGGAAACAACATATAAGAATGATATGGGCCCTTTAACTAAAGTGAACTGAAAGTACTAATGCACTGTATTGGTAGTATGGTGATCATTCCCGCCTCATAGCAAGAGATTCAGGTGAGGCCTTTTTGTGTGAAGTTTGTACATTCTCCTTGTATATGTTTACTCTGGAAGTTAATCAAATGCATGCACAGTAGGATAATCCTCCAGCTAGGCTGGGTGGGATCCTGCATTGAGGGCTTAAATGTGATCCTTATATGACCTTGAGCAGCAGGTATAGTATAATTTGGCCATTAGAAACTAGTATTAAAATGAATTGAGCTACCTGTGTCTTGTCCCAGGCGTAGGGAGAAACGTTCGTCCCGCCGATCGGACTGGGAGAGAGAGGAGGGGGAGTGGGAGTCCTTTGCTCCCCCAAAGATCTTCCACCTGTCCCAAAGGATGAACCCACGCCTCGCCCCTGACAGCCCCCTCTACCTGACCGGAGGACTCAGCGGCTATGAGAACAGGGGATATCAGAGGTACAGTATGTCTGAACGCATTCAGTTCAATTGGAAGCTACTTTTTGGACAAACTTCAATGTACAAACAACCAATACTCCAATAAAAAGACTTGAATTGTAACAACATATTTGAAATGAAAAGTTGTTCAAGAAAACAATTTGTGCTCAAGTTAAAATATTAGATGATATGCAAAATTTACCATAAGCAATTCTCATTACGGAAACTGTCTGCAAACAGAAAACCCATTAATTCCACATGGTGACGTCACTTTAGTTCATTTAAGCTAAATGAGAAGACATTAAACTGTTTTTGCTTTATGTTGATAGGGAAGAGATTGCAAACATATTAAAAATCGGATCAAAACTTTATATAATTAACATTTTGTAACCATATTGTAACCTATACATTCTCCCTATATATTTGGTCTAATCTCCTTTTAGTGACAATAAGAAATAACTCTTTATGTTCTTCATTTCTCTCTCTTTTTTGCAGGAGTCAGGAGAGTCTACTGAAGGCATCTCTCTCCGGCCTATACCGTTCTGAGTCCCAGTTGTACCCCCACGTCGTCCTGCAGAGGGTGCCCACCCCAACTGCTCCGTCTGCCCCTCCCTCTGCTCCTTCTGCCCCCACTGCCCCTCACTACCTGCACTTACCCCACTCCTCCTCTGCAGCCTCCTCTCCGGCTCATACCACCAGCCACAACCACAGTCGCAGTCAACCCCATATGATGCCCCAGTACCCTACGCCCACATATCCCCCCAACCCGAACACAACTCTACCCACTTACCCTACAGCCGCTCCTATATATCCCAACCCTAATCCCGTCACGCAGCGACCATGGCAGTAATGGCAACTAGATATGCTTTAAAGTGATTGGCTGTTTTAGCAGCTGGACTATTGAGAATGACTGTGGACGGAAGACAAAGCGGGCGCATGCTTTTAACAGACATGTCTTGCTTTTTGGACTAAACAGGAACCCATACTTTGTTCTGTATCACTTGTTTATGATTATGTTTATGGTTTCGTTTGTATAATGAGTTTACTAATATTCTTTTTTTAATTAAATCAAAGTTGGTGACCCTAACTGGAAAAGGGTCAGACAACCTATCGACAAAACAAAGCACTGTTACTGCTATCTTATTGGTTGGGATCCAGAAAGAATGGTTTAAATGGGATGAGTCCAGACACACTTGGAAACTTAATGAGTTTGGTAAGCAATGTGGACTTAAGATCTAATCTCTGGAATTTGGACACTTAAATAAGAGTGGATGAAGAGGATGTAAGGTGGCTGATAGATGAAGAAAACAGACTGTGATTGTGTTCTAATTGTGGTCATTGAATTCTTGTGAACGTACAAAATAAATTTTGTTATTTAGTTTACCCGCAGTGTGTAAAACAAATGTAAGGACAACCAGAATTTCAGTTTTAGTTATTTTAACACATTGATTCATGAAGCACTTTTGTATGAATGTCCTATCCCAGTGCAAAGCTAATATATTCTTGTATTGTACAGAAGCATTAATGTGAAGCACACTTACATGGTTCCATTCAGTTTGTTAATACAGCATGTCATAAATAAGTATGTCTTCCTTTTTTCTTTAAAAGAAACACCACATTGGATCACTTGACTAGAGAGTTACACGGTACAATTTTGTTTTCTGTAGTAGTTTGAACACCTTGAGGAGTCAGGCCCCCCGGTTTCACTGAAGTCAACTTGTCAATTAGACTGGTTTAACAACAACAACAACAATAATAATATAATAATAATAATAATAATAATAATAATAATAATAATAATAATAATAATAATAATAATAATAATAATAATAACACATGTTAATAATTATTATAACTCAATATACAAAGTGACCTAGTAAGAAAATGGTCATTGTATTGAATGATACTGGATTTGCACTATTTACAATAAAAATGTTTCTGACTGATTGAAAATAGTTCAATTCATTTATTGAACTTTACGTTCTAATCTCACCGTTTACAACCCTATTACAACCAGAGGTTTCAGTTTGTATTGAAACACTTGCACTTTAGTTATTTTCATTATGGTTTGGTTACAATATAAATAATATATTGGCTTATTTAATACTGTACTTTACCAAGACTGCCATATTTTGAAATAAAATATTTTGTTTGAGATACATTGTTGTAGTTATTTATTGTCTCTTATGTCCTACCTCTCTAAATTTATAGGCCTTCAAACATTAGCAGAATATCTTTTGGTTTAAATATTAAGTTAGCCAGTAACAGCGTATCGTTACACACCGAGTAAATTAGATATGTCTATTTGCAATAAATACCCTTTTGACCTCCTTATACACATCTTCAACGCAACATGAAAGCATCAGTGTAATATGATCCTTTACCGCCATCTAGTGGCAATAACAAAGAATTACATAGATCTAGAATAGCACCTCAGGTCACTTTATTCAGGTAATGCATTTAAGGGATGTCAACAGAGAATATGAAATAAGAAAAAAAGGGCTTTAATGTTAGAGGAAAAACACTCATCTATTCACTGTAATAAATAGCCTCTTACTAGCGTACTGAAACTTTGTAATAACGTTAGCTACTCCTTAGTACATCCGGTTAACTTGTAAAATTATGCTCTTGAATGCAAATGCAAATGGGGGGAAAAGGAAGGGGGAAAATCAAGATGAAATAAAAAACATACTAAGAAAATCTGCATCAAATTTTCATCGTATTTAAAATACTGATAATGCATTCTGACTTATTAGTGCAGGTACTTTTATTTTGAAAGGTCAAAACCGGATACCTTTGTGTGGTTCATTGGTTTATTGAACTTGACATTTTTCCTGTCAAAAGTCCTGTCCTCTCACCTCACCTGACTCACACTTTTTTTTATAACTTTTACTGTCTCTGTAAACAACGTCGATCACACTCTTGTGGCCTTGATGCTGATATCTTTACTCCACTCCCCTCGTTTCAATGCCTTCTCCGCCCATGTGCCCTGGTAAGTTTTGGGAAGTGTTATTCTTTTTACATAAAGTAGCCGCTGTTTTCGAGTAGTTTCGCACAGGACCGTTACATGGCGCATAGAAAATTGATGTTTCTGCTTTGTTTTTCATCATGTCACTCCTGTATTTGTTATGGCGACTATAAAGCTAACTCTGTGTGTGTTAAACATATTAGATCAACACGAGTTTGTAGAGTTGTTATTGCTACAAACTTGTCTAGTATTGCTTCCTGCTTTTGGAGACTTCCCCTACTCATGTAAAAGAAGCATAACGGAAACTACAGATGTCTATTTCTTAATGCATCAAATATAGAACAATTTAGTGTCTCTGCAGTAGTTTATATAGCTTGATTTAACTTGATAAAACTTGTTTTACCCTATTTACTAATGCCCAGAAGCCTAGTACAGTATGCTTATTTACAATTTCATCCAATCAAAGAAAATAAAACAAACAAAATATGAAGGGATGTATTCATAATCAAATAAAATAGCTAAATTCTTAATATTTCATTGTCGCAGTGTTATTGTATATTCAAATATAACACAGTGTTATATTTGAGCTATTCAAATAGGCAGGCAGGTTTTGGCTGCATGACTGCATGATAGGAAAATTGCATTAGTCCACTGATCTGCAACTAGACTTGTTTGTGGTGATTTATTGTGCACTTTTGATGGTTGTGGTACAGGTAGGTGATGGACCGGGAGCAGCCGGTGCAGTTGAGTGACGAAGAGGTTGTAGTGATACGTGACCCCAGACACAGGAGGAGGAAGAAGGCCATCTGCCCTCTGTCCCAAACGACCATGGACCAAGTGTGCGTGGAGTTTGTACTGCCCACAGCGGCCCGCGGAGGTAGCAGTCCTGACACTCTGCAGATTCAGGTGGCTGGCAACTGGACTGTGGAGCAGGTATAACATAGTACTAGTAACACACTAAAGATGTATTATGTAACAATTCTGGTGTAGAGTCTGCCACCTGCTTGTCTCCATGTAGATGACATTGTGCTTGCCTAGAATGTTGTGCAGTTTGGCATTAAACTTGTCCAGCACGCATGTTTTCTAAAGTATGTTTGTGCAATAAAACTACCAGTAATTTAATAAAGATACATATGTTTCATGCCATCTGCAGCATTCCAAGCAAAACAATAACATCCTCATGGATACAAGCAGGTTGTAAATCTGCAGTTTATTAACTCTAATTCGGGGCCGAGAAACTGTGAATTTTTGAGGTGTTATTGTTTCTTTTGCAACTTTTGAAGTATATTATTCTAAAGGGAAAGAAAAAACATTACATGAAATAAATTACTCTCCTCTGTATAACTTTTTTTTAAATTTTTTTTTTACCTGGCCTCATAGATACTAAAGACAAACAAATTATGTCATATGCAAACTTTTAGCAAACAGTGTCTATAATAGGAACAATATGCAAATAATTTTGGAAGTAAAAAATTTGTTTTTATCAGTCAACATTTTGTCCAACCAATTCTGACATTTGCTTCCTCTTGTTTTAAAATATACAGATGCAGTTTATTATAAAAAAATATACATTAGCAACAACAAATAGCTAATAATTATACTAAGTTTTGTCTTTCAAAACCTCACCGTTCTTGAAATTATTGAGTCATTACAGTAAAACCCACAGCTGACTCTAGTTACATGTGTGTCTTGTACTGATTACAGAAAACTAAAACAGTGTATTCTGCTAAATGTATTATGTTTATTCTGTTTATTTGTGCTTCTACAGGTTAAAGCCCAGGTGTGGTTGAAAGCAGTGACATCAAATCTCTGTCCAGAGTTTTACCAGAGGTTTTCTCCAGACCACTGCATCCTTCTGTATCAGAAGAAAGGCACTGTGTGTGAAATCTACGACAAACACCAAGTCTTCCAAACACTGGACTGCATTCGCTACTGGAGAGGTACAGGACATGCTAAACCATATGTCTACTAAGACAGGGATTTTCAGATTTTCTGAGTTCCCCTCAGAAGTGACTAGCACCAACTTATTTAATATGGGTCAAAAGCTAAATTAAAGGTGCATTATGTAACTTTTTGGTACACCCAGGGGTGATGCTGGAGGGTGGGGAAGATTCGATATTCAATCTCGACTAAAATGTTCAAATGGTGACCAGAAAGTGCACACAATGAGACAATAAAAAAAAAAAAAATCATATTAAGTTTTATAAGGTTAACTAGTCTTAAACATATTTAAAACTGCGACTCAAACATTTGTGATCACATCCAAAGGATTTAAATTAACCTGTTAAATGTGCACCCTCATTGAAGCACCACCAAAGCTCCTCCAACCAACAGCGTCTGGCAGCTTCCGTAGGTACACCACTTGTTTGTCTCAATGAAATCTCCTGGAATATTTTACTTCATGGCATTAAGCTTATCTATCTCCACAAGCAAGTACAGGGCCAGGTTATAATAAGGTATGCATTATTATAAGGTATGCATTATTCTTTTGTGTTGTGAAAGCTCTGAAGAAAGACGTTGGGCGTATCCAGATGGTACAGCGGCCACAGCCCACAGAACAGTCGATCCAGTATCAGCGCTATCTGAACCAGCTGATGGGCTATGACGTCACCGATGTGAGTAACGTGCACGATGACGAGCTGGAGTTCACCCGGAGGAAACTGCTGACGCCACGCAGGATCGAGCTGAACGATAGGGACCCCCGCGTCTACTGCATGGACCCCTGGGTCACCTGCAAACCGCTACCCCAACACCTCCTCAGCAAGGTACAGAGAAGATGACTTACCTAGCCACCATGGTTGCAAAAGAAGCTGGGGTAATAAGGTTGTGTGGTTCAATAGAAGATAAACAACTATACAGTGATCAAAATACTTTTAAAGGTACAACAACTTTTAAAGTAACTTTGATATCTCCATGGAGACAATGATATCTCCATGGAGCAGGTGACAGACCCTCAACCAGAAATCACTGCCTTTAGAAGCTTCCACTAAGGAATCACTAATAGCATCATGGATGAAACAGTTGTTTCTTCTCTGCCTTGTATATACCCTTTTTAACACATTTTTTTCTATTTTAGGTCTGTAATGGCTTTATCCTGGTGGTCATTCACATTCGAACTGTCAGCCAAACTATTAAAGTCTCTATTGACGACACACCAGAGCAGGTATGATTACGTTTCACACCATTTCTATTTTGGTGCAGATTATTCTAACCTTTTTCTATCCACATTAGGTACTTGCCAGCTTTTTGCAAAGACTGCAAGCAAAAAAGCTCTGTTGGGCATCCCAGAAAACATGAGTGAAAATGACTATGTGTTACGTGTTTGTGGAAGGTACAGTCACCATCAGTATTAAATCTTTCTTAAAGCAGACCTATGATGCAAAATTTACTTTTCAGATCTTTTAACCATATTAATCATTGTCACTCCTCTCAAAGTTGATTTTGGCATGATTCTTGCATGTTTGAGCAATTTTTAATTGCTTATTTTCAACGTTCCATATTGCTGATCAATCCCCATTTTCACTGCCACCGGCATATGCCCACTGCTCTCTATTTACTTTATTCTCCAATTTTATTTTTCTAATTGATGATAGCGTTGCATTGTCATTTTGGTACAGATGAAAAAAAATCAGTTACTCGCTTGTGTGATCTGCAGCTATCCATAGAAGGGAGTTGGCAGTTAGGTGGCTCTTTATTGTGATACCGTTTTCAGCAGCGTCAGTTCCCATTTGTTGTTTTCTAACATGGAAGCCAACGGACTTTTTATTTTTTTAAGTTGTTTAGATGAATATTGTGATTTTAAATGTGCAAATTATAACTTAGTGATCCACTGGTGTCATAGATTATAGCTATATCGCAGACACAAGCACAATAGGTCTTCTTTAAAATCGTAGAAACAATACATGCATAAATGTTACATGCCACAGGGAGGAGTTTCTGTATGGAGACAAACCTCTGCAGAACTTTAACTGGATTCGACAGTGTTTGAAAAACGGGGAAGAAATCCATCTGGTTTTAGAAATGCCCCCAGAACCAGACCTGGATGTGGTCCAAAAAGAGGATTGGGCACAAGTGGACGACTGCACTGGAGTTGCAGGTATCAGCAGATTTTTTTAGTTTCTCTTAACTGAGTCACACGCAAAACTTAAAAAAAAAAATCCATTGTCTTATTAAAGAAGTATTAAAATGAAATGGAAAAAAAAAAAGATGAACTAACTGATTGGTTTTTAGAGTGTTTTCGCATACAGTTATTATACAAAAAAAAAAAAAAAAGAACTTGAAAATGTATTAGAGTTATATTTTACAGTGTGTATTATCAGTCATAATTTACTTGCATTTAAGTCAACCCTACACACCATTTTGAAAGTGCTAATATGAGTATAATTTTTTTAAAGGCACCCATGAGCAACTGACCATCGATGAGAAGGACCATGAGCGGGTCTTTACCATCTCCATGTGGGACTGTAACAGGAAATTCAGGGTGAAGATTCTGGGCCTCGACATTCCTACTCTGCCCAAAACCTCTGAGCTCATCGTTTACATCGAGGCTAGCATCTTCCATGGACAGCAGCTCCTAGCTCAGGTAACATACATACACCAGGGAGTTCAAATATATTTAGTTTACATCAAATTAACTAAACCACTAGATAATGGCTAAACTGGATTTAACCAGGACTATAGTATGCCTTAGGGTCTGAACTAGCTAATTAAGTACCACCTAATACTGCTCCCGGTCCAGTTGTGACTCCGGTTTTGTTGTGGTGTGCCGCTCACACTCAGAGCGGTGCTCTACTGCTGCCGTCACCATCTTTGAAGCTGCATGCGCGGCTTAACTTGTTTCATTAACTTTGTAGTATCCAAATCAAATGATTTGTTTCAGGAAAGAACAACTTCAAAGTCATTCACAGAGGAAGTTTTGTGGAATTGCTGGTTGGAGTTCAGTATTAAAATCAAGGATTTGCCTAAAGGGGCACGTCTAAACCTCCAGGTGAACTCATAAAATGTATTCTCATTAAGCGTGCACACTCCAGACTCCAGTTGTAGAATTTATTTTGTATATTCCAGGTTGTGTGTGGGAAACAAATCCAGACCCCAAACTCCAAGACAGGCTCCTCTTACCAAGACAATGCATCTGACACAGCCAGCCGTGAAGGTATATCTTTATGTAGATTGTTAAATAAACATGATTTTGATGATTTTGCATTAAACCTTTGAAATAAGACTTGGGAAAAAACTTACCATCCTGTGTCAGTTATTGGCAAGAGCAATATACACTAATTTTTGGCTATTAGATTAAGCTTAATAGGTTCTGTGTCTAAAAAAAGGGTCTAGTTTTTTTTAGATTGAATTGGGCCTGTTTTCTTTAGACTTGGTGTAGCCACAATATAGACCTAGAATAGTCCTCTTTTAGATCTGATGTGGATCTGGTTGTAGGCAGAAGGTCAAATATTTTCAAAATATTTAGTGAGAAAGATTTGAGAACCACGGAAAAAAGCACATGTTCTGTTTTGTCTCTAAGGAAAGTCCAAGAATCGTCTGCTGTACTATGTGAACCTGCTTCTGATCGACCACCGCTCTCTACTGCGCCAGGGCGAGTTCATCCTTCACATGTGGAAGATGCCCGAGAAGAACGAGGAGAGCAGCAGTAGCATTAACGCAGACAAGCTAACCTCCGCTACCAACCCCGATAAAGCTTCATCTATGGCCATTGCAATACTGCTTGACAAGTACTGCTACCCCGTAGCACTGCCCAAGAGTCGGGACACGGGCAAAGATTTGGCACGTGACGTTGGGGGAGGAGAGGAAGGGGAGGGAGGGGTGAGAGGGCAGAGGGAGATGCCCAATCATCTCAGGAAACAGTTTGAGGCCATAGTGAGCACGGACCCCCTGCATCCACTGAGTCCAGAAGACAAGGAGCTATTATGGCACTTCAGACACGAGTGTATGAAGCACCCCAGGTATGTGTTAGTGGAATTTATATGTAATAGATTTTTCTGTCATTCTGACAATTTGGGCGCTATTTTACTGTTGTTTTTTTTTTCAGTTCTTTTGTTTTAATTTGCTAAATGTGGAGATTTGACACATCCTGCCAATAACTTAACATCTTACTTGGAGTCTTAGGAGTTGTGTTTGTCTGTGTTTCTTCTCAGGGCATACCCAAAGCTGCTGGGGTCAGTACGGTGGGGTAAACAAGAGGACGTTTTGGCAACACATAGACTGCTGGAGCGCAGCAGTGCATGGGACACAAGGTACCATCATTTTCACTATACTTCTCTTCTATATTTTGCCATCATCTCTCTGTGTTCATACCATAGCCACCTGTATATAGCCTATAATTCTTATGTACAGTACTGATGTTTTTGCAGTGGTCTGGACGTAGGACTGGCCATGCAGCTGCTGGACTGTCACTACTCGGACGCTCAGGTTCGCTCTATGGCCGTGAGGAAACTGGAGACACTGGAGGATGACGACGTCCTCCGATATCTGCTACAGCTTGTACAGGTCTGTGGTAGAAGCAGCTTTTGACTTCTCTGACTTTTAAAACATATTATGAATTCATATATATTTCCTTATCCATGGTTTTCAGATTGATGACAAATTAGGACCGTTGTCATGGCAATAAACAATTCAGAACTGTATATCCTGTCTTTTGAATGAAAAGTCCTCAATACGTTGCCAGAAACAGGAAGCTGAAACCAATACTATTGACCTATTTTCATTCATTCATTTTTTGGTCATCTTTTGCAAATCAGTTTTGACATCTCACATGCTGCTTCCTTGGTTAACACAAACCTTTTTACATCTACAAATGCCTCTTACATAACATACTATTGAAAAATGTGTATTCAGGTGTTTGTGCTCTATGCGACTTTTTCTGATGGGGGTTTGCCACCTGTTTGTCTACATGGAGATGTTATTGCTAAAATGTTCCAAAGTCTGGCATTAAACTTATCGTGCACGTATGAGGCTGCTTTCCTCTCCACAGACCTGACCACTAACTCGACCTGATCCAGATAAGCAGATAGTGGACCCTATACCAAAAAAACTGAATGTATTATGCATTTTAAATTTTATTTAGCCCTTTTTGTACCATTGTTTTTAGGCTGTGAAGTTTGAGCCCTACCATGACAGTGCACTGGTCAGATTCCTACTGAAAAGAGCTCTGAGGGTAAGTGATCATTATTGTGTAGTTTCACATTTGCAAATTTTGTGACTACCGTGTATTGCCTCTTGTGTCTGAATCCAGAGTAAGCGTATTGGACATTTCCTGTTCTGGTTCCTGCGCAGTGAGATCGCCCAGTCCATGCACTATCAGCAGAGGTACGCTGTGCTGCTGGAGGCCTATCTCAGGGGCTGTGGGGAGGCCATGCTGCTCGACTTCAGGAAACAGGTGACAAATAAACCGAACAAACTGACCCAAATGCCCAACACGCAACTCTAAACCAGGCGTCTCAAACTAAAATTCACTAGGGACATAAGTGGTATTATCATGTCACTGGTGGCACAGAAAAGTTCCAGTAACAGTGCAAAAGATCAAAATGAAAAATAAATCTGTTTTTAAAATTACTTTTGGAAAAAAAAAATTTGCTTTTGCCCCTCTCAACAATAACAACGTAAAAGATGGCATTTTAGATGAAGATGATTTCTTTTATATATGAATGCCCACCGTCTAGTTGATACCATTGCATTAAACATATTGTAGCGTATGGTGTAAGGAAACGTGGCGAAATTCTGGTTGTTTATTTTCTGGACACAAGAGCTACATTAAGCTATAACTCACGCAATAACAACAGCAAAACAACAGCGGTCTCGACTCATTAGAGCCAGTCTCCAAAACCGACCAGTAACAGACAAACAGAACTTTCACATCAACTTGTCGGCATAGCAACTAAGTGTCACACAAATGAGGTTACATTAACAGCAACACATTAACAATTACATCATTAATCAGTGAAGCCATCAGAAAGAAATATTGCTGATTTATAAAAAAATATATTTTTACATATCCTGAAGAATTTGTTTATGCACAAATAATATAGCATATTTTACCTTGTGGTGGATTTTCAGGTGGAGATGACAGAGGCTTTGCAGAAAGTGACTCGTGAGGTTAAGGCCATGTCAGCAGACAAGTATGATATCACCGCTCAAGGTAGAAACTTATTTTTTATTATTACACTGTTACAGCCCTGGAGCTTTAGGACATGTTGTTAGTTAATGTGAAGAACCCCTGTGGTGACACAGTGTTGTGTGCTTTCTGTCAGTGGTGTTTCAGCTGCGTCAGAAACTGGAGGCACTGCAGTCGTCCGGGTTACCAGAAAGTTTCAGAGTCCCCCATGACCCAGGCCTGAGGGCCGGAGCATTATTGGTGAGAATATACATACTATTAAAGGCACAATATCAGGGAAATAGGCAGAGATGTAACTGACGTGCAATTGTCCAGACATGCAATTAAAATTAAAGTTCAGTTAACATCTAATACTATTTTAGAACAAGGAAAAAAGACCAGGTGGAATGCCTAAATCAGGACTAAATCATATTTTTGTGACAATATATACAATGAGATAAGCAAGCCTTTATTTGTCCCACAAAGGAGAAAGCATACAGAATATAGATGGCAATATAAAAATATAAAAAGCACACCAGATGTAAATAGAAATACTTAACTAGCTTTTTGTTACCAATGTAACAAATGGCTAAAAATTTTAGTTGTAGTATATTTTAGTATATATACAAAGACTTTTGGATACCAACAATAAACAACAAGCTTTTAGCTTTTACTGTAGAAATGATTCATTTGTCATTTGTTTATTGCAGATTGAGCAGTGTAAAGTGATGGCATCTAAGAAGAAGCCGTTGTGGTTACAGTTCAAAAGAGCTGACCCCACCACTCTGTGTAAAGACCCCATCGGGATCATATTTAAGGACGGGGACGATCTCAGACAGGACATGCTCATTTTGCAGGTGGGAGATTCAGTAACATTATGTTAAACTAGTCTCTACTAGGGGTGGGTGATATATAGGCTCCAATAACGGTATCAGTGATATTTGAAGGTATTCCCAGATGTCGTATTTGGTCTGGTATTTAAATATTTGGCATATTTTTTTCCAAGTAAGCCCAGTCTTTATGTGTCCATGCCTCATTCCCAGTTTGTCCATCAACTTGTCTTATTGAACAGGCTAATAAGTATAATAGAAAATAGAAGGGATAAAATATGACTGTATCTTTACATAATCATGCAACAAATGATTGTATATCCCAGGTTATTACATTTAGTTATTATTTGTTTATTAAAAGTGATACTGTATGTACTTTGTAAACTTGCTGTGGATTTAAAAATTGTAATATTAGTATTGGCAAATATCAGTTCAATCAGCCTATCAGCCTCTAAAATGATCTATTTCATACTATCCCTACTCTGTACATTCATTACATAACATTTACATAAGTGTGTGTGGGTCCCTGTAGATTCTGCGGATCATGGAGTCCATCTGGGAAACCGAGTCCCTGGATCTTTGCTTGTTGCCATACGGCTGCATCTCCACCGGCAACAGGATAGGTCAGTGCGGGACAGGAGATAAACAGGAGCTTATACGAATGAATGAGTCCTCGCTTAGTTTAGTGGATTAAAAATTATTTGAAAAGTAATGGATGCAATTTTTTGTATAAAAACAGGTAAACAGGAAATGCAGGAATTATTTATTTTTTTTACCTAGTATGGACCCCCTGAACCCACTGAGCTAGGGTTCAGAGGGTCTATACTAGTCATTTATTGTCTTTACATTCTTCAATACATTCAGGGCAGTGCTGACTTTGATATTGGTTAGAATAGATGTTCCTAGCAGGATGATTAACCTTTTTGGCTTATTTAAGGAAAGGAAACAGGTGTATTTCTGTTGATTAAAAATGCAGCAAATTACTAAGCTAAATCAACCCATAATTATTTTATATATAGCCTGAGCAGGAAATGAAAAGTGTGGTGCATTATTTCCATTTTAATAACCCAAATCAAAATGTCATGCTTTGCTGGTATATCATACTACATTCAGTTTATAAATGGGTAAAGAAATGTTCTTTTTTTAAATGAAAAAGAGTAAAAGGCAACTTTTCTGGTGGAGGATATGTGACCAGTCTCCATATGAAATTAAATTCATCTGACCAGAAAAGTTTCTTATTGTGCCTTTAAATGGAAATGATGAGCAATATGTCCTGATGTTTTAACTGTCTTATTATTTTAGGGATGATCGAGATTGTCAAAGATGCCACAACAATTGCCAACATCCAGCAGAGTGTGGTGGGGAGCACAGGGGCTTTTAAAGATGAGATTCTGTACCAGTGGCTCCGGGACAAGTGTGTCAGTGAGGACAAGGTAAGATCTAAGTTACAGATCTAAGTAAGTTTTGTTTTATATTGGATAGTTTTCAGATTAGGACTGAATAGTTGTGTGTTTGTATCGGGCCTCTGTGTTATTTAGCCTTCAGAGGAAATGACATTGTGACAGACGGGAAGGAAGTGGCCCACGCCATTATTCTGACACACTCCACTTTTAGCTCCAACACCTGCACCAACTGTTTGTGTCTCAGTCAATGTGTGACTCTGAGTGGAGACAACAGGCTAGGTGTTTATTATGATGGTCTCTTCTAAAAAAGTTGAAGACTTTGATTTGATTTTTATTGACTGATTAGTTGAGATAGACCGATACATATGGGTTGGCCGATATTTGGTCTTTCTAGCATATCGGCTATCGTCCTTCAATGTCCAAGAAAGTCTGATATTTAGTTTGTGCTGACCAGCCGCCTAAAGAATAGGAATAAAGCTTAATTTGAACATTTAAATGCAAAGAGATTACTGCACAAAATGAGACTACGCAGCTCTAGAGAGATTTATAGTAAAAAAGGGTTGTGGGTGAGTTTGTAGTAAATTTTAATTATATAATTTGGGCAAAATAACCAACATATATCTATATATCGCCCAAAAAAAATCGGCAAAGGTTAATCTGGATTCTAAACAATCAGTATCGGCATCGGACATGAAGAACCCAGATCACTCAATCTCTTTTTATGAGTGTAATTTTTGTCCCAGCTTGAGTGTTTGCTCCAAGTCACACTGAATTTGAAATAAGTACATTTAAATTGAACCTTTTCTGTCTTGCCTCAGTTCCAGCAGGCCGTAGAGAAGTTCCTTTTCTCATGTGGAGGATACTGTGTGGCCACTTATGTCCTTGGTATCGGAGACCGCCATAACGACAACATCATGATCACAGAGTCAGGTCTGGGAATGTGGACAGCAGGATTCAAGTATAAGAAAAACACAGCAGAGTCTAACCTTGTATTATTTATTCATCACAGGAAACCTCTTTCACATCGACTTTGGTCACATCCTCGGAAACTACAAGAGCTTCATGGGCATCAGTAAAGAGTGGGTGCCATTTGTGCTCACTCCAGATTTCCTCTACGTGATGGGAACGTCAGGGAAGAAGAGCAGCGCAAACTTCCAGAAATTCCAGGTGCTCATTTCTTAATTACATTTGGAGACAGCGGACAATGTGCATGGAAGTGGACATTGTTTTTTAATTACCAACTCTTGATCGTTCTTTCAGGATGTGTGCGTCAAGGCCTATCTCGCTCTTCGACATCACACAAACCTCCTCATCATCCTCTTCTCCATGATGCTCATGACTGGTATTTAGAGTTCTGCCTTTTATTTTGTTTGAAGTCTTTATTGAGATGGCATTCACTGTTCAAAGCTTGTAATGAAGCCCTGTAATGTGGACCATACAAGACCCAATTCCCTTTTAAGTTCAAAAGCACAGGATATTCCTCTACCAAGCTACTCCTGACTTCTGGACTAAATCTGAACTGGACTGAATTTACTGAGCGGTTGAAGAAATTCGACCAAATGAAAGCTAAATGTTTTCAATTATTGCTGCGCTTAGATTGGCTACTAGGTGGACTTTTTCAGATTTAAAAGAAAGGTGGAATTGAATATACATTACATACAATACATTTCACATCTCCAGTAATATTTCTGTAGGATAAATGTGGCAAAAATAGCATTACATCAGGAAAATAGAACCACTGAATTGACAATTTACTAGTGAACAGATTTCTAATAACTAAAGAAACACTGAACGAGAGTGTGAGACAGTGCTTTTTGGGTAGACAAGACAACGAAGCTTAGAGACTACTGGCTTTTAGTACCATTCTAGCACCACCAATCTTCTATGAGCCTAATATTTGGAAAATCATTTATCCTCTTATAATGATGTGGATACCATTTTACTATTAAAATAATTTCCATATAAATTGCCATATCTAATCTCTCCCAGGAATGCCCCAGCTGACCAGTAAAGAGGACATCGAGTACATCCGGGAGGCGCTGACTGTGGGCCGTAGTGAGGACGAGGCACAGCGCCACCTGCTGGACCAAATCGAGATCTGCAGAGAAAAAGGCTGGATGGTTCAGATCAACTGGTTTGTTCACCTGGTCCTGGGCATAAAGCAGGGAGTGGAAAAACGATCTACGTAGGACTCACTGTCAAAAACAAGTATGCAAGGTCCAAGTTTGTTGTTTTTATCTGTTCTTTTTAAGTTACAATAATAATGACTGTGGACCTTACTGCATTAACATGCTAAAATATAATGTAAATAATTTGCCACAATGTATACTGTTTGCTATTGCAATTGTGCTAATTCAGCTAAGCTACTGTTACTAGTTCTCATTGAGATTTTTCCACAGGTTATTGGCCTGTCTCTATAAAACTCAGGATGATTCATCTATTTGAAAACATGTACATTTCTAATACATTTAAAATCCTCTAAACATATTTTGTTGAAAGTATAACATTAATGTTATGTCTTATTTGACCTGACTGTATTGTTGCCCAATTTTATGCTATTTATTGATGCAAAAAACAAGGAATGTCTTGAACTGTAATAAGAGAAGTAAGACACTGGACGTTTATCATTTAAAAATGTAGATGTACCTACATTGTATTGACAGACCTTACCATGTTACATTAGCACCTGCTGGCCAGTGCTTTTTATGTTTACACAGTCGTGCCACTGGAAGAAGTAACATTTAGTGCTTTTAAAATGTTTTATTATGTAAAAGCTGTTTGAGGTTATGATTTTGATCCAAGTTAATTATAACCAAGTTGCAACCTGCTGAAATTATTTGATATGTTTTGTCATGTTTTGTATGGTAGCTATCATTTATGGGATTTATCAACCTAAGTCATAGATGGAACAGCATCTGTGAACCGTTTTCAATATACATTTCATTTGCATAAATCCAATTGCAATAAACTCACTGTACATGCTCACAATGACCACATGAGGGTGCTATTTATTGCCTTTCTCTTGTATAGACATGGGAAGTAAATATTCATTATGTAAATCCTCTGCTCTATAAAAATGTATTTAAAAATACTTAAGATATTTTTGCAGAACTTGTAAGGGCATACATGTTTTTTTTTTACATTCATATTAAAATATTTTATGTTAAAAATTATAGAAAAACAACATGGCAAAACTAGCTAAAAGAAAACGTTCTGTGCAAAAAAAACCTCTTTATTCAAAACTCATGTATCGTATAATGGTGTGAGGAGGTGGGAATGTGTCACAGCTCCATACGTTTCAATTGCTAACGCTAACTGGATTAGAGTCTTTGAGCGAATATAGCCCTGAGCTATAAGTTTATTATTGATGCTCTCAAAAGTGTTGTGCATATGTTGAATTAAACAAAAGACAGATTTAATTTCCCACTAAAATCATAATGGGATGTAAATTATAATCGAAGACAACTCCACTGAGAATATTTTTGAAAGAAAATTTTCATTTTGTTTTCATGGGTGAAACAAAATATGTCCTCTGCATTTGACCCACTTTCCAATGGCGCACTGCAGGCCTGAACCAGGATCTCGGTCAGGACTTTGTGTAGATGGCTGGAGTTAATGAGAAAAACAGAGCATCCGCTGAAACTCCCGTCCCTGAGATCTGGGACGGGACCTTCTTGCTGTTAAGTGACTTGATATTGACAAAAGATGTAAACTGTAGACTTCATGTACTTTTGGTGATGCTGAATATTCTTGCACTATAAAGAAAAGAACATTATGTACACTGACTTGTTTAATGTGTTGGATAGGTATATACAAACTACAGTTTATCTCAGATTGATATCAGTCTGGTCCCCACACCCTCTGTTGTATCTCACGTGGTCGTACATCAGAGCTGCTGTTTTTTTGACATATGTGGAAAAAAAAGGAGCTCATTGGTCATCTATGATTTACAAATAAAATCTAATTCATCTCACCTCAGATTATCAGAGTTTAGTGCTTTGCTTATTGATTCTGCAGAAATCCACAGTATTTTTCAGCCCCTTGTGATATTTTTTCATTATATTTTCGAATACAGATGGACAATGTATTGAAGAACCGTGTATTCTGGATCCCAGGCAACCACTGTATAACCCTTTAGCCAAAATAAATAATACAGAAAATAAAAGCATGTTTTTTTTCTTTTTCTTTATAATGCACTGAAAACCTTAGAAAAACATCTTACGTCCTTACTTTGTGTGAGCTTGCCACTCCACAAAGCTCCACAAAACTTTGTTCTTCTTGTCTCCATGGAAATGTTGTTCCTTCGGCTGTAATATTGCACATTACACAGGGGGTGACACATGTGACGGGCCACCTCCAGAAGGGACACAGTGTTGCTTTAAATTATATGCATACCTTTAAAAACTGAGAGTAAATCTGCCAGACAACCAGGTGCTGCATGAATCTATATGACACCTTTGCTTTCATTTTTACATCTGCTCTGTTTATATACCTGTATTTATTCTTGTCACATGTTTTCAGATTTATTTCCACAATCATCATTTCTCTTTCACAGAATTGCCTCTGACAGGTGTGCATGACGTCCCAAAATGGAGCTATATACTTTGATTTATTTTGATTCCTGCTAGCTTCTGTCCAGGAAGACTTGAACCAGATCAGCCAGCAGGGGAAATCAGTCAAGTGAGTCTATGCTGCTCTGCTCTTCTAATCTTTACTCTCAGAAAGTCCACTTGATTTCTCATACTCTGTCTTCAACAGTCAAAGGTGATGAGGAGTTCAGAATCTGGTTTTGGAGGTTAATTGAGCTGTTGCATAAGTCTCCACGCTGTATTGCTCAAGGGTCCTCACACATTACAACAAGTGCAAATGATTTTATTATTGGAAACAGTTACAAGGAGTTAGTCTGTTTGAACAAGGTAATGGAAAAAGCACAGGACTGAAGCACCAGGGATGATATAACAGGTTTCATTTGAAAAAAAAAAAAAAGCTTTGAATAATAATAAAAAAGTTTAAAAAGTGTACAAATTCTATCATTCTATTTAGGGCAACATTTTGGTGGCTCATCCGGAATTAAATACAGGTTTTCGAGAGCAACTATGCAACTTTCTCATAAGCATTCATAGCCAAAAACTAAATCTATAAAAATCACATACCATGATTGCATGCGTTTGAGCTGGTCTCTCCTCTCTATAGATCTAAGCTATAGGCACTGTACATATTTATGACAGTGATTATGATGAGTGGGAGTCATGCACTTCCATCTACTTTTGCCTGTCTAAGCTGCTTGACGACTGTATGGATTTTAATGCATTTACTGTGGCTTTGCCGTGGATGACATCTGTGCATATGGTTCTGTTTACATTTATATCATTGACACTGGATGTGCATTTGACTAGTAATAAAAAAATGCTGTCCTTGAGTGCTCTGTAAGTGCAAGGTGGTAAAGCAAGGTCAGAATTACCAAGCTGCTTAAAAGTGCACTATGTAACTTAAGGTCTGCCATCTAATTTCTCCATGGATATTGTTATTGGTTTGCCTGGAATGTGCCACATTGGGCCATTAAACTTCTCTCCTTGGAGACAAAATAAATCTCTGCCTGAAAATGCATGCCTTTGTGAGTCTGTGGTTCCAATATCTTTTATTTACACCTCCCTCTGCTTCTAGCCTACATTTCCTCTTGCCTGACCACATGTGTTCAACTATCTGACCCTTGACCTCTTAGTGGCCAGCCTTGGTCCAAACTTGACCTCTTGGCGGTTTCCTCAATTACAAAACCTTCTTGTTAAAGTTACACCTTAAATATTTAAAGGGGCGGGCAGTCGGTGTGTGCCCGTGAGACTGACACTTGAGTGGGTGCTGCCACATCAGATAGTCTCCCTGACCGAACACAGCAGGACACCGGACACCCCCCAAAACACTATCTGTATTTAGCATCAGTTACACTCGGCCCCGGCAATTAGGCAGCGAGGAGCAGCTAAGGCTGCAGCGCAGATGGAGGAGGGTGTGGAGGGCGGGAATGAACTATACATGACATTTGTTGGACTATTCCTTTAAAATATTTGATTTTGACAATATTTTGTATAAGGGAAATTATGTAGAACATTACCTGCTAATGTACTGAACAAACAGACCACACTGATGAGGAAGGAATAAATAATTTCACACAATATTGTAATGCAACTTTGAGTTGCATTACAATATTGTAATGCACAGAAGCTATTTTGTTTTGCATAATATTGAATAAATTTGTGCCCAAAAAACGGTATAAAATTAAATCAAACAAAAACATACTTAACACAACAAGAGATTAGGACTGACTCAAAGAGTGACCAAACCATGGCCTTTTGCTGGTTAAACTATAAGCCACTGCTTCCAACATTGGATAATGAGCTCTTAATGGTTTTACCAGAATTAATTTGGGTCAGTAGGTCAACTAATACTTTACAGTCCTATGCATGCTTTGAAATCTGATGTTAGCTGTAAAGGGATGTTTGTAATTTGCTATCATTCAGCCAGTTGGATGGCAAGATTTAGGCCATGATTTGTACAAAAGGTCATGGACTTTCCCAAATTAACTACTGTTGTGCTTTTCTTTATCTTTCATTTTGTGCTCCTCTTAGTATCAGTATAATTAGTATAAAACATTATAATGTAGCATTTTCTAGAGGCTGAATGTTTTTTACTTATTATTAAATATACATTTTATATTCTGAAGATGTTCTGATGTAAAACAATAGTGACATTTTTATCCTTCATCATTTTATCCTTCCTTCCTGCCTATTGACAGGGAATGTGTAAGTTTGATTTTCTCTGCCAAAACTCCTGCTTCTCCCAAAGTGCATTAAAGAAACCCCACAGTTTCACTCAGCCTGGCCTAGGTAGCATGAGAAGGCCAATCATTAATGCACATAGTGAACTCCTAATCTTGTCTGGGCAGTGCTTGTAACATTGCCAACCTCAGTGTATGGGTCAGTCTGTTTGGGATTAAACTAGTGCACCCAATAAGACAAGATGCAGAGATGTTGCTCCCTCCCATTTGGACAGACGGTTTATCCCGATGTGGCTAAGCTTCCTACGGCTAAGGATTGTACCGAGGCTCCTCCACCTGCCACTGCCCACTCCAATATGGCCGCCTGAATGACAGAGCAGCATGGAACAGTGAGAGGAGCAGAAACACGCGCTAGACATGGCGTTTAGGAGATCTCCCTCGTCTGGATTCTCTGGTTAGTGCTAAAATAGTCATTTATTTGTAATTTTTCTTGTGTGTGTTCATCAAATAGTTTACAAATAGTTTTTTTTTTTTCACTTCAGTAGAAATACCTTTGGTCCAACACCGTTCCATTCTGCATTGGTCAATTCAAACTAAAGGGACTGCAACTACATGCCAAAAGAAGCCACAAGCTGCAAGTGCATTTGCTGGTGCACTGCGGAGTGAAGCAGTTTGATTAAAGCTAAATACAGTGGCTGCTAGCATAGTGAGTTAGTTGTGCTAATATTAACCTCATTGTTATCTGTATCAAATTCTTAGCATTATACTTGCCTCAATATACTCGGGGAAGTGTTCTGGGCATGAGGAGATCCAGAGGAAGACCCAGGACATACTGGAGTATGTCTGGAGGGACTATGTCTCTCGGCTGGCCTGAGAATGCTTTGGGATCTGGGGTGAGGGAAGTTTAGGTGTTCCTGCTTAGACTGCTGTCCCTGCAACCCAGTCCCAGATAAGTGGAAGAAAATGGATGGATACTAGGTATTGGATTGAAACTAAATTCACTGTCTTCATCCATCACTACTGCTCTGTAATGTGTGTATGTTAAAATATAAGGCAATTCATTTCATGACAACATTGGTGGTTTAATCCACGTTTGGCCCTGGTTTTGACTCGATTCAGTCCACCCCTGGCTTCAGCCTTTACTTTGGTAGGTACAAGCCATTCATAGCCTTGTATTTCTTTATTGCAATAGTCAAAATAGTAATTGCATGTTTTATTAACATCATGCGTTCCCATATAAGCACCCCATCTCTCCACACGTTACAGACACAGTAGACAAGACCACCCTAGAGTAAGCAGCCCATTGTCCCTGTCTATTCAGGGTATAGGAGTTTGAATAGATCAGTGTGGGGCAGACGTCAACACTTCCTGCAGCGCGGGATAGAGTTGCATGGGCGATTGCTCTTGAGTGGGGCTATTATATGAGGGGCTAATTCTGCTCTATAGGGCAGAAAGGGCAGTTTTGTCAGCTGTAAGTAGGAGATGTCTGTGTAATCCTTCAGTCTTTCAAGTAGATTCCATTGCAAAACAAAATTCCATCCTATTAAGTGGACAAAAGTTTCAAAAAAACAACAAAAAGAGTGAATATGTTTTGCCACTTATCCAAATAGCTTCTTCAGTTCTGACAGGGTTCTATAAGTCACTGACTTAAATATCTACTACTAGATACTTGGAAGAGTCGTGAAATATACTCACTCTAAAAATGTGTCCAACTAGTTGAAAGCAACCAGTATTATAATGTCTAAGGTCTGTGGGAGTACAAAGGCATGGAATATAGAGTCTGAGAGATGTGTGAAGGGGTGACGTCGCTGAATCTGTTTGAATGCACTTTGAAGTACTTGCGGGTGTTGCACACATTAGACAATTCCCAACATTATCAGTTGGTATATTGTAACACATTTAAAACATGTAGAGATGGAGCTGAGAAAACTTATTCTGTGGCCACAGCTGCCTCGAGGGTGACTGAATGCAAAGCAGCTGCCAATTTGTGACCACTAACAATGACTCCTTACACAGTGGGCAGCTCCGGGTTTGTGGACACTCCACCACTGAGCCACTACAGCCAAGGTTATTTTGAGGTATAGCTTAGGGCTGATGCAAGTTGTGGATTTGTCTCCATCAGATTATAAAAACAATTTCATTTCACTTTTGTTATTTTACCTACCCAAATCATTTGCACAGTATTGCTTTTTGAAGACAAATCCAAACCCCATATTGTCCGATCGGTGCGTAAACCAAACAGTGGTGCCAGATGTGCCAGCTGGTGTTATGAGAGGACTTAGGTGAAGTCGTGTTTTGCCATGTGATCCATGGCTTAGTGAAAACAAACGGTCTCCATTGATGATACTGCTGTGATTAAGACTCAGTAAGTGCATATTTATCATAAGTCAATGTAATGCTGATATAGAGGTGACGTATGGCCATCCAGCTGTCACACACGGATTTCACCATAAAGAGATTTGAATGTGGTTTGTCAATGCACAGTCTGTGAGCCATATCATAGTGTCCACAGTGGATTGAACAACTGTATTATTTTGTTATGATAGATTCAATTGACTTCTGTATCGGTGTGTCGCTCAGGTAGGAATTTTAACTACATTACTCTGGAAATCTGCTGTGAATATAAAGATAGTGAACATAAAGTTGATTTTCATTTGAAACATATTTGTTAGCTGTAAACAAAACTGTCTTGCTAAAATGTGACTAATGCCAGACAGTTTTGTTTAATTCTTATAAAAAGTATAAAAACTAACAGAAGAACATTTTGAAATGTTAATTGCAATACAAAAAAGTCTATTACGGCTACTGCGTAATTGACTCATTGTTGTTCTTGTGAATAATGGGTGGGAGAAAACAGCTTTGTACATAGTTTTGTCAATTGAATGTTATGAAATGTTAATTGTTTCAAAAACACGTTGTTCTTTTGTACGTCTTTGGCCAAAACTGTGCTAAAAGCCTCCTTTGAGTGTCTGCTGTGTGAAGCATGGCCTTTGTGTCACTGCAAATTAATGTTAAATCAGGGAAGCACAACTGATGTTATGTAACCATTCTGAGAAAAAGAGATTGGACCATTTTACAAACAATACAGAATATGGACCACATAGCGCTGTATACAGGCTGGTTGTGATTGAAGAATACAAAGGTAACTCTGGTTGAATGTAACTCTGGCTCATATACAAAGCACTGAAGCTGTTATGGAGGGAAAATAATCAATAAAGGTAAAAGAAATAGCTCAATTACCCAACAAGTTTTCTGATAATCTTGGTATGCATCACAGATTATAATGCCAACTCACAAAATACTGGGTTTGACAAGCAGGCAACAGGCTCTAAATTATTTACAAAAACAACTATTTTTGCTTCAGAAGCGATGTAAACCTTCCAATTAACCATGCAACAGTGTCTAAGAGCAACTGATGAATCAATTCTACTGCAATGTAACATTAAAATTCTAAGTTCAGTTCTTTTATTCACGCAATTTGAAAATCAAAAAATAGCAACAAAACTGATGAACCTGACTGAAAAAGCTGAACCAAAACTTTGTGAAGCCCATGTGTACTTAAAAAAGTTAAAGTATAAGCAAACAGCACCACACTACTATTACACAGACACTACTGACCATGGTACCTCGGTAGCAAAGCAGGGTTGGGTTTGATTAGTAATTGGAAGAGAGACCGCTGGAAATAGCAGGTGCAGCAGTGAGGCAGGAGCAGCAGGGGCTCTCCTGCATACTGTTATTGTGTTCTTAAGAAATGCAAAATACTTCACCCACCTGCATTGGTGGTGGTCGGAGGGGCTGATGGCACAGATTGGCAGCCTTGCTTTCCTCCTTCTACCTCAGTGCAGCTGTGACTAGCTTACAACCACTAAGTCTGGAGTGATTGAATAATGTAATATAAAGCACTCTGAGTATGTTGAAAAGTGTTATACAAATCCAATGTCTAATTACATATTAAAACGAGACAAACTCATCTGCCATGAGACAAATTGATATCTGATGTCTTTTGTCATAGTCCTTTAGAGTACGCATGATGTACCCACTGTTTGGGTTACACTAAGTGTCCAGTCAAAGCAATTATAGGTCTAAACTAAACTAAATACCATGATGTCTTTTTTCATTTTTACTTCTACGGTTCATACTAAAGTATACTTTATCTGAACTGATTTTCGGATATCCTTAGATTTGTTTTGGCACTGGGCTCAAACACATGTCGGCACAGACCTGCTGCATGCATGAGGGATTTTCTGTTTGGCCTGTAGCGCGTTGGCGACCTCCCAGTCAACCCCCTCTCCCCCTCCCTCACCTCTCCCACTCAACCCCCTCCCGCACACACACAGGCACACCGGTCTAGCCTCCACGACACAGGGCTGCTGCCGGAAATCCTCATGACGGCTTAAAGGAGATGTCCCCATACAACGTGATGATAGAGATTGTAGATATGGAAATGCCGTGGAATATGATTTGTGTTGAAACAGGAGCATGCTGCGTTTCTATGGCTACTGAGAGGGGTCTGAAATAGCCACAGTATAATGTTATATCATGCAGGATGTCAGTCACAAATCACACTGCAAAAAGAAATATTGCGTTGAAATGAATTTAGAAGATAATTCTAATTTTGAGAAGTTTTCATATAAGATGTATGTGCTCCATAACCTTTCCAGAGGAGGGTCCCTGGAGATGTTATTGCTTCACTTTGAAAATGTCACAGTATGGGATAAAAACCTATCTATGGAGACAAATGGATGACTCCACCATGCCAAGTTACATGTCAGATCCGTGGAGAAACAACCCTGCTGTTTGTCAAGGTATTTTTGATCGAGATCAAGAAGAAGGGTGACAGCGCACTATGGCATGTAAGGATGCGTCACATGAGAGAAAAAAATAGAACTGGCGTACTATCAAATGTCTCCATAATGAACGAAACTGAGTATGTAGTTTTATGTATCTGTGTCGGCGAGTGCCTAGGGAGTAGCATGTAGATTTTTTTTAAACTTAAACTTTCCAAGAGCCATATTAGGATACTGTTCTCTTGTTGCTAAGGCGAATCCGAAGTCTACCGCCAAGTGGTTGGTGACAGCTGTGATTGACCAACCCATTACAATTTGCTCAGTGTGAACCTTGGCTCTGCAGGGCATCTGTGCATATTTATGTCTCCAAATGGAAAGTAGCAGCAGTACGTGTCACTTCCAATGAGACAAACTCTAAAACAATACTCACACATTAGCACAAAGGCCGTTAATCGAGAGCCATCTGCCACATTTGAGACTGGAGCAGGAACCAAATGTGAGAGTGGAGGAGGAAATGTCCCTTTTATCATTGTAACACATTCAGTTTGTATGCTATTATCAAAACTATTCAAAAATGCATGTAAAAAAAAAAAGGTAAAGGTATAAAAAATAATACTAAATCCAATCTGAGTTTTTTTTTTTTTTTTTATTTAAAATGTGTTAATAATATATAGAAACAATCTTTATTTTGTTGCGTAAAGGTGCACTATATCTTTTCATCTTTTCTGATGGTCTCCATAGAGATGTTTTTGATGGTCTTCATGGAGATTATTTTACCTGGAATGTTCCACACTATCACTATGAATGTATCAATACATTCATGGAAACAAATAGGTAAGTTACAAGTCAGTTCTGGAGTGGTAAGCAATAAAAGCACTTGTAATGAAATAAAGGCAATAGGTTTTGTATTTAATGCCATACGGTGGAACATTCCATGCAATGTAATGACATCTTCAAGGACAAATACTAGGTGGGGGACTATTGACCATAAAATACCAGTAAAATATTATAAAAGTAAGAAGTGTTTTGGTAAAATACAACCTCTGCTGTTGTTACCTCTGATTGAGGTAAAGAGCATTTTCATCTGAATAAATCAGAATAATGATGTGAACATTTCACTCACTGAGAAATCCACAGGGGCTTGCTGAGTTTATGATGCAACTAGACATAACTTTACCGGCCAAGAATTTAGTGGCCGGTTAAGTCTATTGCAGTGACAGAAGTTGGTCTCAAGCATCACGGACAACAAAAATAATTACAAAAGCAATTGACCATCAAGTTTTTTTTCCAATTGTGCATTAATGTGAAAAAAGTTGACAGTTATGCAGGGTCAGTGTTTGAAAAATGGCTGATTGTTATTCACATTGCATTTGTCTATTTCTGCAAAAGTACTTTTTGAGGCATTAATATTTGTAATTGTGATTTAAAAAAAGACAGAAAAAGTCATCAGTTTGAACTGGCTTGATAAGTGCATAATATGTTGGAAAAACAAAATTATTACTGTCCCTCCAAGGAAAAGCAAAACAGGATATGTTGATAACACAATCGCAATTTAATAATCTGGTAACAAACTTTTATACACACACCTGCACCTGTTTTTAATGTTTTATATGGACTTTCTGACTTTATTGTATTTTAAACAGGGCGCTCATGATAAAGAGAGCCCAAGTGCTCTCTTTGGATTTCTGTATAAATAAAGATAAAGAAAGAAAGAAAGAAAGAAAGAAAGTGGGGTCTCCTCTTCACAGATCTGACCCATACTTACATAGCGCACCTTTAATGTGTAATGCCAACCAAATAATTTACAGTTTTTCAGTATCATCTCTCATAATTCATTTGTTTTGTACTGCACTCTCTCTCGTGTTTTTTCTTGTGTGTGAAAGTCATACCCGTGAATGATGCAAAGGATGTTTTCTGTTTCTTTTCTGCAGAATCTCGGACAAATGCCTCGAGCTTCATCAGAGCAGCCACAGCTCTGAGTGAGTCTTCATCCATACACAGCGATGGTCTGTTTCATTTGGCCCGGGACTTTTCAGGGCTGGGACTGGAGCCAATGCCCTACAACATCCTCGAACCCATCACACTCAAGGAGGAGCCCTGGATGGAGGAAGCTCAGAGTCTTCTAGATGTAATCCAATATTTAATGCGTTTTGGTAGCAGAATATATAACAAAACATGTATTTATTTATTTAAATATGTTTCAATTCAGTTTAATTCAATTTTATTTATATAACACATTTAAATACAGCTTCAACCACCCAAAGTGCTTCACATGAAAAGTCCAGCTAGAATTAAATACCAGGGAGATGATACTGATTGATATGTTAATGGTCACATTTTTATATAGCACATACATCAAGGAACCACTCACCCATTCACAAACACATTCATACACCAGTATACACAGATACTGGGGGCGAGGTAGGTCAAGTGCCTTGCCCAAGGACACAATGACAGAATTCATCTGTGGGAGCTGAAATCACATCTGACCACTTTACCAACCGAGCTACTGTCACCTCATGTATTTTACTTATAGCTAGGTAACACAAATATACAAATCAGTCACAAATATACATATTATATCACAAAATTAAGAAATTCAGTTTAATGTAATTTTGCCTAACATCAAACCTAGTTTAGTCTTGGTTATATCTTCTTACCCATTTTGTCAGTTTTATTTTTCTTAAACAAACTTTGTATATAAAAATACATATAAACACATATATTTCAATACTATTTCTGCTTTTGCAATGCCCAATGCAGCTTCTTATATTGCGCACTTAAACAGACTTACCAATTCATTTTTGGGTTTAGTCTCATTAGTGTTGGTCAGTGTTCCTAAACTATTTTCTTGTTCTACATAAAAACATGAGGAGGCAAAGTTTTCTTGTGATTTCAGAGAATTGCATCATTTTTATGACTGGGCAGAAAGTGGGGAACTCTCATTAAAGTCATTCTTCTGTGGTAACAGTAGAAATAACAGTCGAAAAGTAACATTTGTCTGAGAATCCTGGTTTAAAGCACCCACGGCGGCAGCGAATTTAGCAAATTTAGTGGCCAACTGAAAGCCACTCTCAATCTGCAGGCTGGTGGTTGCTGAACGTAAGCACAGCACACAAGCAGTACAAATGTTTAAACAAATTAGAACTAAATCAGAACAAAAGTAGAACAATACCTCTTGGACGGATGACTTAACATGAAAAACAAAATCAGGACTAAATCAGGACAACCAACAAAACTAAAAACCTAAACGAGAACTAAATCCCATGATGCGGTGTAACACAATTGTGAAGCAGTGGACATTACATAACATGGTTTCTCTATTTTCATTTTCGAGGAAAAGGGATAACAAAAAAGATTAGATTTGTAAATACTACTGGGAAAGCCCTTGTTTGATTTGGTCTAGATGAACATCCTGACAAGGCAACAGCACTGCCCACTCGCTCTCCCTGCACTGTAAAAATTTTCATAAGCAAATAAAAGAGCTCACTGATATAATACAAGCTCAAGCTAGAGTAGGAGCTTTGTTTAGGTAAGTACACATAACCACATAATATACCCTATACTGACACTGATTTGGTTGGTTCATCATTGGGCAGTGGTAGTGGTGGTGGATCATTTTCAAATTGTTCACACCAACTCCCATTCTAAAGGCAAAGACCAACCCAAAAAGCAAAGCAGTGAATAGATAGACCTGAACATAAAATGAACACCATGTGAATCTAAACCTAGTCTAGGTCTAAACTAAGACTAAATCTTACACCCTGGTCTAAATTTGAAAGCCTATATCATAACTGAGTAGTCTTGAAGTCGTGAAAATATGTTTATCAGAACCTATAGCGACTCTATTCGCATTTTCTACCTATTTTTGCCCTCAGTTAGGGGCTAGCTTCATGAAAACGCACCCACTTTGATAGCTGTGCTGTACACTTGTACAGTGTAGAGCGCTAGCGCCCACAGCGCGCAGAGACGCTCTCTCAGTCTCCAGTGGGATAGATGGAGAGCGGCTCTGGTACAGGCAGCGCAGCACTCTGCTCCTCTCCAACTCTCTCTGAAAGTGCTACGAGCCAAACCATGCGCACTTTTCTCGCAGTGTTCTTATCAATCCATGGATTATCAGGAGAAATCTTAGCCAATGTTTACGCGTGGGTTAGTGATGGAGACGGTGAAGATTAGGCGATGTTTTTACCCCTTGCAGGACACGCTGTTTGATGCACTCTTGTGTCTTTCTGTTGTTTTCAAAGCCTAAGAACATGCAGATCTCTCCGAGTGAAGACAAGATACCGGTAAGTAAACATCCACCGTCATTTGAGCCAAGTTTCCTCCTCCTTTTTCAAGTTTAGACAGCTATACCAAACCAACGAAGTCACACTCAAATGCATGTCAAATGCACATGTAATAACAATTGTACTATTTATAAGGTCTAGAACCCAAACAGGCTAGTATCCTGTATCATAAATGTGGCTAGTCACATTGCCATAAGGAATCCTCGAGGGAGCTGTCCCTGGTGCGCACTTTCTAAGAAGCCGTGCTCCATACGCGTAAATACCAGGAATATGTTTCCATAGAAGCATCGCACCTTCAGTGTTTATCTTTGAACTAACAATAGCAGGTTACTTATGATCACATATACAATTATTACTGATCACATATGAAATTATTACCCAATGATTATATTTGTTTCATTTTCAATTTGAAGCTATTTTATTTTGTAGACTGTTAAACCTGGCTTGAGGTTGGCTCTCCAGTTTGTGTACATAGGTTATAAATGAATAAAGAAGTAATAGAATTGATCTTACATCGAGGTGAATCCGTAAGCAAGGCTATCTTAATGTGAATTTAATTATTAAGGCTGCTTAATTAATCATATGTAAGTGGTGCCAGTAAGTAAAAAAAAGTTACTAGACAATAGACTACAACAAGTGTTTTCAGTAACTGTCTGCATTTCTCCACAAGTTACTAAAACTTAAACAAATAAACAGTGTTATTGTTTTCTATATATGAACCCATGTGATGGATTTGGCAATATCACATCAGCCATTGGCACAGTTTCAAGTTGGCATCAAGTTGTAACTTGATTTCAAATATTTGCTGCTATTATGCTATTATAGTGCTTTAATTAGCCTACTTCCTTACAAGCCTGCCATTGATCATGTCTACATCTATATAAACCAAATAACCTGTATCACTGAACTATAGCTCTGACAGTGTTTAGTTAGGCATGTAAAGGAAAAGGCACAATACAAGCTAAAACCTCTTACTTTTGTCTTGACAGGTGCGTTCACACTTGCAGAAACAACACATAAAAAGTGGGATTTAACTTGGACTAAACAAAACTAAATCTAATCTAGACCAGGATTAAACCAGAACTAACCAGAACTAGACCAGAACTAGACCATGACTAAACCTGTTCTACAAATGAGCTAAACAAGGATCAAACCAGGTGTGAATGCTGCCCAAGTTAACAAATGTGCATACATATACCAGCAGTCTATTATGACAATACTAAAAATATTGCTGGAACAATTTTCATTCCCTTCATTACACGATAACAAATGGAAACGGTTGCTACTGAATGTGCTTCCATAGCAACACTTTCTATGGTTATCCCAGTCTCTGCTTAGGATTCAAATGTAAGTCGTTATTACAGCCTACAGGAGTTACAGGTGGCTTCTACTTTGTTATTATCCACAATTATTTTCTCTGTACAAGAACTACTGTACATTGTTAGCACATAATGTCACTTTACAGCACCTTACAATAGGGAAAATGGCAGAGCTTGCACAGGATGTATTGAATTTGAGTGTGCTAGTGTTTAGTCTCCTCTCTACTCTGCCTTTGTCTAAATAAAGACTAAAGTGTCAGAGGTGAGCCTGCTGCCCACTCTGCCGCTAAGATTTATATTGTTTTTTTCGAGACCCAAATGCCACTTTATATGCTCACTCCACAGCTCAGGGAAAACTGCTTTCCTATAGTTTATATATTTTATAAACCACCTTCTAACCATCTGAATAGCTACATTTGATGATTACAAAAAAAACTTCAAGCGCATCATTGTGCAATCTTTTATATTATGTACTATTATATATTATATTATGCAACTTTTCCTATTTGATGCTATCATTATTCAGAAGACCTGGACGTAGGAGCTTCAGCTTGCAATGTGATATGTTGTCCACAATAATATACACAATAATATTATAAAAGACTTTTGATGCTGTATTAACTCTCTATGATGCATTAAGCCATCATAGAGATTTAAGTCATAAATGAATATAATATGAATATTACGTAAATATGTTTAGAAGGTTGTTGATGTTGAAAGCAATATCATTAGTTACTAGTCTTAGTAGTCATAGCCCATTAGTTGACTTAAAAATACCACAACAGCACAGGACTAACCCTCATTATAATCTACATACTTTGCAAATAAAGTCTAATTGAGCATTTTTTCCACTATGTTCTGTCCTCCAGGTGGTGGGCTCGCCCGAGAGCCACAGTTCCAGCGGAGAGGGCCTTTTCTTCTCGGACGGACAACGTAAAGTGGACTACGTTTTAGTTTTCCACCACAGGAGACATGGCTCTATACGCATCTCCACCTCTAGCACTCATGACCAGGTCTCCGTGGTCTCCAATGGGAACTTCCCTTCATCTGTGAGCTCAGACGGAGCAGAGAGGAGAGGCATGGGGGTACCCGGGGGCCCTCCTGCCAGTGTGGGGGAGGTGCTGATGGAGCTGGGGGCTGGAGAGAGCCAGGAGAGCATAGAACCCGTGGACCACGAGATGAGACTGATCAGACAAGAGTTTGAGGCCAGTCTGATGGAGGCGGGACTGGAGATTGAGAGGGACAAAGAGGTAATGAGCTGCTGCTGTGGTTAAAAGTTAAAGTGATGCCAAACTGTAAAGATGTTTAATGGTCACATACTGAAACCTATACAGAGCAGAGGGCTAATATTCTAGAGGTCAATCCAGTAAATTATTGAAATGGATGCATTTAGTAGATGATTGATCAGGCCACCACACCTTAATCCACACTTACAAACGTTTTGTTTGATTGATAAAAATTTATTTGAACCAGCAAATGAACAGAAACCCTATGCATTGTGCATTTGTTTTTTGGTGGCAAAAGTACATGTGTGGAGACCAGTGGAGATTTTGTTTGTCCTGATTTGTTGGGTTATGGTCATGGTTTCATCAAGTTGTTCAAATTTAGTCATCATTTTTCTGTCTTAAACCTGCTTAAGATATGGTTTAATCATGACCTTCTCCCATAGACTGTATAAAGAAGTGGACTAAGGGAATGCGATGTCACCCATAGCTTTTGGCTCCAGTCAAATGAAGCTCATGTCATCATATCTTGATTTACTGTCACAGTAGCAAAATAAAAATATCAGGATCATGTAGAGTGGTTCAATACAAACATTTTAAGACTAAAATAACAAGCCTGACAGCAGCAGTTACAGAGAGAAGGGTGACAGTTTTTCAATAGAAGGTGAATTGGAGCCAGAGTCGATGAAACTGGACACGCGCCCATGCTCACTTCCTATTTGGAACGTGGCATCTAGCAGGTTAGCTATGTCTATTTATATATCCAATCTATGGTTTCTCCCTATTCAGAAAACATAAACGTGAGGGTCTAGTCTCTATTGCTAAAATACAGGGAATATAATAAGTGCAAATAGAGTAGTCAACATTCAACTGACTTTAGTTACAACTGTTCTGAAGCATTTCCTCCTGCCTGTTTTGATGATCAACACCCAGTTCCTCAAATGTCCATTAGAGCTGCAGTCAGACACAGCTCCCATTTCACTGAAGTGTAATGAGGTGTGACCAACTCAGATGCAACAGGTCCATGTGAAAACAATACAACCCAGAGGTGCTATACTAAACATGATTTTGCAGTTGTAAGATTGCATTATGTCATTTTATCTATATTTAAATGCTTTCTGATATTGTGGCGATATTACAGAGGTAAGGTAGTCCATGGATTACATCAGCATGGTGACCTAGATGAGTGTAAACAAAAAAACAGGTGTCAGTTTCAGGGTTTCTGCCAAGGTGTCACACGGGGACTACAGCAGTTCACATACATTTTTCATTTGTGATTGTTGGGCATACCAGGGATGTCAAGTTTATTGGGTTAATTGATATTTGTGATTATTGAGGTTTCAGAAATAAAAATTGTATATAGCTGGTCACACATCAGGAATGGTGAGCTAAAAGTGAATGGGAGATTTCACTGTTGCTAGGCCATACTCAATCAATAATTGTGAATAATCGTAAAATCACAGTAATACATTTTTGACACACGAATCATATTGTACTGAAAAAAAGATCAAAAATAATTTTTGTCCTTTTTATTGATGTTGACATCATTTATAATAAGCTGATAAATAATTTGGTCATATTTTTCCATTTGACTGAAGCTATGTACATCTATGCTATGTAAAGTTAAATGTTACCGTGCCATTCAGAAAAAGGTTGTTTTGTTCCTCTCCAGGACTAGACATCTTGGGACTTGAGTTCTTGTCCCATCCGTTCTCTTCTGTGAATGGATGTGAGAGTGAATGGTCATCCGCCTGTGCCTCTGTAGCAGCCCTGCCACTAAGTGACAACTGCAAACAAATGAGTCAGTGTGAACCGTTTGGACTAGAGTCTTGCAAAGCTGAGAGGTTCTGTTAAATTCATTGAATTAATTCAGTTGAATTCACTGAATTCATGTCTGAAGAGGGGCTTGACCCCAAAACGTCACATTGTGGTACTATTAAAATACCTGTTTGGGAGCTTCAAGGAAATGCTGTGTGGATATGCGTTTTCTTTTCCATAGGTTCTCTTGAATTCCCAAAAATGTCTGGTGCAGATGTCATAGTTTAATCCTGAGATAAATACATGAATTGTCATTATAAAGAGTGAATCGAGGCTGATTAATGTGATGCCTCTCTGGCCCTTGATAGTGTCTGACAGTGGCTGTAGAGACTTGAGCAGTTCTGACCCAGTTTGTATTGATTTGCTAATCCACAGGAAAAGTACAATTTCTGGTTTGACTTTTACAAATGGCTTTAAAACAATTTGTGACGGTGCACTGAAAGGTGCTGTCATTTGAAAGCTCTAAAGGTAGCTCTTTTCTGCTTAATACAGTATTTATTTGATTTGATTAAAGGTGCACTATGCAATTTTTCTGGTGGAGTGGAGGTTTTACCCCCAGTTTTTCTCCATGGAGATGCAACTGCTTTGAATAGAATGTTCTACAGTATAAAATTAATTTCATGCAAAGGGAGACAAACGCATGGCACCACCCAGCCAAGCTACAGGACATAGCTGCAACAATGCATTAAAAACACCTGTAAAAAGCAATAATGTCCATGGTGACTATCAGATAACAGACATCCCATCAGAAACATGGCATAGGGCACCTTGAAATAGTCTTCCTTGAGGCACCTCTTGTTGGATGGTACAGATGCTGGAAAAATGGGCAGAAAAGGTGGAAAATTTGTAAAAATGGCAACAACTGGGCATATGAGGCTACATATTATAATTATCCCATTTCAACCAGATGAATAAATGAAGGTGCAATTGAATCGTTCTTTTTGGATGAGTAGAAACGGGCAGGTGAAAACATCATCATCAGGTGGTGATGAACATTGAATGGAGAGGGTTAGGAGGGTGATGGTTCTGCTGCTGTGGTGAAAATAGGGCAGTGGGAGAGCGATGAATTGAATTGCTTGAGAGGTTCCTTGAAAGACAGGATGTTATTATCTGACGGGAACTGGCTTATGACAAAAGAAAAATAAAAAGACTAAGAAGAAGTGATAAAAGCATTTCCAATTTTGGAAGTAAAAATCCTGTACATTTTCTTTGTAGACTTTCCATCATTTTTCAAAAGCTTGATTCTGTATTTCATGGCCATAAAACATAGGATTCCGTTATAAAGGAAAACAAATCTGACACTTTCCTTATGGTCCTTATGGTCAGTGCTCACTTAATGGCTAGTCACCTTCAGATTCTAAATATGAGTTATTGTAGTTATGAATAGTATGACTTTGACTTCCCAGAACTAGCAAATTCTGTCCTCAGTAATGAAATGTTATGACTGACCCGTGTATTACATAACACAGTGCAGGTATGTGAGAAGACCCTCTTTAGCGGCAACCATGTGACCGTCTGTGCGGGCGTTGGTTGGCATCCAGCTGGCACACCGCGCGCTCTGTGGCAGTTCTAATCAGATTGTTGACAGTGTGGCAATGAAGCCTAAGCCTGGATCAGATTAGCAGTGACTCTGATAGCTCCTTATCTCCTTGCGTGGATTCAATGGGACTGGATCGAATCACTACAGGGAGCCAATACAGACAACAGTGGATTGTAATAACTCCTAGATTTTCCTAATTAAATATGCCAATGAGAGTAAAGTTAAGTTCACTTAAAGGTGTGGCACGCCTAACAGTCATGATGCAGGAATAAGTGGAAGCAGATAAGACAGAAGACTGCTTAAAGGGCCAAGTTTAAGTATCTTATGAGAAATCCCAGGAATGCCTTCTGTAACAAAAGAGAAGGGACAAACACCGAACCTTGGGGAACCAAGCCTTCGCTGGCGCCGCCCCCGCCCTCTGATTCTCACAACCCATCTTGGACTTCTAATCACTACTAAAAACTTGTTCAATCTGGCATCCCCCCATGACTTCCACCATTGTCTTCTACTGTTTTATTATTGTTTGTACAGCATTGTTTTTTCTTCTAGTTCAGAAAATAATCTTTAAAAGCAGCCAATAGTTAAAAAATTAGACTTGCTGGACAAGAACAACTGTGTGTGAATATTCCAGTTGTTTTTCCAACAGCAGAGAGAGGGAGGGGCTAAAAGTTCACTGTGAAACATGTTTTTCACTCACGGTTCAAAATCAGGTGCAAACTCTGTGAAATTTACATTTATCATTGGGCTGAACTTCACCAAATACTCCATTCAGTTAATTAAATTGGAGTTACCTGCGTCAATATAATCCCTCTGAGCCCCGTTCAGTCCCACATCTGGAGAGCTCTCATCTCAGCTGCAGCGGCTGTGTCCGGCTTGTTCAATTTAGCACTAATTGCTCGGTGTAAAAAAGGCAAAGCTGGAACTCAAATGTCAGGCCTGTTGACTGTGTCTGGGGCTTATTGAGCTGACCTTCGGTCTCACTGCGACATCCTCTTAAAGCACACTTTTAATTAAATCACTGCTACGTGTGGATTCAGGAGCAGAGGGCTGTGTGTGTGTCCAACCTGTGGAGGCTTAAACACAGGAGCGAAATCTGAGGGAGACAAGACCTTATCACTGTACAATTATAGGACAGCCTAACATTTGATTAAGGACATGTCAGAAAGGATCAGAATAAGTTTTGAACAGTGGGAACTTGTTTCAGCGATATGGTACAACATAATTTAATAACGATGGTTAATGTACATTGATATACAAAATATAGACTTAGGGCAGAACAACTATGCGAGTTTGACCAAACCCAGCAACACCAGGGCAAAACAGAGCCATCTTGGATTAAAATAAAACAAGTAAGGTGCCTGTAGTTGTAGGTAGTTCAGATCACAAACAGTTTCTGTCTTTGAGCAAACAGCTTCCGGATTTTTTGCCTTTTACAAAAACTTATTTGGTCACATCATGATGATTTCACAATACTTTCACAGCAATCAGATTACAGTTTGATTTTTAGGGCTATATCACCCAGCCCTACTTGCAGTCTTCTAAAGTTAAAGATAACAAAGTTCTGAATTAAAATTTTGGAGTTTGTTTTGTCATTATTGTGAATTTGGCAATCTTCTTCCAATATTTTGTTTATAGTTTGCTATTCTGTTTTAGTTACCGTGCACAATATTATATTCCTACGTTACTCTGAAAAATACAAGTCATATAATAATAATAAGAATGATAATGTATATATAGTTTGTAAAGTAAGTTTTAAACAGGTCATATGCAGAATAGTGGTATTCTTTATTGATCACATAAGTTCCATTCTAAACCCAAGAGTGAAAGTATGTCAGATGCAAAACTCTATAAGAGCAAACGCTGGAGCTGAGAGGATGCGCACATGTGGAAGAGTGGGTGATATTTACTGAACTAAATGTCACTCAAAATGGCTCATGCATTTTTTATAACTCTTCACCCTCACTGTAGGTGCTCACACAGAAGGGAGAGAAAATGTAATCCTGATAACCACACACCTATCGCTGCATTACAGTTACAACCAACGATTTAGATTACCACCTTGGTCTGCTCTAGATTATTGTGAAGTAGAGGTTCATGGGTCCCAAATTTTCCCTTTAATGGTGCATTGCGTCATTTTTCCACACTAACTTCTTTAATATTGTCTCTAATTTGTCTCCATGAAGATGTTTTAATTTGACCTGAATTGTTTCACTGTATGGAATTTGTTTTGGTTCTATTTGTTTTTTTATTGCTCAAAAATAACTTGAAACCCATGCACTCTAACTATGATGGTGGTAACTGCTCCACAGATCTGACCTATAACATGGACAAGTGATTTGACACACCGCAGGCTTGTCCGTGTGCCTGTAAATGTCTTGTCTTTAGCTGAAGTATTGCACTAATGTGAAAGGACTAACAATGCCATCGTTTGAAAGATTGATCTGCAGGTTTTCATTTCTTTTCATTGCATCAGATTTTTTGCAGCTTTTTGACTTTCTTCTTAGAGACGATAAGCTCAATCTTGCACACCTTAAAAACAACTATTAAAACAATAGCTTAATACTATATCACCCTTATTTTGCCATAGTCAATTTTCATCCCTTCTGCTGTAAGGCTGTAAGGTTCAAATTCGCCCAGGGTGGACCAGTGGGAGAGCAGCATTGAGGTTTGTGCAAAAGCTAAAGGCAAAGTGCCCAAGCGAACCAAACAAACATGGCAATGCCAACAGACACACTTCAGCTTCATTTTAGTACAAACTATTTTGTTGATTTTGTTTGTGAAAAATGTGCAGAAGGTTAGCACTGTGCATTTGTGGACAGGGAAAATGTCTATGCTTTTCTCTCAAATGGACGCAAAAAAAAAAGTTTTTTGTCTATGCTTGTTGTCTCAAATGCCACGCAAAGCTTCAATAGTACAAACTTTTTTGTGTGAAAACATTGTTCCATGTTTTGCCTTTCCACTTTCAGCCAAACAGATTCAAATATTTGGCATGATGTTCCATGTTTTGCCTATCACTTTCAGCGAGAGTGTGTGCTACACATATCAATCTGGTGTGAGTCAGGTTAATGAAACACTGCGGTCCACTGGGGTCAATCAATACATTTGTTGTGACACAGTTATCTCTTGGATTAATTTTGTTGTTACATAATACATCCTCAGTTTTTCTTTTGTCAAGCTGATAAAATATTCACAAATTTGAGGACCCCTACTGTATAATTAACAGTTTTAATGAAACTCCTTGTTTACATTTCCTAACTGCTCTGATCCATATTGATATTTATCTTTTACCCATCCCCTCTCCTCTTCTCTCCCTCCTCTGCCCCATTACACAGTCAATTGCCCCCTCCCTGTCCCCAAAAAAATGCCCCTGGCTCTGTCCCACTTGCCCCCCCCCTTCCTCCTCCAAGGAGATAAAGAGCTAATTGAAACTGCCTTTGCTAATTAACCTTCTCCAGACTGAAGATATTTATAACCCCTGCATTTTGATGGAGCAACGCAGCACAGAAAGACAGCCCGTGGAGGTGGACCGCGAAAAAAAAAAAAAGAAAGAGAATTAATTTTCAAAGCATTTTAGCAGAATGTGTAGGAAGAGATTTAGTGATGGTTTTGTGATGTTTTCTATGGAGCTGTGCAGTGCATTTGAATATCAGCATGTGCAAATTCAGATCACAAACGCTGATTAGACTCTGGCTTGAGTGCTTGGCTCCCTGCTTACAGTGTTTGTAACGTGCATGCCAAAACAGTAGTAGTCAAATCGTTAAAGTGCAGTTAAAGTGACACAAACATCCAATGCTGCTACAACTTGTTATATTTGCCTTTCTATTCTCTAATAGTCGTCCTGTCCATAGATTTTCATGAACATCAAATTCATATCTGCCTGTTGCTACAATTTGATCACTTGGCTCGCCCAAGGCTATCTGAAGTCAGATCAACCGTTCCATCACATAGGCTACAAATATTGAAGTATAGAACAAGTTTATTTCATTACTGGTGGACACTGCCTTATATCTCTCTGAAGGTAGGAGCTAACTACACCGAAACTAACACATCTATTTGCTTACAAACAGGCTACTTGGGGCCCCAATCTGCTGTACATCGCCATCTCAAAACCACTAACCCTTCCTTTGAAGATAGTCAGATACAACTCCTAGGCAAAGAAAAAGCATGGTTTGAGAGGGGAGTTAAAGACACAAATTTTGAATGAGGGCTTTAAACATAATTTATCTCCTATTTATAACGCCATCCTCGGACCTAAATCTAAACAAGGAAAACAATAGGGCTTGTCAATATGCTAATAGGTGTGAGAGCACCCATTAGGGGCCTGAACGATTATGCTAAATATGACTCAGGCACAGTGCGCACTTAGTGTAGCTCTATAGACCTAGCCAATAAACAGAAACTGTCAACAAATAGGTGTGTTAGTTTCAGGGTAGTTATCTCCTCTCTTCAGATAGATATGAGGCAGTGTCCACCAGTAAACTGACCAGAAGTGGCTTGGATGAGCAGTGAAACGTCTTCACTCAAAAAAACATCTTCACTCAAAAAAACGTCTTGTCCAGTTGACAGAATTGAATTATTATTATTATTATTTTTTTTACAGCTTATTTCACGGTATAAAAGAGGATGTTCAGTAGTTACTAGATGTTCACCAGAGTCAGACAAGTTTGGAAATCTCAAGTAAAAGTTTGATTATCAGTCCATGTGGAGTCTGTGCGCATAGCCATTTGCAAATATATGTTTTGTGGAACCTAGATCTCAATTTCTATGGGTAGCACAACACCCCACAAGATCACAAACCTTTAATCTGTTTCAGACATTTCAGAACTACGAGTGATCAATAGCTTTAGCATTATAATCCTTGTAATTATAGCGTCCATATTATTCTTTCATGTCATCCTCTTCTGTTGAAATGATCAGAAAATTAGCATTTAGCCGAAAATGATCATTTCTGTAAAGTATAAATTGTACAAAATACCACAAGATTTCCCCATTAATGTAATCTATCTCTTCATCACTTCATCACTCCTTAATTTAACTCCATTTGAGAGAAGGCTATTACCTACAATGGATGGTCTTTGAAAGTAGCTGTAGTTTCTAAGCAACAAAGAGCAACGGGTGGCAAAAACACAACTGAAGACAAAAAACATTTGCTAATGAATGTCTAAACAGAAAAGTGAAATGAAAGTTAATTTACAGGTCGCTATGGTAACATGGTTCATATAGGCTTTCGAATCAAATGTTAAAAAAAAAATTCTCTTTTGGAATGAGACTTAAAATTAAGATTACGTTTAACTGCTCTTTTTGATATTTGGGGACTTAAAAATTAGTGAGGAGCAAATACAAATAGCTGGTTGACCGCAGCTCTAACAAGTGTATGCTGTTGTTATGCCCTTGGGCAACACACTTTGCCTGTATGAATGTGGGAATAGAGTACGTGATTGGTGTTGATCTGGAAAAAAATAAATAAATAAAATAAAAATCTTTATGTATTTCACATTTGTGGATCATTTGGAAATGTTTTGTTGAAATAAAATAGTGTCTTTCCCTTAAACTTAAGTCACATATTTGTATTACATATAAATAGAAATAAAATACAGGATGGACTAATGTACTGGAACAGATATCCAGTGAATGTTCAATTATAACGTAATAGTGTCACACTAATCTAGGGCAATATATTAATGTTGATGAGAATATTGGTTACACTGAGAAGCTGTAGTCCTCAAAAAAAAACTAAAAAAAAAAACCCCAACAAACAACAACAAGCAAAACAAAACAAAAAACAGCAAAAAAAAAAAAAAAACAAAACCCAATGAAACCAAAAATGTATAATTTTTAAAAAAAAAACTTCTTGTGGCGCCAATCTCATGTCTGATCTCATCTTGTGGGAGTTGTGTCTCGCCCCAGCCTTGTGTGCATGTGATGTAACTGAACCTGAGAGAATGCCAGTGAAGTGACTCTATGTGTCCATCAGCAGAGCTTCAGATGTGAAGAGGAGACAGTTCAGGTTTCTGCTTTACACTGTCCCATATGAGGCTGGGGGGTCTGGGGTACAGTTACAGTTTGTGCCCCCTCCCTCTGTGCCATCTCAACTCTGTAGATCAAGTCTGACTCTACTATATAAAATATGAGGAGGAGTATGGGAGTGTGTACCAAAGTAGTCACTATAAAAAAAACAGCACTGATAAAAAGAATTTGGCGACTAGTGAAGTTGTCAGATTGTCTTTCTGTTGCAAACTGTTGGGTCATTTTCAGTCTATTCTAATAAGTCCAGTCTTTGTAGAAATGTTCAATGTTTTATATGAATAGTTGGTGGTTGGTTTCAGAATAATGGAAGCTTAACACTGTCGCCATGACAATTAACAATTCAAAATGAAAAATTCTATCTTAGATGGAGAAAAGTACTCAAAATGGCACCTAGCGGGAAGTAGAAACCCATGAATTGTAAGTGGACTGAATTTGGTTGGTTTTGGTTGAATCCAACTAATCTATGAATCAATTTATTTGAGCACTTTTTCCCTTTTCTTGTGTAAAGAGCTAAATCGCACAGTGCAGCTCTACACTGTCCATTTGCAAACCCACCAATGTGAAATTATGGTAATTATTATCAGAAGGTGGGCAAGAACAGCATTAAAAGCAAGCTTCATGAGTCACTTGCTCAGATACAGTAAATATATGCTGTTCTTATCAAAATGAACACACGTGTTTTATTAGGAACGGGCTGTGAAGTGAAGAACTGTGCTCTGGGCTGTGCTTAGAGGAAATATACAGAAGTAGCATTAATTTTTAATAGTCCAACTGTTTGACAGTGTGTTTCAGTGGATCACAATCAAATTGGTGCTTCAGACTGAAGTTATGGTCTTGTTATGATATAACAGATGGACGTATATTTTTACATATTTGGCCTTTTACAGATTGTAAAGGATTCAATATCACTTGGTATTCACTTGTATGGTAAGTGATATAAGGTGATATATGCATCATGTGTTATGGATATCTGACAATAACGATGTTGTTATTTTACGTAAACTGTAATGTGTTTTTCAGGTAAAACCTCATGGGCCCAGCTTCACACGGCTCCATGCTCCGTGGCCGGTGCTGTGCAGAGAGGCAGAGTTCCTCAAAATTAAAGTCCCAACAAAAACGGTAGCAATTCTATAATTTTATATACTGCACTTACTATATAAAAGGGCACTATATAGTGGTGGAGTGGGACCCAAAAGCCTGTTACCTACATGTTCCTAGTTTGCAGTGCAATACATAGCTCTAGTGTATACCATTATTATATGATTTGTTAATGATAAGGGCTAAGTGGTCATAAAGTCACACAATTTGACAAAAAGCCAATCTAAATGTTAAGAGTCTATTATACAGTATAGCCCAGAATTGAGTACACCCCCTATAAAATGTTGAATATTTTTGATTTGTTTGGCCAATTTGGCAAGTAAATAGAAATACTTTTTAAAGCACTTAATCCTCCCTAATACAGATTGTTTTTGATGGGTGACATCAATATATAAGCCCAATGTTTGGTTCTAATCCTGGATTTCATGTATGGTTATGTTTCAAAAATGAGTACACCTTTCTTACAAACTGATTAAAATTCAGGATGGTTTATTGTAAATGCTGCAACAGACATTTGGGTGATTGTTTAATGTTTGGAGATAAATCTGGATCAGCTTAGTTGCATAAATAGAGCATTTTCAATTCATTTTGAACCACTTTGCTTTTACACCTTGAAAATGGCACGGCATGGCAAAGAACTTTCTCCAGATATGCGGAAAAGAATTGTTGTGCTGCACAGAAAAGGTCTTGGGTACAAGAAAATCAGTTCATCATTGCTTGTCAGCAAAAATACAGTGGCAAAGGTGATCCAGAGGTTTAAAAATACTGGAAATATAATCAAGAAGGTGAAGCGTCCTGGGCGAAGGCCGAAACTCTCCCCTCGTGATGAGCGTCATATGGTCCGAGTTCTGGAGAAAAACCGCAAGGCAAGTGCTTCAGAAATGGCCAGCACCATTGAGCAACAAACTGGCAAAGGTTTCCAAAAGTACCGTAAAACGCATGTTGAACAGACATGGTCTTGTTGGTTGTCGACCTCGCAGGAAACCACTGCTGAAGCCAAAGCATAAAAGAGACCGCATGGCTTTTGCAGAGAAACATTTGGACAAAGATTTGAAGTTTTGGGACTCTATTCTATGGTCTGATGAGACGAAAATTAATCTTTTTGGGTCTGATGGCATCCAAAGGGTTTGGCGTCGACAGGGAGAGGACTATGATGAAAAGTGCATGGTGCCCACAGTGAAGCATGGTGGTGGGACTGTGCTTGTTTGGGGATGCATGAGTTCCAAAGGGGTCGGAAAACTTTGCTTTATTGATGGAATTATGAATGCTGCAAAATACTGTGAAATTTTGGAGGAACACATGCTGCCTTCTCTGCGAACCTTGGGGCGAAGATCACTTTTTCAACATGACAATGACCCCAAGCATTCTGCTCGGGCTACAACTGAGTTCCTACACCAAAAAAGGGTGACTGTACTTGATTGGCCTAGCATGTCTCCAGACTTGAATCCAATCGAGCATCTCTGGGGTGTTCTCAAACGAAAAGTGGAGGCCAGCAGACCACAAAACATCAATGCATTGAAAACGGTCATTCAACAGCAGTGGAGTGAAATTAACAGAACAATATGTGCCAATTTAGTTGAATCTATGCCGAGAAGAGTCAGAGCTGTGTTTGAGAACAATGGTGGACACACCAAGTACTAGTACATTGTGCATATTAAGTAAAATGAAATAATACATATACCACAGGGGTGTACTCATTTTTGAATCACTCATGTCTGGTAATAAATTTATAAAAATTTATGTTAACATAATTTGAACCAAAATTGATTCTAGATGTGTCAAGTGTATTCTTAATAAACGTGTCAGTGTGTGAACAGACCTAATTCATATGTTTTCTATGAAACAATATGATTTATCTGAATCTTACAAGGGGGTGTACTCATTTCTGGGCTATACTGTACATCTAAATGTTAGGAAAATTTGGGTTGTAAGGTTGTAAGTAAAGATTATAAAATCATATTTTAGTTGATTAAACCGGTCTGCCTATTGATTGGTGTTCCCATGACAATTCAAATAAATGATGAATTGTGTTTTACCTGTTTTAAATCTTGTATTTTGAATCATTGTTTTCCTCAGAGCTACGACCTGAAGGAGGAGAGTGGTTTCAGCACCAGTATGAGCACCGTTTGGAGGAAACTCAAACAGCCGTTTCAGCCCAAAATCCCACTTCCAGAGCATGGCCGCACCAAGCTTCTGTCCCACTGTTTCTCCAGGGACAAACTGCACCTGTAAGACCCCAGGGAGCCATTTTACTATTACTGTTTTATATATAGCCCCTAAACATTATTGACAGCAAACAGAAGGTTAGGCCAGTATCACTATAATTTCTAAAAAGTTTGGTATGAATCACTAACAAGCTTTATTTCTGGTGTACAAGAAATTATTACATTCTCAAATTTTTATGGTTTTGCAGATACAACATCACATCCAAAGACACATTTTTTGACAATTCCACAAGAGGTCGAATAGTAAGTTTTATATACAAAGCTTTTCCATTATTTGCTCCTTGTTCTGCCTTGTGTTAGCCTTACCACTTCTTATCTATTTCTGTTTTCAGGTGTACGAGATCCTGAGAAGGACAGTGTGTGTGCGAACCTGTCAGACCATAGGTAAGGAGAATTTTAACAAAAAGATAATCCAATATCTACTTCTTCCCCTCACTGTTATTTGTGTATAGTTGTGTAAATGGTTAGCTGTAGCTTAATTTCACCTGTTGATGGTTGTGTTCTTGACACCGCGCTGGGACTGTCCTGCCTATTCCTGGAAAGACTCTCCTCTCATTAACATATCAAATTCCAGCCACAGGCACTCCTTTGGGAACAGCTTCAGTGCTTCAGTCTGAACAGTGACGCATTTCCTCGCTTCACTTGCTCATTCATTACACCTGTACAACCAGATAACGATTATTATGTCATGTATTTGCATTGTTATTTTCCATGGTGACAAAGTAAGGACAACATATAGTGCTGTCAGAGGGAGCAGATTGACAGATGACATCACAACATACTATCTGCAATTATTATTTCATGGCAAAGCACAAGTTAATCGATATTGATTAACTTGTACTTTGCCATGAAATATCATCAATAGAATGTGATGATGCCATAATTCCAGTTGATTCCCAGTTTATCATATTGACATGGTATAACATTTTTCCATAACAAATATCTCGTTTTGTGTAAGCTCTACACACCTGACTGGGCGACAGGTGCGTAGGAGATGGAGCACTTTGTATGAAGAATAAAGGAAACTCCCGCACACTGTCTCACTCTTAATGCAATTCATTCCACACACAACGTTTCGGTTGCTCTGACCTTCCTCACCCGAGGAAGGTCAGAGCGACCGAAACGAGTTTCCTTTATTCTCCATAACAAATATCTAAAAGGATAATTTACAAATGTTGAGCCTGATCATTTCAAGGAGTGTCTGCACCATAGAACTTAATATTACAACTTAATCTGCATTTGAAGAAGATTAATTTACACCTGCCCCTCATCTGTATAAAATATTAATTGCATATATGTCTTCTGAACCTCGGCAATCGAGATATTATTCTATGTTCTAATAGCAAAGTAGCTCTTCTGCTTGTCTAATGCTGGGTCATAGGGGGGGTTGTCTAATTAGAGAAATCCAGACTCCCATCACCCCACGCAGCAAGGGACTGCTGAGACATTCTCAGATCCAAGCCTAGAGGTATAGTCCATCTTAGGTCATCTTTGTGTTGAGACATACCTGCAATTCCTGATGTGGAGGAGCAGTGGCTCTACCAAGTTCAGTTCCATGGGACTGTGCTCCTTACCCTTGTCCCTCAGAGCCTGTTTCTGTCTTTGAAGCATGGATCAATGAGAGTATGGGGACTGCTCTTTGTCACCTGTCACCTCGAACCTGTTGAAAGGTTATATGGTGAATTTCACAGTTCAAGCCTTGTATATAAGAAACATTGGTAACAATTAGTTTACAACTGCATATACGCATGTCCTCATTTCAATTTTCAGATGACTTTATGCACATTGGGTTGGTACAACCAGCCTTTTTCTAAATCAGATCAGGTTTTGTGTCCTCTGCCTGTGTTGTCCTCCTGTGAGCGGCAGAAGGCACTGCCTGGGGCTCTGGCAGCGCTGCAGGGTGAGCACAGAGCTGCACAACTGATGACCTCTATTTTCAACATTTGGACTGAAGCAGATCCTCCAGGACCCTCCACAAGTGGGTCACACTTCCTGGGTCAGCCGCTGATTGAAGCTTGGCCTACTGAGAGTTATGGTTGTTTCTAGGCGACAGAAGGAACAGTCCTTGAGCAATTGTTTTGAATAGATCAGTTCATTTTCTATACCTATGTCTGTTTGGAGATAATATGGATTATTGGGACAAAGATCTATTTGGGATCTACTCTCTACACTCTCTACACACACTTTGCCTTGTCTAATAGGATCTATTAGATTATTGCAATACAGCCAGTTCATAATTCTAATAATTCTAACTATAAATACTTATCAGTCTAAAATAGATAAGGCTGGTATTGAATGCATTGGATTTATATAGAGCCTTCAAGACATCCAAAGAGCTTCAGATTGCATTATTCATTCACTCCATACTTGATGATGGTAAACGACTATTTTAGTCACCACTGCCCAGGGGGGACGAAAGAAAGGCTGTCAACCTGTGGTATTGGTCTAATGTAGACAGTATTATTCACGTGTTCCAATAGCTGAGCATATTGACAACATAATATATGTCTATATTTTTTAAAAATATCCATCCATTTTCTTCCGGTTATCTGGGGCCAGGTTGCAGGGGCAGCAGTTTAACCAGGGACTCTCAGATTTCCCTGACCCCAGACACATCCTCCAGCTCCACTGGTGGGACCCCAAGGTGTTCCCAGGCCAGCCGAGAGACAGAGTCCCTCCAGCATGTCCTGGGTCTTCCCCAGGCCTCCTCCCAGTGGGACATGCCCAGAACACCTCCCTAGGGAGCCATCCAGGAGGCATCCTGAACAGATGGCCAAGCCACCTCAGCTGGCTCCTCTTGACATGGAGGAGCCAGCTCACTGTATTTCTAAGGGAGTGCCCAGCCACCCTGCGGAGGAAACTCATTTCAGCCCTGGCTTGATGAAACCATCAGGACAACATCATCTGCAAACAGCAGAGATGAGATCCTGTGGTCCCCGAACCTGACTCTGCCCCTAGCTGCCCCTAGAAATTCTGTCTATAAATACATTGAACAGAACCAGTGACAAAGGACAGCCGTGGTGGAGTCCAACACAGCTCCTGCTCCAGTCAATCAGAGATCAGACAGCCCTTAGCAAAGATCCCCAGACCCCATACTCCTGGAGACCCTACCAAAGGACACCATGAGGAACACGGTCAAATGCCTTCTCCAGATCCACAAAGCAATTGTGGACCGGTTGGGCAAACTCCCATGAACCCTCAAGGACCCAAGGGAGAGTAGAGCTGGTCCAGTGTTTTGCATCCGGGACAAAAATCGCATTTCTCCTCCTCGATCCGAAGTTTGACTATTGGGCGGGTTCTCCTCTCCAATACCCTGGAGTAGACCTTACCGGGGAGGCTGAGGAGTGTGATTCCACAGGCATTGTCTCTGACTGCCACGCGATGTTGCAGAGATGTGCCAGCCAAGACAGCCCCACAACATCCAGCGAGGAGCTTCCCAACCACCTCAGTGACTTCAGCCAGGGTGATGGACAAGTCCGCCTCTGGGTCCCCAGTTTCTGCTTCCTCCTCAGAAGAACATGACGGTGGGATTGAGGAAATCCTCAAATATTCCTTCCACCTTCTGACAACATCCCCAGTCGAGGTCAGCAACTCTCTGCCTGCACTGCAAACAGTGTTGGTGAAGCACTGCTTCCCCCTCCTGAGGCGTCAGACGGTTTCCCAAAATCTGTTTGAGGCCATCTGATAGTCCTCCTCCGTGGCCTCCCCGAAGTCCTCCCAATTCTGAGTTTTTGCCTTTGCGACCGTACGAGCCATGGCACACTTGGCCCGCCGGTACTCGTCAGCTATCTCAGGAGTCCCATAAGCCAACAAGGCTCGATATAACTCTTTCTTCAGCCTGACAGCATCCCTTACTTTCAGCGCGCATCCAACTCACCACAGGTGGTGATTTTGACAGCTCTGCCCCTCTCTTCACCCGAGTGTCCAAGACATGCGGCCGGAGGTCAGATGACGCAACAACAAAGTCAATCATCGACCTCCGACCTAGGGTGTCCTGATGCAGTGTGCACTGATGGACACCTTTGTGCTTTTAAAAATATAATTTGTTTTATATTTCCACAGGTATTAGTTCTCTGATTGCTAAAGGCGTGTATGATGCTGCCTTCCCCCTTCATGATGTAAGTTTTTTTTATGTTTTATGTTGTGCATCAATGAGTTTAGTTCCTTGCTCATATAGTTTTTTTGTTTTTTTTTTTTTTTGTTTCCAGGGTGATTACAAGGTTATAGGCCATCCCGAGGAGAGGAATGACAGACAGGTACACTGTATTTACAATGCTTCTCCCATTTAACTGTCGTCACATCTCTCTCATTTTAAGACCTCTTTTAAACATGTTTTTGAACTATTGGCCAGGAAATTGTCTCCTTTAAGTTTCATTGCATAACAGAATGCATTTTTAATTTTCTTAAATTTACGTTTGAAAGCCAGACCAAAGTGCGCTTGTGCAATTGTTTTGAAGTCAAAGCTCAGACCTGTCAGTTTTGTGACTCTTAAAAGGACATAGTTTGATGTGAGCGTTCCCTCCTCCTCGCTGTCATCTGAGGGCGTAATCACAACATGAGTCACTGCTCACAATCACATACACAGCATTATGACTGCACAGAGCTGTCACATCTACACAGGGGGCTGGACTACGACAAGGGGCCCCTGCTTTCACTCTCAAAATAAATGTTTCAGGGTTGCAAAACAAGTTGGAATTGGAATAATTTAGTAATACTCTTTACAGGGAAGAATCTAGTATAGTTTTGTGTCAGTTCCATATTTAAGGACATAGCATCAAAAGAAAATCTGAATATATCTAATAAAAGAAAAAAAAAAAAAATATCATTTTTTGGCCACAAAAATAGTTGCCCTGAGAAGTGGCTGCTTCCTTCATATAGACACTCCAACCACCACCAGTCGCTTTCCCACACACTGTTGATATAAGGTGTAGGGATGACATGTCTTGCTAAAGGACATAACAGCAGTAGCTCTGTGTTTGCAAATATTTAAATGTTGTGTGTGAGTAAATGTTTGGTGAGGCTGCCCGATTATACAAATCAAAATGCCAAACTGATAGTAGACAAAGGCCTTGGAAAGATGAAAACTAAAAGTGCACAATGTGATACTGCACCTCCTCCATGTTCTCTTTTATATTAACTTCCGTCCTGGCATCAGACCAGCTCCAGTGCTGAGGTTAAACTGGTTTAAGTCCACCCACATTAACTGTCATTGCTTGGCCTCAGGTCCTGCACGAAGAGTGGGCCCGATACTCCGCCTTCTACAAGTATCAACCAATCGATCTGGTCAGGTAAAGTATGGAAGATTCATTCATGAATTACCAGACATGGGTAGAGGTCAAAAACTTGTACTGATATACCATAGCAATACAGTAACACCAAATACCATACAAGAAAATAACAATGATGATCAACATAAAACTCGCTATAAACTTATTCACAGTGGGAAAAATAACCACAACTAGTAGTAAGTAGTGTTCAAATATAACCAAGTACATGTTATTGTTCTACAACTTCATCTTTTTAATGGTCCTGAATAAATCTAACTGATTACTACCCACTTCTGTGAATTAGTTAAATTACAGATTTTTTAATAATGCATATGTGTTTGTATTTCAGAAAGTATTTTGGGGAGAAGATTGGCCTGTACTTTGCATGGCTTGGCGTATACACTCAGCTGCTGATACCAGCCTCCATTGTGGGAATAATTGTGTTTGGATACGGAGTGGCCACGCTGGACACAAACATTCCCAGGTCAGAGGAAATTAAGCTACAATTTTAACTAGCAGGATGGGTTTTTGTAAGACATGTGACTTAACAGCTAATAAAGTCTGTCTTGAATAGATCATTTAAAGCAGACCTATCATGTCAAACCAACATTTTAGAGCTTTTAACCATGTTATACTTGTTTTCCCTCACCATTTACTCACCTGAAGTTATATATGGAGTCATTCGTGCATGTCTGAGCAATCTTTAATCATTCATATAAATCTTTAATCGTTCATATCAATCCCTCGTATTTTCAAGACGCCACATTGCCGTTTTCATCGGCACAGGCATACACCCATTGCCCTCTACTTCATTCTCCAATTTTACTTGGTGATATGTGTAGGATTGTGAGAATAACTTCACAGCGCTTTGTTGTGATGATGTTTACAGTGACATTGTTTTAGATTAATTTTGCGATTTAAAATGTGCATATTATAACATGATGATCCACAGGTGTCAGCGTTTATAACTATATAGCAGACACAAGCACAGGTCTTCTTTAAAACATACAGATAAAAATTGATTGATAAAAGCAGACTTATATAGTTCAAACACCATACTGACAATGTTATTCCCTAAAGAGAGCAAAAAAACCCAAAACTGTCCACCACTATTTTGTAAGTGCTGTATGCATTGAGCTTGTTGCTATCAATAAATGGTGACATTTAAAAGTACAGGCTCACAACATGTTGATCTAACAAGTGTGCTACTGGCCAAAATGTTTCAAAATCTGTAGGAGTTATCTCAATCTGTGCAGTTACATACAAGAAGAAAAGTTTGAAGTGTCTTTGGAGATGTTTTCTGCAGATTTTTGTCCAATGATTCTAAGCTATTCTCAATGCATATTATAAACATTTGCTTATATGTTGCAAATGAAGTTCCTAGATATTTTAGGAGACCTGTATTATGCTATTTTTTGATCTATGTTATAGTGTTGTTTCCTCTTCAAAAACACACCTGTAGATTTGTTTCATTCATACGTTTAACACACACACCCTGCATATTTAGGCTGAGTTCTTCTTTCAAACTGAAAACTGTCTGTTTTACTTTGTGATGTCATGTGGTAATACAGGAAGTGATCCACTGTGTTTTTAACCCCCATAAATACTTTGGATGGAATTCCCAATATCTACTGAATAACAGGTAAAAGATAGCAGTTTGAGCTTTGGAGACGCACACAGACCAATAATAAAGGATTACTCAAAAAAAAAAATGTAAATGAAAAAAAAGAATAAAAAAATTATAAAAATAAAGGTGAGGTAGCAACATTATAACATGACTTCAAGCTCACAAGAGACAATTTTGCGTAATATAGTATCTTTAAGCCTGGCTGTCAAAGATAAATAATGTGGTTGATGAACTTCATAATAGTTCTTTTAAAATGCTAAAAGAATAATAAATAATAAATAATTAATTAAATAAATAAATAAATAATAAAGATAAAGTCAGACGTCAGTAGCAACAGAATTTGATCAGCAACATATATATTGTACTTGTACGTTTTATATCCTTTAAAATTCTTGTATACCATGAAGTTATACAGTAATACATCGTGTAGATACTACAGAGGAAGGGCCCGTTGGATTTTCCTTTATTGTTAGCATTACAGCTGTGAGTGGGTGCTCTGTGTCAGGAGTCATAAGGTTTCTGCCCACACTGCTCATGAATGGGGTCAAAGAGGGGCACTTCTTTTGTCATTACATGTTTGCTTCCATTCATTGGTAATAAAAGATCTTATTTCATTTCCAGGAAAACATTAAGTGAGCTGTGTGATGATGTTAATGCAAGAATTCAATCAAGACAATCAAAGCATTGTGTCAATATAAGATACAATATAAAAGATGGGCTGTGATAGCTGATCCTTATTTGTTTTGCACATTGAGAGGAATAATTGACCCTACAGGCAAGATCTAATTATATCTTATAATAATGATAATAACATTGTCAGATAATGATTGGATAAATAAGTTAATAGCCTTCATGAGGGACCTGAATGTGATATCATGTGGCTGAAGCCTGTCTTAGCACTTGCCTGTAAATCTCACATTGTTTGTGTAGGAGGAATACAGAATGGTGGTGGTTGGTGGAGAAATCAATGTATTTCTTATATTAGACTTACTAGTGTGCGATGTAACACAGGGATCTATTACTCTTAATTTATTTAACGGTAATGGTTGCAGCAGACCAGAGTTTGTGTGGTTGTTTTTTGCGGTCCCCCCACGTCTTCCATATCTAAAACATATATAGGCACATTTGAGCACAATTGTGATGGAGTGGATCTTAGTGCGAGAGTACGAAAATAGAAGATAGTCATTTTTGTCAATTTCCCAGCCCTTCTACTTTGTTATAATACTAAGTAGGGATGGGATGAGTCACAATTTCCTCAACGCAAGATTGGGTCCATTAGAACAAAACTTATAATAACGAAATCGTGCAGCTCAGTCTCAACCTCACTATTTTTTATTTATTTTATTTGTATCTGTGCTGTCGTTGCAGCACTGCTTTTTGGAACTACAACTTTTCTGTCACTTTTTTCCAAGGCAAATATTTCACTTTTTATGGCAGATTTATTTAACCAGATCTTGTGGCCCAAGATCTTGCATTATCGTTAATTTTGTCCTAATATAATCTTCCTCCTCTCCCATTCAGTGAAGCATATAGTCATATTACTCATAACTTACTTACAAACCTTGTTATTGTCTCTTGTGTAGTTTGGAGATGTGCGATGAGCGTCTGAACTTCACCATGTGTCCTCTGTGCGACGGGGCATGTGATTATTGGAGATTGAGCACAGCCTGTGGAACGGCCAGAGCCTCGCACCTGTTCGATAACCCTGCCACTGTGTTCTTCGCCATCTTCATGTCTCTGTGGGGTGAGCTGACCCTTTACTATAGTTGTGACAATACAATGCAATAGAGATGTGACAACGTGGGATTTAAGTGTTATGAATATTATGAAAAAAATTACTTGGACAAAACAGTATCAGCTTTAATAAATAGTGAATTTGGAAAAAAAAAAAAAAAAGTAAAAATCAACTCTCTCCAGAACATCTCTACAGCGTGTTATGTGCTCATGGCAAATGGTCACAGTTTTATTTAGAGCTTTTCCACAATTAGGAGACTCAAAATGCTTTACATCAAAGAACCACACACCCATTCACACATCAGTGTACACAGACACGGGGGGTGAGGGGAGTTAAGTGTCTTGCTCAAGGACAAAATGACAGGATCTGGAATCACACTGTGGGTCAGTGGAACAGATGATGTTTATGAGGAAAATAGGATTCAAACTATCAACCTTTGGTTCAGGGCGAACTCTGTATCAACTGAGCTACTGACGCCCCCAGTAGCTGCACTTTTATGACTGTAAAACAAAACTTGTTTTTGGCAAGTTCTGGTCTGATTCTTTCTGAAAAAAATGCAGAAATTGTGTTTTTGCAGTTTTGGTTTTACACCAATACTTTTTGAATAAGTGCAGATTCCTAATACCCTAACACCTTTGTAAAATGAAGTGAACCTAAGATCACAGTGGCCATTTCTTGGTCTTTTCCTTAATAAAAATGTTTGACCTAACCGTGAAATTCAGAACGTATACTCAAACCAGTTTATTATGTTTTTTATTTGTGTTTTTGTAGCCGTGCTGTTCCTGGAGCACTGGAAGAGACGTCAGATCAGTTTAAGCTTCAGCTGGGATCTAACGGGGATCGAAGATGATGAGGTAAATATACATACAACATTGCATCAACATTATGAAAGACGTTATTTATATTACAAGTTTCAACTATTTATTGCTAGTGCCTTGCTAGGATCTCTGAATTACATATTTTTATTTTCACACTTTTAAGTCAAGGCCTCACATGCATAATTTAAGTAAATAAAATAACTACAAAATACGACAGAACATAGAACAACAGTATACTTATTCTCAATGGGTCTTTCTGGTTAAATAAAGGTACACAGCATTGTCAAAAATTATATATCACATTATGGTTTCCTTCAGGAACAGCCTCGGCCAAAATATGAGAACATTGTCCTTCAAAAGCGACAGAGGAAGCAACAGAAGAAAAAGAAGAAAAAGAATGAGGTATGATCAGCACTGCTTTTATGTAGAGCCACAGTTCGGGAGCCGCATCTGCCGCTATTGTCTGAACCTGGGAAAGTATTACCCATTTTTCAGGTAAAACAACAGCAGTGTCTGTGATATTAGTTTGATAATCTCGTGGTGATTAGTGAAAATTAGGTCACCTGTCTTCACATACCGGCAGGAGTAGTAGCAGAAAGCTTGGTACCACCTCTGGACCAATCAAACTAACTCTTAAACACTGGACCGGAGATCACTGTCGGCAGCACTAAATCTCATTATGGGATTACGACACCGATCCAAATTAAAAGTGGAGTTTGATCCTTTTCAAAGATTTGAAACAGATCTGATGAGGGAACAGTACTGATTATAAGCTAAGGCAACATGAGAGTGAGTTAGTATAAGAGGATAGGTTTGGCATGATTAAAATAGGTTATACAACAGCACATGATCATTTCTAGGAATTATCTATTGTTTGAGTGGAAGTCATTTAATGCACCATTATGTTAAAATGATACTGTGTCAATATTGATGATAACATTTGATAGAACTATGACCTTGGTGAAAATGTTTTATTCTAAACATGCCTTTATCTCTGTTCAAATATTTGAACAGTTGGTGCTAAAGTGAGATGGGCAGAAAACGGAATCAATTTCACGTGATTCTTGTATTAGTTCATTACCACTTGAGAATTCCTTATTCTGTCTGATCTCGGAAGCTAAGCGCAGGATGGGCTTGGTTAGTACTTGAATAGGAGTCCAGTGGGAAAACCAGGTGCCATACTTGGGCAGCAGTAGGACTGTCATGATAACACATTTTGAAATCGGATATATTGTTGAAGAAAATATAGACAATAAACGATGATATTAAAAACCATTATGCCACTGACACAAAAATCCTGAAGCAGGATTTCCCCCAAAAATGATTCTATATGTGTCGTATTGTTAATGAACCTGAGCTTCAATAAATAAATGAAAGACTTAATGAGTTATAACAGTTATTATTTAACCTTCTACAGCTCAAATCCTCAAAAAGTACAAAAAACAAACAAACAAAAAGTTCCCCACTAATTCAAATAAATATTAAACCCCAAATATTATTGTACCTGCTCTTATGTATTGAACAATAAGTTAATATAGTATTGTAGTACTGTAGTGCTGTGACGCATCCTGTGACTGGTGTTGTGCCTTTATGCAAGACACTCACCTTGGCTTGTATGAAAGTGGTGTTTTGGTGTGTGATTTTTAGTATTAGTCGGAGGGGACAAAAGTACTGGTTAGTGGACTTGATTCTATCAGACTACCTCAGTGCAGCTGCGGCTACAATGGTAATTTACCACCAAGTGTGGAGTGAATGAATAACTTCTAAAGTGACTTTAAGCATCTGTAAAAGAGCAAATTACACTAATGCCTTTTAACTATTGCTTTATTTATTTCTGGTATCACTTATGACTATCATCACACTCATGAACAGTTACGTGAACGGTTAATCATATTGCAATGGCTTCTCAGAAAAATCACAATTGAACATTCATCCAAAATCTTTTAGCCCTGTGCAATTAATGAATTAATTCATCTTTTCACTATTTAACCTTTATCTGTCATTACTGTGCTTGTAATCAGTGGACATGTTTTGCAGTCGGAGAAGCAGGAGGATGGGACAGTAACAGGGAAGGACAGGTGGAGGCACAAACTGCTGTCTGCCATGTCTCCTGGCAAACCGGTAACTTCTCCCTTCTACGCCCTAACTCCTCCCCGACGTCCTATGTCCTACTTCCTACTTCTCCTTCTTTATCCTTCCTTTTTCTGTGCTGCGGGCTATGTCTCTCTATTCTTCTCTTCCTGTCCCATCCTACTGCACAAGACTGCTCAGGTATTCCCACTTTGATTACTGTACCTAACTTTAGATTCAAAAGCATGGCTAAAACCTTTATAATTTTCTTCTTTTTTCACATTTCCAGTGCTATCTCTGCTTCCTCTTTTTATATTAATGAGAGCGATATTAAAGTCTTAATAATTCACATATGTACTTTGTCTTTTGCCAACTATTTTTGAACATGGCTACATTTTGTACTAGATCTTACACTGGATACACTGCCTCCTTACATTACTACTGTACTACGCTGGGACTGGGTTATTTTAGTGAAGAAATCAACTGTTCCAACCTACACACACAAGACAAGCTATCTTTTACAAACAGTATGGTTTTAGTCACTCAAATCTGCAGAGAAAAACAGTATAATACCCAATAATACACTTAAACATGAGTCCATATAGTTTAATATTGGGATATCAGTTCTTTCATATCACTGACAAAAGTTTCTCTTTATTTTTTCCAGTAACCATATTTTTGTCTAAAACTTTCCCACATCAGAGTAATAAGGAAAAGTGAGTTAAGCGTATAATGAATCATCCTGGAAACAAACATGTAGCTGTGATGTTAGTTCGGTCTTTGGCTCAGAAAAAAGTTCTTAACTACAGCACAAACTTACACACATCATCCCAAATTAAATCATGTTTGTAGAAAGATAATATGCGGGGCTGTCCATGTTAAATAATCAGCCCCCTGCAGTGATTCAAATTATGGTTCAGATTAGAGATTAGATCAGATTATGAGATAAATACTGCAGTGGAAAGGGACTGATTCAGCCTTGGGATGAGTTGGGTAACCAATTTACAATGGTGTATGTTCCAATGTTATTTATTTATTTGGTTAATGGGTTTAAAACAACAACATCTTAAAATTTAGTGTTTCATTTCCCAAAGTAAAATAGAATATTTGTAAATGTAACGTTTGGGACGGCGCTGTTCAATTGGTTCTGACAACAAAAGTGCCCGGCAACATCAGTGTTAGCGTTACTACTTCCTGTCCAATTTTATGATCCAATTTTAGCAGAGTCAAGAAATATTTAAAGATTAGACAGTGGACAGGGAGCTGCAGGTGGATGTCACTGACAACATGTTAAAAACTACACAAATAAAATTAATACTTCACTGGAAACACGTATGTGTTTAGAGAGATAATTGTGACTCAGTGCTAATGCTGATGTTCACTATGAGGCATAATAAATATCAATGTATTCATATTTATGTTCTACATATAAAATCATTGGGTATGCTTTATTTTAATTAATTTGAATTTTAATAGGTTGTTTATTTTATGTTTTGAGATTTTAAATAAAGTCATAGCTTTGAGACACAGCTAGCACAGAACCTATTCATCTACTATAGTTGTTATGTTAGAACTGCTTTTCATGTTTGGTCTGATGTAATGGGAGATAGGAATTCCTCAGTTTGAATTAAATATAAGCCTCTGCAGCATGACAGAAAATGTCACATTGGCATTGTATACTTGTGGAACAATACCAATAGTAGCCCAATGGATTTAAATATAGTGTCCAAAAAGGAGCGGATGGGATTCTCTGGTATTAAGTGATCATTGCCTTTTATGTAGCTCTAAGTGGAGTTTAATGGCATGTTTCGGAGCCAATGGGAAAGGCACAGCTGCAAGTGAGAGAGAATCAGAGCATCTGGACAGTGTCACAAGTGTTCTTAAATACAATGTTCTAATTTTCCCAGTGGCTAAACGTTGGTGATTAAAGCTCCTCCAGGTAGACAAAGAGGAGATGGAGAGGCAGTACATTCAAACAGAACTATGTTTCTTATACTTTTCTATAGGTGGCACGTCACCTGTATGATTCTCTTCTATCTCCATGATTCTCCATGGAGATAGATACTGTTGAATGTCGGCATAATAAAAAAAGCTCTAAGAATTAATCTCACTTCTACAACTTTTGTCCAGTTGGCAGATTTGAGTTTTGTCTTTTACCATACTGTTAAATGTTGTAACCCAAGGAACATTTTCTGGGAGCCAAGCAGGAAAAAGCCCAGAGTCAGTTTTGGGGAGATACAAGCCCACTCACAGTAGGGATACATCCAAAAACATGCTTTTACCTTAATTAACACATTTATATAGTGCAGCTTTTACTGTATATATAGCTAAAATTGTATCACTCTCTCTAATTACAACTCGCTGTTAATGGCCATTCTCACAGTTTTACTAAATAATAAATAAATTAGACATCCCTTTTTTGTGTGGCCAATGCACTTGTGGAGACCTTAGTCCTGATGCAAGCTAAATAACTCTAGATTATAATGTAATGTAATATAGATTGAGGAGAAAAAGGCAGCGTGTTGCCGAGTGGAGACTGGAGGAGGGAGGTGAGTAGGAGGAAGCCATGCTGGGCAGGAAGCCAGGGCCAGATTAGCGACTGTCACTATGGAGACACACCAGTCTGTTCGTGTGGACGGGATCTGATACCTGAGCCCGACTGGACCCATACAGAGACAGAGGACAATTATACTGATCATATACTATTGAAGTGAATGAGGAGGGTAGATTGTAATTGTATGAGCATCGAAGGCTCTCACAAGTACTTTTGTGCAATTTGTGGTTACAGTTTATTTCATTTTAAGTTTTTCTAGAGCTGGATGATATGACAAAACTATGAATCAAGATTTGTTTCACCTCATATTTATTGATCACACTTTTTGAATGTTATTTTGTCCTATTAACAAATAACAATCTTTCAATATCCATTTTCTAAACATAAATCTAACAGACAGAAAATAATTCCCAGTTAAAACAAATTTGAAAAAAGTCAAATTTCTTCCTCCAAAGTCTAAGCCTCATAAACCACATGCTTTTATTGACAGAAGATTGGCTCTAGACCTTTCAATTAAAAAGACCCAAGCTGATCATTAACAATTAGAAATGACTACATCGACTTGAGCTTAATTCAAATTCCAATTCATTGCACAGTTATTCATTTTTTATTATTCTCAATCTCACAGATGCAGAAGTCTTAATCACATTCACTCACTTGGGGTCACTAATTCACCTCGGCACTAGTTTTTATGGTTCAAAGAGGAAACTACATAACCCACATGACCAAATAAGTGATGTCACCAAACATAAATAGAAACTGATTTTATGCTATTAGTGTAAATGTCAGCCTTACCAGCTCGAGTGCGTCAATTGGATCTTACATGAATTTCACACTATTTCAGTCGCGAACATCCGTCTTTGAACAGGAATGGGGGGGTTTAGACACCATTTATCTCCTATTTATAACTCCTTCCTCAGACCTAAATCAAAACAGGGAAAACAATCGTGCCAGCCAGTATGCTAACAGGTGTGAAAGCACCTATTAGGGGCCTGAATGATTATGCAAAATATGACACAGTTCACATTTAATTTAGTTCAATAGACCTAGCGAACAAACGGAAAGAAATAGGTGTGTTAGTTTAATGTAGCTCACTCCTCCCCTCAGATAGATATTCCAGAAATGAAGAAGCTGCTTGGTCGACACATAATATATATTTTTTCTTTTGCTACACTTATATCCAACTTATTTCTATCAAAGAAGAGTAAATGTATAGCCTAATACAAGAAGAGTTTTGTAATTTGTCATATCCTCATTACATTGCACACATTTATACATACATTTTGTCTTTCTGTATGTCTTTATTCATTTAAGAATTGAGTTGTTTGGTGGGTAGCTTTCTAAATCTTCAGGGCTATATACTGTTGAGAATGACAATTTTGCTCTATTTTGTATACATAGTGGTGAGTTATTGTTAGGGTATGATGGGTTGGGCAGCTCCCTCCATGGACACATTTTCACATCAGTTTAAATATAACTCGTGACCCAGTTCCTCCTGTCTCTCAAAAGCCTGTACTGACACAGACACATTTATTCTGAAGGTCTTCGTGTCCTTTTAATTAGATGCTCTGCAGGAGTATCAAAACACTACTCTGCTTTGGGCCTGGGGGACTGGAGATGACAAAGAGGAGTCTGGTAATGTTACCGTAGCAACACTATAAGGAGTATGGTGTGAAGCTCTCTCAGCCCTAACCAGAGGGTCTGTGGTCTGTGTCCTTAAAGTGAAACATAGACTTTCAGTGAAGAGTCATCAATGAGTCATTGCCCAGTCCTCAAGCCATTTGCTCTTGAAATCTTTATAGTTTGAGATCTAGAGAAGGGTCCTTAGGGGTTCTGCTCTATACTCACAGGTTTTCTCAGAGTCAGTGCAGAGGACAACTTTACTATGAGCACAGTAAAGCAAATGATCTTACCTTAGAGTTACTATAACTTGTTTATTCAAGGATTTAATACATTTAAATTCTTACTGAGTAATAAACTTTAAAAACAGAATATCTCGACAATTTAAAAATCATTTAAATTCAGAATATATACCTTCTTTAGTAGTTTCTGGGCTTGTTTCAAGGAATTTTGGTCCTTCTTTTAAGCAAATTTATCTGCCAGTGGAGGTTTTTGCAATATAAAATACAGTGTTGTAGTCACAATATTTTTAGCTAGTCAATCCAGCCTGAGAGATAACAAAATTGTCAGGATAAATCACATGACTTCATGCATTTTTTGTTCATACATGTTTCCTTTTTTATTTTATTTTTTTTTTTAATATATAATATCAATATTTTAAATTTTATAAATAGTATGTATAAGACCCCGATGCTTTCTGAAGTATGATAACAATTGGATCGATTACATTTCTCATGGTACAAAAATCTCTTCATGGTTGTGCTTGATTATTAAGTGTCTATTTTTCTGCATATGACACTTTTGCATTGTGGCACTACAGTCACTAGATGGCGGTGTTCTCCTGGTTTTGCACTTGCTTGTGAAGTCTTAAGGGCTACAGAAATCTATACGCTGTGTGTAATTCTTGATTGTAACATAATATTATCACAGTTATTGTTTGCCAGTGTTAATGATTTTAGATATAACCTTATTTGGTTGTACAAGATATCCTCATGAATGGTACTCTGAGTGTATTTGCTTAATGTTATTTAGAGATTAATAGCTACTTTCTTATTACTTTCAGTCTGGGGTGGAGAAATTGACCTGGAAAGATCGTCTTCCTGGATACTGCATCAATGTTTCATCCATCCTCTTCATGGTGAGACTGTAAATATTACTAGAAGACTTTTCCCAAGTGTGTAAATGTACTGAAGCTAATGTACTTAAATGACCTAGATGGATGTGACCTGTGAAATATTCATTCTAGCCACTGCTGAGACAAAATAATACAATTATGTGAAATCTTCTTTTCTTTTTTGTTTGATGATTTAACAGGGAAACATAACTAAATAGGCTATTACTACAGTGTAGCTTTTACAGTCTCACTCATTGCAAATATACAAATTCTTTTATTTGATTGTTATGTACAATAAAGTATATTCCATTAACACATTTTTTTTCCCTTCTGTTGGGCATATAGTTATATTCAATGCTAAAACGAGTGTGTCCTTACCTCCTCAGACTTCAATTATGAATCCTGAATCTGACCACTGCTGTGATGTTATCAGACAGATGTGGTCCAGTGATGACTAATTCATGTCACTTTTCTGTTTCCTCTCAGTTTGGCCTGACATTTTCAGCAGTTTTTGGCGTGATCATCTACAGAATCACTGTGTCCGCTCTGATGGCCATGAGCTCAGACCCAGAGGTGAAGTCCAACGTCCGTGTTACTGTCACGGCAACAGCAGTCATGATAAACCTGGTGGTGATCCTCATCCTCGACGAGATCTATGGAGCAGTGGCAGTGAGGCTCACGGAACTTGGTATAAACTATTTTGTTCCTTTGTACAAATCACAAAAATACACATGTTTAAATCCATCGTAGGGCTGAACAAATACAATTGTCAATGGCAGTTCTTCAATTCTGTTTACAGATTGATATTATATTAGTAATATATTTAAAAATAAAGTTTAGTCCACAGAGCTTATTCATTCACATTTGAGAGTACAATGAAATATTAACTGCTGAATTAAAAGAAGGATCACTTGCATTACTGTCTTGTGTGTGTGGGTGAGTGGTTCCTTGACTTAAAGCATTTTGAGTGTCTTGAAGGTGGAAAAGTGCATATAAAAACATATAGAACATTTACCAATAACATATACTACCTAAATAATCACACATTGCAATTTGTTAACCAGTAACATTCAAAATACAATTTAAAGTTAATTGCTATTTATGTACATAGCCCCTTATCAGAAGATACAAAACAAGTACATCTGCACAATGCAATAATTCATACATACATGGCCCAAAATTTGATTTTTTCAACAATTACTGATACATTATTTGATATAATGTCCATAATTTTCAAACATCAATTTCAGTGTATTCTTGCAGACGATAGGATCCCCAACATCTCCAGACCAGACCACACAGCAGACAGCAGCCTGTGCATGTCTGACTTTTCACAGATTGTAAATGTTTAATACAGGAACGTTGCATGTGTGAAGAGCCTCTACTTTAACCTACTTCTATCACAGGGAATACATCATGGTTTAATGATGTTACAATGCAGGATGCTTTTCATATCCCCAATATTTTTTATATAGTAATATCCAATAAAAACAATAAATGCTTAATTTCAATTCCCACCTGAGTGCATACCGTTGCTCTGTCAAAGGGTTTAACTTTAAAACTGTTACCTTGAAGGATAACTATTTTGTATGTTTTTTGTTTGTCATTGCCTACAAACACAAATAATTAATTTACCAGATTGACCACTTTATACTCCTAAGATTTCCTTCTTCATGCCCTCTTTCTTACCTTCTTTTCTGCGTTTTGTTTTCAGAAATCCCTAAAACAGAGACTAACTACGAGGAGCGTCTCATTCTCAAAGCCTTTTTACTGAAGTTCATGAATGCTTACGCCCCCATCTTCTATGTAGCTTTCTTCAAAGGCAGGTGAGTACTGCTAATGGATGCAGTATAGACCATACAATAAGTACAGTATGTTTCACAAACCCAAAATATGCCTTGTTGTTTGTTGTAGATTTGCTGGTCGACCTGGAAGTTATGTCTATGTTTTCAATGATTATCGAATGGAAGAGGTGAGTTGACTTACATAAGTTTCGTCACGTCTGATTTATTTTCTATCAGATGTGTGAAATGAAGCTGAAATCAGAATATTCATCTTGTGAATAGTTTAAAAGTTCATATTTAGTCAGTTTGTTGGTATACGATTTTCGACTTTTTTTTACTTTCTGACTGATTTCAATGTATTATTTGTTGTATTTGTAGCTATTTTATATGATGTAAGATAATGTGCTGTCGTTCATCCCTTTGTGACTTTTCCACAGTGCGCTCCTGGAGGCTGCCTGATCGAATTGTGCATCCAGCTCAGTATCATCATGTTGGGGAAACAGCTCATTCAAAACAACATCTTTGAGATAGGGATCCCGTGAGTATTTACTGTCACAGCTCAGTTGTTCAGTTTGCAGTTAAATGCTTTGGCTTCTGCGTACTGCTGTTGTGTCCCTGGGCAAGATCCTTCACTCACCTTGTTAATGTTTGAGTGTGATGTGTGAAAGATTGATGGTGGTCAGAAAACCTTTTGGCACATAATGACAGCCAGCAGTTTGTGAGTGTTACTTACTGTGAGAGTGCAATGTGCCAGTAGCTCATTTGACAGTAGCTCATTTGCTCATTTGTCCACTGATCTGAAAGTTGACGGTTCAAATCCTGCTCTTGACATTGACTCTTGCTTGAGCAGTAAGATCCACTGACCCACTGTTGGAGCTAGACACTTAACCCACCTTGGCCCCAGTGTGTCAATGGGTGAGTGGCATTTTGAGTGCCTTGAAAGTGGAAAAGCGCTATATAAAAATGGGACCATTTATGTTTCTTCATGATTACTAATTTCTTTCGCAATAACTATGAGATCACTGCGTTAATTTGCGGTTTAGTGTCCAGATCCCAAAGGTCAGAGGTCAGCTGTCAGACTTGGGGCAGTGTTAGCTGCTACTACTGTAGCTTTGAGCTCTGTTTAACCCTGAGCTCTGAGGTGAATCTCTTCAGTTTGTCTTTCCCGGGGCCAACAGCGAGCTCCAACACATGTCCTCATACCAGTGCCATACCAGATTCGTGTATACTCCGAAATATGCCCCAAAGCAACACTGTGAATTGATTTAATGCAAAAGAGATATGTTTAATTCTAAGTAAAATAAAACATCTCCATAGAGACAAGCCAGTGATTCAGCCAGAAAAAGTGAATGGTTATTGCCTGGTTAATAAGAAAAAACAGTGATGTGGTTCAAGTGTTCTCCCACCAACTGAAATATCAACGTTTTTTGTTTGAACGTTCCATGAGCATGTTGTTGTGCAAGACACTTGACCTAAAAGTTTAGACTGTATATATAAATGGGCATAGTTGACCTGCTCGCTGAGTTCCAAATAGGAAGTGAGCTTCAGGCTCCGTCAACTCCAGTTAATTTTGTATTGAAAAACTGTCACCCCTCTGTCTGTAATTGCTGGTGTCAGGCTCATCATTTTGATTTTAAAATGTTTGTATTAACCTGCTCTACATGATCCTGGTATTTTTATTTTGCTAATGTTAATAACAGACAAATCAATCACATTCTTTCCCTGAGGAAAGAAGGCATTACCTTCAACAACCTCACTCTGGATTGGCTGTTTGGTTGCTATGATACTCAAATTCCTAATATGGAACTCAACTCCAAATTTGCCCCTGTAACCGCTAGGGTCAAAGAGCTTCATTTGACTGGAGCTGAACACTATGAGTGACGTCACACACCCTTAGCCCACTTCTTTAAGCCCACCAAAATTATACTTTACTTGTCAATATACATGCAACTTGTACAACAAAAGTAAATAGGTCCAATGGAGGATTAGTCCTGAGCCACCACTATGGGCTATCTGGTGTTTTGGGAAGTATGGAAAACTAGAACATGCAGAACAAACCTACACAGACACGAGAAGAGCATGCATGTTTCACACAATAAGGCCCCTTAAATTTTGCAAAAAAACGGACCCTCTCGCTGTGGGCCTTATCCTCTGTACTTCTGTGTCACAATACAAAACATTACTGGCCTAGTGAAAATAATGAAATGTTAATTGCACCAGTGTTTTGTACTGAGTCTACCATGTGGTCTCTCTCCTCTCTGTCAGTAAGTTGAAGAAGCTGGTGCGGACCCTAAGGGACAAAGGCAGTGTGGTGGAGAAGAAGCAGGAGGAGCGGCTGCCCCGACAGTGGACCCTGGACTATGCCCTGGCCCCATTTGAGGGACTAACCCCAGAGTACATGGAGATGAGTATGTCTACACCAGTGGTCTTTGTGTCATTTAAGTATAACTGGAAATCATACAGTGATTTAGAATTAATGAAAGAATGGCATGCATTTCAAAACATGTTTGTTAAGATGTAAACTACAGCTTCCCTCCAGATTGGTTCTTTGGTTGCTATGATACTCACGGGCGGAATTCCAATTAAGCCTGGCTCCTCATTCGCCCCGTCACCGCTAGTCTCAGTGAGCTTCATCTGACTTGAGCCAAATGCTATGGGTCACATTCACTTAGCCCACTTCTGTATACAATTTATGAGTATTACCCAGTTATTGTTAGTTGTTTCTATTACATTTATATGAAACATTAGGAAGCCACGTGCCCTCTTTGAACCCATCCACCTCTCATGTAGTTCACAGGTATATTCAGGTATATTAAAGTATGTGGAGGTGGAGCCTGCGCTGTAGCGTTCCAACCCTTGTCCTCTGCTGTTTTCTCCCTGTGTTTCTTTGTGCGGGATCCGCTCGGAGCTGCAGCCGTCAGTCTTAGTGCGCTGGAATCCCCTGTTCCCACAAGGCTAAAGTTCCTCTGTCACCCCCCCACACTCACGTTTCACTCTTAAGGAAATAACCCTTCTCAAATACATCGATATCGATCAGTTCAACAAGTGTGTAAAACATACAAATGTAAATGAGGCCACACACAGTTAGCAGTTAATGCTTTGAAAGTGTAATGTTTGAAATAGCTGCTGATGTTCAAATGTTTGTGCTGAACGAGTTAAGTATTCAGTGTTTTATGCTAAGTAAAGCCTGTGCCAAAACAAAGTACCATGTCAGAGTATGTCCTCTTGCACCTTCTGAAACATTGACCTGACAACAAAATATATTTGGTGTCACTGTTTATCTCTTTAATTAAATGGTAAAATGTTAACTGTTAATATTTAACAACTTTTTGCCTTGAATGATGCTTCTGCAGATAGAGTTTTCTACAACAAATACTAATAAATAGTGATGCTGTATCAAATGATATTTCTGGAAGTCTCAAGTAATCCTATCCACACAAAAAAGAAAGTTTACACATCTTCACTGTCTGTGAACATAAACTCAACAGGGCTACACTGACCTGGTGGGCTCATGTTAATGAAATGTCAACAAACTTTGGACTTTGGACTAATTTCATAAAATAAAGAAGATTAATGCAAAGTAAGCAGGAAAAGTTTCAGACCTAATAAGGAGTTCTTCAATAAAGTCAGTGAGACGGCTGTCAAATGACGGTCAAATGTCACAATAACTTGGACTTTGGAAACACAAACGCAGACATACATATACACACACACACACACACACACACATATATACACAGAGATTATAAAGAATTTCCCCATAAATAACTCCATTCTCCATTCTCATTTTTCATACAGTTATCCAATTTGGGTTTGTATCCCTGTTTGTGGCATCCTTCCCTCTGGCTCCTCTCTTCGCTCTGCTCAATAATGTCATCGAGATTCGTCTGGATGCAAAGAAGTTTGTGACGGAACTCCGGCGACCAGTGGCGGCTCGAGCCAAGGATATCGGTAAGTGTTCAAGTATTCAAAACATGTGCTCTAGGGTGTGTAGTGTTTCAATACTTAAAAACTATACCCTGTATAAATAACATTAAATTCTGGTCTTGACTTTGTTTATATCTGGTTCGTGTCTAGGTCTGTAGTGTACAGAATTGGCTATATCTGTCTCAGGGTGCATTCACAGTTGTTGTTTCTTGGTCTTGCATTGAGCCCATTTTAGTCTTCATGTGGACTTGCTTTGGTCCAGTTCTAGTCTTTGTTTAGTCCTGATATAGTCCTGGTTTCAGGTTTAGTTGTTGGGCAAGCATGAATGCACCTTCAGTCAGGTTTGATAATCTTCTAGAATGTATTAACACATTGCACATTTATTCAAGTTTATTGAAATATTTGCACACATAGGTCTCCTCCACAAAAAAAATATATATTTATTGATATGGTGCAACATAATGGTTTATTATTATTCATATTAATTCACTTATTTTCCTCCTCTACTTTTTCTGCAGGTGTTTGGTACAACATATTGAGCGGAATGGGCAAGTTCTCTGTTATCATCAATGTAAGTGTTTTCAATACAAATCCTGTCTACTTCTAAATTTAGCATCCACCTTCCATAAAAGTAGCACAGATCAGTTAGCACCTGCATTACTTACAGTTCTATACATCCACTGTTATACATCACATGTTAATAACAAGAGGAGGTCAAAGTCTAACAGATTCTGTCTTCATGGGATTTGAGCAAAGTTTTGTTTAGGATTTGCCTGGAGCCTGGCAACCATCCTTTCCCGTTTACTTTTAATACTAGGCCGTATCGAGCAGGACTTCCTAAAAAGGTATTTATTATTAAGTTATAGGCTTAGCACCGGTCACAGAGGAAGAGCTCCAAATTCAATTCCCACAAGAGCAATGCTCATTTTAAACGAAAGTCCCTGAAATAGTAATGTACATAGGGTTGGTTTCGGTGAGAATGACACTGATGTATTTTATTGCTTTTGTACTTTACAGACTTTCCAAACATCTAATGGGATTTATATTATATTAGTCTTCATTTACTATTTAGATGGATTCAGTCAATTTTCTATACTTGGATTTCAGATTGATGGAAAATTATGACTGTTACCATAGTAATTAAAATTATGACTGTTACCATAGCAATTAACAAAAAATTAATAATTGAAATGGACAAAAATTTTAATGGTGTCCATAAATGTCATGATTCTCATCAGTGATTTTACAAATGAACATGTATAAGGCTGTTTAAATGTTTTGCTTTAGAGAATAAATAGTACTTTCTTTTATCTGTCAGCTTTATTTCCATACATTAACAAACATGGTCTAGATGGAAGGCATCACTGTAATACTATTTCACTGTATTAAATTAAATGAAGCCAAGTGATTAAAATGTAACACAAGTTGTATCTCATGACTTGTTTAACTGTCTTGGCTGCCTGCAGGCCTTTGTCATCTCGTTCACCTCTGACTTCATCCCGCGCCTCGTCTATCAGTACGTCTACAGTCCGACTGGGACCATGCACGGCTTCATAGACCACACTCTGTCCTACTTCAATGTGTCCAACTTCAAACCAGGGACCGCTCCAGACAGCACTGACCACGGGGACGTCTATGTGTGCAGGTAAGACACATGCTCCGCCATACAATATACAATACATCTGACGCAATGCGACACTGCTGACATGCTCAACTTTCATTAACAGTGAATTTTTTTCAACTTAACAAAGTTAAATTAAAACAAGAACAATATGCACATGTATTATTTAAGATAAGAAGACCTCTGTGATTGCACTAATGTCGGCCTGTGTGAGTCATAGTACACCACAGACTGTGTGTGCACATTTACACTGACATAGTTTATCTAGCCTGAGATTTGATATCGGGTTGACAGGATAATATTGCATATATTACAATATATTTAAATAATTGTGTAAAAAACTAAATAATGTTCAGCATCTACCAATTTGTGTCAAACATTTCTGTACGATTCCCATTTTAAGTTGCATCACAACTTCAAAGCGACATATCTCTTTGATGACTGGTTCCCTTTTCAACTATATTTTGATGATCAGTTCTTACATTCACATTACATGAGTACTCATGGACTAGCATGAATGTGTTGTGTGAGTGACTGGTGGTGGTTGAAGGGGCTGATGGTGCAGATGGACAAATTTAGCAGTGTAGCTTCTGTCTACCCCAGGGCAGCAGTGGTTACTGAAGAAGATCACCACCAGTACAGAGTGGATCAATAATGACTACAGTGTAATGCTGTGAGAGACTTGTCATGCATGTAAAGCATGGCACAAATGTGATATATTATCACTATTAAAATTAGTATAACATGAAGGCAAGGCAAGGCAAGGCAAGTTTATTTGTATAGCACAATTCGTACACAAGGTAATTCAAAGTGCTTTACAGAATAAGAAAAAAAATTAAAATCACACAAATCAAGCATGAATAATCACACATTAAAACATTAAAACAAAAGAGTGCAGAATAAAAATAAAACCCTCTCAGTCATATGCACAGATAAACAGAACCGTTTTGAGCCTGGATTTAAACATTGTCAAAGTAGAGGCCTGTCTCACATCTTCAGGAAGACTGTTCCAGGTTTTAGCTGCATAAAACTGAAACGCTGATTCCCCATGTTTAGTCCTGACTCTGGGCACCAGCAGGAGGCCGGTCCCTGAAGTCCTCAGAGTGCGAGATGGTTCATATGGCACTAACATGTCAGAGATGTACTTTGGACCTAAGCCATGAATAGACTTGTACACAAGCAGAGCTGCTTTAAAGTCTATTCTTTGAGCTACAGGAAGCCAGTGCAGAGAAATCCATCATTGACAACTAAGAGCCATTTGATATACTTTTAGATACAGTTATTATGATCAACAAGTGGCTACTGTTTAATTCTGTGAGTTGGCAGAGCTTCATATTTGACACTGATGTATTGACTTTGCTGGTGTATGTAAACATATTGTCCTGCTTGTTCCCATCAACTCCAGACAGAGTGGGATGAAAGCAGATTCCCACAAACTCTTTGCAGCTGCTTTGTCCCCAACTGAGACACTGCTCCATTGTGTCTTTGGACTTTCACTTATGACAGTAGCATGCATCTCCCTCATTATACCACCATAAAGAGCTATAGAGGGAAAGGTCACCAACGCTGCTGGTCAAGTACAGCTGAGTTTGACCTGGGTTACATAAGAAACACAGAGTTACAGTATAAAAGAATAGTACTTTTGTGCTGGGCAGCCTGTACGTCAGACTGTGGACATGCGGACTCACATAAAGATGGAGAGGCGTGAAATCAAACTGAAGATGAGCCAAGAGTTGCTCTGTGTGGGGTTTGTGTGAGAGAGGAGGAGGAGTAGGGCGTGTCTGCTGTGGAGACTGCTCAAGGAACTCATTCACAACTGTGGCAGATAGGAAAATTCACCAAAGTTCTGTCATAATGTGATAGTGTACATTTGGAAGAGCAGCATAGAGCGTACATAATTACAATTCTGCACATTAAAAAAGAAAAAAGTTTGTACGGACTGCTACTTTCATTTATTATTTCAGACTGAAGAACTAAATGGCTACACCACTTACAGTAGTTCTTCAGTTAACTAAACAAAGAGGATGGATTTTAAGTATTGTTTTAGCAGCAGATTGGATTAATTCTGTTTAGCCAATAGAGTAACCACTGGAACAGTCAATGGCAGTGTAGGTGAAGTGTCTTGCCCAAGGACACAATGATAATATGCTGATGTTTCCATAATATTTTTTTACTTTATGAATCCTTTTTGCGCCAAACACTCTCACCTGCAAAGTGTGTAGAGAGTAGAGTTTACATGTTCTCTCTGCGTTTGGGTGGGTGTTCTTCTGCTGCAACAGTTTCCCAATCAACCTAAAACCTGCACAATGAGCTGATTATTTTGCTAAGCAGTCTTGAAAAAGCCAATGGAGATTATAATAGGCTAAATTCAAAAGTATTCTGATAGCATAATAAATGTATTTACCAGCAGTGACCCAGCATCTTATTGGGTTTTTCAATGGCTCCTTTGTTTAATTTTTATATTATTTTGACTGCTGTATCTCTATGGACACTGCCACGCTTGTATACAAACAAGGCAGATTTTGCTATTAAAGTTTGTTGTTTTTTTTGTGACGCTCGATGGATGCAACTGTCTCCATGGTATCATATTCTATCGTCTAGACTACTTTGACATTTATTTTAAGCTCTATCTTGGCAGCCCCATCTCAACCTTCTCCCACAGTAACTTAATCTAATTCAGGACGATCTTTAGTTTGATGCTCCCCATACCCAAACATGGACTCCAATAAAACAGGAATGTTCTGTGTTTTTTTTAATTCAGTGCCACCCAGAAAAGTGAAGCGGCAGTTGACCCGAGGACAGAGGGAGGAGGAGAGAATGTATAGGACGGTCTGCTTGTGTAAAACAGTTTGCAGAGAGTGAATTAACATGTGGGTAAATAGATCAAAGAGAGAAGAGTGAAAAGCAGATTCCAGAGGGCTGCCTGGCTGTATAAGGAGAAAGTATGAACCCGTGCTAACGCTGCCCTTCTTTATAAAGAACGAGAGGCCCACAGTTCAATCAGACTGGTTGAAGGCTCTCAGGGATGCGATGGGAAACTTAGCATAACTTGTATTTGTTGCAGTAAGAGTTTGATAATGATCATGACTAACATGAGAACTGAATTCATACATTTTTGAAATACCACTGTGTTAGGCCTAGTTTAAAATGGCTAATGCTTATATGTGTGGTCTATCATACTGTCATTGGTTATTCTTGCTTTTTCTTTTTCGCTTTTGGTTTGGTGTATATATCAGAATCCCTTCCTGTTACTTGTGCAGTTAAGTTAATTAAGTTAAGACAGCTTTTTCTTAGTTCAATTAGATTTCAGGAATTAAACTTCTCAATAGTTCTTTGCGAGGGCTACCAAAACCTAGAACATTCAAAAAGTAGGACGCAAAGTGATTTTTTTTGCACTTTAGTGTATGTTAGAGTCTATTCACATGTTCCACTCAAAGTGCTTCACATTTAAAAAAAACAAAACGCTTACTCATTCACTCATACACCGGTGTACACAGACACTGGGGGTGAAGTGGGTTAAGTGCCGTGCCCAAGGACACAACAACAGCATTCATCTGTGGGAGCTGGAGTCGCATCGCCAACTGTGGGTCAGTGGATCTGATCGTTCTACCACTGCTGTTTATATCGAGCACGGGAATTGAACCGTGATTCAAACTGCCAACTGGATTTGTGGACAAACGCTCTACCAGCTGAGCTACTGCTGCATGTCTTCACATTGTAATTAGATTTTCAAAAATAAATCTAAACTCCAGTCTTCCTCCATAAGATGACATTAAATACCTTGTTAGTCATTATGTATTCATCCTCTTTCTCATTGCCTACCTAAACAACTTGAATTCATAGATCTGTTCAGCACTAGTCTTGTTCTATCTTGACTATAATGCTGATCTTTGTGTGTTAGTCCAGTGGTTTTCCTCACAGCAGCAGCAGTGGTGTGGGAGGGAGCATCCTCACTTTGACAATGAAGCAGTGTACTCCAGATGTGCCCTGTCAAATACTGTCCTACAGCTGTATTTGGAGCCGACATAGGAACAGTCATGAATCTTACTGAAACAACTAAGTGAAATGAAGATTAAAAACCAAAGATAAGCCCTTTCACTTGCTTTGTGGAGATGAATTTAATTTTAGTCAATACTTTTATGGGGACGTTAAAGGTCCATAAATGGGCATAGCTGCACCACTAGTTGAATGAATGGATCTAAATATAGAAGTATAAATATATATTGAAATGATGTTTTTCATGGGTTAATTCTTTTGCTGGCTAGATTAAAGATATATTTCTGGTAAACAAACAAAAAAACTAAAAAACTACACATGGATGCTGCCATTTTCACCTATAAATGAAGATGTTTTACTGTATTGTTGTACTTCTTGGAAATTGTCTTTCCATTGAAGCCAGACATCACTGTATCACATGTGGTTTAGTTTGGTTGTTTGTTCTCGAGTCCAATTAAATGTGTTTAGAGCAGAGATGTCAAAAGAAAGGAATCCTAGTAATCATCACTATAAACAAAACGACCTAAGGCTTGTGCAAGGATGGTGTAATTACGTAACAGAATTTTAATCAAGATGGAGATTCATTCATTTCTATTTGTCAGTGGTCAGCTTGGATTTTTTTATTTGAGAGGCACACGATCAGTAAAAACATGTGGCTTGGAGCAGAAGACTTTAAAACCATCTCTCACTCTGAGGACTTCAGGGACTGGCCTCCTGCTGGTGCCCAGAGTCACGACTAAACATGGGGAATCAGTGTTTCAGTTTTATGCAACTAAAACGTGAAACAGTCTTCCTGAAAATGTGAGACAGGCCTCTACTTTGACAATACTTAAATCCAGGCTCAAAATGGTTCTGTTTAGCTGTGCATATGACTGGATAGTTTTTATTCTGCACTGTTTTTCTCTTTTAGAGTTCATTTTATGATGATTATTTATGTTTTGGTTTGTTTGTATTGTGATTTTAATGTATTTCTTATTCTATAAAGCACTTTGAATTACTTTGTGCCATTTGAATTGTGCTATACAAATAAACTTACTTAGCCTAAAGAAATTTGATTCTATTTTGTGTTATGTTGTCTTTTGTCCAGGACAGCCCAAAATGGTAAAATGTTCCATTAAAACCACGTGTAAACCTGTTAAGCCAAACAATTTTTTTTCCAATACCTCAAGGCACATCTGACATGAAAATCCATGGTTTAAGTAACCTCACCTTCAAGGATAACTTCAGAATAACTGGTTCATTTCTAATAAAATCTTATGTGTGTTACAGGTATAAAGATTACAGAGAGCCTCCCTGGTCTACAGAGGCCTATCAATTCTCCAAACACTACTGGTGTGTGCTGGCAGCCAGACTGGCCTTTGTCATTCTGTTTCAGGTGGGACGACTTTGCACTTATTTACTATAGAGTTTTCAGTGATCGTTTTAGGCTTTGCAACACTTTCAACAACTTATACAACATATATATTAAATGTGCATTTTGTAATTTTTCTTGTCTCCATGCTTTGCCAAAAAGTTCCCCAGAATGGCATGAATTGAATAAATGCAAGATAGATATAATTAATGCCATACTGTGGAGAATTCCAAAGAAAGTTATAAGATCTCCATGGAGACAAGCACGTGGTGGATTCTTCACTTGAAATGTTACATAGTGCACCTTAAGAATAAGATACAGTGTTAGCTTCATCTTCTTTTAAACAGTATTATATAATCAAAAGGAAGTGAGTGCTGAAGTAGGTGTATAGGTTGAATAGTGTATAGATGTGTGTGTGGGCCAGTCATTTGTCAGTGAGCAGCCTGATTGTATTCATCATGTCTGAAATGTTCCCAGATGGTCGAGTAAATGACCAAAGGCTGGAGGTATAAACAGATGCATAGTTTCATCGCTCACATCTGCCCAGCGTCCTTCAGCACATGTGATCTACACACTTCACTGAAAGCACACAGATATTTCTATAACTTAACCCTGGTGTCAGAAAAGCAGAAAAGTTTGTGTAACCTTCAAAATCACAAGACGTTTAAGTTGCCGTAGACTCAGAACCATTTTGGACTGAACTGTATCTTGTCATGAATGGAAATACAGAAAGGAAAAAAAATATATATTAGTATTTTAGATTTTATTGATATGAAAAAAAAATGCCTATTACATATTTTATACATGTATATTATTATTTTTTAGTCTATGAAACCAATACAATACAAACAATCTTCTGGATAAAGTACAGTGGAATGAGCCATACAGTAAAGGTCGGCTCATAGACTCATAGACTATTATTGCTGACCTTGGGCTCTCTACTGGTCCACTGCATTACAGATATTTGAAAATACAATAAATTCTCATTCTATTCTATGGTGTCATGGCTGTGTTCACATTTTCCTGGTTCGATCCCAATTTAGTTCTGTTTTAGACTTGGTTTGGTCCTGCTCTAGTCCTAATACATTCATGGTTTAGTCCTCCAGGTTTGGTCCCCATTTTGATGTGGTGTGTCAGCAAGTGTGAATGCAGCTTTGTATTAGATTATGTTTTCAGATTTTTTGTCATTTTGTACCCAGGGTTAACATTATGCTTTCCTCCCTTTCTCTTGTCAGAACCTGGTGATGTTCCTGAGCCTGGTTGTTGCCTGGGTGATCCCTGATGTCCCCAAAACCATCGTGGAGCAGCTCAAACGTGAGAAGAAACTGTTGGTGGATTTATTTCTACAGGAGGAGAAGGAGAAGTTCCAACTGATCCAGAGCCTATTCAATAAAGACGGCGCCAGCCTCCAATCATGCAGCGCTATGCTCCAGTCGGGACAAGGACTCGCTCCTCTGGGCCGATACAGCACCCTGCCCCCCCTCACCACCCAGGCCTCTTCCCGGGACGGCGAGGGGGTTCCTAGGGCACGATGCAGGGCCGCTAGCTTCAGCCAGTTCAGCAGGAAGGCAGCCAATAGTGAGAATGAAAACGCTGTACACACCGCAGTTTAACAGGTGGCTTACAAAAAAGACATTTTGTTATGTTCAAAAGGGATGAACATGAACTTAAAAGACTTTGAAGACTTTTTACTCAAAGACTGTTGAAATATCTGTTTTTTTATATAAATAGTGAGGCAGATCAGCTTCATAGCGTAGACAAGCAATAATGGCTTTTAATAGGCCGCAGTACGGATATAGAGAGAGTGAGGTCTGCAGTGTGTGACAGTAATCTGTGATCTAATGCTTATCAAGCCGATAGTAGCAAATATTTAGTGTTATTTTGTATTACTCATAGATAACTTATGGATACTATGGAAGAGGATTAGGGTAATTGGAATAAATTTGTTATGACAATATTATACATTTGTTCATTTTGCAAGCTCATTATGTGATTATGCTTTTTAATTATTGGGAACAATTACAAATAGCATTTAAATAGTATTAGACGATTTTATAAGTTAGAAAATGTTTTATTAAATGTCATGTTCTAGCACTCTCCAAATTTGTATCTTATGAAATAATAATTATAATCATACAAAGCTTAAATTTTGACATAATTATTTTATGAATGTTGTCCTAATCCTCTACCATTTTTTTTTTTTTTTTTTTTTTTTTTTTTTTTTTCAGATAGACCTATAAGCTGGCAACATTTTATTTATATTGTGATGATTTATCTGAAATGCTATTTTCAGAGTAAGGTGACTACTGCTGCTGATAACTGCTTAAAAATGTATGGACGGTATGCCAATGTGGTGCACTGCCACTGTAGACCCCGGTCCAAGTTTAGTTTAGGAGTATTTTCTAGTCATAGACATTTACAGACTGTAAATTGGCTTACAATGTGTAACTTTGTAAATACAAGTTTTCATTGGAAACTTCATTGACATTCCTTTATTCTGACGCACCAAACTGAACTCACACATTCCTAAAATATTTGCAATATACTGCCATATCCTATGTAATACTTATACTGGACTGTTATGTGTGTAATGAGGGTATCATAGTCATGTGTGACACTGCCTGATTTGCACCACAGCTCTTTCTGTCATTTAGAGCAGATCAATATGCACATGAATGTTCAGTTACCATCGTGTTAATTAATAAATTGTGTGTGTGTGTGTGTGTGTGTGTGTGTGTGTATATATATATATATATATATATAAATATATAAATATATATATATATATATACTCTAACATACACACATGTATATACATATATATATATAAATATATATAACAAATCATTCAGTAGTCTAGGTAACTATAAAACACACATAGCCTTAGGTTGCAATTCATACAAAATGTTTTTGCAAGCAACACAACAGTAAGCCGTTTTATACCAGTCCAAAGTAATTATATTGTTTGGCTTGGAGAGCATTAAAAAGAACTTGTCCAAACAAAGCTGGTTTTGTTTGTCTAAGGGAAGTGTGTGATGGACATATTTTGGGCAGTGCTACAAATCAGGCAGTGACTTCTGTATAATCTGCTGTGTTAGATAAACTGCTAACAAGCTAATGGCATGCTAAGTTGTTAAATCATTTCTTTGCTTTAAAGGTTTTTCCACACCTCTCTCAAGTCCAGTATCATCAATAATATGGCTCTGTGTTCGACTGTTAACTTCAAATTTCATATAGACTTCATAGGGCATGGACAATAGATATGGAGCTATGTATTTACTGGCTACTGTTACAAAGACAAGTGTTCTGAAATATTTTAAACAGCATTTCTATTCTATGTATGTACATCTGTAAATGTTTGTGTTGCTTTTCTCCCTGTCCAGTTTTTATGGATCTTTGGCCTTCTCTTACAATTTGTGAGACTAATAGACTCTTGAACACACAGGCAGGTTTCTGTGCTTGCTATGTTTTTGTACAACTGTTCACATTACAGCAATATATATATTAATATAATATATATAAATATATATATATATAATATATATATATATATATATATATATATATATATATATATATATATATATATATATATATATATATATATATATATATATATATACATATATAAATTTGTAATGACCTCAGGTATTGTTTCCTTGTGTAGACTAATACTGTATCTTTCCTTTGACTTTTAGGTTCCCATAACAGTAAAGAGAGTTTTGCCTGGGCATGTGTATGTGCAACTTTTTATTTATTTCATAAACCACTCAACCATAGTGGTGAAATGCTCTGAGCATTGTCAGGAGTTTTCAAACTCACAAGAATCCATCTTGAACGCCTCCCGGCTGATCCGTTCAAGTCAGCACAACTTTTGGGACAAGAGAGGAAGCGTGTAACTCACGACAAAAACATTTTAATAATAATTACTAATAAGGCAACAAGTGGAAAAATCTGCATGATTCCTTTAACAAAAAATATATTGTTTATTATAGAAACATGTCAATTGACTGCTATGAACTCTATTGAGAGTCCCTCCTCTTCCCTAATGATTTCAATGGGTGCCATTCCAGAGTGATATTACTAACCTCAGTAGCACTGTAATATCCGACTGGCTTTTGCACCTAGTCAGAGGATTATCATTCATGCTTCACATTTTACATGGGGAATATTACAGAAAACCTTACCTTGATTCAGGAAATCCAGACCTATGAGACACCAGAGCCATTTTGCCAGTTGTGTCTTTTGGCACCAGATTCAGGGAAAGAGACAAGTACAAAACATACACCACACACATTACATGATGCAACTGCTGCATCTCAGAAAACGGTTTTGACAAAATAAACTAAACATAAACTAAATGACAAAGCTACAAAGATCTGGCTGAGTAAATTATTTAGAGGTTAACAAATGCACAGTGCTCTCAATGCTTGTTATACTGTCATGGAGGAGAAGTAACCCCTGTATTTATCATCCTTATTGCTATTTCAACTAGTAGTCGTCCTTTTGTTCAATGGAGGAGCAGATGCAAACTTTACATATCAGAAACCAAAAACCTCTTCTCATACTTTGTC
>JAIEZT010000054.1:27308994-27683994 GCA_019594935.1 Periophthalmus modestus | reverse complement strand
TAACAGCATACAATTTGGAACATTCCAGGCAAAGAAATTACATCTCCATGGAAACCAGATGGGGCAGACTGGCCACCTGAAAAGTTACATAGTACACCTTGGGAGGTTATTGTACAAGAATTTATGAATTATGCAAAACAAATGCAGTGTCTAAATTCCATCCTGCATGGTTGTAGTAAACACATTGAAAAGCAAATGTGATCTGGTTCGTTCTGCTGGTCTGAATGTGTCTGTGCCCTCAGGCTGTACTATACCTTATACCTCCTCTTCTCACTCTGTTACAAACTGTCATATACTCTGTCATATTCTCTAGTCTTCTCGTGTTTTTCAAAGGGATGGACCTGAAACTCCAGTTCGAGCAGCTCTCGTGTTCCCTGGTCCCTCGGTGTCTTTGTCTGCTCTTTAAAAACACATGAAAGAGCAGAACAGAGCAGTCATGTGGAGGCAGACACACCTGATACATGGAGGGAGACTACCACTGCAGCCTACTACACTGCCATCCAAATTATTATGCAAATTATATTTTTCTCAGATTTTGTAATTGTCAATATAGAAGATAGTCATCATAATTTTCAAGTCATCAACCATTAGAGTACAATTCGAATGCTATTGAACACACCTCCCAAACAGTATTTTTTTGTTTTTGTTTTCAAAAATAAAAACTGCACTGCTTCAAATTATTATTCACAGCAGACTTTCAAGCAATGTTATTGTTGTAAAGAACTGAAACTGGTAATTTGTTTATTTTTCAATTAGATGCATTAGCATATTACTGAAATCAAAAGCTATTTCAATAAAAAAAACAAAAACATTTTAACTGGTCAAGTTACATTTTAATATAGGACCCCTTATTTGATAGGAGCTCCACAATTAGGAGCTTTGTCATTGTGCCTTTATCTCCCCGAATCTGTGTGTGCTCTGAAACAGCTACAAATCTTTTAATAGTACAATGATCACGCTTAAGTTTTCATGAAATATCTAAAGTTTTCATACCTTGTCCAAGATATTCAACTCTTTTCACACTTTTCAGCTCTAGAGAGATCCTTTTTTTCCCCATATTGCTTGAAATGAGTGGTCTGCTTATTAATGTGGAACGTCCTTCTTATGTAGTTTTTTTTCCCTTTAATTGGACTTACCTGGCAAAATAACACATTTTCTGCACTATAAGTTGCACTTTTTTGCATAGTTTGTCTGGGGGTGTGACTTATACTCAGAAGCGATTTATATGTGAAATTATTGAAATTCGAATTTCACATTTTCGTTATTGTCACACTGACAACTTTAGTGTGAGGGCACTTCTAGGCTTGTTTACCAGTATGGCAGCCATGCGGAAGTAGCACTTCATCTACAGTGGGGCAAAAAAGTATTTAGTCAGCCACCAATTGGGCAAGTTCTCCCACTTAAAAAGATGAGACAGGCCTGTACTTTTCATCATTAGTTAACCTCAAATATGAGAAACAAAATGAGAAAAAAATAAATAATAAATAAATAAAAAATCCAGAAAATCTCATTGTTTGATTTTAAAAGAATTTATTTGCAAGTTATGGTGAGAAGAGGTCAAACATTTTCTGTAAGTCTCCACAAGGTTTGCACACACTGTTGCTGGTAGTTTTGCTCGTTGTTCTTGTGATCATTATCAGTGGTCTTGTATGTCTTCCATTTTCTAATAATTGCTCCCACAGTTGATTTCTTCACACCGAGCTGCTTACCTAGTCTTCCCAGCCTGGTACAGGTCTACAATTTAGTTTCTGCTGTCCTTTGACAGCTCTTTGGTCATGGCCATAGTGGAGTTTGGAGTCTGTCTGTTTGAAGTTGTGGACAGGTGTCTTTTATACTGATAACTCTTAAAGAAGTTACAGGTCTGTGAAAGCCAGAAATCTTGCTTATTTGGAGGTGACCAAATACTTACTTACTTTACCGAGGAATTTACCAATTAATTCATAAAAAATCCTACAGTGTGATTTCCTGGATTCTTTCCCCCCCTTCTGTGTCTCATAGTTGAAGTGTGTTGCTGAAAATGTTGAAATGTTGAAAATATGTTGAAAATTACAGCCATCTCTCATCTTAAGTGGGAGAACTTGCACAATTGGTGGCTGACTAAATACTTTTTTGCCCCACTGTACTTCTGGAGTGGCGCTTCATCTACTTTCAGAGCAGGCAGAGTTTTTCAGAAGCGACACAGAGGATGAAGAATTCAATGGATTTGATCATTTGGCTCGAGAATAAACTTGTTAGCTTGTTTTTTATGCTTTAGTTATCTTATTAACTGTTTATATCTTACATTGACATACCACACACATATTCAGTTCGTTGTCTATGCTTCATGAATTGAATAAATATGTGTTATGTAATGGTTGATTATACGTATTACAATTCACTTTCTGACCAATAGATGGCACTGGTGTGTTTGTAATACCTGTAAGAAAATTTACTTGACTCATTTTCCTCTATACGTTTCATATTTAATTTCTCCTTATTTATTTCACCTTCATTTACAAGACCATAAATGTAAAAATTTTTTCATTTGGAACAATATTGCAAATGTTTAGTTTATCATAAGTCTAGTTTAAGGTCGTGAAAACTTCTTCCCTTTTTTTCAGATTCAGCCTTTTTTTACGCTAATGTTACCTGACAGAGCACTATTTTAGAAACAATTAAAAAGTAAAATATAAATTTCACCAGTTTGTTCACCAGCAGGCCAAAGTGGTATGTATATTTTCCATGCTTTTTGCATATACAGTTTTGTGTGTATATGTAATATGAGCCAGAGTTTATGTTATATTTTATGTATTTGCTAGTTCTATGGTGTGAACTGTGATGAAATAGTAAGACCACAGTAAACATAAATGAAAAGAACTCTTGTGTCTCATGTTTGTGGACAAGCCGTAGGTTACATTAGCGTAGGATATCTGATTAACTATTAATATCTTATGTAAACATACTAGGCATGTATTTGGTTCATTGTCTATGTGTTATGTTAGCGTGCTGTACTGCTATTCAGCCTGTTGTTATTATTATAATTTGTCTGTAAAGATAAAATGTCTGTTCTTGGTCTCGGATTTTGTAAAATAAATTTCCCCCAAAAATGCAACTTATAGTCCAGTGCAACTTATATATGTTCCTTTCTTCATTGTTATGCATTTTTTCGCTAGTGTGACTTATACTTCGGAGTGATGCATAGTCCAGAAAATACGGTAATTGGCGAAGGTGTCTGAGATTCATTTCACTCACCCAAAGAGCCCTGAGACACAATACCATCCATATGTTTCACTGGAAAACAAAACATTTTCCCTTTATGACACTTAAACACAATTTGCATATAATAATAATAACTTGTAACGCAGTGTATATAGACCTTATCTCTACAATAATCAATATAAAGAGAAAAGTTATTTGCCAAGGTTCCAGGTACAATTTCTTGGAATGTTATATCTACCATGTCTTTATGCATTTCCTGAAAATGACAAAAACTGGCTCAAGATCTGGAGAAGGGTCCCTATTGGCAATGCTCTTGGTCTTAAACTCACCTATAACCTATTCTATTTTAGGTGATTCTTTTTTTAGATCAAAGTTTAGTTTGTTTTCATGCCTGACAGTTTCAACTGCTCACTATTGGTCTTCCTCAGAGTGGTCACATGATGTTGCTGTGATGTGTCCAGTCAGCTGATTTAAACAAGTTAATGCTGGTGTCTTTCTACCGGTGGAGGCAGGACGACATCTGCAGCCTGACTTCTTCAAGACAGTATCTCAATTGCCTCCTTAATCCAGCGACGATGTTTGTTGTCCTCTTTCCCTTTGATGTATACTCCACCCCAGTCCATAACGTGGTTCTCTTTTTTGCAGTGGTCAGAAATGGCCGATTTGAGTTGTTCCTGTTCCTATATTCCTTTTTTTTGGTGAACTGAATGCCCTCCCTGTTTCCACAATGTACATTTTATTGCAAGACAGGCAAGGTATTTCGAATATGACGCTACATTTGTGCTCCATTTCTATCTTGTCTTTTGGGTGGACAAGTAGTTGCCTGAGTTTTCTGTATGGTTTTACTGGTGTTTATATTGTGCTTTTTTCATTGCCCTCTGCACTTTCTCTGTCATACCTCTAATGTACAGTAATGTTACCATGGCTACACTTTTTTCTGTTTTGTTCCTGTGGCTCTGCTTTTTCTTTTCCTGGACTTCCTTTGTTTATTGCCCATTTTGGTTTGGTCAAATAAAGTTCTTATTGCAGAGAGTGTGTGGGCTGTGGGATGTTCTGATGTCCATACGAGGTAATGATCAGTGTGGGTTGGTTTTCTATGTATATTTATTCTATTAAAATAATTTAATGGAAGACCAGATGAGCCTTATTAGACGGTCACCTGTAACCTGGTAACGTTTAATTGCATACTGTGGAATATAGTAAATCTGTGGAGATAAGCAGTTTGGGCAGAAAGGTTACATAGTGCCCCTATTTACGACACTTATTAGACTTTAATGTAATAAATGGAGCACTACTCACACTGCAGATATAAAGTACATGAGCTTTATGGCCTCTGAACGTGTCCATTATTAATGTGTGTGACCTAAATGCCACTGGACGCTGCCTGGGAACATCTCACCCTCTTAAACATGTTTTACTGTTGGCCATTTTAACCCTTCGTGAGTAACTTCCCTGATCCTGTTCCCCTGCACCATACTGACCATAGAAGGCCTCAGGATCCCTCTTAAATCCTGTTTAGACACATGTCCCACTATAAGAGCCTGGTACACATGCAGTTATATACATGTGTTGCTATCATGGTGCATAGGAATTCTACACTAACATGGGCTTCAGTGGATGCATTAGCACTATTGGCTTACTTTCAGTAAATTGGGTTGAAATTCCAAGTCCACACGTCATGACAACTTTGTGTTCATCAAAGATTTAGGGAGGAACCCACACACATTTATGTATAAATAATGCTTTCAAGGCTTAAATGGTTGGCCTCATTCTCTGCTTTTGGGACTCAGTCAAAAAGAAGAGCCTTTAGTAGTTTCACCATCCATTTTTATTATCCACCATGATCCCTATTTTTTGCATGTATATGGCTTTGATTTAAAATGACATAAATGCTATATTCACTATATTGGTGTTGGCAACAAGCATGATTTAACCTTTTGCTAATGGGTATGCGAGATCAAGTCACTGGACCATCAAATAACTTGTTGACTGTGTGGGGGAAAATTATAGCACAATGGAAAAACTATAGTGTAAGTTTCCAAATCACATAAATAAAATAAAAGAAACATGTTTTAACCAGCATCAAAGCATTTTCTTTTTACAACAACCTAGAAACATAACGGCTGATATTTTTAACGGTAAAATCCTTTGTAACAACATGTAGACAGTTTTCAGCACCCATTGTCAGGCCATAGTAATTGGGCTGTCATATCTGCCTCAGTGTATGTCTTGAATAAAATCTTAGCCATCCCACCTGTTCTACATCATAATGTGCCAGCTGCCCACACATGGACCACATCTGGAAGACCTGAGAAGAGAAGACCTAGCCCTTTATACATATGTCATTGTTTAAAGTCAGTCTGGAGCTGTTAGAGAATGAAAAACCGTTATGAAGACTCAACCCTTCAGAGGCATTAGACAGGTGTCAAGCCTATCCAAAGCACATGTACTGGTTGTATATCAGAACGCACACAAATAATAATAAAATAATAGTAATATATTTCACTCCCACATAATTCATTCTGCCTGGTGAGACTGCACGCTTACAGATAAAAAATCTCAGATTTACAACTTCCAACAAGCCAAAGTCCATAACGTCTCCTGCACAAAACTGCATGATCTGATCTGAGGGGTTTCCTTTCCATAGGTTTCAGAGGGATAGAAACCTAGCATGGTAACCATAGCAATTAACAATTCAAAACTAAATATTATTTCTTTTGAATGGGAAAAAGTCCTCAAAATGTCACATATGTCACATATGAATATGAGATGAATATGAAAGCATTCTCTGTTAACACCATGTTACTTCATGTGTGCTGCATCCGTACTTCAAAAAAGGCATTTCAAAATAGTTCATCTTACTTTTGCACCACCACAGAATATGTCAGACCTAAACTACATGCATGTATTACTTTCCTTTAAAGAGTTTATATTACATTACTTACTGATCTATGTTATAATCTTGTTTCCTCATCAAAAACATACCTGGAGTTGTGTTTTGTTTCATTCACACGTTTAACACACAAATCCTGCATATTATGACTACATTCTTCTCAGAAAACGCTCTGTTCCACCTTTTGATGTCATGTGATAATACAGGAAGTGCTCCAATTTGTTTTCAGACTATAAACACCTTCACTACAATCATTTGGATAATCTCATCCCTGGAATTTCCAATCTCTACTGAACTCATGGTAAAAGGCAGCTGTTAACTTGAAAACTACTGCATCATGACATCATAAAGTGGAGCAGAGCATTTTTATCTTTGGAGATATAAACAGAGTAATAATAAAGGGTTACTCAAACATGTGTGAATGAAACAAAATACAACTCGGGGTATGTTTTTGATGATGGAACAGCATTATAACATGGCTTAAAGCTCACAAGAGTCAAATTTGCATAATATCGCATCTTTAAGCAGTGCATAAATTACACATTACACAAACTTATTTTATGGTTGATTGATTTATTAGCTCAATGCATTTGTTTTAGCCCAGTTCTCTTTACTTGGACTAGATTACAATCAGATAGTTCTGTTTGCACTAGAACAGCGCAACACTGTTATGTACTGTATATTAGGTATTAGTCAGATCCGGGCCATTGCGTGATCCATCTGGTCCTGTCCCGATTCACCCTCTGTCTCTGCTTCATCCAAAAGTACTTTCCTCTGAAACTCCTGAAAAGACACAATTACTTTTTAAAATGAGAACTCCGTCAGGAAATACAACTTGCACTAATAAGATGATATTAAAATACTTAACATATTTGAACCACTTGTCCAGAACTGTACACAAAGATTGGCAAAACAGTGAAATTCTATCAAGGTGGACTTCAAAGGGCCTATTCATTTAAACTGGCGCTGTCAGTGGTCTATGAGTACAGATTACACATTGGCAGATGTCAGTGAAGTAGTGTAACTCTAGGAGAAAACCGCACGCTCTGACAAACGGAGGTGAATTTGACAAAGTCCTGAGCAGCACGGTGCCTTTGAAAGTGGAGATGGTATGAAACTGCCACTGCACATATCAGGGTACACAGTGAAATATTCCAGGAGCTTTAAAGCGACAGGAGTTAAAACAGGTGTGATCCTGCTGAAAAGATAATTACGTTTACAACAGACAATGTTTTTCACGCACATACAGGTACATTTTTAAGCTGTAAAAAAAACAAAATAGTGTAATAATCTGACATTCTGTGCTTAGTTCAGAGTTGACTTCGACTTTTGTTGTTCTTGTAACTGTTAATGTGTTGTTGTTAAAATAATTGCTTTTGTATGTAACACTCCGTTCCCATACTGACAAGTGGATGTGAAGTTTCTATTCGTTAGTTACTGGTCTGTTTTGGAGACTGGCTGTAGTAAGTTAATACTGCCGTTGTTTTGCTCTTGTTTTGGGGTGGTTAAAGCCTACAGGAGCCCTTATGTTCAGAAAATAAACCAGAAGACATTTGTCACGTTTGCTTACATCACAATACTACAGTAATATCAGAAACAAAACACATTATATTATACAGCAATATTCAACATTTATGAATATTTAAAAATATTTACAGAAATGCAGTGTGTGTGGAAAAGAAGAAGGCAACATGTACACAGAAAATATTGACATGTTAGAGCCATATGAGCCATCTCGCACTGTGAGGACTTAAGGAACCGACTTCCTGTCCGTACCCAGTCAGGACTAAACATGGGGAATCAGCGTTTCAGTTTTATGCAGCTAAAACCTGGAAAAGTCTTCCTGAAGATGTGAGACGGGCCTCTACTTTGACAATGTTTAAATCCAGGCTAAAAACGGTTCTGTTTAGTTGTGGACGTGACTGAAAGGTTTTCATTCTGCACTCTTCTCTTTTAATGTTAATTTTATGATGATGTTGTGACATATCTAATAGTAAAAACCTTAAAAATATAAAATTGACCAAAAGAAAATTGAATCAAAAGTAATTTGTTTGTTTGTATTGTCATTTTTATGTCCCTCTTATTCTTATTACTGTGTGTACGAATTGTGCTATATAAATACATTTGCTCTGCCTTGACTTGCCCAATATAACTCATCAGATCATCCTTTTGTGAGTTGGATTCATTAAAACAGTTTGTTTTTCCAAAGCAGGGGCTGAGCTAGTATTTGAAAGATACTATATACTCAAGATTGTAGAATTATGAAGCAAAGAATGGGTGAGAATTTTGGTTTTAAAAATTGTGACAACAAGTCAGAGTATCTTCTAAACTACAAACTTACAGTGGAAAACACCAATTTTGAGAAAATAAAAATCTCACCCTGAATTTTCTGATCCTGTCCAGTCTCTGCTGCAGGGTTTTCTCCTGCCTGGAGGTGAGTTGGGCCACGTGATTCCTCCACTGCTCCTCCTTCTCCTAAGCACAGAAACAATGTCATTACACTGCATCCACTCTTTAACTGCTGCTTGTTATGGGCTGTGTAAATCTGCTGCCTACAGAGCTACCATTTATAATTCACAGTTTTAATGATTCCACTGAAAACACCATCAATCCAATGTCTTGTAAACAAGACATGGGCATTTGAGTCAGCACAAATGGCAAGACACAGTTTTGAAATGGGTCCAGAACATTTGGCAACAGTTTGAGCCAGCACACTTTTCTCATGGCTCTGATTTGTTCATTGGTTGTCATTTGTTGATTCTTGGGCAAAGGGTGAACTGGGGATCAGTGACTTTAGAATAAAAATATTTTGTTTATGTAATAAAGGCAAAGCAAAAAAGTTTTTACCCCAGCACAGATGTAAGCAGCTAGAAATAAAAAGTGTTTGCGTTTGGCATCCACGCTAAATTCCAATCTGACCTCTGAAATTTGTCAAATGTACTTACAAACTCATTGTGGTAATTTAATTAGGATGCTCAGAATGCGCAAGGTTAGTAAGGTTAATACATTTGTACAATTTGTACCTCTGTTTGAAATAAACTGTGTTTTCCCATTTGGAAAAATCAGGCACAGTTCTGCAAAGCTATAATGATCAGCTGCAGGCAGAGCATTCAAAAAGAAGAAAATGATTAATGTTAAATGTTAGTGTTGAAACAGCCATATTACATAGTGCTATATAATTATGGATAATACACTTGACTATTCAACTATGACACAAAGTGAAACAAGTCTGCTGTGACTGAGTGCATAGGGACAAGGGAATGTTTTGAGAGAATATATAACATATAAAATATTTCAATGAAGATTGGATTGTAAAACTATCTTTGCATTTAATCAAAATGAAAATGAGAGACCATTGATCACTATGAATACTCACGAGCCTTTAAACAGTCCCAGCCAATGTTTTCTGACCACAAAAAGTCTTCAGTTTCATAATGTTTTGACCATAGGGAGCTATATCCAACAGTGCGATGTATGTGTCTGTGAGGGATGCTCACAACATAATACATCATATTTTCTTTATGTTGATGACAAGGAATACAGGCTATAAAATAAAGAGATTTTTCAGTTAGTCCTATAATAAACCATATGCTAAATACTAGACTTATTACAAAGTATTCTGGCATTACATTGTGATGAATATATTAACAAGACCCAGCAGCATCTGCTTGTTCCATGACTGTTTTGTTTTCTTTTCAGTATTGTTTTGGCTAAAGCATCTCTCCAGACATTCTGTACTCTTGCATCAAACATGCCGGATTTCGCCAATAACTTTAATATTTGATATTTGTCCTGATCTAATGACCACAGACTACACCACACTACTGCCACATAACAATACATTTGATTTTTACAATTGTATTCACAAAGTACTGTCTAACAACAGTGTAATACTTTTGATTATGCAATATTACATTGGTTTGGACACCAACTCTTGTATTGTATTTTAGATCCTACCAGCTGCACTAGGCCCCATCTGTCCCCCATTACCCTGTCTGTGTGTGGGGGCTCTGTTTTAAATGATACATGGGAAGTGAGGGTGAAAACATTTAACCCAACCAGAAAACTCCCCACAACACCACACTTTAAGCAGCGTGTAGCCGTTAATTGCTTCATTCATGTTCCACAGGAGCAGCAAAAAGACACGCTTTGTGATTAAGAAGGTTTTTTTCATCTTAGAGTAACATGCTGGAGGAGCGCTGTCTTGTTCTGAGTGGGTGGTATATTGAAAGGGTGCCATGCAAATGTACTCTTTACCTGCAATATCCTCAGGACTACAGACTATAGACTATATGCAAAAGTTTTTAACATGGACTGCGTAAAGAAGTGGACTAAGGGAGTGTGATGTCACCCAGCCAAATGAAGCTCATTGAGGCTAGCAGTTCTAGGGACGAATTTGGAGCCGAGTTTCATATTTGGAATTTTGTATCATAGCAACAAAAGAGCCAATCTGGAGGGAGGTTGTTGAAGGCAATGGCCCTCCCCACCTGCACCACTGGTTTAGCAGGGAGTAGGAGCATAGCGTCAATGAGACGCTAGGCAGGAGCAACCTCAGGGATAGAAGGCGCCTAATTTGTCTCTTATTAATATTCATATATTGTTTTACAAACAAAATAGACAAATAAAAACACCAGGAACATATAGAGTGGCAGATTAATATGAACATTTTAAGACCAAAATGACGAGCCTGACATCAGCAATTACAGAGACAGGGGCAACAGTTTTCCAATAGAAAATGAATTGGAACTAGACTTGATGGAGCCAGAAGGGTGCCCATGCTCACTTTCAACATGGAACGCAGGGCTAGCAGGTTAGCTATGTCCATTTAAATATACAGTCTATGTTTTTTTAAGCTGCTATGTAAATTTGTTTAATGAAAAAGGCCTTGTTTAACTCGCTAGCTGACCAAACGTAAGATTCACTCTTGACAGGAAAGTGCTACACAACAACAATGTAGAAATGGCTTTATTTTATGTGGAGCTAGTAACTCCCACTTTCATTTTTTGTATCAGCCAATCACAGGCTCTAATTTGTAGCATGTATCAGTCAAATGCAAATATCTTCTCCAGATCGTATGGGGACAAGGAAGTAACAAAAAACCAAGATGGAAAAATGGTAAAGTTAGAAGTAATTTAATTAACAGGAATGGTAAGGGTAAACTAAACAAAAAGGGACTAAACATATATAAACAAAGAGTACCTTGCTAGGGTAAAAACAAAAGTAAAGTTAGCTAAAACACAAATTTCACAATAAATAACAAACAGAGTCAGTACTGACAACTAAGTGTCTCATCACAAAAAGTCACTACCCCAAAAGTGACTTGAACAAAAGAGACACGCACAAATTGGCATACTGGCCACTCCAGGCCAGTAGCCCCAAACAGGTGTCCCCAAACTTCTTAAGAACTTGGGAGGCGGCGGACAAAAGGCTCCTTGATTGGCCAGGCTGGAAATCAGTTCTCCAATCGTATCCAAGGTGTCCAACAGCCAAGACTGTGGGGAAGGACGAAGACTCAGGGATGAACACAAGAAACATCATGTATAATTACAAACAACAAAAGAACTTAAGGCGTAGAGCCGTAACACCTCTGAAAAAGATAAGTATTTGGATAAGTATGTAAAATATGTAATTTATTTAACTTCTAAGTGATTTAGTTTTTACTCATAATCCACCATGCTTCTTTGATATGAATGTTTCTCTGACCTTTCTGACCTGAAATTTGACTAAACTTTTAGGTCAGGTAGGATTACCAAGATTATTTCTATTTGCCAAATGATGGAATAAAGAGAAAACAGTTTTGTTTTTGTTTTTTTTTTTTAGAAAAAAATGTCATTACTTTCTTCAAAGTCAAAAGTTTACATACAGTAAAATTACTATGCCTTTAAACAATTTGGGAAAACTCAGATGATGATGTCTTCTTCTCTGGAAGTTTCTGATTGGTTTATTCACAACATCTGAGTTAATTAGAGACACACCTGTGGATGCATTTGAAGGCACGCCTAAAATGCACTGCTTCATTGTGTAAGTCATGAGAAAGTCAAAAGAAATCAGCCAAAATAATTGTGGACTTGCACAAGTCTGGTTCATCCTTGGGTGCAATTTCCAGATACCTGAAGATGCCACGTTCATCTGCTCAAACATTTATAAGCGAATATAAAGACCATGGAAATGTCCAGCCATCATACCACTCAGGAAGGAAACATGTTCTGTGTCCCAGAGACTAACCTACTTTGCTCCAAAATATGCATATCAACCCAAGAACAAAAGTAAAAGACCTTGTGAAGATGCTGGCTGAAGCTGATAAGAGTGTCATTATCCACAGTGAAACAGTGAAAGTACTGTACTGACCGAGGAGGGACTGGTGCATTTCACAAAATAGATGGCATCATGAGGAAAGAACATTATGTGGAAATACTGAAGGAACATCTCAAGACAAGATGACTCAAGATGGGCTCAAATGGGTCTTCCAAATGGACAATGAGCCAAAGCATATTGTCAAACTGGTTACAACGTGGTTTAAGGATAACAAAGTTAATGTTTTGGAGTGTCCATCACAAAGCCCTGATCTCAATCATATTGAAAATGTTTATGCAGACCTGAAGAAGCATGTGCGAGCATGGTGGCCAACAAATTTGGTTCAGTTATACCTGTTCTGCCAGGAGAAATGGGTCTGATAGAACCGCTGTAACCAGCCTAACTATTGTGAGAAGGTTGTGGAAGGATATCCAAAATGTTTGATCCACGTCATACAGTTTAAAGGTAATATGACCAAATACTAACAAAATGTATGTAAAGGTGGTAATAAAAATTGTCTAAAAAAGTTGTGTCTCATTATTCTAGAATTTAGCAAATGCTAATAATTTCGTTAATCCTAGTTGATCCTATAACAGGAAACGTTTAGTCTAAGTTCATGTCAGACAGTGAGAAAAAAACAAAACAAAAGCTAAAAACTAAAAACTAAACATATGTCGTTTTATAGTGTATGTAAACTTCTGGTTTCAACTGTATCTGCGGAATGTTGATCGTGAAATCAGAAATTGGGAGAAAGGATGTGGTTACAGACCCATGCGTCTTTGTACTGTTTTGCTACATAGCAGAAAATTACGTGATGCGATTCAGTTTTGTGGGTGGTGTAACTGTAGATAGAATAAGGATAAAGCCAGATTGGTCTAAATAAACATTATAATGGCCACTTCTGAGTACATTCAAATGAGGACATGAGTAGGGACCAGGGTCAGTAATGTAAATAATGGACAACTTTGGCATAGATTACTATGTTGCCCACAAATGAGGGTTTGGCAGCTCAGGTCCCATTGTATCCATATCCATATTGTTTTAGAAAAAATACATAGAAATACATTGTTTTCAGTCCAACAAACCAAAAGACCATAACTGCTGTGGGAACACCACGATGTAGAAAAAATATAGTGAAATAGTTCTAACAATGAATAGGCCCAATGCGACATTTTTGGCATGGACAGTTTTAGCCAATGCAAATACATCTTATTCACAGACATCTTATTCATAGTTAAGTTTACAATGACCAAGTACATCCACCACTTGCTTTATTTACATAATTCCAACATAAACTTGTGGCTCTACTGAGACACAAAACAATTATAATTGAAGGAGTTAGCAGGTTCTGCTGATTTCTAAGTGCCAAGCTTAGCTCCTAGACTGTTTCCTTGTTTACTGTCTGGTGCCTTTGAGTTACACATTTGAGTACCAATAGAAGGTCAGGCTTGTAGTGTCAAAGGTCATCAGAATAATTTGGAGTTCACTGTGTTTTTGCTCACTGTGGGTCATGGATCAAGTCAGATTCAGTGAAAAGACATTCTGCACTAAGGTGAGAAGTGTCTGCTAACTCAGGCTAAAGCTAAAACCACAGAGAAGAAGCAGATGTCCTCACTGACCTCACATTCAACTGGTACACGCAACTACCCAGCCACTTCAACAAATTTCTGTTTTCATAGCATTGCATATTTACATACACTGCCTGGCCAAAAAAAAAAAAAGTCACACACTTCAATATTTCGTTGGAGCATCTTTAGCTTTGATTACAGCACACATTCGCTGTGGCATTGTTTTGATAAACTTCTGCAATTTATTTCCATCCAGTGTTGCATTCATTTTTCACCAAGATCTTTCATTGATGATGGTCGAGTCTGACGCTGCACAAAACCTTCTCCAGCACATCCCAAAGATTCTCAATGGGGTTAAGGTCTGGACTCTGTGGTGGTCAATCCATGTGTGATGCATGCTCCCTGAAGCACTCTTTCACAATTTGAGCCCGATAAATCTTAGCATTGTCATCTTGGAATATGCCTGTGCCATCAGGGAAGAAAAAATCTATTGATGGAATAACCTGGTCATTCAGTACATTCAGGTAGTCAGCTGACCTCATTCTTTGAGCACAGACTGTTGCTGAACCTCGACCTGATCAACTGGAGGAGGCTCGTACCTATTTGCTTAGTTAAATCCAGGTGGTGACTTTTTTTTTGGCCAGGCAGAGTGTATTTTGGCTTGTTATATCCATATGTTTAAAGGTGCACTATATAACTTTTCTTTTTTTTTGGTCTGACAGGTGTTTGTCTCCAAGGAAACGTTATTGCTTTGCTTGGCTAATACACAGAGATAAGGAGTGATGTAATCCCAACCCTCTTTTATTTAATGCCATTGAGATGATAGTGAATGGATGATGCATGTTTACAGAAGAACAAGCACATATCATTCTAGTGTTTTTGGGTGACACTTCACCTGCCCTGCTTGTGTATGCCACCACATTTCTATCAGTTTGCCCCAAGGCCCCTATGTTTACTCCATAACTTACTCCATGTGGAACCGAAGAGTAATTAAGTAGGCTATAACATACTGAACCTGCTCCACAAGGCTGCAGAGGTGAAAAGTTCTGCTCAGTGACCTTTAAGTAGTTTAATGGAAACACAAACCAGGGGAGACATGTCTGATCAATGTTTGTAATTTATAGGCAACACATCTTCGCTAACGGCAACAACAACCAGGTCCATGGAAACTCCCAACTCTGAGTCAGGGCTGCTGGTTTCATCTGTCAATCACAAATCAACAGCACTTTTCTGTGGAACAACATGGATGTAGTTTGTGCCAGAGCAGATGGAGGGGCTCAGGGCAGAGGAATGTACTCATACGCTGCAGCTGTGTGTGTTCTTTCTCACATCGAGAGGTCAGCAGGGAACAAGATGGACTTACATTGCAGTTAATAGATGAACTACTAGTTTTTGTGTTGGATGAGTATGGATCAGAGCAGCTTTGACTATATTTATTTACGATTTTAGAACTTAGACACAGTTTGTTATTTTGTCAGTAGGTATTTTATTTAACTGCAATGTTAAGTCATTTATATTTAAATGTAAGCCACCGTCTTGGGACCTGAACTAAAACTTTGTAAAATGCCTTCAAGATTTTTTGAATAGAAAAAAAACAAAAAAACAAAAAACTGCAAACCTAGATATTATTCCAAATTATCTATAGCAGACTGTAATAGAGCATAGTCTACTGAGTTTGTAATCTTGTGAAATAATAGTTTAAAGCAGACCTATTGTGTTGCTATATAGCTATAATCTATGACACCCTTGGATCATTATGTTATAATTTGTTTAAATTGCAATATTCATCTAAAATTACTTAGTAAATAAAAGAGTCTGCTGACTTCCACATTAGAAAACGGCAGTGCCCAATGGGAGCTGACATCCTGTTAAATGTCATGTCAACAACAAAGGTCACGCTAGCGAGTAGAGGTTTTTTTTTTCATATGTACCAAAATGACTATGCAACACTGCCAAATCCTACGCATATCAACGATAAACAAAGTAAAATTGGAGGACAAAGTAATTACAGAGCAGTGCACATATGCCGGTTGCAGTGAAAATGGGGATTGATTGGCATTATGGCGTCTTGGAAATAAACGATTAAAGATTGCTCAAACATGCACAAATCACTCCAAATACAATTTCAAGAGGGCAAATGATAAGCGGAAACAACTATAACATGGTTGAAAGCTCTGAAATGTTCATTTTGCATGATAACAAAAGAAAAATATAAAATCTGTCAACTAGACAAAACATTGTAGGAGTGAAGACGTTTCACTTCTTCAGTTCTGGTCGGATTACTGGTGAACACTACCTTATATCTATCTGAATGTAGGAGCTAACTACATTGAAACTCAAAACACTTATTGTTTACAGTTTCTGTTTGTAGGCTTGGTCTGTTGCGTTACCTTAAGAGTGCATTGTGCCTCAGTCCTACTTTGCATACTCATTCAAGCCCCTAATGAGTGATTTCACACCTATTAGCATAGGGCTGGCCAGGATGCTGGTCTGGACCACTGAGGGATTACACAGATATCATTTTGCATAATAGGTCTGCTTAAAATTCTCAATAAAAATATGTAAGTGGAACTAAATATACTACTTGAGACAAAAATCACTGTGATCTCAAATCTGTTGGGGGAATAAAGTTGCACAAGTGGTGTAACTAATCTAGTGATGACAAGTCTTGTAACCAAACCATGCATCAGGCTGACACATGCTGGGTTCAACTCTGACAGAAGCGTTGAGTAAAATGTATTGACTTCAGGGACCTCCTGTCATTAAGAGACATACTCCTTATAGCGTATCTGAGGGCAGATATTTATCGCATTGTGGGGACTAAAATCTGTATACACACTCACATATTGGGGACCTGCCTCTCTTTAGGTCAACAACATGGTTTAAAGTTCAGATGTGGGTTTAGGTTAAGGTTAGGCAAGTAGTGTCCTCAAAAGTCATGGAAACCCATGTGTGGGGATGTGTGCGCAGTGTTGTCTTATTCATGTGGGGTATCAAACCTGCACTCTAAAAATGAACTGTTGAAGTTTTGATAAATTGCATGTTATGTTAATAAAAAATATTTTTGTGTCAAGTCCCCAGAGGACACAAGAACCTAAAATGTGCGTGTGGAGAGATAGTTTGGATTGTTGGCAGCAGTCTATCTATAAGAAAAAAAAAACAACTGAACGCTCCAAGTGCTGCCAATGTCTGAAAGGCAAGATAATGTTTTCTTTTGATAATGGTGCCACTGTGAATGAGATGTTAATAAGCACCAAGATGACAAGGCAAGAACGGATGGATGGAGTAATGTTGATTGAATTTCTGTTGCCTGCTTTAGTTGAAAAACACTACTAACATTATTATAACCTTGTTTAAATACACTAATAGAGTCACTAATTGTACTACATGTCTAATAAATAAACTTCCAAAGGATACTAACCTGGCATTTTATTCAAAATTGTGCACTGGTACTTCAAGTTAATATTACTCAAGTAGTAGTACAAAGTAGTAGTCCAAGAAATTACGCAAGTTCATAAAAATTTTTGGGTAGTATTAAAAACTACCTAGACGTGACATCTAACTTATTATTTGAAGTTAATGTAAATCATTAACAAGAGTAGTCAAGTATAAACCTATTACTAATGTGCAATATGAAAAGGAGTAAAAGTATGATGTCTAAAAATGACTTGTTTTATTAAAAAGTTACTCAAGTATTTGTACTTGAGTAATAAAATCTGAGCACTTCCCTCTCCTGTAGCCGATTGTGCATATTTTAAGCCTAGTCCATCCAGCTGTGATGTATTCTTCACCACATTGCCTTGTCTGTAGCCACAGGATGTGTTGTAGCATATCATTCATTTTGGTTGGGTATTTGGCTTTTGTCAGATAAACCTTACCAAAATATACATACAAATCAGCGAACTAGGACCGAACATGTATTTACGAGCCATGTGCAGTTTGTTTAGCCACAAACACCAGATCTGATTACACTGAGTCTGAGGTAAATAACTAAATCATTATTTGTATAGACAGCAAAATAAACCGTGGTTGGGGCATAGATCAGTAATGCCATAATAACTGACACATGTTGGAGCTCCTACAGGAAACAAAGCACACATACTTCCAATGTTTTAGCATTGCTCCTCAGCTGAATCAAATAGTCTGTCAAATTTGAAGATTCATAGATTAGAGCAACACTGCATAACCTTCTGGGGGCGGCATGATTCCAAAGTTCAATTTCAAAGTTTTGATTTGCAATTTCATAAATATGACCTATCTGTGCCCCCAGTTACGAGATAAACATCAGCAATCAAATATAGCTTGTTCTCATAACATTTATAATTCTGTAATAAAAAACATACAAAATGAAAAAAAAAAAAAAGTTGTAAAAATGTTACACTGTGGGGCTTTAAGATGGTTGGACACATCTATTTATTAAACAATTAAAGACAGAAACAGACTCATTAATATAAATACTGTACATTATGTGCCTAAAAAAATGCAATAAACAATAAAACTAGTTTCAGTTAGTTTAGTCCTTTTATACAGTATTATATAAAGGGATAACACACAGAAAAAAACACATATTTTGTTAACCCTGATTTTGAACCATGGGTAAAAAACATGTTTAAGAATGAACTATTAGCCCTGCCCACTTACTCCTTTCCTCATGGTTCATCCAACAGCATATCCTTGAGTCTGTTGGCACTTATTGATGGTTCTCATCATATCATCATATCATTCAGTTTCAATTTTCCACATGAATAGTTGAGTGTTATTTGAATAAAAGTGAGATACAGGCCCTTTAAGTTTGCATTTACCTTTTTGCTTTCTTCAAGTTGTCTCAGTCTCTCTCTTTCCTTTTTTTCTCTCTCCATTTGTCTGCGAACCTGCAACACAAAGTCACAATATAATAGAAATATAAACCAACCTCATCATCATTATCATCATCATATACCACATAATCCCTATAAGATTTCTCACCCTCTCTTCTCGACAGGTTGTCTCTTCCTCCTCTGATTCAAATGTTTGATCTTTGCAGATGTTTCCAGAGTTTCCCAGAAATGTGTAATCCTCCTCTTTACACAGGCCCCTCATGGACTGGACCAGACAACAGATACCAACAGATGAGAAGAAATCATTACGCATATACAAAAGCAGTAAAACAAAGAAGAACAGATAAGAAAATACATGCAAATTCAATTCAAAGTTTATATATATAGTTTTATTAACAATATCATAACCATTTACTAAAGCTCATAAACATAAAAAAAACTGCCAGAATATCTCACCTGCTTGGTAATCATTGATACCGGTACATTTAATACCAGATTATGTGACTGTAGGACTAGCTGCACCAAAACTAAGACTGGAAAGAGGGCTTTTAGCTATTTGGCTTCACAAAAAATGGAATACATTTCAAGGAAAAGCTAAAATGGATATGTTGTGACCAGGGGCAGTGCCAGCAGAGGGCCTGAGGGGGCACTAGCCTCGACTTGAATGGTCAATGCACCTCTACAGCTCCCAAAAAAGACTTTTGTCCCACTTTCATAGCACATCCAATCTCAACTAAAACTTTTGCTTGTTTAAACTTGTTTAAAACAGTAAAGCAAACATGGTAGGGGGTGTGGGGTATGCTCCATTGTTAAAAGGCTCTAAATTAACAAGTTACATGAGCACCCTCATCGGAGACCTTAGCACCCCCTTAGCACCTCAACCAAAAGTGTCTGGCACCTCCCCTGTCGCCATTTAATAATCTTGTAACTAACTTTTATACTCACACCTGCACCTGTTTGTAATATTTTATATGGACTTCAATACTTTCTTTGTTTGTTATTCTGTTTGCATTGTATTTTAAACAGGAAACCCATGAAAAAGAGAGCCAAAATTGTTCTCACTGGGCTCCCCTGTATAAATAATGATAAAGAAAGAAAGAAAGAAAGATAAGTCATATTTACTGTTTGTCATCACTCACCTTGGACATGGGAATCTCATAAAAGCGATACACATGAGCCATTGTACTCCCAAATAAAAGAAGAAAAAGAAGAGAAAAAAAAAGTACTGGCCCTGAACAATGAACAATAATCAGATTTAGTGGAGAATAAATCACGAGCTACAATCCAGCGACGGTTATGATGAGAATATAACCATGTGTGCTTGTCCAAACTCCAAAACATTTGAGATGTGACCCTTGTTGTGTTTCTTACAGTGATACAGTGAGTCATTTCTACAGAGCAGTGACAGAAGTGCCACTGGGCCGCTAATAAAATAACTGACCACCTCAACACATTTATTAACGCGGAACATTATCTGTCTTAGTCCAGAGTTATTGGATTAATATAGAAGAAGACTATATTTCTTTCCTTGTTTCAACCCATTGCCACTCGCCTGTCAATTTCAGCCATTGACTCTGGCTCCAATTCACTTTCTATTGAAAAACTGTCGCCCCTCTCTCTGTAACGGCTGCTGTCAGGCTCGTCATTTTGGTCTTAAATGTTAATATTAATCCCCTTTACATGATTCTGGTATTTTTATTTCGTTATTGTGTCCCTAAATCAAGATATGAACATTAATAACGGATAAATCAGGTGCCTTTTTTTCCCGAGATTACTCCCACTAACGTTAGCAACAGGTTTAATTGACAAGGTTGAATGCCCACTCCCTGTCTCTCCCTTCTGTCATGATTTCAACTATGTCCAATAACTTGTCTTACTGTGTTCAAATATTCTAGCTTGAATGAAAATAAATTCCCCTTTGCCAGTCATTTCTATATGATTTATACCAATAAGCACCACCTTAGAAAATATTTTGTTTCCACAGTAGTACCAGATTGAGACAAAGTGTATAACTAACTATACCAGGTCTAAACCATGGCCAAATGGGGAATAACAAGGGACAGTACCACTCTTTGAACCAGTGGTCTTTGCCTCACAGTACAACTAAGAGTGCTCCTTCCATTACTGTTTCAAAGTCAGGCTGGCAGTTATTCCTTTCACATAAAAGCATCATCATAAACCTGAATCAAGATTTATTCCAGACTTTAAATCTAGTTAGACTAGTAAAAGTCCCAAAACCTCTTATGCTTATTAAGGCAGCTTTTAACTTTGGCTTGTAGGTGTAGTACATTGGATCAGTGTAGGTAATAGCTAGTAAAGCAGCAATACATTTGAATCTGTGATGCAGTTAGCTGTCAAATAAGAGCACAGAAAACCCTTTGGGGGAGGAGAGCTGATTTTAGTCAAGATCTGGCAACTCAAGTGAGAATTTTCTTTTGTTTTCTGACTTGATAAACAGCTTGACATGCAGAAAAAACATCACTTTAATGAAATTTGATAATAAAGAAACAGAACAGCTGGTCAGTTTACCAGATGTATGACCCAGAGCTGTATGAAACTAATGATCCCAGTCAGGAGTATACAGGGTTATCTAAAAAAATGAAAACCAAATGGTGAGCATACTTTCTCTTTGGCCCACAGAAACAAAGAGAGTCAGCAGTCACCTCCAGTCTCTCTCTCTAAAACCTTCAAATCAGGCTAGAAATCTAGGGGTAATAATGGACTCAGACTTGAACTTTAACAGCCACATCCAATCAATAACAAATGCAGCTTTTTACCAAGTAAAAACATTGCAAAAATCAAAGGTATACTGTCAAAACCAGACTTGGAGAGACTTATCCATGCATTTGTCTCCAGTAGGTTAGACTACTGTAACGGCCTGCTCACTGGCCTCTCCAAACGAGCTTTAAGACAGCTGCAGTACATCCAGAATTGAAGATGTGAGACAGGCCTCTACTTTGACAATGTGTAAATCCAGGATCAAAACGGTTCTGTTTAGCTGTGCATATGACTGGGAGGTTTTTAGTGTGCACTCTTTTCTTTTAATGTTAATGTTCAGAATCAGAATCAGAAGAATCAGAAGAAGTTTTATTGCCATTGTCCGTGAGCAGAGCTCACAGACTAGGAACTTACTTCGGTGATAAAGTGCGACATACAACAACACACACACAAAAAAAACACACTAAATAAATACAAATAAGGGCATGCAGGAGGTAGAAATATATACAATAGTAGAAATATATACAATAGTAGAAATATATACAATAGTGGCATCAAAACAACAACAACAACAACAGTGCATCATGGGTTATTAAAGTGACCAGTGTTATGAAATGTCCAGTTTAGTGCAGGTTTATGTAGTGTTCATGAGAGAAACAGCAGAGGGGAAGAAACTGTTCTTATGACGAGAGGTTCTGGTCCTGATGGACCGTAGCCTCCTGCCAGAGGGAAGTGGCTGAAATAGTCCATGTCCAGGGTGAGAAGTGTCAGTTGCTATACGACCTGCTCGCCCCCGAGTCCTCGAGGCGTACAGGTCCTGGAGAGATGGAAGGCTGCAGCCAATCACCTTCTCAGCAGAGCGCACAATGTGCTGCAGTCTCTGTCTGTCCCTGGCAGTGGCCCCAGCGAACCACACAGTGATGGGGGAGGTGAGGATGGACTCAATGATGGCCGTGTAGAACTGCACCATCATCTGGACCGGCAGCTTGGCTTTCCTCAGCTGCCGCAGGAAGTACATCCTCTGCTGGGCTTTCTTGATGAGGGAGCTGATGGTCGGCTCCCACTTGAGGTCCTGGGTGATGCAGGTGCCCAGGAAGCAGAAAGAGTCCACAGTGGTGATGGGGGTGTCAGTCAAGGCGAGGGGGGGCAGGGGGGCTGTGACTTTCCTGAAGTCCACAATCATCTCCACTGTCTTCTGAGCGTTGAGCTCCAGGTTGTTGCTGCTGCACCAGGACACCAGCCGATCCACCTCCCTCCTGTAGACAGACTCATCCCCGTCCGAGATGAGCCCGATGAGGGTGGTGTCATCCGCAAACTTGACCAGTTTGACGGAGTCGTGGCTGGAGGTGCAGCAGTTGGTGTACAGGGAGAAGAGCAGGGGGGAAAGTACACAGCCCTGTGGAGATCCTGTGCTGATTGTCCGAGTGTCTGGGACATTCTTCCCCAGCCGCACGCGCTGCCTCCTGTCCGTCAGGAAGTCAGTGATCCACCTGCAGGTGGAGTCAGGCACGTTGAGCTGAGCGAGCTTGTCCTGGAGCAGAGCAGGGAGGATGGTGTTGAATGCAGAGCTGAAGTCCACAAACAGGATCCTGGCGTAGGTTCCCGGGGAGTCCAGATGCTGGAGGATGAAGTGAAGGGCCAGGTTAATGGCATCATCCATAGACCGATTGGCTCTGCAGGCGAACTGCAGAGGGTCCAGGAGGGAAGAGGTGAGGGACTTGAGGTGGTGCAGGACCAGGCGCTCAAATGACTTCATGACTACAGACATCAGCGCCACAGGTCTATAGTCAAGAAGTCACTGGACTTCTTCCCCAAGATGTCCAGTGATCCTGGACTTCTTGGGGACGGGGACGATGGTGGACATCTTGAAGCAGGTTGGGACGTGACATGACTCCAGGGAGGTGTTAAATATGTCCGTGAAGACAGGAGCCAGTTCCTCAGCACAGTGTCTAAGGGTGGAAGGAGAGACACCGTCCGGGCCCGGGGCTTTGCGGGGGTTTTGCTTCTTGAAAAGCTTTGTCACGTCCCGCTCCAAAACTATGAGGGCAGTGGGGACGGAGGAAGGGTCCGAGGTGGGTTTGTCTGTGATGTCCATGGTGGTGAGGGAGGAGGGGGAGGGGTGTGGGACGTCAAACCTTGCATAAAAGCCGTTTAGCTGTTCTGCTAGTTGTTTGTTGTCCGCAGCGGGAGGGGCTTTGGGCTTGTAGTTGGTAATTTGCCTAAGCCCTCTCCAGACAGTAGCAGAGTCGTTGGTGGAGAAATGCTACCTCAGACGTGTATTGTAATTTGCTTTAGCCTTTGCCACCTCTTTGCTAAAAGCATACTTACAACGCCTGTAGCCCTCACGATCTTCTGCCTTGTACGCCCTCCCCTTTTCCCTCCTTAAATGCCTCAGTCTGGGAGTGAACCAGGGTTTGTCGTTGTTAAAAGTCACCCTGGTACGTGATGGGATGATGCTGTCCTCACAGAACTGAATGTATGACGTCACAGTGTCTGTGTACTCATCCAAACCGTCTGTGGCAGTCTTGAACACGTCCCAGTCTGTAAAGTCCAAACAGGAGCGAAGCTCCTCCACAGCCTCACTGGTCCACTTCTTAGAAGTCCTCACAGCAGGTTTAGAGAGCTTCAGCCGTTGTTTGTAGGCAGGGATGAGGTGAATTATGTCGTGTTATGATTTTATGTGTTTTTTTTCAATGTCTTTTTGTATTCTGTAAAGCACTTTGAATTTCTTTGTAATTGTACAAATTGTACAATACAAATACACTTGCCTTGCCTACTGTATCATTAACTTGTCCAATGATTTACAGTAAATGTCAAGAGTGGCACTTTAAACTTGATGTCTGACTATGGCTACACAAAAACATCTAAGGCTCAAGTTTTGTTGCCTATTTATGAATAAGTTATTTCTTAAAAGATTCTCCTTCAGTTAAGTTTAAGTCAGGTAAATTTAGCCTGTAACAGTATGTACCAGTCCACAGCAGGAGCCATGTGTAGGCAGAGAAAGTCAATGACAAAGCACCATTTCAAAGCACTACATAATAGGATCTGAAGTTTATGAGGTGGTAGCTGTTCAGGGGGCTATTAGCGTCTGGAATATGCACAGTTTATGGGATTTAACCTGTACCTACAACATAAAAATAAATTACGTTCTCTTTTGTGTTTTGTAGTGAGAGGTTGAGTTATGATGTGGTGAAGGGTAGACCTAAACTTTAAACTGAGGTGGGGCAGATTTATGTCAGAGAACAAGACAAAAATGTGATTTAAAAACGGCAAACGTGTCTGAGATCTGTGGCCATGCATGCTGTTACTTCACACAGGCTCTGTATATTTGGCACTTGTATCATGCAGTGACTTTAGACCTCCAAACATCCACTTACAAGAGCAGAGTGTGCCCACGTTTAGATGACGTAAGAGTTCACCCAGGACAAGTCTATTTATAACAGTGCTGACACAAAAAAAAATGCTGAATTGGACCAATCAGGTTTCATTTTAAAGTCTGATTAGATTTAAGTGTAAATGAGCATAAATTGTCTTCAGGGTCATTTCCAGCTTTGTGGAGGCTCCATGCAAGATGGGCCTGTACTTTGTCAAAAAAGTTAATAGATTATTTGGAAATCTTTTATTTTACTAGTGATATAGCCCTTTAAAAATTAAAAAATAAAAAAGAAAGAAAAAAATATATATTATTAAAACATATTTATTTATTTATGTATTTATTTATTTTTAATATATTATTTGTACTTAGCACCATTGCATAGCCCAAGTGGTACACAACGTGCCTCATAGAATACAAAATACATTAAAATCACAATATAAACAAATACAAATATACTTAATCATAATAAAAATGTACTTTAAAAGAGAAGAGTGCAGCACTGTCCTTACTGTGAGCGGGCTTACATCTCCACAAACCAAACTTTTATTTGGCCTAGAGAAAACCTACCTCCTGTTTGTTTCCATGGAAATGTTATTCATTTGGCTTTAATATCCATCAGTATCAGTATCCAAGGAGAATGTTCTGAAGTATGATTTTAAGTTTCTTTTTCTGTGGAATCATGTGATGTACCACCTACAAAAAGTTACATACTGTACCTTTAAGACTATTAATTTGTGTACCTTGAAGGCCATAGCACAAGAGGCAGCCAGATGACCAGCCCAATATGGTATTATGGATATACAATCATAAAAATAAATACATTACAAAATACATGTAATGTGTGAAAAATCCTATAACCTCAAAAGAAAAAAAAAAAAAAAGTAAAAGTCAATTCTATATTTACGAGTTCTTGTGCACCAAAAATCAGGTCCCAGGTCATTCATTTTGCACTCTGTTCAGAAACTATAGCCCAAACTGTACATTAAATGTATTATTGCTCCTAAAGAAAACACTTAAGTCCCACTTGGAGCTCGTAAAACTCATTGCATGTTTGAGACTTCTGGGAGCGGCAGCCAAAGAACAGCTCTGCATGTGAAACTGTAAGAATAATGATGTTCTTTGTAGTGATCCATCGACTTCTGAGACCCTAGATGTCGCTTGTGCTTTTCAGAACCATAAACATTACATTTTATGGCCAAAAGTGGGGCACTGGAGTTGTGAGAGAGAAGGACAAGTGGTTCTTTAGAGTGACCGGATCGTAACTCCGCTTCAACCAAAACTAAAATAACATTATGTCATGTTGTTATGGGAACAAGATGGAAGTTCAGAAGGTCTATTAGCAAATGGGGAGATCATTTTTCCACCTTACTCCATTGTACACTATGGCCAATGGAGACAAGTGTGGGACTACTGCACAAATCAAAACAGCATCCAGTTTTCCTTTAATAGTACTAGATACTCCTAACAAAGATTTTAGCTAATATCTGTTAAAATTTGAAATATATCGTGTGAAGTATGGGTCAAATACAGTTAAAACCCCCTACAGACATTACACGTTTATCCTTAACTCCATTGAGAGATTAGGAAACCACAACTGCCATCTGTAAAAGCTTTGGAAGTAAGATGTGAAAACAGTTCAAATGGTGAAATGTAATTGCTTTAGGTAATTGGAGTGGTATCATTTGGTGGTTAGCCATGGGTTTCAGACTGATGAAAAGTTAGGGGAGGGGTGTTTCTATGGCAGTTAATAACTCAAAACACAATTTTATCTTGGAATAGTCAACGGTTTTCAAAATGGCACCCTACAGGGACCATAACAGGGAGTCGAAACGTGATTTGAAGATGAATGAATAGGCCATCTAATCAAAGCTATAGAACACTAATGACCAAACTAAGTGCCAAAGTACTGTTTAACGTTTATTTGATCCAAGTGTCATTTAGTTAGGCCACTGACAGTCTTAGGAGGAAATATAGTTTATGAGGTGGTACTTTGAAACAACCCCTCAACACCTCAGCCACAGAATCCTTTATCATTAATATTGTTATACATAAAAAGTTACTATTTAAGTATTAGAAGCAGCGCGCAAACTCAAAGTGATTTATTTTTGTTTTATTCCCAGTCTTGAAGACGTCAAGGCTAACTTTCAAAAAAGTTACAAATATGGACACAATGAAGGAATTCTGGATGTGAAATTACGTCATTGTTTTAGTTTGAATAAATGTGACTGCAGATGACTAGCACATGAGTAACACCATGCAGCTCATGTCCATTTTGGTACAAACAACAATTTATTAGCGTATAGGTAGAACTATTCTTAATTTGAGACTCTTGTTCCCATGAGGTTAAGCAGTTATTGTTGAAAGTAATATGGCGAGAATTTTGATCCCAAAACTTGCTTGAAAGTTAAACCAATACACCAAATAGTTAGACAGTGGTCTTATATAACAAGAATGTTCTCCAGATAAGATGTTTAAGCTCTTTCCAAAATATGTCTTCACAGTAATGGACAAGGTTAACTTTATGCCTCAATCTGTTAGGTCTAGTGCTGTTCTGAGCTTTTATTTGCACCATTTAACTTCCAAAAGACACGAGTATGAATTGGCAATTGATTGCTTCAAGCTATCTCAGTGTAAAAAAGTATGCTAAAGCCAGCTACTGAATGAGGTACAATAAATAGTTTATTGAATAATGTACATTCAAATTCAGTAAGGGAAAATATGAAAGCGTGAGGATGATTTTGCTGCTGTGGTGGAGGAATATTTTTTTAGCAGTTAGTATTTTAGTCTTCTGGACCCGAATGCACCAGCTGGTCGTACTTCTCTTGTCACAGTTAATTTTGCTCCATTTAAATCCATGAACTGGTCTAGACACTGCAGACTGTTTAAACCAAAACATTTGACTGCACCCAAGAACCATCAGCGCGGAGCCGTTTGTGGTAAACTGTGACAACTGAAGAAGAAAAACCTTTATTTACGTATCTAACTGATTTACGAAAAAAGTAATGCCACCCTATAAACTAGACTTCTCCACCAATGTTATGTTCTCCACCAATGTTATGTTCTGTGTTATGTTCTGTTAAATTAAAGATACATATTAAGTATTGAACACTTTCTCTGCCCTCAACAAAACCCTCACAAACAGGGAACTCTTGATTAAACCAGGAAGTGTTGAAGTGCTATATAGTTTCAATCCTGAAATATGGCAGTGAGGCATCGACCCAATCAATGTAACCCTCAATGCTCCTTAGCTTGCTTCTCTCGACGTGGAGGAGAAGCGGCTCTACTCCAAGCTCCCACCAAGTGACTGAGCTACTCACCCTATCTCTAAGGGAGCACCCAACCACCCTGCAAAGGAAACCAATTTCGGCCGCTTGTATCCGTGATCTTGTCCTTTTGATCATTACTCAAAGCCCATGACCATATGTGAGGGTAGGGACGTAAATTGACTGGTAAATCGACAGCCTTGCCTTTCGACTCAACTCCTCCACCACCGGGTTCGGGGATTGCCACCATGACAGGCACCAGAGAACTTGCGAACACAGCTACGAACAGCTGTGTCTGTGGGCTGGGTCACCAAGACACCCTTCCTCAACTGCTGCCCAAACCTCTTTGCACCTGACCCCTATGAAACCCTCTGCAATGAGCCCACAGGAGGGCAGACCCAAGTCATCCTTTCGAGCTGAGTCTGGCTGGACTCCGTGGGCAAAGGCATTTGAGCCCCAACCCCAGGCCTGGCTTCAGGGTGGGGCTCCAGCTGCGCCATACCGAACGACATCACCATCCTTGTTTTGTTACTATTCATAGGGGTATTGGGAAGTAACAAACAAAAAGTTACCAATGAAGATATATTATTTCTATATCAATAAGATCAGCCACAGCCAGGCTACATTCTTTGGGCATGTGATGAGGAAAGAGTCCCAAGAACATCTGGTCACAACAGGCAAAATGGAGGGAAAGAGGAAAAACTGACAGGCAACTTCAGCAGATGGTTGCATCTAACATCACTTCAACACCATCAGGGATCAGGAGGGGTTCTGGAGGGATTTTTTTTTTCTTTTTTGTTGTAAATATGAATAGAGTAGCTGTATTGTCTAGGTTGAAATTCATTTTTGGCTCACCACCACATAAAAACAGCACAAGGACATTAATATTACAGAAGCAGTAACTCTACAGCAAGTACATGCACAATTGCCCTGTTCCACTGTCAATTGTAATTTGTGATTCCACCAGTCCCCATAAACATCTTAAAATGTTTTATTTAGTTCTTAAAATTTGACCTTGTTGTTGAATCCTTGTTGTTGAATAAAGCGTATCACACACTGATCATGTTCTGTGTTCTCATAGAACTGTCAGTGTGATTTCACAGTTGTTTTAATACCGTTGCTGCTGGAAGTGCTGTGATTCTGGGGTAGGGCTTGAGAGCTCGTACAAAGACCCCATTCTCTGGGTCTGATCATGATGAAGAAGATGAATGTACAACATCCAATCACACATAGTCATAGCTTAAAGCCATGCCCATAAGAGAACCTTTATAACAGCATCATAGCACAACACGCATCATACTGCCCCAATATGGTTTTGTAACATATCCTGGTTCTTTAGTTAAAAACCTTGCTTACTGAATACAAGTACAGAGCCATGGAAAGTGAAAGTGCCAAAACAAGCTCTTTCTTCTCCATGGCAATTTGCGTACCTCCATGAAGATATCAAATTGAATGCCACACTGTAGAAGCAGGTGCCGTATCTGCCACCAAAAATATTACGTAGTGCACCTTTAATAACACCCTGGATCCATTTTTTTTTTTTTTTTTTTTTCTGAAATTTGATATTGATTTTTTTTTTTTTTTTTTTTTTTTTTTTAATGTGGTGAAGCTGGTGTTTTCCATTTGAATTTGGTTAGCGATCCTTTTTGTGTTGAAATATGTGACCTTTACTAAAGGGAATATTTGTTGTAGATTCCCAGCAGAGTCATTTATTTCATCTGTCTGTTTCACACTTGTCTGTTGGGGTCTCAGTGGGTGGTCAGTGCAGCGTTTAACTCCATATGTTAGCAGGTTCACATGTTAACGCATCCACCAGCGTTTCAAAATGTCCTTCACTACACCTCACCTGCTGATGGTCCAAACTGCTCCTCATTTCCTGCACTTCCTGTTCAAGCGTGTGCGCACAGACTTCCCATTGTCACCCAATTAACCTCCTCAGTGTAGGGCTGCCTCTGTCAAGCAATGCCAAAGTCAATACTGCAGGCCAGGACACAGCAATCCCAAAAGACTGATGTTATTTGATTCTGGCACCACTTGTGTTTTTTCCCGGGGTAAATGCTTCTGGACTTGAACTTTTTGTGACTTACTGATTAAAAGGCAAACAAGTGATTTATAATGCAGTCTCCACTAATGCACTTGAGTGGTTAGTGGCTTAATGTTGCTACTGCCAATTTGATCAAATGCATTTTATGTGTTGCTTGTAAGACTTCTATGGAAAAAATTTGAATAAGTAATCATACACGATGACAGTAGCTGTCATGTTTATTGCACAACAAGAAGTAGCATGTATTGGGTGTGAAGGTGAGGCAAAGAAATAAATACAAAATCTATGTTTGGTAACTCCTGTAGCATGAAGCTACTCTGCAGTGCATTCACTCATCAAAACCAACTGTGTTAATGTCTTCTATTTTACACAAGAAATAAAAAAAAAAAAAAAAAAAGCCTAAATCCTATTCTTATTTGGCTTTGCATGTTTAAGGTCTAAGCATCAAAATCTGAATAAGTTCACCTATAACCTCTCAAAATAGGCCAGTAACTGGAATGCAGTTTTATGTTATATAAATCTAAGTACCGTTATCTTCTATAGATGTGGCACATTTTAAAGCTTTTGAAGAATCCCTCGACATACTCAAGCCGATGATTAACTGCACCTCACAGTTATTTTTGTGCAACACTCAAACACATGACGACCATAAATGGACATGTGTCCTGCTGCCGTTAAAATGTGGTATTAGTGGATTTCTTAAAGCTGTTTTCGGAGAATGTCTGAAGTAAAGACCTGCCCCTGTGAAGAACCCTTAATCCTCTGAGCTTTTGGCATGAAAGAATGAGATATACATTTCCCATAGGAGCAGCAAATCCTTCATGTTTAAACATATGAGAAAGAATTTCACTTGTGACAAACTGTCTTTAAAAATATACCAGTGCTCTATCACACACACTTTATTTATTGGACGCAGCTGTCACCAGTTTGAGATTGTCAGAGAAAAATGCATTTGAAGGCTAGCGCAAATGCACTTTGGCCTTTGCTAAGTCGGCAGCTCACTACAGTAGGCTAATGCTAAGATTAGCCCAGTCATTAAAATATTATATTCCAAAACCAATGAAAATACGGATTACATTAAGTAGGAAATAACAACTGATGTTGACCTTTCCTTAACCCAGCATTTACTGTGTGTAGCCTACATGATTTGTAGCAATACCAGCAAATTACTGTTTGGAATTTTCAATAGAAATCTAGGCTGCACACATTTCAAAATGGTTGTATGTCATTCAAGTCACACTTTACTGTCAAAGTAACAAAATCCAATGGATTTAAGATGGAGATTGTCATTGAAATATGTACCTTGTAATTAGTATGTACCTGGGCCAGGTAGAGTCAGAGCTTCTTTTTTTCCCTACTTTTTACCTGCAACCAATATTTCAGCCCCCTGCCTCCCGCCTGGTCACATGCTCTGTTTTAATACCAAAAGCAACATTTGATTACGTTTGATGTTGTGTTTTGAACAGTGAAAAATACATAAAAGCTAACTTTATCAAAATATATGATTTGTTTTATAAGATTTTTTTGTGGTCCTGATCCACAAAAAACTAGAGGAACTTTGAATGATTGATTGAAGCATGGATCTCTCAGATGACCCTCCGGCCTCAAAATTAATACAGCGTTTTTCAAAACTCAGAAATCACAAGACCATTTTCTCCGGCACAATAGAAAACAAAAAAATATTTGACCTAATTCGTAATTAAAGAACCAATGTGCAAACAACTGAACTTGAGGAGCCATTTTCATCAAGTCATTGCATTGTGCTAGTAATTCTAAAACCATTTATTATTGGGATCTGTTATTGGGGAATTGGGTTTTGTCAGCAATGTATTGACTTAACACATGCATTCATATTAGCTGATGTGCCTGCAGTCCACATGTAGGCATTAAGATGTTAACATGTTTTTAAAATACTATCTCCAGCCAGTAGGTGGAGTATTGAGCTGGTATATTTTGTGCCACACCAAGTTGAGCTCTGTTGTGTCTTTAAAGGTGCCCTTTTTGGTACACTTTTTTATTGCTAAAAAAAAAAAAAGAAAAAAATCCTTTTTTTTTTTCTTTCTAAGGCATTTCTTTTTTTATTTGCAATAAAATAACCAGGGTTGGATTAATGTGAGATAGGGTGGCAAAGTAGTAGAAGAAGCAGGTAGCTGATCCATCCTGAGGTGAAATGGCTGATGGATTGCATTTGCTGTCAACAACAGTATCACACAAAAAATGTGTTGCACATGACAGCAAATACCGTACTCCCGAAACCTGCCAAAATTCTTCAACTGAACTTTTTGTAACATAAACAAAATGCATATTTGTCATGCTTCTTGGCAGACATAATCTTTGACATAATCATTGACAGTAACGACAGAACATGAGGACTTAATAGGAAGGAAAAACTTTATTCCTGAAGTTCGTTTTGACACAACACAGTGGCCCTTGGAGCAGATTATTTCTGTGAATGACATTTATCATGACTCATGGTTCTCTATAATCGCAAACATCTGCTGTTGTCACGCTAAAGTTGCCTGGCCCATATCACTGTCCAACTATAATCTCACATTCACACAAACTCCCATATGATCTACATGCGTTTCCCTCTTATTCTGTGATCAAGCAAAACATTATTGGACATCTGGCAGCTATGCTATCCAAAATACATCCATATGGTAATTTATTGATAATTGTTTCTTGTATCTGGAAATGACCACTCAAAAATGTTGAAAATGCCTCAATTTGACCTAAAGCGCATATATTATCCAACTCCATTCATACCATCACTGTATTCATGGGTTTAAGCTGTTTAGGCACAATTTTTTTGATGTTTGGTTGGTAAGCTATGGGAGCTGTACAGGTGTAATTCTTCAGTTTATTTATGTAATAAATAAAATAATGATAATAAAATAATAAGAATAGCTCAAATGACATCTATGTTTTAAGCTTTTAACACATAAACTTTGATAATAATGGTTGGGCAATTTTTGTTCCAATCTGACACCAAGTAATACTAGGACTTAGGCTTATCAATCAATATTAAAACTTCTATCAATAGTCTTAATATTATGCTTGATCGTATTATATATGATATCTATCCAAATCAAATCATTGTCCTTGTCCATTGCTTTTCACTTTACTACACATTTGTTTAGTTGGGCCTCCTACAGTTTACCATGGTTGAACCCTAATTGTTTGTATGGCATTGTAACATTGGGGATTAAATGAAAAAAGCAATACATTTTCCTTGTATAGTAATGAAATCCCAAATATTTGACCTAAGTTGACCCCATGTGGAAACAGCAGAGTGCAGGCCAAGTGTGGTGCTTCCTGTGTCCCCTTCGTATTTCACTGACTCATTATTGCTTTTTTAGACTAATTATAATCATGCACTGGACCCTTCTATGTACCACAACTGATGTAACCTATTACAGCAGACCATTTACACAACAACAGTTTAAAAAAATGCAAAATAAAGTCTATTTGCCCCCCATTTACAGTAACATAAAACACACTCTGTCATGAGTTGCCAAGAAGGAATCTTTTTAATACAACATAATAGTGTATTGTTTTTGTTTTTTTTATTATGTAAGAAGCTGAAGGCTGTTAAATATTAGTGGACTGATTGAAGTTAAAAACTCATCATCTGGGTGAGGTTTATAGAGATGTAAATTATTTGTCCTCATCAAAGAATCAAACCTGATTGAATTAAGACAGCCTGTGATAATTCTGGGAGGGAGAATTTATTCTGTGAAAATTAAACTTGAATGAGTTCTGTTCTGGCATATTATTAAATACATGTTTCTTCGTAGCCTGAATCAACAACATTACAACTAAATCTTCAAACTTTACATTTAATTATTTTTATAATGTGTTTCCAAATATATGAATTCACTCCAAATCATTATTAAAACATGTTGTTGTGCAAACAGGGCCTTCGTTCTCACCAAAATACTTTTCAACTAACAACATGACACTGAGGTATGACATAGTAGTTTAGACCAAAAAACATACAACCTTCTTCACCATCGTCTCAGGCCTTTTCTCTATAATGGACACTTAGTAATATTTTGTATGTTTTTGCCCTGCTTCTTAATAATTGAAACCAGTGCAATTTCAGCCACTGATCAAGGCACAAGTCACTGTGAAGCACCTCTGTCTGAGTAGAGCTTGTTTTATAGACATTTAGACATTTCTTTTTTTCAATAAATAACACAAATGTATTCATACATCATATATAGATAGATAAACATGTATACTCTACATGCATTTTTAATATAATTTAATTAACTTATATATTTACATTTGCCCCCACAAGTTCTGGAGCTTGTCCCAGCATGTGGCAGTGGAATGTGGCCTTAGCATTCTCAGTATCCTTAATTTGACACATATTCCCAATAGGAGTTTAAATCCTACAAGAAGTTCAGTGGGTTTTTTTTTTTACGTCCGACGTCGTTTTCTCGATAACGCACAAACGCATGAAGTGTCAATGCGTATCCACCTCCACCCCACTGCATTTCGAACTTGAGTCAAAGCTCTAACAAAAGTCTGCGTTGTCTTGCATTGTGAATTCCAGTTTTTGCTGTCAATTCCTCTGCATCCCCCTTTGGACGGCCGCGGGCTTTGACAACGCGTTTCGTAAAAGTACTGTTTAATATCCTCCCTGGCGTTGGTTCGTATTTTTGCCAGGACGGTAACCAGTGACCCCCTATCATCCACCGCCTCCGTCCGATCTGTGACCCACCGACTCTGGCTATCACAAACTGAGTACTCCCCTCTATAGCTCCGATGCTCTGCGTAACGTTTCTTCCTGGTTCTGTTCCCACCTTCGGACGTTCCGCTAGCAAAATCATCCGAAATATACAACGGAGGAGGCTGCAACGGTGGCCGATCGCTTAACAAAACTCGTGGTGAATGGTATCTTTTATGTTGCCGAAGTAGCTCCGAATGCACCACCATAACGTTTTGGTTAAATACATCCTCTGTGTCCCATTGCTGTTCCATGCTGTTGCCCCCTAGTGAAAGATTAGGGGGTAAAGGCGGTAAAGTATCCTGAATGTCATGGATTTCGGGGATCCTGCTCCCGTCCTGTTGGTCCTGGTGTGTTTTGGATTTCCCGCGGGTGAGGTCGGCCTGGAGAAGTTGGATGATGAGGGAGTTGAGGGGGTCGGCGCTGGGCTGCTGAGGCTGCTCCTGCTGTCTGCGGCTGTTGTGGTCCATGGTGGTCGCCTGGATGCCATAGAGGTACACGAGGACCATAACGTAGAGCAGGATCGACATCACTAGATTCACCTGTAAGACCTGCACACACAACAGAAAAAATACATTTTACTTCTGCAGGATATATGTTGGTTTTCTTAAGATTAAATTTGTAATCCTTAAGTAGAAAGCATGTTAATGAATACATAAATACAAATATAACAGATTACCCAAATGATTCTGACACCCCTGCCGTACGTGAAGACAACTTAATGCCTGTCTGCTGCTGCCTTTACTTTGCCTCCCAACAAATCACCTGTTCAGTGTTTTCATATAAATGCATTCTCTGTCCCCTCTGTCATGATAACTACACTCTGCAACCCTCCTCTCCATCGCGGCAGCAGAACCATCAGCCGTCTCAGACTGTCCTCCTCCTGTTCATTCCCACCAGTGTCGAGGTTCCAGAAGAAGATCATTTCAAACCTTCCCTTACATTGATCTTCTAACTTCTGACAGTGGTTGCAGTTACAAACTCATGAAAATCTGATTAATATGTGATTTCTAGGTTGAACTGTCATCAGGAGCATGTCAGAAAAAATATTAATATCGTTGGCTGTTCCGTGCACTTAATCCATCCTTCAGTGCTGCTGTTGGAAGTGGTGACCATTCTCAGATACCAGATCTAAGCCAGGACTGTACTGAGGAGTACCTAGCTGGAGGTCTCAGTGCAAACAGAGTTCTGTACATGATTTACATGAAAGGGCAGCACCTCTCCACAGTGAGTCTATCAAGCACACATGTAAACCCATCTCTTTGTTTTGAAACAGTCTGGCAAAAATATTTCCTTTTGTTTGAATCCAGATCTAGAGCTGCTGAAAAGTGTTCCCAGATCGTGCTTCTCAAACAAATGAGAATGTTTTAAGTTTAAAGTGTTCTTAGTATTTACACTCATCACTTAAAAGAAACACAGACAGCCCAGATCGAATGCCTTTTTTGAAAGCATATCCAATTGAGGAATGTGCATGTACAATACTGTGAAGGATTGGATTTAAATGGTCAAATATTTTGAGTGAATTAGTGTTACACAGAAATATGTATAGCCCAGTGCTTGCCAACCTTTTCAAACCAACCAACCAACCAACCCAAACTTATTTGTCTTTCTAAGTACCATTTAAGTGGGGTCTGCCAACTGTTTGTCTCCATGGAGTTTTTGTTCCCTTGTTCTGGGATGTTCCACAGTATAGCTTGAACTTATCTATCTTCATGGAGGTTTGTGTAATCCCTCAGTCACCCAAGACTTTCCCTGCTCATCCAAGCGGCTTCTTCAGTTCTGGTCAGATTGCTGGTGGCCACTGCTTTATCCTCCTGAGACCCGAGCTCTTGCGTGGCATGCTTTATTAATTTATCTTTGTTATTTGTGGTGATTGGAACCCGATGAGTGTAAAAACAAAGAATTACCTTTTTACATTATATAGCTTCTGATAAAAATGATGTCCACATATGAGGACATAAGTTCTACGTTTTAATCATTTTGATAAGAACATTTAATCATTTTGATAGAACATTTAATCATTTTGATAGAACATTTGAATAATGATTTGCTAAAACTATTAAGTGCACAGCAACATTTGTTCTGAGTGTAAAAACAATTGTGCCTCTTGGAGCAATGTGGCTCATTTGAAGTGCTACTAAAAGGTGCAGGAAGACATATGCCTTTACAAAAAGAATAAAATAAAAAATATTGTGAACATTCTAAACTCTTAAAAATATCAAACATTTGCATTTGTTGCTCTTCTTGTATGCTGTTCTTTTTCTTCTAAAAACTTGCATTGTGGCCGAGACAGCCCAAAATGTGTTGTCCTCATATGTGGAGGTCCTAGGAGGTTAAATCTATCTGAAGGGAGGAGCTAACTACACTGAAACCAACACACCTATTTGTTTACAGTTTCTGTTTTTTAGCTGGGTCTATTGAACTGCACTAAGTGTGAACTGTGCCTGAGTCATACACTGCTTGGCCAAAAAAAAAAAAAAAAAAAGTCACCACCAAAAAAAAGATCATAAACTCTAATATTTTGTTGGACCTCCTTTAGCTTTGATTACTGCATGCATTTGCTGTGGCATTGTTTCAATAAGCTTCTGCAATATCACAAGATTTATTTCCATCCAGTGTTGCATGCATTTTTCACCAAGATCTTGCGTCTGACCGCTGCACAAAGCCTTCTCCAGCACATCCCAAAGATTCTCAATAGGGTTAAGGTCTGGGCTCTGTGGTGGCCAATCCATGTGTGATGCATGCTCCCTAAACCACTCTTTCACAATTTGAGCTTGATGAATCCTGGCATTGTCATCTTGGAATGTGCCCGTGTCATTAGGGAAGAAAGAAAATCCACTGATGGAATAACCTGGTCATTGAGTATATTCAGATAGTCAGCTGACCTCATTCTTTGAGCACAGACTGTTGCTGAACCTCGACCTGAACCAACTGTAGGAGGCTCGTACCTTTTATGTACCTAGTTAAATCCAGGTGGCGACATTTTTTTTGGCCAAGCAGTGTATTTAGCATGATCATTCAGGCCCTTAATGGAGGTTCTCACACATATTAGCATACTGGCTATCACTATTGTTTTTCCTGGTTTGATTTAGGTCTGAGGATGGCGTTTTAAATAGGAGATAAAAGATGTCTAATCAACTGGATCAACTTAATATTACCGTTAGTCTCCTCCTGCCTCTGTCTGCGCAAGTGAGTCCGGGTGTGTCGATGTATCATTTTTCTCAGTCCTCACAGGTAAAAGAAAATACCACAGCTAAAGGCGAAATGAGCGTGTGTCTCCGTGGAGACAAGCAGATGGGAGAAAGTTTAAGAATGTATAGGAAGGAGATAAACATGAACAAAATGTGACTATAAACTTTAAAAGCCTAAAATGGTAGAGTCCTCTGAGGACACCTTCCTACACATCTACATACGTCCCTCTAGGCTCAACGCTGCTGAGACAAGCTTCAGACATCTTTGGCATTCTAATACAAATAAAAGTGTGTCATTATTTAAAGCAATTTCATGAACCAAGACATAACCATTCACTCCTGACATTTAATCAATTATTATATTAGATACATGAACTCTGCAGGTATGAGTCATTTCAGCTACATTCACTCGAAAACACATCACCAATGACGTTTAAGCTGTTATTCTGAATCCTTTGTGAGTACAAGTTTCATGTTTAAACTTGTACTTTGGCATACTGTACCATTACATTCACTGACAACGTTCTCTGACAAATTACTACTTATCATTCTGAGTCACATCTCTTAAATAACGGTTTAGGCAAAGATTTTTATGGACATAGTACAAGTCTCTACATTGCATTGTAAAATGTACTCTATACTTGTTAAAGTAAATCAAATACCCAAATAAACTAGCACTGGATCAGCTGTGAAGTATATAGTCAAGTCCACTGAAGTATATACTCAATGGAAAAAAAAAAAAAAAAAGTTAGATAGTTAAATCATTCACTACCAAGTTTGGAACAGCAGGATAAATAGCTTCCTATTTGGTGATTCAGATTTATGTCTATGTAAATAAAACATTTCTCTATACAATTTTGTATTGTAAATTGTAGATGCATATCAATCTCAAATATTCTTATTTATTAGTAGTAGTATTAGTATTAGTAGTAGTAGTGGCAGCAGCAGCACCAGTAGTAGTAGTAGTAGTAATAGTAGCAGTAGTAGTGGTGGGATTACTATTAAGTTTTGGCATTATCTGCTTGACCAAGATATGCATCGTACTAGTATTAGTAGTAGTACAATTACCACATCCAGCTGTGTAGCAGATGTGTAGTGTAGTACATTTAATCCCCACAGGAAGTATCAGAGCTGCGGGGGAGTCTTAACTCTGTTTCCTTTTAGTCACTGCTTCATAGAAAATGTCACTAATGTTTTCTCATTCATCTCCACATGCTTCAGCTGCTGTTGACTTCCTGTTTCTGCCACTGTTACGAGCTGTTTATATGTCTTCAGTCTCATCACTTGTACTAAAAATAAGAAGCTGATAATACAAGCACAGATTTAGCCTGGAATGAATCATTTTTTCTTGATAAAAGCCACATGCGTTTGGGTGAACATCCTGGTTCTGTACAGGAGGATGAATCTTATAAGAGGAGACAATGCTGACTGACAATTGCACAATATTGTATTTTTAAATTGTATTGAAAGCAGAATCAAGTCCTTTCTTGTGAAGTTATGTTAACTTTTCTGCTGGAGGCTCCTGTGCACCTGCTTCTCTCCTTGGCGATGTTATTGCAGAATGTTTCACAGTATTAATAGTTTCTATGGAGACAAGCAGCTGACAACATCAGATAGAGAGGCAAGCTCGCTCACAAATGTTTTTTATTGTACTTTTTTCTAGAAACAAAACATAATATAACATTTGGCATAATTTATCCCCCAAAATTAAATGCAAAATTGCCTGGTGTAAAACCAAACTGATTGCTATAATAAGCGGATTATTACTGTAAATGTGGACGTGACCGAAGGTGAAGGTGACATAGTTTATTGTAATAACTGGTAAACCTGGAGGACATGACTGTTTTAATGCTGTGGTCTGATGGAGCCGAGACAAACAGCTGTTCGTCACTGTAACCTACAGACTCTTACACAACTGCTTTAAGAGATGGGCTAATGACAATACAGCACAGTTCAGTCAGTCGTGGTGTCAAATGCCATATGCTGGATTAACTACTGAAAAGAAGCCTAGGATAATCAGCTTCCCATCTACTACATATAGTGCAGTGCCTTGCTTGATTTAGGTTGATTAGGGCAAATTATGCGCCTAAACCTATTCAGACAGACACAGGCAGAACATGCAAGCTGAAAGGCTGTACGTGATTTGGAAAACTAACACCTTTATTAATTTACTAAATCAATATTGACAAAATGTTATTATAAACATGTGATTCTAAAACTTTCTAAATCGAGTGCTACTTCAGAAAAGATACAATACGATATCAGATTTTTTGCTGTGTGAGTGAGGCTAACTTTGTCTTAACCTAAACTACATCAAGTTTTCCTACAACAGGACAGAACCACAAAACTAGTTAAAGTCTAAAAAAAATAACTAAAAGTAGGTTTGAGGAGTTGTTGTTTTTTTTTTTTTTTTTTCCTCACTATAAAATTGTACATTTTTAAGTTATTTTTGAGCAATAAAAACACCACATCTGTATTTTTATGAATGCAGTGGATACATATAAAGCCTTACTGTGGAACATAGAGGCAAAGTAATGACATGAAACAACAGGCAGTGGAGCCCCCATTAGAAAAGTTGCATAGTGCGCCTTTAAAATAAAATTTGTCAAAACATGTAAAGTAGATATTACCTTTACAGTGTGTGTGTGCAGCCCTGTGTCTTTCATTGTAGTTGGACTAATTTTCAGGACCGTTTATTTTTAGATCTAACTTCTATGATGGGAAGTCAATGTGACTGATTGCCGAGGGCTGTCAAGGTTAAAGACTACACAGACAGACAGATGCTAATGCTGGCTAATACAGTGGAGCATGTTGTGGAGAGAGGCATCAGACTGAGAGCAAATTACACCTGCACCTGTTTCAAGGACAATAAAGGAGCACATCTGGATCCACGCAACCGTTAGTCCTGTTTGGAACATACAATACAGAACAATTACATACACAAGAGGCTAAACTTCGTGTATTTCACATTTTAATAGCTACTTTAATTCAATTTACAAAACACAGTTATAAAACTCTGACAAAGATAGCACACATTCAAATCTTCCTTTTGCTTTCTTCACAAAACAATGCACCTCTTTGTCACTTGATATCGACTTTAAGCCCCCATTTACTATAAATCTCTTCATTGGTTTTCCTTTAGGCGTCCTGTCTAACCTCAAAATGTAATAAAAGTGTACCTAAAATAGCATCCTTTCTCTTCCTATAAATAACTTGGCTCACACCAGATTGATATGTGTGGCACTTTGAATTGCGTTCTACACATTATCAGTCTGGGACGGCCCTTTCTGAAAGTAGTCGGGATGTTAAAAGGATTGCTTCAAGCTGATTGGTTGGAGCGTAACAACAGCAGAACAAGGAGTGAAATCAAACTTTTGTTAAATCCAGTTGAGAGAGTTTCACCTTTGGTTTCCTCTTAAACCACAATACTGTAATGTAATTGGTCCAGTCTCCAGCCACCAGCGACTGGGCTCCATCACATCACTGGGAGTCTGCCAAGATGGATTTGTGTAAGTTTGTGAACTCACAAATATCATGAGATCTTGATGCACATGGTTAACCAATAATTCCTACATCAAGTAACAAATATGGCAAAAAAAATGGACAATGATGAACATATTTAGTCACTCAAACAGGAAAAACTAGGACTAGACCAAATGGGGACTAAAGCAATACAAAACCAAAATTTTGCCAGCAGCACTAGAATGGGACAAAGTTTGAATTGAAATCACAAAAGTATGTCTGTGGTTCTGCTAAGATACAGTTTGTTTTTTTAGTATCATAATCATGTGTGCCGTTTAAGTTAGAAATAGAACTGGTTTCAAGCTGCAAATTAGAGATGGATTGGCTTGTACTGGGGTTTGCCCTGAAGTTGGAACATTTCAAAGACTAACTTTCCACACATTTTATTCTAAAATTGTACAGGAGAATTATTATTAAGTATATCTTTTTTCACATCATCATTCCATATATAGTAAACAAAATATACATATATGTAAAATACATACTGTTCTCATTCGGAATAGGACTGCAAATCAAATCACAGTATGAGTTGGAGCAATCATCAAATCACAAATATTTAGATAATAGAAAATCCTCCGCAAAGAACAAAATATACAGAGGGTTTAGATTTGAGCCTTCTCTCAAATGTTAATGTCACTGAAGTTTCATTTATCTTTAGTTATACAGGAAGAGTACCTGACTCTCTTTTTCATGAGTGCCCTGTTAAAATATGGTACAAAAAAACACACACACAAAAAAAACAACAAAACAAATTGCTGCAGATGAAGGCCTTCTCACTGAAAAGTTTATATAATCTTCTCACCTTTACACACATATGTGTCTTTTAACATTTGTATTTTGAATTTGAAAGTGATTCTAAATAAATACAAACAAATAAAAATGTGTATTTCAACTCGGTGCAGATGTTTTCATAGATGAGCCTAGAGCCAGAGCTTCACACTTCAGCTAAAAATGGCTGGAGGAGGATCTGTTCTTCATGTGATGTTCAGATGGCCCTGGCCTCAAAATTGTTTGGAGAGAGTTTCTAAAATAGTTCAACAACAAAAACAACAACAAAAAACAATGGAAAATGTAGTAATATCTTTTATAGTAGGACACCAAACTAATGATTAAGGTCGTTTTCACACGGCCTCTACTTAGGTCGACATAAAAGAGCATTTGCTCTGAGAGTGGTACGCTTGTGCTGGGCCGGGTACCCCCAATAGTCTGGACCACACTAAACGGGCGGTCCAAGAGCGATTAAATTAGGAGGTGGCTCAATTCTGGAGCGGGGTGAGTGTGGTGTGAACAGTGAAAGTATATATTGTATATTTGCATGAAAAGGCGCTGCAGAGCTGCCGTTTGACGAGGCAATTTGGATCAACTGTCTCTGTCTACACAGGTGACCCTGGGTCTGTCTGCGCAGGTGAACCTGGATCTGTTTGTGTATCTTACAAAAGCTTTTTTTCCTCTGCCACCACTCCTCCTCTGCATACAGTCCTCATGGTGTATTTAGCCACATGTAAAAGACAAAGTTTAAATCTGTCAACTGGACAAATTGTTGTAGGAGTGAAGACGTTTTGCTGCTCATCCAAGCTGCTTCTTCAGTTTTGGTCAGATTGCTGGTGGACACTGCCTTATATCTATCTGAAAAGAGGAGCTAACTACACTAAAACTGTAAACAACTATTGTCTCCAGTTTCAGCTGAAACTACTATATTTATCCACAGGTGAAAGACAAGACCACTGTGTTTAGGTAAAGTGAGCGTGTGCATGTGTATCTGTAGGGCTCTGTCCTGCTTGAAATGCATTGTCACAGAAATTAGTTTGGTCAGCTGATGGAGCTCATGGTGCAATGTTTGGGGTGAATGATGCCACCTCCTTGCCACCACCTTTCCCCTGCTGCGGTTCATTATTAAAAAAAAAAAAAAAAAAGGCAGTCTGAGGCAGTCTGAAGAAGACCTGGCTAGCATCAGACCACCAAGCTATTGCTCAGTCACTCTGGAAATTGTAAATTTACAAAATGTATTGTCTCAAAAAGTATATTTCAAAAGCAATAATATGGTCATCACATAAAATTTTGTTCTCATGTTATTTATTAACCTTATTTTGACCTCACCACCTTGGGATGACACCAGATCAGAGCTATCTCACACATTTTTGATTAAATCATCAGAAAAGAGAGATGGAGTGTATGCCAAACATAGAGCCTCTGCCAGAATTGCTCGAGGTGGCTTGTTTTGGCTCTATCCACCAGTTTTTCTTATTTGCATTACACAACATTGTAACGTGACAATGACTTTAGTGTGCCAATCAAGAGCTGCTACATCAGACAGTGTGTATTCCAGAAAAATGCTTTGCTCGTAATAACTGGTATTCACAGACAAGTCAAGGCAACTCCATTTTTATTTGCAGAGCCCAATAATACAACACCACGTGGCTTAGCTGTTCTTGTGGGAGAAGGTATCACCAAGATATGAAAGATGCTGATGGACTGAGGATATCTCGAGTCCAGAAAAAACACATTTGCAGATGAATGAAAAACACACTTTCACCAATATATATGTGGATAAAATAAATAGATAAATATATATAAATAAATACAATCTGAATCCATTATATAATCCATTGCAGTCTGCCACAACAACTCTATAATGTTTCAGAAATGTATACGAAAATGCCTTTTGTGCTGCACTTTAATATAGTATAATAAACATGCATTGAATTCATATAACACTTTTTGAACACGCAAAATCTCTTTACATTGCACAGTTCATTCTCTCCACACTTGAAGATGATAAACTGCTTCTGTCCACAATGACTTCCTTACCACAACCAACCACTCGTATCACACTCATACAATCAAAGGATGAAACATTAGATATAGTCCTTTATTAATTGTCAACCAACAGACCGTATATTCTGCCACAGGTGCTTTGGTCAGGTCACACTGAATCAGCTGTCAATCATCACTCAACTGTCACTGCATGAGTGAGGTAAGCAATGCCTTCTTCATTAGTAATAGGTTTGGAATTCTACTTCATGGTGCATAACATCATAACTCAAACACATGCACTATAACAACAGCATCTTCAGTCTTGCTTAGCTACGCATGAACATCAACCATCACCACACTACGCTACTAGTGTTTCTCCACTATCAGCTTTCTGATCGCTGGTGTGGCCCTGTCATAAAAACACAAACTTCATGGAACATTAGATTTGTTATGACAACAAAAGTCACAGCTTGATTTGACGTTGATTTATAATACTGCTTATAGACAGGAGCCATTAGGACAGGTCAGAGCATGGTACAGGCATCCATCATCAGACAACAATGCAAACAATTGTCTTACGGTTACTGTACATTTAAGACTTTTGACTCTGAGTCTGAGAAGAATGTAAAAGATTCACACTACAGATTAGTGCATGGGAATAACCGCCCTATCCACTGCTTTCAGAATGAAACTCTCGATTGTTGCCATAGCAATTAACAATTTAAAACACCAAGTTATGTCTTTTGAATGGGAAAAAGTCCTCAGAGTGTTGCATCTAACAGGAAGCTGAAACCCAAGAATAGGGACATGCCACATTATTAATATGAAACAATTCAATTAGTACACCTAATGAAAAGGGATAGATAAATACATGTATAAATAAATACTTTTTACGGCATGTTTTTATTGCGTTTTCATGCTTGTAAAGACTTGAAAAGACCAAACCTGAGCGTTATTTGCATATAGCAGCTGCTGTTATTCTGGTACGTGAAGCATTGATGAGAGTTATGAAAGTGTAAAGTAATGCCAAATGTTATGACTTCATAATTGGCTGAAGTCTACACACAACAAAACACAACACTGCATCAACACTGCATCCGATGCATTAGAAGAATGGCTCACTTGCGTTTACTACACAAAAAATCTATATATTTAATAGAGATTAAATATTTTCTTCTATAAGCCTTCAGTAACTATATTTCAATCTTTATTTGGTCAAAAATTGATTTTAAAAAGAAACAGTTTCTTGACTAGTCGACTCAAAAAAAGTAATTGCTGATTAGTCAACTACTATTAACAGTCCATGTGACTGACAGGCCTGTCACAATGACACATTTTGAAGCCCGGTACATTGCTATAGAGATATACTGCGATAAACAATAATATAGAAACTATTTAATGCCACTGACACAATAACAATGCAAGATAATCCCAGTAAACCCTTTTAAAATAGACAGCAACATTCAAAAGGCCTGAGCTGCAACAAATAAAGCAGAATGAACCGATAATTAGTCATAGAAGTTAGTTATTCAAACCTCTACGGCTCAAATCTTATTGTATTACAAAAAAAAAAAAAAAGAAAAAAAAAAATCCAAAATTTCCCCACTTTTACACGGAAAATGTGCACACAATGAATATTAAGGCCAAACATATATACCAGGTTTCATATATTGGACAATAAGTCAATATAGTAATTATCATGACCTACTGCTTGACAGTGCACACCATGAAGTATAACATCTATCAAATCATTCTGTATAAATCAACTGACAACAGCCTTCAGTGGCCTTTCTGGTGAAAACTATTTCCCACAATAAAAAGCTCATTCACGGTTGACATTATTCATATTCACAATGTATAACCTCCGGCTGTTCCCATTGATGTGTAGTCTCCACATATAGACTTGACTGTTAACTGAGAATCATCTTTACAGTCTGGGAAACACCTCTCTGATGTATTTCCCCATCACAAGACTACTGTTATAAAACTGACAAATCTACAGCCCCCAGATGATGTCCTAGAATGCTGCTTCCTTTATAGAGACTATAGGCAAATGGACATAAATAAATGCATAAATAATTTCAAAATCCCATTCTTTGTTCTGTGTTTGCTCAACACAGTTTGGGGAGGGATTTGATAATTTATTTGATAATATTTTTTTATTCAGAGCATGATCACTCTGAGGAAGTGAGTGAGCAGCCATAAAATCATGTGTATACACAATAAAACATTTAGACAGTTTGTGAGATAATTACAGTGATCTGTTAGAGCTAACTGGAATACTTAGGAGTTAAAATAAGGGATTTAAATCAAATGTGAACACCAACAAGTAAACCTACATGATAGTGCCTTCATCATCGCACAGAAAGTTGGATTTTATAAAGTTGCTCACTTATTATTATGACACATTACTCTATTAGTCAGTGTGAATAAAAGCAACACCACGCAACTTTATGGAAATGGCATCACCTGCATGATTCTACAGAAATAAAAAGTTAAAACATACTTCAGAACATTCTCCATGGAGACACAGCTGCGGTATGTGCAAGATTATAGCCAAATGAACAACATTTCCATGGAAACAGGCAGGTTAGTCAGGTTTGTGGAGATTCATGCCTGCTTACAGTAAGGACACGTCTTTTTTGAGTAATAAAAAACAAAATAATGAAAAACATGCTTTTACTTTCGTCTGGTTTTGACTAAAAAGTTACGTGGCGGTCAGTAACTGGATATAATTATAAAATGGTGGTGTTTTTTATTGTACCACTGACAGTGTGCCATAGTGTACACCATGAAGCTTTAGCTCAATCTCATTTGTGTGCTCCTCCTTCACAGACATTAATACCACATGTCTAAGCCCCCTGATCTGTCTGTGTACTGATCACTGCCTGGGCTAACACTGATACAATAATTTCATTTTGTGCTTTGATTTTTGCGGCAAGCGTATGCACGTATTTGATCAAGAAGGCCAGCAATTTACTTACTTGATCATTTGGTGTTTATATTTGTTTATCACCTCTTCTGTACTCTGAGCCAGTTTTGTTTGCTAAGTTTGTGTTTGGTTTGTGATTAAAATGCTTGAAGATAAATTAAGTAAATATATATATAACAATGAAAAAAAAAAAATCTCCTTATCCAATCATTTCAGTCTCTGTACCATAGCTCCAGTCCATCACCCCTCTGTGTTATTCTCTGTAGACATACGCTATCCCTCTGGTTGATGGTGCGTCTGGCCCTGCTCTTTCATATGATCAGCTTACAGGTCCAAGGCCTTTGCCCTGCCCCCTGCTTTGATCCCCTCAGGCCTCATCATCTCAGCCTCTCCACTTCTCGTGCTCCACAGGCGTTAGCGCTAAAGCTGCAACCTGCGACCTCTGTCAGTCAACATGGTGCCTTTAATGTCATGGGAACACGATGCTCTATGACAAATAAATACTTTCAATAATAATGCATTGATTGGTTTATTCATTTAATGCATTTTTAGTTACACTCAGTCACACTTTATGACTTTCAACTTCCTTTTAATAGGGATTTGATCACTCAAAAGACATAATATTTAGTTTTGAGTTGTTAATTGCTATGGCCATGTTACAAATTGTTCATGATACTTAAACACACAAATAGCCTTGGTGTCCTCGAAAACCACCAAGTAGGCAACCAGGACTACAACAGGACCAAACCAAGTCTATATCAGGACTACACTGGGATCAAACTAGTGGAAACATACTAGTGATAGACTGGCTTTTTCACCTCTGAGCATTGATCGTTTGTAATGAATTTGAAAAGCCGATTCCCATTAGATGAGAGCCCAATCTTCAACTGCTCCTGCTCAGGTCTGCTAAAACCCACAGTACAAAGCTGAAATATGGTTTAGCAGGTGTAAATGCCATATAAAAATGGACAAACAAATGAGAGAAAAAAAATTCAAAAGTTATATCAATGTTTTCTTGATGATGATGATGATGATAATGAAGATATCTTAACAATATTGCTGAAAACATATATTAAATTTTTAAAATAAATACAAAGTTGTTGGGGAACCTTAAAAGCCAGCTCCTCACTGGGAGCTGATCCACAAGAACTGAATCTGTAAAAAGAGCGAGAGCGCCCATCACTAGAAAGCACGCTCAAATACATCTAAACAGGAAATTAGTGTCTGATGTTGTCAGGAATTGGGTTATTTGTGTTCTCTGTGCACTGTCAAGATCCCAACCTGTCCCTGTGTTTCTGTGTTGTATCCCCCCTCCCTTCTGTAACCTTGCCTGGAGCTGGGTGGAGACTTTGGCACCATCCACTACACACCTGAGCAGATCTGCTCTCTGGAGTACAAAGGGGCTGAGGATTGCTACAGAAGCTGCCAGATCATCAAGCCATCCTCCATGTCATCCTCCCGTGTTTTATACCGTGTATCCTCCGTGATCTTGGAACTATCCTGCACCTCAGCCTCCGCCTAGATTCCTACGACCGGTTCGAAGACGTCAACCTACGACCCCGCTCTCTACTATCTGCTCCATCAACCAACATTCACATTTTCTTGTTTGTAATAAACTCTGTCAAACTTTTACCCTGTGTCTGAATCTTTGATTCCTCAGATGTTACGACAGATGTGTTTTGTCAAAAGACACAATTCCTGTATGAAGTTGAGAGAGAGGATTTAAACTTCAATGCCACTGTTGTCCAGATATACAGAAATATCTTGTCATTTTCACTTATCAGAATAAAGACACACGTTTTATATTTGAACTAAGCTTACACAGAGCATCTGTATGTGATGACGCTCTGGACTTACAACCACATAATGCCACAGAATGAATATCCGCTCACTCCACTCACACACATGGTGTGTGAACAGTCTTGCCCGCAGACACAAAAATAAGACATCTTCTTTACATGTATGAAATATTCTTTGCCTGCCCATTCTCCCTGAGTTATTAGATCTCAGATAATGTTAAAGCACATGGTTGTAGTTATGAATTTCAGCTTTGGCACAGATCCTGCTCCTCTCTCATTTGAAGCTGTTAATCTGCTGCTACCCACAGATTAGCAAGTGTCACTGTCAGACTATAGGGAAGAGATAAGGCAACACTAAAATCCTCTGTTACTGGACCACACACTCAGCTCCGTTTATCAAATCAACACATTCATTGAGCATTAACTAGAGACATATAGACCAACAAAATCATTACATGTTGACTGCCTTATAAGACTTTTTATAAGGCTTTACATGGACTGGTCTGGACTTTTTAAGGTTTTTCATGACCTTTTTTAGGGACTGATTCTGGTGATTCTGCCATTTTAGTGCTTGATAAATGGTCACATTTTTATATAGTGCTTTTCCACTTAAAGCACTTTACATCAAGGAACCACTCACACATTCACACACACATTCATACACCATTGTCCACAGACGCTGGGGGTTAGGACGGTTAGATATGATATATATATATATATATATATATATATATATATATATATATATATATATATATATATATATATATATATATATATATATATATATATATATATATATATACAGTATATATACAGTGATCCCTCGCTATATCACGCTTCATCTTTCACGGCTTCGCTGCTTCACGGATTTTTTTTTACAGTGCGCATATTTTTACAGTGCATTGTGATCTGAATTCTGATTGGCTCAGGGCTTTACTGTTGTCTAGAAATAAAAATTGACGCTGTACTGTACTGTGTAGCCTTTTTTCACTTGTCAACAGTTTTCGTTTCTGTACATTCTGCCAACTTTACGTTTGCATTATTTGTATATATATATACATATATATATATATATATATATATATATATATATATATATATATATATATATATATATATATATATATATATATATATATATATATATATAAAAAACACCTCCCTAGGGAGGCGTCCAGGAGGCATCCTAAGCAGATGCCCGAGCCACCTCAGCTGGTTCCTCTCGACGTGAAGGAGCAGAGGCTCTACTCCGAGCTCCTCCCGTTTGACTGAGCTCCTCACCCTGTCTCTAAGGGTGCGCCCAGCCACTCTGCGGAGGAACCTCATTTCGGCAGCTTGTATCCGCGATCTTGTCCTTTCAGTCATGACCCAGAGCTCATGACCATAGGTGAGGGTAGGAATGTAGATTGACCAGTAAATTGAGAGCTTTGCCTTTCGACTCAGCTCCTTCTTTACCACAACGGACCGATACAGCGACCGCATCACTGCAGACGCTGCACCGATCCGCCTGTCAATCTCGCGTTCCATCCTTCCCTCACTCGTGAACAAGACCCTGAGATACTTGAACTCCTCCACTTGAGGCAAGGGCTCACCTCCCACCCGGAGAGGGCAAACCACCTTTTTCCGGTCGAGAACCATGGCCTCAGATTTGGAAGAGCTGATTCTCATCCCAGCCACTTCACACTCGGCTGCAAACCGCCCCAGTGCCTGCTGCAGGTCCTGGCTCGAAGAAGCCATCAGGACAACATCATCTGCAAACAGCAGAGATGAGATCCTGTGGTTCCCGAACCAGACCCCCTCAAGCCCCTGACTGCGCATAGAAATTCTGTCCATAAATATAATGAACAGAACCGGTGACAAGTCTGACTTACTGCCGGCAATGCGAACACAGCTCCTGCCCTGGTCATACAGGGACCGGACAGCCCTTAGCAAAGGGCCCCAGACCCCATACTCCCAGAGCACCCCCCAAAGGACACCACAAGGGACATGGTCAAATGCCTTCTCCAGATCCACAAAACACATGTGGACCGGTTGAGCAAACTCCCATGAACCCTCGAGCACCCGATGGAGAGTATAGAGCTGGTCCAGTGTTCCATGACCAGGACGAAAACCACACTGCTACTCCTGGATCCGAGGTTTGACTATCGGTCGGACTCTCCTCTCCAGTACCCTGGAATAGACCTTACCGGGAAGGCTGAGGAGTGTGATTCCCTGTGCACGTGGCACCAGGACACCCTAGGTCAGAGGTCGATGATCGACTTTGTAGTCGTGTCATCTGACCTCCGGCCGTGTTTTGGACACTCGGGTGAAGAGAGGGGCAGAGCTGTCAACTGATCACCACCTGGTTGTGAGTTGGATCCGCTGGCGGAGGAGGAAGCCGGATAGACCTGGCAGGCCCAAGCGTATCGTGAGGGTCTGTTGGGAACGTCTGGCGGAGCCTTCTGTCAGGGGGGTCTTCAATTCACACCTCCGGGAGAGCTTCTCTCTGATCCTGGGGGAGGCTGGGGACATGGACTCCGAGTGGGCCATGTTCTCCACCTCCATTGTTGATGCGGCTGCTCGTAGCTGTGGTCATAAGGTCTGCGGTGCTTGCACAGACTCCTCCCTTTGGCAGTGTATATGCTGTAACATGCACTGGGGCTTTTATTGGTGAGTGTGAGTGATATAACTCACCAGCAGGAATGTAAACTCAGAACACCCCGAGCTATGTGTACTATAGCAATGTATTTCAAAATCTCCAGTGCTGCTAAATCTAGTCATAAAAAATGCATGAAAATCCTGTTGTTGTGATAATGTACTTGTGTTAAGCCTGATGAAGTCCATGGCCAAATCATTGCACACTGTGAACAGTTTATGTTATGCGAGGCTGAAAATCGTTTACATGTACATGTTGTGATAACAGACTGTATGCCCAACTGAAAGCTCATTCAGTTGTGGATGTATTGCCTCATTGTTTGACTGAGAAAACAGACAGAAAACAGTTAGGCCATCTTACTGCTACTGCTAAGAGTAAAAAAGGCATGACTACAAGTGAACATACAAAGTGAAGTAGTTTAAGTAATTGACATGACTTATTAAAGACTGTGATTGGTGACCTTTCGTGCAGACGCACAAAAGAGTAGTGCCTTAAAAACCACTGCCGTTATGGTGTTGAAGGCCTCTCCTGATACTGTAAATCAGAACAAAATAATCAGCAAAAAAAAATAGCAATGGTTCCTCTAATAGAAATAAATAGAAATGTCTTCAACTGACATGAGAGTGCAGTGGAGCGTATGTTATCTGGAGCTCCACTCCAACAGGTCGACTGTCACAGAGCAAGAGCAGGGCAGGCTCAAAATGTTTTCTAACCTCATTTTGCATTTTGCAGCCTACAGTGTGTGTTTTAGGCTAACAGGGGGAACTCACTTAGATAAACTGTTTCTATGAAACGCTGAAAGGCTCCTAAAAGAAGAGGATTTAGAACATGCATTTATGCAGCTTTAAAGCTTTCATTACTTGATCAAAACAGAAAACTTTCAAAGTCTCAGTAGATATTGGCAACTTGACACATAAATAAACTGTTACTTTTAACAGTATTAGGAGCAGTGACAAACTGTACCTCTGCTAAATCTAAATTGGATTAAAGTGCTGTCTGGTCCGACATGTGCGTGCCCCTGAGTAACCTTCTGAGAGAGCAGCCATGACACCTCACAGAGCACTGCTTTCTGACCTCACAAAGCTGAGCTTCGGCATAACTTATGTTAAACAATAATATCACTTTCTCTATAAAAATAATCACGCCTCCAACAGAAGGTGCAAGAACATTTTTGCAGAAAGAAAAGATCATCTGAATAACGATTAGCTACTACTACTGCTACTAATTTATATCAGTATTAACACTAATAATAAGCTCAAACCATCTTCTTGTGCTATTTTGATTGTAGGTACTGTGGACTATAGGTAATGTGAGCTGTGAAATGATTAGAATTAGTCTGGTGAAACATGCTGGAGCTTTATGCATTAGCTCAATGTTTTCCAGTGAGGGGCACAGGGACCTCTGAGGGTACACAGTTACCGGGGGTACTTGCAATAATTTCTGAAGGTAGACTTGATCGATAGCATTTGAATATATAAATACTTCTAAATACTCCTACTTTAACTCCGAGTGCTTAGGGGGTACATGAGCCAAAAAGGAATATCTAGATTACCCCACCACAATGACCTACCCTATGCCAGTGGGAGTTATATAGAATTACTGCAATGGATTTGAATGAAGCAAAACACAACCTCAACATCAAAAAAACATCACAACATGGTTAAAAATCTCAAAAATATGGGGCCTTTGACTCAAAAAGGTTTTGTCTTCCACTACCTCAGTTACACAACAACAGCAACAACACACCAATGCAATTAGTGAAGCAGGTCTATATGAAGTACGAGGAGCCAGGTTCAATGGAGACTACTGGGAACCACTGCAATTAACCTGAACATGTAATTTAAGGATTTAGAATAATCAATACAGCTACAGCAGTATCAATAAATAAATAAACTAATCTGACCTCAAATAAATACAAACTCAATCTGATCAATTGTTCAGTGACTGTGGTACAGGGAAGAGTTTATGCCAAATAAATGTTTATAACAAACAAACAATTGCATACTATCATTTTGTCCATGGGCCTTAAATGTGCCGGGAAGGGCATCTGGTGTAAAACTTGAAATTGTTCACTGTTCACAAGTTGAAGAGACAAAATAATGTGTATAAAAAGGCAGGTAATGAGACTGTAGGCATTTACAGTAAGCAGTGAGAGCCTTTAGTGGAGTCCCGCTTAGCCTTCAGAGCACTGTGCCAAGCCATCCAATCCTCAGCGGGACTTTCACCAACAGCCCCTGAATCTAACACGGTCCAGATGTGTACGCATAGCAGGGGCACGGCCTGTCCGAGTGTGGTTAAATCCACAGCTAAAGTTACAGCCAGCAGTCTGTTCTGCTAATACTGCAAAGTGTCAGGCTCAGAGCTGAGCAGGAGGGACAGGGCTAAAATGAATATGATCATGTTTGGACTGTTGAACTGTTGAATATGGATCCTATGTGTGTGGATGTGTGTGGTCGTCACCAAATGTGGAACGCCTCCATTTCATTAGACAGGTATTTACAAGAGGCTTTAGTGCATAGACGAGAGAATGAAGAGAAGGAAAGAGAGAGGGAAAAGAAAGGGAGACAGAATAGGAGAAAGAGAGACAGAGTGAGAGAGAGAAGATATACAGAGAGAGAGTTAAAGAGAGAGGGGAGATAGAGAGAGAGTAAGAGAAAGAACCTCTGCAATGCTATTCAATTACACTTTCTCTTGATGAACAGTGTTTTAAAAGTGTAACTTTTGTTTTATTATGTTTTATTTATTGATTGTTCCATATTAAAGTGTGCTTTTCTTGGACAAAGACTCTGACAGATCAGTTACTGTGCCTGCGCTTCTCTTACTCCTGCACCTCCCTCTGAGCTCCTCTTTCACCCAAAGAAAAGAAAGAAGAAAGACAGAGGACAGGATTTCTCTTAAACTGGGAAATTCCCTCAGAATGTTCAATTGTCCCGGGACAGGTAGGTCATGTGATCAGCTTGAAGTCAAGCATGTCAACATCAGCAGTTGTACATATGCACATATATCAGCACAGTAGTATTGTGAGTAGTAGTATATATATATATATATATATATATATATATATATATATATATATATATATATATATATATATATATATATATATATATATATATATATATATATATATATATATATATATATATATATTTTTTTTTTTTTTTTAATATATATATATATTTTTTTTTTTTTTTTTTTTTTTTTTTTTTTATATAAATACATACATACAAAGCCGTTGTGGTGGACATCGCAGTACCAAAGTGATGGAACATCAGGAAAAAAGAACATGAGAAACTAGAGCAATACCAGGGGCTGGAGAAGGCCTGGAAGGTGAAGGCATCAGTGGTGCCTGTGGTCACCGGAGTAGTGCACTACTAGGAACAGCAAAGATACTGCGCAGAACCCAGATTTTATATATATGTATGTATGTATGTATGTATGTATATATATATATATGTGTGTGTGTGTGTGTGTATATATATATATGTGTGTGTGTTTGTGCGTGTGTGTGTATGTACGTATATATGTATATGTGTATGTATGTATGTATATGTGTATGTATGTATGTATGTATGTATATATATATATATATACACTACCATTGAAAAGTTTGGGGTCACCCAGACATTTTGTGTTTTCCATGAAAAGTCACACTTTTATTTACCACATGAGTTGTAAAATGAATAGAAAATATAGTCAAGACATTGACAATAATATTTTTTTTTTCCTTCAAACTTTGCTTTGGTCAAAGAATCCTCCATTTGCAGCAATTACAGCATTGCAGACCTTTGGCCTCTAGCTTTTAATTTGTTGAGGTAATGTGAAGAAGTTTCACCTCACACTTCTAGAAGCTCCTCCCTCATGTTGGATTGGCTGGATGGGCACTTCTTACATACCATACGGTCAAGCTGCTCCCACGACAGCTCAATGGGGTTTAGATCTGGTGACTGCGCTGGACACTCCATTACAGATAGAATACCAGCTTCCTGCTTCTTCTCTAAATAATTCTTGCACAATTTGGAGGTTTGCTTTGGGTCATTGTCTTGTGGTAGGATGAAGGTCAGCATCCCGGAGTCGCCTCTTCACTGTAGATGTTGACAATGGCGTTTTGCAGGTACTATTTATTGAAGCTGGGTCTATTTCTCAAACTATAGACTAATGTACTTATCTTCTTGCTCAGTTGTCCAGGGGGCCTCCCACTTCTCTTTCTACTCTGGTTAGAGCCTGTTTGTGCTGTTCTCTGAAGGGAGTAGTACACACCGTTGTAGGAAATCTTCAGTTTCTTGGCAATTTCTCACATGGAATAGTCCTTCATTTCTAAGAACAAGAACAGACTGTCGAGTTTCACATGAAAGTTCTCTTTTTCTGGCCATTTTAAGCTTTTAATCAACCCCACAAATGTGATGCTCCAGAAACTACTGATGCTACTTTTATAGCTTCTATAACCAGCTAAACGGTGCTAAAATGATTGCACAAGGGTTTTCTAATCACCCATTAGCCTCTGACACAAGGAGCAAACACATTGTACCATTAGAACACTGGAGTGATAGTTGCTGGAAATGGGCCTTTACACCTATGTAGATATTGCACCAAAAAACAGATAGAATTTGCAGATAGAATAGTCATTTACCACATTTACCATGTATAGAGTGTATTTCTGATTAGTTTAAAGTTATATTCATTGAAAAAACTGTGTTTTTCTTTCAAAAATAAAGAGATTTCTAAGTGACCCCAAACTTTTGAATGGTAGTGTATAATATATATATTTAAACATATACACATATATATTTCAACACCTTGTTAAAAAAAAGTAAATTGAACAAAGTTTACCCTTACCTATTTCTATTTTAATATAATTTGGTCATGCTTGGCGGGTCAGATTAATAAGCCCAAGGGGCTGCATGTTGCCGCTACACCGTAGTTTGCCTATGTCTGTGCTAATCCATGCCAACTGTCTTTTACATCCCCTATGCAGAACTGATTTCTTTGCACCTGGGTTTTCTCCATTTGACATTCTTGTTATGTCTGTCATCAAATCCACCCATTAAGTAAAACCCACACTAACACTGAGGTCATTGTACACGTGTAAAAATAAACAGCTGAAGGGCAGACAGGAGGGTACTTCAAACACAAGTGAAAATGACGCTAGAGACATAGAGCAACATGTTTAACACATCATATAAAACATCAGCCACCTACTCCGAGAAGCAGGGCGGAACAAACATTTAAAAACAATTAGGCCATAATGGGTTACATAATGGGTGTGCAATGTCAACAATATGAAACACTTGTACTGTGATGGTATCCATGGCACGCAGGATCCAGTACATCAAAAACAATCAAGAGGTGAAAATCCGGGTTATAGGGTTTCAGATTCTATGGGCTCATAACATTTATGGGAGGCAGCTAGAATAAATATTATTAAAATGCAGATTTTGTTGTAGTATAGCAAGTTCTAGGATCTATATAGTCAATAATAGAAATTATCAGGATCAACATTTGTGAATTTACCTTTTAGATATTTCAGGGCAAAGTACAATGTAATCAACAGAGAGAACTGTCACTTTCCCCCATCTGGGATTATGACGCCATCACAATGTAGAATCGGAAAACCATTACAAAAAAAAAGTCTTCAACTGATAATCACATTTAGGATATTAAAAGTGCAATATATAACTTTTCTGGTGAAGGAATCATAACCATGGAGATGTTAATGCTTAACCTGGAGTGTATAACATTTAACATCATGAAGCAACTCCTCACACACGGTAAGAAAGCATGTTTTATTAATATTCTTTTAGCAGTAACAACTCCATCCATCCATCCATTTTTCTTCCGCTTATCCGGGCCGGGTCGCGGGGGCAGCAGTCTAGCAGGGACTCCCAGACTTTCCCTCACCCCCAGACACGTCCTCCAGCTCCTCCGGTGGGACCCCAAGCGTTCCCAGGCCAGCCGAGAGACATAGTCCCTCCAGCGTGTCCTGGGTCTTCCTCGGGGCCTCCTCCCGGTGGGACATGCCCAGAACACCTCCCTAGGGAGGCGTCCAGGAGGCATCCTGAGCAGATGCCCGAGCCACCTCAGCTGGTTCCTCTCGACGTGAAGGAGCAGAGGCTCTACTCCGAGCTCCTCCCGTGTGACTGAGCTCCTCACCCTGTCTCTAAGGGTGCGCCCAGCCACTCTGCGGAGGAAACTCATTTCGGCCGCTTGCTTGTATCCGCGATCTTGTCCTTTCGGTCATGACCCAGAGCTCATGACCATAGGTGAGGGTAGGAACGTAGATTGACCGGTAAATCGAGAGCTTTGCCTTTCGACTCAGCTCCTTCTTTACCACAACGGACCGATACAGCGACCGCATCACTGCAGACGCTGCACCGATCCGCCTGTCAATCTCGCGTTCCATCCTTCCCTCACTCGTGAACAAGACCCCGAGATACTTGAACTCCTCCACTTGAGGCAGGGCTCTCTCCACCCACCCGGAGAGGGCAGACCACCTTTTTCCGGTCGAGAACCATGGCCTCAGATTTTTAGAAGAGCTGATTCTCATCCCAGCCGCTTCACACTCGGGCTGCAAACCGCCCCAGTGCCTGCTGCAGGTCCTGGCTCGAAGAAGCCATCAGGACAACATCATCTGCAAACAGCAGAGATGAGATCCTGTGGTTCCCGAACCAGACCCCCTCCAGCCCCTGGCTGCGCCTAGAAATTCTGTCCATAAATATAATGAACAGAACCGGTGACAAAGGGCAGCCCTGGCGGAGTCCAACATGCACCCGGAACAAGTCTGACTTACTGCCGGCAATGCGAACACAGCTCCTGCTCCGGTCATACAGGGACTGGACACCCCTTAGCAAAGGGCCCCGTACCCCATACTCCCAGAGCACCCCCCAAAGGACACCACGGGGGACACGGTCGAATGCCTTCTCCAGATCCACAAAACACATGTGGACCGGTTGGGCAAACTCCCATGAACCCTCGAGCACCCGATGGAGAGTGTAGAGCTGGTCCAGTGTTCCACGACCAGGACGAAAACCACACTGTTCCTCCTGGATCCGAGGTTCGACTATCGGCCGGACTCTCCTCTCCAGTACCCTGGAATAGACCTTACCGGGAAGGCTGAGGAGTGTGATTCCCCTGTAATTGGAACACACCCTCCGGTCCCCCTTTTTATACAGAGGGACCACCACCCCGGTCTGCCAGTCCAGCGGTACTGTCCCCCGACCGCCACGCGATGTTGTAGAGACGTGTCAGCCAAGACAGCCCCACAACATCCAGAGACTTAAGGTACTCGGGACGGATCTCATCAACGCCCGGAGCCTTGCCACCGAGGAGCTTGCTAACCACCTCAGTGACTTCGGCCAGGGTGATGGATGAGTCCGCCTCCGGGTCCCCAGCCTCGGCTTCCTCCTCGGAAGACGTGACAGTGGGATTGAGGAGATCCTCAAAGTATTCCTTCCACGTCCGACAACATCCCCAGTTGAGGTCAACAGCTCTCCACCCGCACTGTAAACAGTGTTGGTGAAGCACTGCTTCCCCCTCCTGAGGCGCCGAACGGTTTGCCAGAATTTCTTTGAGGCCGTCCGATAGTAGTCCTCCTCCATGGCCTCCCCGAACTCCTCCCAACCCCGAGTTTTTGCCTCCACGACAGCACGAGCCGCAGCACGCTTGGCCTGCCGGTACCCGTCAGCTGCCTCAGGAGTCCCACAAGCCAACAAGGCCTGATAGGACTCCTTCTTCACACGGCGGGGGGATTGCCGCCGCGACAAGCACCGCAGACCTTACGACCACAGCTACGGGCAGCCGCGCATCAACAATGGAGGTGGAGAACATGGCCCACTCGGAGTCCACGTCTCCAACCTCCCCCGGGATCAGAGAGAAGCTCTCCCGGAGGTGCGAATTGAAGACCCCCCTGACAGAAGGCTCCGCCAGACGTTCCCAACAGACCCTCACGATACGCTTGGGCCTGCCAGGTCTATCCGGCTTCCTCCTCCGCCAGCGGATCCAACTCACAACCAGGTGGTGATCAGTTGACAGCTCTGCCCCCTCTCTTCACCCGAGTGTCCAAAACACGCGGCCGAGGTCAGATGACACAACTACAAAGTCGATCATCGACCTCCGACCTAGGGTGTCCTGGTGCCACGTGCACTGATGGACACCCTTGTGCTTTGAACATGGTGTTCGTTATGGACAAACTGTGACTAGCACAGAAGTCCAATAACAAAACACCGCTCGGGTTCAGATCAGGGAGGCCGTTCCTCCCAACCACGCCCCTCCAGGTGTCACTGTCGTTACCCACATGGGCGTTGAAGTCCCCCAGGAGAACAACGGAGAGTCCCCGGTGGGTGCACTGTCTAGTACCCCCCCCAGGCACTCCAAGAAGGCCGGGTACTCTGCACTGCTGTTTTGGCCCGTAGGCTGCCACAACAGTGAGAGACCTGTCCCCGACCCGAAGGCGCAGGGACGCGACCCTCTCGTTCACCGGGGAGAACTCCAACACGTGACGGCTGAGCTGTGGGGCAATGAGCAGGCCCACACCCAGCTCGCCGCCGCTCCCCGCGCGCAACGCCAGAGAAATGGAGAGTCCAGCCCCTCTCAAGAAGTTGGGTTCCAGAGCCCAAACTGTGCGTGGAGGCGAGGCCGACTATATCTAGTCGGTAACGCTCAACCTCCCGCACAAGCTCAGGCTCCTTCCCCCCCAGCGAGGTGACATTCCATGTCCCCAGAGCTAGTCTCCATGTCCGGAGATCCGGTCGTCGGGGCCCCCGCCGTCGACTGCCGCCCGGATCACACTGCACCGGCCCCTTATGGATCCTCTCGCGGGTGGTGGGTCCACGTGAGGACGGCCCCACGTCGCTCCTTCGGGCTGAGCCCGGCCGGGCCCCGTGGTCGAGCACCCACCCCAGGCCTGGCTCCAGGGTGGGGCCCCGGTGACGCCGGTCCGGGCGACGTAACTGGCCTTGATTTTATTGTCTTCATAAAGGGCTTCTGAACCGCTCTTGGTCTGACCCGTCCCCCTGGACCTGTTTGCCATGGGTGACCCTACCAGGGGCATAAAGCCCCCGACAACATAGCTCCCAGGATCATTCGGGTACTCAAACCCCTCCACCACGTTAAGGTGGCGGTTCAGGGGAGGGGCAGTAACAACTCTTGAAATTAAATAAATATAAGATTGATAACCAGACCAAACAGCCATAAAAGTGTAATACTAAATTAAAATGACAACTTTTTCAAACATCTATAACAAATGGAATGGAATGCAATTTTGACTCCAAACCCTGAATGCAGGAACCCAGCAGCTGCTCTGCATACATTACTACACACAAGGCCCTGGAGTCTAAACATGACATCAGCAGCCTCCCCGTGAGTACATGCATGCTTTTGAAGTGGCTCTATGATTTGTTTGTTCACACAGACAAATAACACGCACATGTGATATACTGCAGACATCTATTCAACACCACAAGCTCGGACTTGTCAAGAAATGTTGCAATGTTCTTTCATTCACACATCTGGGAGCTGTGGAAACCTTGAGTGTCCTCTTCAACTTCTAAATCAAATACTGTATTATAGCTAGCTAACATGCACCTGCAGACTGAAAGTGGTGTAACTTTATTACTTCACTTAGAATGTTCCATTTTATGACATTACACTTGTCTTGCATTTATTCAGTTGCAGGTGATTTTATGAAAATTCCTCTCTGAAAAAGTGCCTCTTGACTCTGACATGTAACAAGACTTGTCCATGGAGAGAAACAATTTGCCGTACTGTTGAAGATTCCAAGAAGATTCCGGGCAAAGCAATGATCTTCATAGAGTCTGAAAAGTTATATAGCGCACCTATAACCTTCAACCTTCATCTCAATGACATTTGTGTGTTTTATCAAAGGCTGTGTCCGAATGTCTACCCTAGTCCCTAACCTCTCTTTTACTCCACAGACACGCACCCTTTAGTGGACTCTATAGTGCACTTATGATTCGGACACACAGCTCACTACGTTCAGGTCATGTTAATCTGGGTTTGGGTGAAAAAAAAAGTCAGCTAAATTCCGACAAAACTTGATTTCTGTCATAATTAATGATCCGTTTGGACTGGCACACTAGTAATTAAGGACTAATAATAATAATACACATTTTTGTCAAGCTGGAGCTGGAGCTGAACAGACTGGAGCTTTTTGTCTGCGATTTTGGAAATTACAGCTCAAGCTAGGTTAAGCAGCTAATGTTAGTAAATGTTAGTCAAGAATCAGGAGTGCAATAAAACAGCCCTTCTATCTGCTGCTTTTCGGACTTCCACGGGGTACTGCGGTCTATATTGATCTAGTGACATGAACTGGACATTGTGGGAAATTTTGAGTGCACTACTTTTTCACCAACTGGACATTCGGACACCGCTAAAAATGGTGTGACCCCTAAATAGTGCCTTAAGTAGGGAACAGTGTGGACATTCAGTCTAAATATAATGTTTTTTTTTTTTCAGCCTTTGTCTTAACAAACTTAAAATGTTCAAACCTCTATACGTCATCATTTATTTGGTCAGAGCTGGGGAACAGATTCTTAGAGAGGCGGCTGCCATTCTGCTCCAGTGGCATCCCCGAACACCCCGTACTCACACATCACAGTGTTTTGCTGAAAGACATAATGCACTAATTAACCAGACTAAATCCATTTCTCTTTACAAATCCATCATCGCTAAAACCTGAACCTGCTGGAGTCAATGCAATACTCAATGCTCTTCACACATGTTTCAGTCTCTTCTGTTTTAAATAAGCACACTGATGAAACAACTGGACTGACTGTACTATTTTTTACTGACTGTACTATTATTTTTTACAGTAATTACAAGTTAATATTGATTAATGTACAAAAAGTTAATACATATTCCTATATGCACTTCTATAAAAAAAGAGTACACAAGTTCAGGTAGTCCAAAAACGTCTCATTGCAGACACACTGTTCACTGGAGCCAGACACTTACACATGTTACAGTAAATATACCACATAGTCTACCTGACCTGACAAAAAGAAAAATCTGCAGTGCCACCTACTGATTGGATTATTCTACAGACAGTCTTTGGTATCCTGTTTACAACAAAAGTCATGCGATTTAATGTACTGACATTTTAAATACATCGAATCCACTCCTAAACATCAGCATATAATATCTTTTGTCTTTAGGTTGCCTTGGTCAGCCACATAACACGGTTGTCAATTTCAATAGAAAACAGAACAGCGCAAATACAAATTAAAACTAAATCTGATCCAGTCTTTGTATTTAGTTTCTTAGAGTTATTCAGCACATGATAATATTACAATAACAACATAGTCTATTATAATACCACCCTATATACCCCATATGTAACCCTAATACGATTTTAAGGACCGTATTGACCTAAGTTTAAACCAACCAGACTAAACAAGGTCATATGAGGATTTCTGCTCAATATTAGACAAAAGCTGCTCTGACCAAAACAAGAAATCAGTTTAGATGAACTTTCCAAATTAGCTTTACAGAAATAACAAATTCATTTTTGCATAGTAGCAGTTAAGGTTTCACAAAATGTGGCCTTATTCCTTTGTATCCCATTAGTTTGAGTGAGAATTGTAAGTGCTTTGTTTTGATCTGTTGAATAATATCGCAACCCCGGTAGATTAATGTGATTAGTAAAAGAAGTCTGCCTCCCGGTCCATGCTCCTGGCTGAGTGCGCTGAGGAGTGGAGCAGTGATCTCTGTGCAGATGGAGCAGATAGGGCAGACAGGTTAGGTTTCTGTGGTTTTGTGAACACAAGAGAAAAGCACTCAGCACTTTGATGTGGATTTTATTATGTTGAGTTAAGAAAGAAGATTCAGTCTGCTCCTAAGATTTACACAAAGTGGTTTGAATCAAAGGGATCATTTAAAATACTTTGCCCCCTCATTTTACAGTTTTAACTAAATGTCTTATTTGTTGTTTTAACCATGGGTGAAGAACCTGTTAGTGCTGTTATACAATCATGATAGCTGTCTGGGATAGTCACATGTAGTTTTTTATTTTTTAAACTAATTTCCTGAAAATGAGTGAACATGGCAGTCTCTTTTAGTGGTCTCACACTCACAATTAGTAGGCGATATCCTTCATCACCATCTTCTGTCTCAAAGAGCTGCTTTTACATCACACCTATAATATAAATCATATTAATCCTCCAACTACATCAGATCTTAGAAGGTCAAAGGTCATACACATGGATACTTCTGAAACATGCATATTTCCCCACAGGGACAATGAGGATATTGATACAGTACAATAAGTCACCCATGTTGCACTTTTGTTGTTTTGATGCTGCTATTGTATATATTTTTTCTACCCCCTGCATGCCCTTATTTGTATTTATTCAGTGTGTTTTTTTTTGTGTGTATTCTATGTCGCACTTTATCACCGAAGTAAGTTCCTAGTCTGTGAGATCTGCTCACGGACAATGGCAATAAAACTTCTTTTGATTCTGATTCTGATTCTGAAGAGGCAACAGTAGCTTGGTTGGTAAAGTATTTGTCCACTGATTTGAAGTTTGAAGTGGTTCGAATCCTGCTCTCGACATAAAACATCATTGGTTGAGTGGTCAAGTCCACTGACCCACAGTGTGCTTCTAGCTCCATAGATGAATGTGTTGTTGTGTCCTTGGACAAGAAGCTTAACCCACCTTGTCCCCAGTGTCTGCGTACACTGGTGTATGAATGTGTGTGTGAATGGGTGAGTGATTGCTTGCTGTAAAACGCTTTGAGCGCCTTAAAGGCAGAAAAGTGCTATATAAAAATGTGACCATTTACCATAATGTAGCATAGTTAGATAGGTATATAGATATATATATATATAGTTACTCTAAATATACATAGGTATATTTAGAGTGTAGAATCACACCTGGTCTCCCACTACGTCTATTGTCTACACATACAACAGCAAAGGTGCAGGTGACAGGTCTATTGGTGTAATAGGATTGCCCCAGTTCCTTCATTGAGACCTGTATGTCGTGTTGAGAATAGATATCCACCATTATCTCTATGAATTCCAAAATGATGTTGCTTTACATGTACACTAACTTACAATAAACTGTCTCAAAATATTCACATGTTCCACATGACATCCAGAAATGTTTTAACCCTCTCAACATTTTTCTATAAATCTCAGAATTCTCCCTTGCACAAGAAACAAAACATTTATGATAGAATAAACACACAACAGGACACATACAGATAGCATGTGAACACAGTCGATTGCCATGTGTGTTTAGCTGATGGCCCACACTGTGTGAATGTGAGGCACAGAGCAGTAATAGGTTGTGCTGATCTTAAGTCAGTGCACTTAATCCTCTGTCAGGTCTAATACAATCACTGCAACAGGAATAGAGCGTTGCCTTTGACCTTGTCCACTGCCTACTCTACACGCTGTCCACACAGAATCAAACCAGATCCAGATTACTAACGACTCCTCTATTAAAAGACCTGTACCCCTTTTTTATTTTTTTATGTTTTTTCAGCATGTGAGCAAATTTTGTCTTGCACCAGTACAGACGCATTTTATTGTCCAATAATCAGGAAGTGTGTGTTAGTATGCTAGTTGTTGTTAACTTTACAGTTTTTAAGACAGTAAAGATCAGGTAGAGTGCCTTTAAGTAAACATACATCACACAAGTCAGAATATAATATAGGGCTATGACTGTAACCATGATGGAGGATAGAGTGTATATATTGCAATAGTATAGATGCGGTTAGATTAATCGAAATTTAAATGTAACGTAAATGCTACAGTTATAAAATTATGACCATTTATGACCATAAATAAAGAAGTGGACTAAGTGATTATGATGTCACCCATAGTGTCCAGATATGTCCATCTATATATACAGTCTGTGGTTATGAGTTTGAACATTTGGCATGTTTTCTCCAGAATATTTCTTATGAAAGTATAATAACTACAAATACAAAAGTATAATAACTACAGATACAAAACTGACACCATAAGCCAACATCACATTCTAACATCTGTAACAACACAAACTGTAACAATTACAAAAATACTGTGAGTCACCCAATCAGATCCACACCGCAGTTCTTTGAAGCTCCAATTATTTATTTATTTTTATCACATGTCCTGAAACGCCACATTGTAGTGCTATTAAAATAAAGAACTATGGTGCGGACCTTTTTTTTCTACAATTTTTGTCTTTGAACGCAGCACGCTGGAGCAACTTTTATTGCATGTGCAAGTCTGTATCTACCTGTACAGTATTCAATGAGACCAATGACAAAACATGTATAAAATATGTTTATAATCACATCTTTGTAAACATTTAATGCACTGAAGCAATTAGAAATGACTGTTTAATCATCTTCTAAAAGTATTGCCAAAATTAATCATTGTTTGACACATACCGTATGTCTCTGTTTGTCTTTACAGAGTTTTTGAGGGAGCATGTGTCAGTGCAGTGCATTTGCCAAAAAGGATTTTACAACAACTTTGGCTGAAGGTTAAAAGCACTGTACCTGATTTTTACTTAAACAAGTGAAAAACAGAACTAGTTCATTTTACTACTTTGCAGTGGTCCAAAGCTATTCCTCACTTACCTTATGTATTCTGAGCATCCTAATTATTCACTGTGATGAGTTGATAAGTGCATTTTCACAATGCTCAGAGGCCAGAGCAATAATTCTAACAACTAGCATGCTAACTACGCACTGATTCTCAGACTGCAAAATGCCTTATAATTAGATTTGGTCTTATTTTGACCTCATACATCTGTACTGAGGCAAAACAAATTTTGCTCGAATAAACTGAAAATATTCCTCTATTTTTCCATAGCTCACTTTCACATTTAAGACATGTGATTTTGACTTTCGGGTAAAGCATTAAGTACTTCTTTCTTTCCCCTCAGCATAATAAAAGCCTGCCCTCTCTGTTTTCAAACAGCAGCAGTGGTGTCGTCAGGGTTGATTTGAGCAGAGACATGGTTGACTGAGGCTTCATGTGTCTCTCTGTGGTCTCTCTGTGGCTTTGTGGTTCGCTGTACAGAGCCCATACAGAGGTGTCTCATATTGAATCACATGTATTTGGTTTCATCTGAGTAAGCCACACACTGCGGACATCTGCCAAGGTAATTTTTTTAAACAGCCAAATTGATCTTAATGTAACCACAAATGGCCCTTGTGGAACTACTGGTATTTTGCAAGAGGAGGAAGCAAATATTATTTAAATGATAACCATTCAGTTTGGATTTGGCATATTTTTACACCAGATGCTCTTCTTTTTTCTACAAGTGGGCAGTATGGGTGAGATATCTTACTCAGTGACCCAATTACACCATGTGCTCAGCCAGGAATCAAACCAATCAACCAATATTTTAAGCCATAACAAAAATGCCACATTGTTACATAAAAATTAAGAGTTACTGCTTTTAACAGTGCAATTAAACAGCTTGCGTTATCAATGGTAATGAACCCATACACTTCTTACTCTGAGGAGCCAGCCTCTCCCATATTCATTTCTAAAACAGAAGGGTCGGAAGTCCTTTTCGGAGCAAAAAATTGAATTCTCAAGTTTATGTCCGACTAATTTCTGTTTATCTCCACTTGTTTATCATATTTGCTACTTATTGCATGCTGTGGTTGTCTAATTCTTGGTTCACCTGATTTGGCTGTGAATGAATAATAGATGAAATCATAAAACAACTTTGAATGCCTAAAAAAAGGCTCTTTACAGTGATTCATTGTTAGTCATAATTTTGCACATCCATCACAACATATTCATCTCTAAAACAAAACTTTCGGCCTAGTTGAGGACAATTACACTTGACCTACTGCTTATCCCAGTGACGGTACATCTGACATTAACTGGTGACCATCTACAATCTGATGAGCCTAAACAATGTTTGTGGTCACATGACTCTCACATGGATTGGCCTTATAATTAACGAGCGTAACCACAGAAACACAATCACAATCAGTGCTGTCTGTCTCATGAGGAACTGTTCTCCAGGCACTGCTGTCATCTGACTCTGTCCCAAAATTACTCACCAACGATTTAGGGAAAAACAGTCATATTTATTCCACAAATAAAACAATTATATTTTTGCCTCTCAGCGAGCCCCGTCGCCTCACAGTGAGAGTGCTAAGAGGTTTTATGTTTGACTTCCTGGTTACCCCAGGCCTTTCTGGTTGAAATGTGCATGTTTCTGCCTGTATTTGGGTGGGTTTCCTCCAGGCACCTTGTTTTCCCCATCGAAACATGCATCCAGCTAAGGTAGTTCTGACCAAAATTAGCTCAAGATCTGGAGGTGGGTCGCTGACAATAAGATAAGATAAGATTAGATATGCCTTCATTAGTCCCACAGTGGGGAAATTCCAATATTGCACCGCACAGTTAGAGAACAGAAGGAAAATCGTGCATGCAAAATAAAAGAAGATAATAGATAAATAGCTAGAAATAATTTAAGAAATAGACTTAAAAATAAACTCTAATATACACATATATATATACATATGAATGACACATGTTCAGTGTTAACGGTGTTCAATATATAGTCTGACAGCAGCAGGAAGGAAAGACCTGCGGAACCTCTCCTTCACACAGTGAGGGTGAATCAGTCTGTCACTGAAGCTGCTCTCCAGGGCAGACAGAGCGTCCTGCAGGGGGTGAGACTCATGGTCCAGCATAGAGATAAAGAATAACGAAAAATAATAAGAACAGAATAAAGTGTAGCTTAACCTAAAGAAAGGTCAAATGCTGTTGCAGTGATGATGGCAGTTATCTGGATTCTGTATCAGTTGAAAGTGTGGCTAAGTAGGTGTAAGGAAGTTGAGTGTGTGTGCATTTATATGTGTGGTGTGTATATATATATATATATGTGTGTGTGTATAAATATATGTGTGTGTATATATAGGTAGTTTTATAGCTCAGTGTCCACGTATATCTCATGCATGTACATATATCTCTGTATAGAAAATGCATTAATATTTGAACATATTTCTGTGCTATTCTTTGTTCCCTGCGTCATACCTCACACCAGCTGCTCTTCCCTTATGTAGGGCTCCTTTCACCTGCGCTTCATCTCACACTTAATATTTATTCTGTTTTTATAAATCAGTCAATGTTGTTTTTGGCTCTTGATCAGGAACACAAGTAGCAGCCCTCAAACTCCCAGAGGACTGACAATTATTAAATACAATACATACAATATAATCTTGAATTCTGAATCTTGACAACACACATGATTCTCACTTTTCTGGCGGAGGGTCTGCCACCTTCTTGTCTCTATGAAGAAGTTATTGCTTTGCCTGAAATGTTTCACAGTACAGCAATAAAGTCTATGTTTTCTTGGAGACAAACAGGTGATGCTATCAGACCATGTTACTGGTCAGATCTGTAGAGAGGCAAGCCTGCTCACAATAAGAGCACACTGCTGTTTGCATACGGTATTTTTAGCAATACAAACACCTGTAATTGAAGAAATGAAAGACAGATATGTTTAATTCCATACTATGGGCAAAGGCAATAACATCTCTATGGAGATCATCAGAAAAGTTGCACAGCATACCTTTAAGGGATAATTTGCATATTTTAGTCTCTAGGTACTGTAGCTGGATTCACACAGTTTTGCCTCATGTCCTGAAAAGACCACCACACAAGCCATTCAAATGCAGCTTCATTGCCAACTCCCAAGTGTATTTGTAAAGTCTAAAAGCAGAACACAGAGTAACAGCAGTGATGATTAATGCGTTCTTGACAAGATTTTGGCCTCCAACAAAGACTGAAGTAAAATCAATGGAGAAAATAACAGACTCTGGACATGTTCTGCTAATCCCCCAGCACAAAACCATTTGTAATGACATAAAACACGGTGGCCTCCCAGTCCAGGCCTGCACTCAATTGTTGACATCTCAATAAATACATGGGTTAGTGGGACACACTCATTTTGACACTGCTGGGAGATATGCCATTTATACTGCAGCATACAATGAGCAACGCAACTACAAACAGCTCACAAAGACAAGAAAAATCTGGATGCTGTGTGTAGACTGTTTACAGTAATGTCCGTGTGAAATTAAAAGAGCACTATGTAACTTTTCTTGTGCGTTCCAACAGCCTGCCTGTTTCCACGGAGATGTTATTGCTTTGCCTGGAATGTTACACAATAGAACATAGTCTAACTTATCTCATTTACATTTATTCAACACTCTCTCCACAGTTCTGACTTGTAACTTGGCCTGGTGGCGTCATCTGCATGCCTGTATAAAGATAGATAGGCTAAATACCATACTATTTAACATCGTACCATAAAAGTTACAAAGGGCTCATTTAATGTAAAGTTAAACTTCATTGTCCCCATATGAATATCTGCCAGGAGGAACCTGTGACACAAATGTGCTACTGAATGCTCTAGCATATGTGATGATTGTTCACTCTCACAAGTGCCTCAAAAAGGGATAATCCATACAAACTACACTGTAACCAAGGATTTTGTTATTTAAAAGCAATGAACACTTATAATGGGCAATGTGGACTATGCAAAGATGGAAGTGACTGAAAATAAGCATAGTAAAAATCAAAAATCCATCCAGTAGCATATAAAACAAAGTACTATACAAACCAAAATAATAGTTTTTTTTTTGCACTGAACACTATATTTGGATACCAAAGACATTTCACACTTAAAACCAGTTTGAAATGCAAAATGCTCTAAAACAATCATGCAATGGAATTCTCTCCTAGAGCTATTTTGGTTTCATGCCCCCCCCCCCCCCCCCCCAAGGCAAAGTTACAAGGATGAAGGAAGGAATACCACTGCTTCAAACAGTATTGAACATTTGACACGAACTTAAAATTTAGTTTGACAGTCACTCATACCCAACACAAATAAAAAAAATATAATAGATTTATAGATTATTGCCCAAATCCCCTGCACTCTCTGTTTTTTACCCATCCTACAACGCAGCTGGGCGAAAGGTTCAGGTGCAGTGGACAGTAATGGAACTGACACTGAAGAAATAGCCTATTAGTATGTATTTTTAGGTCTCCAAAGTTCAGAAGTAAAACAGGTGATTGCATAGGGTTGTTAACAAAAAGTTTGACAAAGTAAACCATAATACTACAGTGAATATACTGTGTCAGCTGCTTCTGTTCAAAACCAAGGACCATCAGCTCTCAGTCTATGCAGATGCAGCTCTGAATGCTATAAATAATGCAATGTCCCGCTATGTTCAATGCATATTTTATAATTACATGACAAAACAACTTGCAGGCGTTACAGCCCTATGCCGTGTTACTGTGTGTCCAGGGCTTCATACTAACCCTGGTTTGAACTGTGTGTAAACAGTTTCCTTTCATTCCTTTGTATGGAAGCATGTACTGACCTGTTGCATGAGCATAATAGACTTCATTTCAATTAGCACAATTCTTTATTAAACAGTGTGAGGTAGAGCAGAACTGGAAGTACCTGTGTGAACAAATACCAGGGTTGAATCTGAAGTATGTAAATTATTATCGGTCATTACACAAAACACGATGCCAAAGTGTTCCCATGAGCCATGTAAATTATAGAACAAGTGACAGGAGTGAAAACAAGCTTGAACTTGTGACTTTGTGTCTAAAATGCCATATTTGAACCATGAGGTCAGTGAAATGACGCAAATAAAGGTAAGAAGAGGTTATCCAATAGTTACTTAAAGCTCCACCGTGTAACCTTACAGCCAAAAATAGACTGAAATAAGAGAGCGAGTTTGCACTTCCACAAATCTGACTTACATGGCCAGGAGGATGAGCTCCTTGTTTCCAAATTCCAAAGGAAATGCTGTTTCTTTGGCTATAATATCACCATGGAGAATCTTCCTAAGTATGGCTTTAACTTTCTGAATCATGCAGGTGATGCATCACCTCCAGAAAGCAAGTGGTGTTCCTTTAAGAGTAAAATCTTGAAAATGGATCTTTGCTTGAGGGTATCTTAATTAGGTTTTAGACAAAAACACATTGAACACAACATTAAAATCACCACTCTTAGAAGTACATCATTTTAAAAAACTCAAACACGTATCATTCCTTAACATTTTTGTATTTACTGTAAATCTCCAAACACTCAAACATAGCACACATTTGTAGTCATTCAGCTAGTCTATGATCCGCTTTGTTTAAATAACTTCCGTTGCCCATGATTCTAAACGTACATGGCTAAAATGTATGCACAGTTGAGAACAGTCCATTGTGCAACTGTACGTTTGAGTGGAAGTGTTTATCATCCAAAGCTTTTCCTTTGTGCAAGTGGTGGTCTGTATACACACCAATGTAAATGGGCCATAACATAACAAATACTGCACATTACTCTGTTGAAGGAAATTCTCTTTTCCATAATAGCTGTGGGATTCATTGTGAACTGATGCAAAATACCTGTGGTCCACTTGATATCAACAACATAACGGCAAACTTGAAATTTCAAAGCATCCTGCATAATAACCTAATGCACAGAGTTGGCATTCAACTCCAAAAAATAGAAGTATGAAAAAGGTTTCTTATTATCTCAAAACTTATATTCACACATAGAGGCTTTTTAAGTATAAAATCACAGAACAAGGCCTGTCGGGGGTTCCTTTAATTGTACATAGGCAAAATGGTTTAATGCTGGGTTATGCTTTATATATTTATCACGATTGTTTGGACAATGTTGTTTTAATGTTCCAGTCCAAATAAACCTGCAGTATCAAAGTGCAGCAACTGCGACCCCACCTCCTGATCACAAGGGATATTTGGGGTAGTGCGAGGAAACTAGCACCCAGTACATGGAGAATATGCACTAAACACACAAACTGCACTTTTTTTGCTGTAAGGCAATCTTTCATTTTGCATCATAATTATGTCAAAGGCTTGCAATGCTCTTTCATTCTAATGGATCTAATTATGTTGTCTTTACACAACAAAGGGATTGCTCAAAGGCACAAAGACCCACACATTATCTGATAGCTTGAAGAAGTCAGGTGATTTAAATGCTTATTAGCCGCATATTTACATTTAAATGGGCAACCCCATCCTACAGTGTCTGCCACAGGAACGCCTACAATGTAAGTTATCCTCTGCACAGCTTTAGCCACAGTAAAGATTAAAGCTCGGATTAGTCTCATGTCAGGCCTATACCTTAAACAGTGGTGTTTATTTCACTGTGGAAGTCCAGTCCAGGTGGTTATAAGTTTTGGGGCGGAGCCAGTGAGCAGCAGGTTTCACCCTTGGGTTCTTTACAAACCTGTTAGATCTGATATCAAAGGTGTCCACAAGCTGACACCCATCACCCAGAGGCGTCCCGGGACATTAAGGTGAAGAGGCGTTCCTTGACATTAAGCCACAATTATAGCATTGCACTGTCCTGCCTGGTACTGACACTGCAGGGGCTGATTCAGATGCAGATTAGAGCTCTGTTAGTGGACAGTAGACTGTTATCAGTGAATTTGTATAAAAAGATATGCAGCAAGGAAATGTATATTAGTGTTAAAATCTTATCTCCAGAAAACCAATGTATTTTAAGTGGCTTTTAATGTAACCATTTTGGACATTCACGATCTTCCTAACTTGAAGGATCTTGCCATACCAAATTGGAGTAAATTATAAAAAGTATAAATTCAAAAGGCTATTTGGCGTGTATACCATAGATTTAATTTTCCTTTAATAGTATAACCAAACATGGATTTCTATACAATAAATGCATCAGGATTGTATTTACTGGACAGATTGTAAGTTGTAGTGTATTCGCAAAACTTATTGTCTTTTCAATTCCAAAATCTTAATTATAAGAATCTTAATAATTCTGTCCACTAAGCTGGTGCTGGTGATTTGCAAATGCCAGTAACTTATGTACAGCATGTTGACCCACCAGCTTGGTACTCCTGGCTCTAGACAGTATGGAGGGGGGTCCCTGGGGCACTGCACTGTGGCTGTCACTGCTTCTGATCAAGATTGGCCCGGTGGAAGTATACAAGTTGTCGCCCAAGGGAGACGACGATGACAGCAATGCAACGAGATGCAGGATGATTTATTCACCCCACAAAAATCTAAAAAACAGGTTAAGAAGTCATTTAAGCAGAAACATCCCCAAGGCCTTTCTTGCCAGCGTGTATTGCCCAATGAATTCAAGTTCCCTGAATATCAATGGTATCTAAACGTCTTCAGGAAGTCCTCTCTGTATCAGGCATCGGCTCTATTCCCTTCTGTAGATATCTTTGTATAATCAGCAGCTCTAAGCCTTTCTAAGGGACCACCCCAAAGAGAAGGGGCCTCAATGCTATCGGGACAAGCCAGAGTCAGAGATGGACAGGTATAGACTCCAGTGCATTAGGGAGTTTTAGTGTCAGCAAGATAAAGAAAATCACTGGGAAAAAAATGCAGATTAGAGGGTCAAATGGGACGTCATGTGACCACGCTGTCGGGAAGAACGCGCCTCACCTTCAAAACCACATGATCTGTATCGGCGTCTGTCTCCCAGGGAATTGTAGGCAAGATAATAGAAGCCACATGCAGGGAAAGTGGCACAGGGGTACAATGATGGTAAGTGGTGAGGTTACAGGTATAATGAATAGGTTTGCTAAATGAGCACTTGTATATTATAGGCTAAGGTGTTTCCACTGCACCTTCAACCATAATAAAGTGAAACATCAATGATACAGAGGGCTAACCAAATCATAGAGGAAGGATAGATTCAGATTCAGAAAAAAAAAAGAATATTTTTATTTTGAGGCCCAATATAAAGTGTTATCCAAAATTGAATAATTAATTTATCATATAATTAAGCAATGTTGAAGTCCATGTCCACACTGGAAAGTTGGAAAACAAGGGGAAACTGTTGAACATGTTTGTCAGTCCCCTTATGTATGGTAAGTAATGAAATTGTATGTCCAAAAATTTGGACATACCATTTCATTACTTCTTTTTTGTAGCAAAGAAAAAAAAAAAAAAAACTCTACTATTTGTTTTTTATGTTAAAAGTATCCACCTTTTACTTTGTCAAAAAAACATTTAGTAGTTATGTAACTTCTTTCTTTGCTACATACTTCCATATATCTTGTTTATTATATTTGATGTCTTCCATATGTATCTAAAACGTAGAAAGTAGTAAGCAGAAAGAAAGAAAAAAAAACAAAAAAAAAGCCACTGAATGAGATGGTGTGTCCAAACCTTTGACATGTTTTTTGCATGCACGTCCCTGATTGGCTAATCTACCTTTCAGACATGACGATTTGGACTTGGGGAGATTCCCCGATGACCAGGCTCACATCTTATTGTAGTAAGTAAGTATATAAGTATTGAAGAAGAGCATATTCTGGATCCCAGGTTTAGGCAAACTTATGTCACCTCAGTACATCTGATCCTATTCTGTCAGTTCTTTACAGGTAGGTTATACACAGCCAGAAGATGCACACACAAAAATAGAAATCAATCAAAAACTCAAGCTTACTGCATAAAATGTTTAAGACCAAACAATGCATAGGAAGTCACATTCAAGAAGCAACGGCCATTCAAGACCTGCCCAAACCCTGTAGACAGGCTGTCACAAACGCAGAACAATAATAACGACTTCTACTGCTCTGTTTCCTGTGTCTAAAGCCCAAATAACAATTGAGCTTCTAACAGTGACTGAATATAGATTAGGATGCTTAACGTCAGTTCACATGACTTACATCAGTTGCACATTGAATTATATTGTCAAATACAAATTGGATTAGAAAGAGAATGGGGGGATTACAGGGCGTTCACAACAAGAGGATGTGAGTGCAGAGGAGGAAGATTTGACGTATGTATTTTTGAAAACTCCTAATTGGATACAAACAGTAGTCATTTCACTGGATGGCTAGAGTCTATCATTGCAGTTTTGGGCTAGGTGATGTGGCAAACTTGAGAAGATCTGATTTCATTTTCATTAAAACAATATTAACTGCACAACCCTATAGACTATCTAAGGCTTGAATAATGTGGCAGAGATGATACAAGATGATCCATTGACTGATAAGGCACCAATCTAAAACAGACACAATAGAATAATCCTCAACTAGGTAGACCTTAACAAGCCCCATGCAATTGTGCACTACTCCTGACAGTCGCTCTGGTGACCTCGAAAGACTGGAAAAATACAGAAGACAAAATTTCATTCAATCTTAGCAAACCAAAAGCATGAATAGAAGCTAAAGTTGCAGGTTTGGGCAACAGTTCACACATGCTGTCATTTCCCAGAGACACCTCGTTTGTATCATCTTGTTGACAACTAAAATGCTCTGTTGTTTTTATGTGGACAGAATTGGACAGCATTTAAAGATGGAGCTGGAATGTGGATCCACCTCTTTCTGAAACAGCATGAGTTTATTCGGCACCTGGAAACCATTTGCCCTTATCATCTGTTGTTGCCCTCCCTCTGTTCTCCTTGTGTTCTTTAGACCTCTCCAAATTCCCTCTCTGTCTACTACACACTGGGGACAGTGTTGTAAAAGTGAAGTCAAACAGCTGCAGAGCACACAGTTCAAATCCTGTGACTTTGAACCTGAGAGGAAGGATTTTATATGGACTTCTGAGGACTACACTGCTTATCATCACTACCACCCCAGTGTGTCAAGTAGTATTACACACTCACATTTAAGGGGAGTTACAGGCAGCAATCTGAAGAATGTATTTATTTCTGAAGTGGAAATAGACTACTCTATATTTGTAGTTTATTCTGACTTCCACATTGAACTGCATTTGAATAACAATAACAAACAGTACCGTTTATTTTAACAAGTGATGTGAGTGATAATCTTGTATATTTCACATGAGTTTCTAAGCTTTGTAAGACAGAAATTCAAAATCACAAATCATACCATACAGTGTAGTTTCAGTATATTGAAACAAAGAACGTGTAAATGCTATACTTTAGTCTAGCTCTCGCTTTTCTTCGTCAGATCCGCTTCTCATCCACGCGCACAGAGCCTCCCACCACCACGCGCTCACACGTCCCATGGCGGAGACCCGACCCAAAACCGCAAGAGACTCATCCAGGCTACCGTGCGCCTTTACGCACAGCTGCACATACAGCTACGTGCCACAACGAGCAGCACTAACAGAACTTAGAACCACGCACTTGATCAAATAATATCATCATTTTTCCACACAAAAAGAACGAATCGAAAATATTATCTCCAAGGTAAATATTACTACCAGCCACATGAATATAACACGACTGGACTGCAATTCCCATTAAGACAAATAGGCAGGCCTGCGAGATGCATTTTGGGTTACAACACTATTGTAAAGCTCTGGCTCAAGATGTTGGCGGAAAATTTCTAGTGAGATGAGAAAGTATGCATTGCCTTCCCACATTTACGCACGACGCACGCAACAACCCACAACGTCACAAAGCTTCCCACAAACTATGGAAATATATAGATGTGATGGTTACATGCTAAAGTAGAACATCCAAGTCTAATTATTATTTATTATGAATTTTTAATAGTATAATAAAACTAAACAGAGTATATATATATATATAGTTGGCTGGTCTGATACAATTGACTGAATATATCACACTTTATTTAGAAAAACTTCAGATAGTGAAAAAAAAACAAAAAAAAAAACATAAATGCAACTCTCAGCTCGTTTGGCACACACACGTCACTGTAAAGGGAGCGTCTACGTTAAACAAACATACATCTACCTTGCATTTTTACGTGACGCATCATACAATGCACAAGAATGCATTTGTTTCCGTGCTATATCCTACAGTCTTACATTAATGCTATAATGGTCCTTCCAAAACATGTGCCAAACTTTCTGTTCCCACACACGCATAAAAAAAACACATGTGCCAAGAACGCACAGAAGGAGAGGCACGCAATAGTACGCTGTAGTGCGCATTGTTCAAATAAACTGTGTCAACTGTGCCATATCATCTTTCACTGGCACAAACTCCAGATCCACGCTCAATTAGCAGCCGTTACACTTCAATTCTGTCCATTAGTTCACGCCAGTCCAGAATTACAGACACATCCCGCGCGCGCGTCAACACTTTCTCTGCACTTTTTCGGGTTGGATAAATAGACTTTGACTTTGTACAGCAGGAGTGTGTTTGTGTGCTCAGCGAGGCCCAGCCCTGAGTTACCTGCGCCAGAGACGCTGTGTGTGCCTTTGGGCTGCGCACGTTCTATCAGGCTTTACCTGCGCGAGCTCCGGCTTAACAGCACATTAGTGTACGGTAATATCACGCACAGGCTGTACCCATGTGTAAACGTCCAATTAGATTCACCACGACTGATTTAGATTACTAACATTTACCGATACTGCCTTTCCAAACTTATGTTTTAAAAGTTTTAGTTTCTATAGGACATCCCCAATACCATTTTAAAATCCTTCATATGTACACTTCGAATGCATATAGGACCTACAAAGAATATGTGTAAGTTACTTCTGAATCACCTTTAGCGCATTAGAACAGACTAGAACAGCAAGAGATCCCTGGATGAGGTCTCCAGGCTTAAACCCAAATCCACGGGGCGCTTACAGGGAAAGTAAACAGCACTTCTTACCGTAATAAAGGTAACCATAGCATCGGCGGGTGTGTATCCAACAGCGTCGACATGAAGGTGATTGAGTTTTAGAGAATCCTTTTTGGCGAAAACTTCCCACTGTTCAGGTCCTGAGTGTTGCCGCCTGTCTGCTCCGCGCGCCACACGGCTCTGTCCCGAGCAGAGCCGGGGATCAGCCTGTAAAGCTCGCTCTGGTCTGCGCGCGTGCGTCAGTGCGCGCCTGCCGTGTGTGTCCTCTACATAATCTCGCGCTCTCGCTGCTACGGGACAGATGGCCTGGCGCATGATGCAGTTCCGACCTGTCTGCAGCGGAGCGGGCCTCGCATGAAGTAGGGTAAAGAACCCCAAAGAGCTGTTGAATAATTTGATTAGGCTCTTCTGACTAATGTTAAACTGTATCTCAAACATTTTAGCAAGTGAAGTTATATAATATATATAGTAAATAATAATAATAATATATAATAATATAATAATAATAATAATAATAATAATAATAATAATAATAATAATAATAATAATAATAATAATAATGCCCTGATGAAAAATGCTCTGCTAGTCTGGGCTGACAAGAAGAGCAATACAAACAGAGGAATTAGAACAGTATAACAGTATAATATATGTCCATGACCAGTCTGCTGTGATTAAGCGTAGTTTGTCAGATGCATGTCTCTAAATGCAACCTCAGCCCTGTAAAGTAGGCTAAGTGTTGAATTTTTAACAAGTACAAAAAACCTTCATCTCCAGCTCTGCTCAGGGATGCCCAACAAGACACTACACAAAAATTATTATCCTGGTGAACTCAAAATTAATCAAATATTAAAAAAAAAAAAGAGAAATAACAAGAAAAAGTAGGAAAGGGGATGACACAGACTTCATGTATTTTCTTACTTTACAGGACGCAGAGATGTTGGCCAGGGGATCAATTTTGTCTCTGCTTTTGACCAATTTTTTGTGCCATATGAAGTTACCAAGGTAACAGCACCTGGGCACTAGATCAAAGTTTTATCAGAGCCAGGAGAACATGGCTGAATATTTAGTTATTCACAACTTCATTTATAAAACATTTTATAAAACATGTTTTTATACAATCTCAAATATACTTTTTACTTTTCTATATGGACCAATGATGATATACATTTGCACTATAAAATACAGGGGTTTTTTTTTTCAGCTCAAGCCCATAAAGAAAGATTTAAAAAAAAAAAAAAAAAAAAAATGGCATTTGGTATAAAATTACCAAATGTTATAGATAATTCACAATGTTAATAACAATAAAATAAATAAAAATGATGAAAAGCATTTTATAGAATATGTGACATTGTTAATTCTGAGACAAAAACATGTATTCAAAAGACAGCCTATGATTTAATAGCTGTTATATTTTGTCTCTCCATGACTGCGGCTGCGTTTGCCAGGTTTACCAACACCCTGACACTTGGTTAAGCCTAAACCATTAGACGTGAGCTTCACTGACAGACTAAATCCTGACCAAATTGGAGGCCACATCCCATACAACACGAGGTGGATTACCTTTGTTAGCACAGTAAATTCCTTTTTCTCTACACTGACACCTGAGCACATCATATTTATGGACATGATCAGCAGCCAACAATAGCAGCTCCAAAAACAAACAAGATTTTTATTAAAGTTATCAACAGGCTGCAATAGAGAGGGCTGTGTTTTAGTCACGGTATTATGCGGTCAGAGCTGCTTGTCATTATACAGGAAATTAGCTGTTTGTCGATAGAGCCATATTGATTAAAAAGAGTTGAATAAAGCATGTAATCAAGGGTTAATTAAATGAAAGGTTGCATGCTAAAACAAAATGAACAAAGACAGGTACAAAATACACAAAAACAAATGATTCATGAACAAAAGGGATGAGAGACGGGGACAAGGAAAGAAGTTGAGACTATACAGGAGACATGATGCTCTAAAAAACTGTCCCTGGTCTGTCACTACCAGACAATCACAGCCTGTTACCTTTGCCTGTCAACCAATCTCATCTCAAGTCAAATCAATCTGTTACTTAAATGTAATGTGTTTATCAGTCTGTTTATGCCACATTAACTAATAAAGCTGACCATTTAGAGGGACGGTATTCTACAAGAAAACATGATTTAAAGTCATTTAAGGAAGGAGGAATCATGTAATCAGAATGTTTGTCACATCCTTCAGTGCTCCTGGGAGAACATGTATCTCCCATAAACATCTTGGTCAGGACAGCTTAAAGATTAGCTGTCATATTGCTTGGTACATGAGAGAAACCACGCACAAACAGGGGGATGTGTGCAGAAAGTCACAAATGAATTAACCTGTTAATGAGTTAAACCAAGTGTAAGCTGGAGGTTTCCCATAGTTTACAGATGAGTCTGTTAAACATGTTATCTTTTTGACAATAGCCGTAATATCATTCAATTGTGCAATAAAATATTCCTCTGACTTTAGTGCAGTTGTAGAAGCCGCTGAGAGCCCCACGAACCCTGGTGCTGGTCTCTGTTTTCACACTCAGGAATTATGGTCCACATGAAACTTAATTGCGAGTGAAAGTTCCGCATATCAGATTGTGTGATTTTTATTCTCCCAGTCTCTAGATATATTTGTGCTTTGGCAGTTTAAGAGTTATTTGAGACTTGTAAATCTTCAGATATGATGATTATATTAACTTGCTGTTTGAATGGGGAAGTGTCAAATAAAAAGGAAACTTCAGCAAATGATTTGGTTACATGGATTGCTTCTTGTTGATATAATTTTACTAACTTTCACAGATTATAACACTAAATGAGTAGTTACAACAATCATAGTAAACCTCCAGCCTGTAAGCCAAAAGAGGAAAATTCTGTGAAATATAATACTAATTGTAACTAACAACTTTCCAAATGCAGTGTGTTAGACACAAACACCTTACATTTTAATGATAGGAAAACATATAACTTTATACTTTTTACTTGCACGTATCTGTAATGTTATTTAGGAGAAATTCACTTGATTGTGGAGCTGTGGAGTTGTAGGTCAAATGTTGTGTAGTATACACTGTGTAACCAGTCCAGGCAGATTTGCATAAATGTGGGCGGCTTGGTTTCAGTTTAAAGACAGCTACATTTAAAGAAGAAGCAGGAATGTGAAATGACTGACAGGATAATCACGTCTCAGTAAAACAGTCCTCTTTAAGATACAGAACTGCATACTGACATTGGGTGCGTTCACATTTGTTCATATTTGGCCCTAAATTAAAACCATTTTAGACTGGATGGGACTTGGGTTGGTCCTGTCCTAGTCCTTGTTTATGCCTGTTCTAGTTCAGGTTTATTTTAGTGCTGCACAGTTTTTATGGTGCTCAATGTGAAAGTGTGAATGCACCCTTAGGCTATGTGAAGGTCCCATACCATTTGTTTGTGAACTCAGGAAAAGAAGACGTACCAAATTCTGTAATGCAAATGTGACTGGCATGGGAGTATGTTTATGGGTATTACACTGTACTCTAAATGATGAAACATGGGAATAATATTCAAATCCACACTGCATAGAGCTGCACTGCATGGGTGACCCTTTTCCAGAGTACACCTAACCTGAGGTTGAGCCTCCAAGCAGGCCCTTATCATGTAGATCATATAAAAATAATCCATAGCTGTCTTCGATTTCATTTCACCTGAAAGAGAGTTTAGTTCAGATTTAATTGCTGGCCCTAGAGGGATTAACTGTGATGTGTACACTTCATGTGTTATGGAAAAGTGGTACAAAATATATATTGTGTATCACTTAGTGTGTGTGTGTGTGTGTGTGTGTGTGTATACACACACACACACACACACACACACACACACACACACATACACACACACACACACACACACGCACACACACCTAATGATGCCATAATTCAAAACAAAATGACAAGATAGTTAATAATGATATTTTGAATGAATAAACTATAGACTTTTTGTTCAGACTCTTTGTGTCTTGGAATAGTCAACCATTTATTTTGTGCTAACATTAAAGTGTGGACTATTGTGTGACAGAGCTCCTGTCCTGTCTCATTTGGCATAACAGTGCTTTTCCTCATCTGATTTTAACAATATATATGTAACAATATGTCTTAAAACAGAAATGCATAATTGGAAATGTGCCAGTGGTGTCACACAGTGCATTTTGGCATTCACATCCCTATTACTTCATTCTGGTCACTTGTAGCATATTACACTTATTACACATATGTACACTTTGTAATTCATACAGCCAGCACTAGCAGCTTAACCTGGGTTATATGACCAATATGTGTGCTGCCAAAGCTGATTTTCCCATGAGCCACTTTACCCCAGGATCTCTTCAGTGCAACGTAGAACATAAATGAGGCTAGCTACTTTGGTTTAAAGCTTATGGTGTAGTGCTGTGCCTTAAGTAAATATGAGCATGTTTCTATTAATTTAAAGTAAAGGCAGAAATATATTGCACTGACAATACCACTGTTTGTAAGGAAAAAAAAACTAACAAAAATATAAAAAAAAATACTTGTGAAATTGAAATATACTCCAGTACATAAGTATTTTTTTTTTTTTTTTGGACAAGCATTTGATAATAACATGTTATTGCCAACCCAGTTACAGTTTGGGGCAGGATGGGTACATCCATGGGTACATCCTGGGCTGGGGCATCTTCTCAGGAGTAGTGAGCACCACGGTGCACTGTTTGGGGACTCATCTTCAGATCTTGGGCCAGGCCTATTCAGGACCACCTTAGCTGAAGGATTGTACCTATGGTGAATGGTTTTGGGTTGATGGGGGAAACAAGAATGCTAGGAGAAAACCCACCCAAACACGGAGAGAAACATGTAATCTCCACACAGAAAGAGTTGGATTGAACCTGGAATCTTCTTGCTGTGAAGCATAAGTGCTAGCCACCATGCCGCCATAGTTAACCAAAATAACCAAAATAAAAATCAAACACTGAAACAGTTATTGGTCAATAGTACAGACACAGATTAACCAACAGACAAACAGATTAACCAATTACAGTGTAACCCAAAACAGAAAATGCTTACATCCCTTTTCCATCCCACTACACAAATATATTTAATGTTGAAAATGCACAAAGTGGGTGAACAGGTTGGTTGGCCCATTGCCAAAGGTGTTCCCCTGCCTTTCACCCAGTCCAATGTGATTCATGTTTGTTTGTGTTACAGGAAAACCTCCACAGCTGTTCAGCTCTCAGCACAAAGAGGAGGAGATTTGGACCGGGGTTAGACGCATACACTAAAACGATGAACTACTGTGTCCACTGCATGTTTGAGAGAAAAGAGAATACACAGTAAGAGTGGTTAGTGTGGCTGCATTATAAAAACACTAACAAATGTGAGATGGTCTTGTCTGTGGGAGGCATTTTTATGTATTACTCATACTACAATATGCACATAGGTGTAATTGTTATTGGCTCCTTCTTGCTGCAAAAGATACAATAATCAACAAAAATATATATAAAAATAGCATTACATGAAAGCAGAACAAGCGGAGGTTGAGAATTGATATGTCTCATTCATTAGTTGCTCAGGATAAGGGTGTGTATTGAATCTGTTGTGCCCCTCACCTTATCTGTGCAGGTTGCACTGTGCATTTGTGGCCCTTTTTTCTTGTTTTTAGGTCGATCAATGAGCCTCATGAAGCCAAAATTGAATTTACTTATATTCATCATCAGATGTAGGCTTGATTGCTGGTTGAATATGCAAATGGTAAAAAAAAAGGTGAGGATGGCAAAAGATATACACATCTAAGTGTGCAGGATCTTAATACTAAACCTTCTATTAACACATAATACAAATATACACACACCTATACATTTTTTGAAGGAGAGATTTCTGCAATACCCATTCATTTGGTGTAAACAGCTATAGAAAACAAAACCAAAAGCAGATGTATGCTTGTTACTTGTTCCCTGTACTGTATTTGGTGTAGGTGGGTGGCAGCTCCTCCCTGTTGGCCCAGTCAGACGTGTTGGTTTAAACCGCTGCAGCAGAGTATGCAGCAGGCCATGGAGAGCTTTGTGTCAGGCTGAGGTGAGTATTGACTTACCCCTGCGTGGATGAATGTATGTGGGGACAGAGTTATGTGAGAGGCATGTGTGTATGTGTTCATGCATGTCCACCCTGAACAACAGTGCAGACCATTCTTCAAACAACATGGCCTCTGGAGCTAGAAGTATGTCTGATGAGCAACTGTAAGACCTGGACTCATATACTAATTCAAGTTATCATACTGAATGATGATATTGTCTGCGTAATCCAGGTAGGTTCCATTTCAAAAGAAATTTCAATTCTGTCCAAAACTTTTTGTGACTGTGACCACAGATTTTGATGGGCACACAATTACATGACTCACTACAATGCTCATTTTCTTCAGGTCACTTCTGAGATGAGTAAACATCATGGGTTTGAGCTGCAAGCCATCAACTGCTGAGGCTGCTGCTGTGTTTAAGCACCCGAGTGTCTACATCAGTCTGTCTCTTCTTGAGTGAAAGAGTATCCTCTGCTTTGTTTTATTGGTCACACATTTAATACGGCCAAAGAAAACAATGGTATTCTTAAAGGGCCAAGCCTGTAGAATTTGAGTAGGTGTGTCTCTAATGTGTTTAAACTGTTCTCTCACAGATATACAGGAGATTCAAAGCATCTGCAGTCAATTACAGCCTCCAACCTACACCAAAGACAGATATAAAGTTCAGATAGAATTTACAACTTGTGGAAGAAAAATGCACAGTAAATGTCTTTTAACATGATAATAGGTGTATTGACTCTACTATCACACACCTCTTAAAGAGCACTTTTGGAGAATCTAAATATTTCATACTGGTTGAATTTGTGAGTAAAGATGGTTGTCTGAATGTCTCTCTCACCATCATGTAAATGCGTGGTCTTTGTCTAAAGGTCTAAGAGTCTAGAGTCCAGTTAACTTGCATGGGAAGATGGCGAAAATATATTAATTGATTAACATAGCGCTTAATCTTGAGCTACTTCATTTTCCTTGACTACTGATTCAAACTTTAAAGGTCCTATATTACACAAAGTGAACTCTTGTGACCTTAAGCCATGTTAGAATGTTGTTACCTCCTCAAAAACATACCTGGAGTTTTCTTTTCTTTCATTCACACGTTTAGGGTTGAATTTATCCAAATGACTCTAGTGAGGGTGTATGGAGTTTAAAAACACAGTGGAGCACTTCCTGTATTACCACATGGTATCATAAGGTTTGTCTGTTAAACTGTGTGAATGAACAAAACACAGTGTATCTTTGTAATGAGGAAACAACATTATACCATAGATTAGAAAAGTAATATGGGCCCTTTAATAAGCAGTGTGGACCATGGACAGTATGTAAAGCTTGCATAGAAGACTATGGGTTTCAATTCCTGTGATTTCTTATATTGTCTGACAATTGACTGAACAATTCTAGACCAATCAAACAGGAAATATGATCATAAAATGCCCTACATTTTCTTACTATACCTTCAACCTTCATCATTCAGTGTATTGTGATAAATTGTGATTGCAGTCTAATTGTAGTTCTTATGCAATACTACGGTGTGAAGAAACCCTTAATTTGTATAATTTCAATGTGTTTATGGAGCAATAAAAAGGAAAAGAAAACTCAAACAAGGTGGCTTGACAAGATTAGAGACTGGACCAAGGGCTGAAACAACCCACGCCAAACTGTTGAGAATCACAATTTAGAAAGGGACATTTTCAGTAAACAGCAAATTACAAAACACTCAACTAAGTCTACAGAGATTTTGCAAAATGACCACAAAACTAAACTTGGACACCGGCTGGCCACTGGTGCCACTACGACTTCAGAAAAACTCAGTAATCTTCTTATCTGTCAAACGCCCAGTGCCAACAAACCACATCTGAACACTGACTCAGATTAGCTTTGGGTACACTGTCCTGGGACCTAACTCTTGAGAGGGTATTCGTCTGAGAGGGAAATGATGAAGAGAAAATAAGATTCGGCAGCTATTCTGTGCCTTAGGCCTTGGTGACAAGTTGTGGGGGGGTGTCATAATCATCGACACAACAAGAGTATATTTTGTTGTTTCTTAAACTGACCTAAAATTGTACAGCAAAATGGTGTCTGTTATAATTTTGTTGGACCTCCTATAGGCATGCATTTGCTATGGTATAATTTCAGTGAGCTTTTATAATGATACAACAATTTATTTCCCTCCAAATTCAGTGGCATTTCTATCAAATTGTCTGAAATTTATGATGACCATTCCATAAAATCAGTCTCTCTGAATCATTCTCACTTTTGTAACTTGACCCAGACTCCACGCATTTTTATTTCACCATCAGAAAACAATTTATAGAACAATATAACAGTATATTCAGGTAGTAAACTGATGTCTCTTTGCTGAACAAGCAGTAATAATGAAATTAGAGTGAATCCAGGTGGAAACATTTTTACAGCGGTTCAGGGTAGGTAAGTATTTATAGTATTGTTTAAATTCTTCCTCACAGCCCTAAAGTTACAGACTTGGCTTCTAGTTTATATAGCAGGGTGTAGGTTCCCTTAAGGTAAAAGCATAGGTTGTGACAGGGTCAGTGGCAGCTTTTACTTTGAAAGGATCACGTTTCGAGCCAGTTTCACGGGTCATGGCTTTGCTTTAACTCACAGCTCTGACATTCAAACTGAAGACACAGGTGAGAACATATACAGGCTATACTAACTCCCCATCTGCAAAGGGCGGGAAGGTAAGCTTTTAACGGCATGATAAAGGAAGGCTTTAAAAGGAACCATTAGAGGTAACAGAGGCTGGAGTAATGCGGTGTAATCAGCTCAGTTAAAGGTTTATTTAGTTAAAGGTCATCATCTCCAACATCATCACCACCATCATCATCAGTGTCATAATCATCATCATCCACCATCACTATCATCATAATCACCATCACCATTTTCACCATTTTTTATTAAAAATTCATATAGGCCAGTAAAAAAAGAAAGAAATAGGACATATTACATACTAACAGTTTAATGTGTCATGTATGAGAATAGGAGGTATTGGCAAAATTATTTTGGCATATGCATTTTTGTTTTTAATTTAGTGACAAAGGTCTGTGTGCATAAATAAGCATCCTGCTTTTTGACACAAGGATTTGATTCTGAGAAGAAATGAAAGAAAATACAGAAATGTGTCTGGGAAGAGAATATTTCAAATCTTAATCTGATCATCTGATCTGTTCCAGGCGTATTTGTACATATGCACAGTATTACATTATAAAACATACATCTTCTCTGCAGTATGTCTCATATGACCTGCTGAGGGACTTTCTGTAGCTTCCAGCACCTCGTGTTTGTTCACAAAGTTTCCTGCCTTTGCCCGACACATTCACAACACCAGCCCGCAGCCACAAATGTGACATGGTACGACTTTAAAAAAAAAAAAAGTTATTGCTATCGGAAACAGACTTCTATACATGCTCTGTTAAAGAAGTCCTCTTATGAGTCCCAATGACGCCCACTGGTAAGGATGGATTACTTTTTTCAGTGTGATCAAATGTAATCAAATTATAACAATGGCTTTGTGGTAACGGAGTACTGGATTTCTCTATCAACTTTAAATGTCCTATATTACATAGAATGGATTCCTGTGAGTTTTAAGCCATGCTATAATGGTGTTATCTCCTCAAAAACATACCTAGAGTTGTGTTTTGTTTCATTCACCGATGTTTGAGTAATCCTAGTTTATTAGTCTGCATCTCCAAAGCTCAAAATCCTCTGTTACACATTGTCATGTAGTGGTAGTTTTCAAGTTAACAGCTACGTTAACCTTTAGTTATCCTATTCCAGGGGCGAAATTATCCAAATGTTTCTAGTGAAGGTGTATGAGGTTTAAAAATAAACTGGAGTGCTTCATGGATTACCACACGGCATGACAGGGTGAAGTGTTTTCCATTTGAGAAGAACTCAGCCTAAATATGCAGAATTTGTGTGTTAAGCATGTGTGAATGAAACAAAACACAACTTTAGGTATGATTTTGATGAGGAACCAACATTACAACGTAGATCAGAAAATAACGTAATACGGGCCTTTTAAACATGTCCCGGCATAATGGCTCAAATCTGGAGACATCCTCACTGACATGTTACTTCAGTGTCTGTGTTACAGTAGTGTATATTATGTTAAATTAGTGTATATGTGTGCACTTTATGAAATGCTTGATACTTGCATTGCATTATAGCTATGGTGATTGACTTGATGCTTTAATGCTCTAATCATTGCCACATTCGACAATGGAATATGTTCCCTTGAATTTTTCCTGCCAGATTTGGTGACTCAACAAATCAACAGTGATATAAGAGCACTATTCTCAACCACAAGTCAGCGAGTGAAGTGATGTAGTTTGAACTTTGTTTGGGAGGTCAGAGAAACAAAAGGAAGGAAGGAGCTCACAAAGGTGGACATGAGAGAAGGTGGGAGGCAGGAGGCAGCAGGTGGAGGGATCAGGGTAACTGGATGCTGTGGTTTGGTTTACCCCGGAGCAGACAGACAGCGTTAGATCGTGGGGGCAGATACTGAGGGCTGCGGACTGGACAACAGCTCAGACCAGCCAGGGTTAGATTGCCCTCCTCGATAAAACTACAGTTCCCATATGGGACAGGGGCAACAGGTAACACTAGAATAAGTGGTCCGCCTGGAGTAAATACAGGCTTTTCTGATGCAGAGAGGAAGGAGCAGCCGCAGGGCAATAGGACCGATTACAGTGAGAAGGATAGAGCTTGTGCAAAGAAGAGTTTTATTAAATTGTTGAAGAATTCATACATTTTCATATATTGTTTTTTTTAATACTGTTAGAATTCCAAATTTCTACCATTTAAAATAATTGATTATTAAAAAAAAAAAAAAAAATTATTTCAATTTCCACTTTCCAGAGACATGGCAGTCATTCTGGCCAACCTCATCTATACGTAGCCAGAATATAGGAAAGGTTGAATGTGCCTTTATCACAGCAGGTACTAAACTACTAAACTTTGATTTAGGGGGCAACCCTGAATGAAAATCGTTGCTCTTTCACTTTGTTCTTATTCAGTGTTTTATGTTGCACTTATCACCAAAGTAAGTTCCTAGTTTGCGAGCTGTGTTCACTAACAATGGCAATAAAAGTCTTCTAATTCCGAGGTTATTGATTGGACCTATAAAAAACAACCATTTTCACATAAGATAAATCCCTAAAAATGTCCTGTCTTTTGCAGCAGCTCATGTTCCTCACCTCAGTACCTCAGTATGAGAGTTTAACTTCATCAGATCCCAGAATTGGAGTTACACCACATGTGGGATGGAGATGGGGGACTCTTTGGGAGTGTGTTTGATCGACAGCTTAAACAAAGACACCATAACCACACTTACACTTACTATCATAGTGCACCTGTTCCTCTCCCTTCAGACCCTCTGTGTGGCCTGCTGTTGTGGGTACGTGTGGGTGTGTGTGAGGCGTGTCTGGCTGGGACTGTACAGCCTCAGGCCACTTTCACTGCATCTTATTGGACTTTTATATACGACTACTGTTTCCAAATGCTTCAACAGTCAGTCATTTAAAACTGATGCAACATAAAAGCAGCGCTGAAATGCTTAGGCAGGAATAAATTATATGTTGATGACGAGCCAAGTCCTTAACTCTACACTGTGACTGTACAATGTGCTACCTGATAATTATATGTTTGTTCAATGCAATGACTATTATTGAATGTTTATAATTTCAGAGTAGCACGTCATATTTCCGAGAACCAATGTAGTAATAAAAAATTATGCTAAAATAAATAAACCCATTCTTGGTAGTGGCATGTTTTAATTATTATCAGGTTACTAAATGTGACTTGAAGCTTCTCTTTGCTTCTAAGGCTTGGACATATCTTACTCACCTCTGATATGGTGCAACTTAAAACACTTGACAAGGGCAACAACAGCAACACCTGGTGGGCATAAACTGAACTTGTTAGCACTATTTAAGAGGAAAGATGAAACACGTGTCCACCTGCAATTCAATTCTACTCATAAAAGAAACATGCTTTCTATCTGTGAGCGGGCTTGCCTCTTCATAGATCTGACCTGAAATTTGGCCTTGTCGCCTCACTTGCTTGTCTCCATGGAGATAGATACAGCCAATGCCTTACTGTGGAACATTTATCTAGATAAAAGCAAAGCAATAACAATTTTGTGGAGGCATGCAGGTGGCAGCCTTTGTACCAGAAAAGTTACGTAGTGTGTCTTTAAGGCATTTTTGGCCCAGACTTCGAGCCTTTTCTCACGACACTGCATCTGGACTGAGGTCAACAACAACACGAAAGTTTGCTCTGGGGTAAGGAAGGGTCACAGGTGTACGCCCATATTAGGTTAGTGCTTCAGCAATGCATTTATGAGTAGAAAGTAGTCTGTTAAGGACTGATTTACATTAAACATTCAAGAATTCAGTTTTTCAGCAGTGAGTTGTCCTAAACTTGGATTTTTTTAATTTGTATATGACACTGGCAAAATAAAGTCCCATACAATTCATCTCAATTCAAAGGGCTCTACTGTCACAGAGAACCACATCTGTTTATACCAGTGCCAAATGCCCCAGTTAAGAGCCGGTGTTATTCCCTGTAAATTTAAGGCTCTTTTTGAACTGTTTCTGCTTTCTTAACTTACTTTAGAATTACAGCATAGAATGTTGACACTAAATGGCGCAACAATTGTAATTTTCCAGACATTTACCAGACACCTGATTTAAAATGTTTGGCTATGTATTGACAGTATTTGACAGACCAAAAGCAGTCTTCCAAGAAATCTAGAGCAATATTTATGAATGGACTATAAATCAAAAGGATTATGTCTGTGTTTAAAAAGCAACAATCACACTGTTTTGGTTGGAAACTGTCTCTATCTACTAGCTGTGTAAATGATTGCGATAAAAAGGCTATTTCTGGTATTTATCATGCACCTTCAGCACCTACAAATGCTCTTAATGATCTATTCATCATGCTTTGTAAACTGCCTTAATTTTTTAAATTAATACATTTAATGAGATTTCAGACCAACATGCACCTAAAAGAAAAAAAAATAATGAACTGTAACAATTCTTGGTTCAATACAGAAATTGCTGAAAAAAAAGTTTAATTAGAAAAAAAAAAATGCTGCTTGGCAAAATGACGCACACAAGTAGGTCAGATTTGGATTGGATATGTTTTTTGTAGAAAAAATAAATAGGTCTTTATCAGCAGTTAGAAAGGCAAAAACTTCTTACTTCATGTCTGAGCTGACAGAATCATGGAAATCAAAGTTCTGGAGGACAGTCAGATCCCTCTCAGAACCTAGTATTCATACATAACCAACCAATCTGTATAGTCCCTCAGTCGTTCAGGTCTGATCCACAGCAAAAGACCAAGATTTAAATCTGTCAACTGGACAAATCATTGTAGTGAAGACGTTTCACTGCTCATCCAAGCTGCTTCACTCCCACGTCTTCACTCCTACAACGATTTATCCAGTTGACAGATTTAAACGCCATCTTTTGCTATTACCAACTGCTATTTTATTGCATTCCGCTATTATAAATTCTAAAGAGGAAATATCTGATCTTTTAATGGGCATTTTATCTCTCCATGTGCTGTTCTGGATGATAATGATGATCCTTCTGATCTTGATTAGGTTGAATCAGAGCCTCTGGCTCTCTTTAAGACCTTTCACTTACATGAAGGTCTTAAATGCACTCTGCTTTAGAAACCCAAAGAAGTCCATGGCAGCAGATTAACTTCTTTAAGGGACTACTTGATAGATCCCCCTAAATATCTCACTTGCTTGTAGAACTTTGACATGGGAATTTTCAAAGGAAGACCTCATGATTGTCTACATCTAAAAACTGGCCACACTAGAACTGAAATGGAAAAAAAAATCTTCAGTTGTCAAGGCTTAGTTTCAGGTTTAGTACCAATTTTGATGTGTGGTGAATGCAGGAATGAATGTGGCATCTCTAGTCTTTCATACAAATGCGCTCTCTCCTCTGTTATTTACAGATGTGCCTGAGGACTCATCCACTCCCATATCCAACACGGCAGCAGAACCAGCAGCCACCACAGCCTCTCATCAAAAACTAACCACTATCCCTATGCCATTGTGCCATCCATATGTATGTACTTGTTTAAAATCATGGAACTTCCAGTGCCTATATAACTCACATGTCCAGTCTCATTGAAAATAAGCCACTCCTTACAGTTACTTCCATTCAGTCATTCAGGCATGCAGTGGATCAGGAAGACCCGAACATGTTTTTAGTTCAGCTCTGTCTGTTTCATCAACGAGTTGGAAAGAACTTTAGGAAATACTTAAAATCCAACAGAAGTCTTGACAAAGATGAAAATCTACAATATATGTAGCTCTTTTATCAATTTGGTATTATAGAGCTCTTTTTTCTCAAATTAGCAAGCCTAATGCACTCTTTCACTATATCAATACATTTCATTTTTGGTCTTCTAAGGCCTCCTATTTCATAACCCTAACCCAAGTTACCTCTGTTGTTGGAAAGGAACCACACAGGTGAGAAACTGAACCCAGAACCTTATCGTTGTGAGGCATGAGTGCTTACCACTTGTGCACCATGTCACATATCTTGGTTAGCAAACAAGAACAAATACAAAAGTGAGCCATTTCCCAGTATATAAACTACTTGAATTACAGGACATACTGTTTAACTCAAGACAGGTCAAAACTTGAAAGGTAACTACAGATGAGAAACAGAAACATGATCTTGAAGTAGAGGGAAGTGAGAATACCTGGGGTCATAGAGAGGTCATACGGAGGTCACAGGGAGGTCATAAGGGTCAGAGTCACAGCTAAGGTCATTTGGAGTTAATAAAGTTTAGCTAATTACAAAAAACTGAATTGAAGAATTAAGAAAAAAAAAAATTCAAGTATGGTTTGGGAAACATGGTCATGAGCTCAAACAAGGATAGATTCTGATGGACTCAATGTTGGCAGTAAAGCCCAACAGCTTTCCTCTGCATCCTGTTCCACTATAGTATTTTGGCTGTCTATCTTTACAGGGTTTTTTTTTTCTCAGAACATAAATTTTATTCAACATAGTTTGTTGTTTCTTTTATTAACTTCTTCAGTCTCAGATGAAAATAGCTGCTCTATATTCTTCATGGGAACTGCTGATTTCTGTCAGATGCCCTTGACACACCCGATGAGTCCTGTCCTGTGGGAGAATCCGTCACTACCTCCAGTTGTTTATCTGAATAGATATGATATGAGACAGATTCTCACACTGGAGATTAATGACATTTTCTAACCTACTCTTGACCTGTCTGATCCTTCCCAGATCAACTAACATAAAAAAGATTATATAATCCAGCATCGCCAAAGTATATGAAGTAAATGTGTGTGGCAGTGTGGGGCGGACCCCCTTCTATAAAAATGCCTCAGACTAGGTGCTCTTTCTCTGCTCTCTCCTACTTCTGCCTTCCTGTTAGCTGGGCTGTGTCTAGGTTGCAAATGGTTGTGTGTCCATCTCTGCAGGGCCCGGTGCCACAGCGTGGCAAGGAGCCCCGCACCATGTCATCTCCATGGTGCCCCAGTCTCTGTGTCATGCAGCTGGCTGTGAAGTTGTTGTGTCCTCTGATGGAGTAGTTTCAGTCATTAACGGGTGGCTCACTGTGGGTCTGATGATGTGCGTCCTGAGACATTGGGTCCAAAATCATTGGCCATTTTTGAGAGCTACTGTCCGCCTACCTTCTTATTTCAACTATACTGTGAACAGTGTAATATTCTGTTTAAAATCAAAATGGATTGAACAATATTTAACTAAACAAAATTATTAACTGTGGCACAAAGTAAGTACGAAGTACGAAGTGAACTTAACTGAAGACGTGAATGTAAAACTGAACTCATAATTTAAACTAAAACTGGAACAACCTCTTTGCCAGTGATGTGTGCCTTATTGTTTAATTTAGTATTCCTTATTTTGCTTATTTTCTGGGCTATGCCCAGTGGTGTTGTTGGTCTGTTTTACCTTATAATAATTTGGTTACATTTACTTTATTTCATCACGCGAATGCCACATATAGTTTGAGATTTGCATTTAGATAGATAGATAGATACTGAAAAGGTCTCGTTTACCAAGTTTTATTTTAAAAAAAATATTCTTCCTAAATTAATTGAAATATCTTATTAAATAGACAAATATCATTATACATAAATTTTCATGATAACTTACACTTAATGATCCTCTGTTCTTCCTCTGCCATAAACGCAGCATGGGCAGCAGACATTAACACAAACATGTAAATCAAATCAACAATGCCTCTGATCACATACTCTACAGTGCCCTGCAGAACACCATAAATGTTTATCTTTTCTTCCACATTATTAATGACCCAGTTTCCAAAGACCATATATTAAAGCTGATTATATTGTGATGTGAATAACACTTGCAGCCTTTCTCTGACCGTTATCCTTCAGCTTTATATTCACTGTTGATTTACTGCTGTTTTAGAAGGTCTGTTTGGTCAGTGAATACATGCCCTTTTTAAAGTACAACATATGATGAAGTCAGGTACAGTAACATGTACCATATAAGGCTGAAGTGAATTTGGAAAAAGAACAGCTTATGTTAGATGTTTTGGAGGAAAACATATTTTATTCCACTTCATCGCCATATATGAAAAAAATGTATCAATTATAGGAGAAAATAAGTTTTACAGTTTAAAAGTGCACTATGTAACTTTTCTGATGCAATGTTCACCACCTGCTTGTCTCCATTATTACTAAGAATGAGATGTTCCACAATATCACAATAAACATATCTATTTACATGCAAACTAGTAAGTGAAGCCAAAGATCTGTGAGCAGGCCATCTCACTCACAGTAAGAATGCCTCTTGCCTATTTTAGAGCAATATAAACACCTGAAATTGAATAAACACAATATAGATGGTTTAATGCCATGCTGTGAAACATTCCAAAGCAGTAACATTCCCATTCACAAGGCCTCAATTTTTGTTTTCTTTTTAAACCAGACAATTAAAGTGTGTAGTCGACAGCTAGTTACCATTAACACCTACACCTTATGCAATGTTGGGATTTGAACTCCTTCACCTCCTGCACCTGCATTAGCTTGTGTCCTGATACATTCCTGACTCTCCCCCTTTTCCATTCACCAAAGCCCCAAACCTCAGCCTGTCTCTGCTGCTCCTGCTGTCTTCCTCAGGGTGACTGATGTGCTTTGGCTGTAGTATTGGTTCCCATGGGGCATACCCTCTCTTCCACGCCCGGGCTCAGCACAGAGCAGTGTAACCCCAGAACCACACAGCGTCCTGGGATCACTTACTGAATTAACATAAGGGACTGGACCTGCAGGAACACAGTGCCCACTCAACAATACAGACTTATTTTTTATCATTGACTTTGGAGTGGCCATTATCCCAGCTCAGGTGTCTCAGGTGGCTCAGCAGCACCTGTCCCACACTGCCACCATCCTGCACTACAAAAAAGAAACACAGCTTAATAAAATTACAAAATTGACTAATCTATCTCCAGGGATACAAGCATTTGGTTCCAGACCAAGTGATTGAGTCAGATCTGTAGAGAGACAAGCCTGTCCACAGTAAGAATATATGTTTTTCAATGTATTTTGGCATCTTTTCTGTGAACATCCAGGTAAAAGAATAAGCAGGTGGTAGATCTCCTCACAGAAAGAAAAGAGTACCTTTAACCTTCCTCCTGTGTTAGGGTCGCCACTGACCCGTTTTAGGTTTTAAATGTATAAAAGAACCACTTAGGGTTAGTTTATTCCATCAAGGCTTTTTGACTTTGTCAGGAATCTGTATTTCAACAAAATAATGAACATTTTATTTTTATCTATTAATTATAAAATGCTCTGGTTAAAAAATATGACCTTTATGGTGTTAGGGTCAGTTTCGACCCGGTTATAAAAAAAAAAATATTATAAAGCAATTATTACTACCAAAAACTGAAATCATAAATGTACTGTAAGCCAAAATAGTCACAGCCAACTTCTCTCCCAATCACTTGAGCTTCAGGAAAAGTCTCATTTTGTCATTTTCTTGTGTACTTGTGTACCTGCACAAAAATAAACCAAAGACAGGCAAATCCAGACAAGTCCAGGTAGTCAGTATATATTGTTGGTGACTTGCAGAATGCCCATCTCCAAAATTGTATGATGCAAAAATGAGAAGAAGATTTACAGTAAGGCAAGTTCTGAATCATGTTTTTAATGAAAATGAGGGAGATGACACAGAGCAGCACACTGATGTGGATGAGCAGGAAGGAGGAAGACAATGTGGAGTATCATCCAGAAGACAGAAACACATCTGATGAGTCAGATGAGGAAAGTCACAGGTGGTGAAGCCCCTCCAGCTGAAAGATTTAAGTCCAAGATGGTAAGATCTGTTGGAGCTCAGAATCTCATGATGTATGTGGCAGGGCAGCTGCTGAAAATGTCATCAAAAAGACTCCTGGAACAACACCATTTGCTGTGACAAGAGAGTCAGTGACATCAAAGACATATTTTTGGGCTGTTCATGCCATTATCACTAAAAAAAAGTCAGAATTGGCATGACAAATCTTGAGGGGAAAAAAAAAGTCCATGGCGAAAGGTGGAACGACATTGATGAAGAAGACAACCTCGACAAGCTGACTGCCACCTACACTTGCCAGCGAATGACCAGAAAGATGGCCAATGGCTGTGTTCTACAACATGGTTGATGTGTCTGCATATAATGCATTTGTTGTGTTGTGGGACCCACATTGACCAAGGTTGAACCTCAACCAAAAAATATACAAGCGGAGAATTTTTCTTGAGGAGCACATTGTCAAGGCGCACATTGAGCGAAGATAGCGGTGCCCCGAGATCCAGGAGGCTGCAGCCTTGGTCAGACAGCTGCAGAGCTCCTCTAGCACTCCGTCCACGCCACAGAGACCATGCACACCAGCATCCTCCTCAGCCAGCCCTGCCTCAATACCAGCCACAACCCCACTTAGGGCACCTGACTCTAAAAGGAAGAAGTATCAGCTCTGCCCAAGCAGTAAGGACAGAAAAGACAAGTACATCGTGCTTCACCTGCAAAATATCTCTGCAAGGAACAAACTAAAAGTGGTCACATTTTGCCACACATGCATCTGAACACACACAAAAAGACAAGTTCTTGCATACACAAACTAGACACAGATTTCAAATCATTCATTCATTCAATTCAAGTTTTGTTGATTATTTGACCTTGCAAATCTATATTTTGTTCTATGACATGTTCTGATTTTGATTTTGTGTTTATATTAAACTTCTATTGTTAAAAAAAAATAATAATAATAATACTTTTTCCCTCCTTCTCCATATAAATATATATGGGTCAAAATCGACCCGTAACACCATAGATGTTACTACAGTTAAGAACATCAAAATGAAAAAATAAATAAAATAAATTTATTTTAGAGACGTGTCTAATACCCCCCAGTAACAGCCAGGTAACACAAAAAAACTTTTATTTAGTTATATTATTCTCTTGAGCTTCATTTTACCATTTTCTTTGTATTGAAATAGAGGGGCATACTGACAAAAAAAGGAGCTGAGGCTCCCACCAAAGACATTAAAACTAACATTTTCATGGAAAAGGACGCCTAACAAGGTAACCAAGAGATGAGAAACTAATTTGATTATAGATGATTGCTTTTAGTGTATTTTACAGCTGATTTAAGACACGGGTCAAGACTGACCCGTTAACATAAGAGATGGTAATGGAAAGCTAACACAGGAGGAGGGTTAAGTCAAGACATGTGCTTGAATATAAAGAGTATGCATCAGGAATATATGACTTATTTTCTTTAGATTAAGATTTACAACTCTTTCTCAAAGCTACTTTTCTGATGGGGGTCTCTCACCTGCTTAAACTGTTTATGAAGATGCTGCTTTGTCTGTAAGTATGCCATCAGACTAATCTATCATACATTCATTCAATTGCTATTTTGTTCATTGATTAAAAAAAAAAAAAAAAAGCCACTGACCACATGTGACCAGTAGCACAGTTGCATGGCCTGGTGGTGTCAGCTGTTTGTAGAATAGTTTGACAATTACAATCACTTTCTTTAGTTTGTCAAATCAATTTCAAATAAGTAGCTGCAAGGTTTTTGGTGGAATGGAGAACATAAAACGGTTGCATATATCTCAGCACTCCTGTCCCACAGCAAGAATGTGGAAATTTAACATAATGGACAATAACAATTACTTTAATGGCCTATATAACACTTTCTACTCTGCAGAGTTTTTTAAGTAATTCCAGCCTCAATCTGACAGAAGATTTACAGCAGTGCACAAAAGGATGGTGTGTGGTGTTGGGATGTTGTTACCTCATGACTACATTTGGCATACAGCAATGCTTATTTAAGAGGTTTATAAAAATGTTTTGAAAAAAATCCAATAATGTGCCCTTAAACTTTCTGAGTCATCAGAGGAAGGGACACACTGCACTGTTGTAGCTGTTAAGTTATCAAATAAGAATACGCAATCTTTTAAAAGTTGAACGGAGCGGTCCCAATTCACCCAAATCCCTTATATAATCCTCAATTTGGCCAACTGTCAAAGGATGCTCATGTGGATCCTTGCTGTCTCAAATTACAAATTGGCCACAGTAAACAGCAACTTCCTTTGACCAGTAAAATACATTAAAAAAATATATAAAATGTAGTACTGCTCTGCCCATACTCATAAATGTAGGCAGAAAAACTTTTTGAATAAGCTGATCTTTAACAAGGTTTCAAGAGGACCAAGCTAGTACTTACAGTGATGTTGAAAATTAAAGTCTCTCAAGCAAACCCTCCCAAACAGCAGGAAGAATATGAATTTTTCTACCCAAAAAAGTTGTATACTTTCAGGGAACTCAGAAGGTGTTAGGTGAGAAAGCTAACTGTTTTGTTACCAAATGTATAAATGTACCATTGATTGGTGGATATGTAATGAGTTCAAGGAAAATGGGTTGATTATGATCTGTGTTATGTACTACTTATGATAGACTTTTGATCATATCTATCGATCTATCGATAAAAATGGCTGTGAACGTGCTTTACTAAATCAGTGCACTGTCCAAAATGATAGTCTAAACATTCCCCAGGGAATATTTAGAGAAGCTGCTACTGGGACCAAGAGCCAAACAAAATCTGGAAACCACATCAAAATTTCTCTGTGACAGAAACCAGGGGAACATAAAGTCCAAATGAAGATTTGCTATAAGTGAAGAGTGTCTGAGTGAGATGGTTCACAGCACTGTGTCACGTCTCTGATCCGTCTGTGTCTATGCGCACAAAATACAATATATATATAATAAAATACAGAAGGAGTCTATTTTTTACAGATGCTACAGTGGTATGAATGATTTTGTATCAGCTACACAGAAGATAAACGCAAGAAAATAGCCATTTTCAAAGGCACCTTATTGTATCAAAATGGAACCTTTAATTTCCTTGTTTCTTGTAAACCAAAAACAGAGACAGATGTCAACACAGGCCAACTTAGCTGGACAAAGTTTTATTGGTAGGTGGCTTTCAGTTTCACTCTCCCATGAATTTATCAGGAATTATCAGGTAAATTAAAGCCGTGGGATTTTTACACAACTCAGCACACACCGCCTCTGCCAGCATGTGGCTTTACTTCATTTTCACTCTGTGATGCGCTACTGTGGAGCACTTGTTGAATGCCAAGGGAGAAAGAATGGAGAATAGAGGAGTGGAGGATGAGTGGTGAAGAGGGAGAGAATTGGAGAAGAGTCTTCAACAGCACAGGTGTGCTGTTGTATATGCAAAACTGTGAACACGACCATATTTCACTGCAGTGTTATGTAAATGACCATCTAAATGAGGTGCAAGGCCATTGCCTGTAATTTAGTAGAATGCACTCTTGAATATTGTGAGAGCCTAGCAAAGGACAGGAGTAACCATGTTCAGAAATGGGCAGCAAGCTTTATAACTTATGAATATAGTTCAAAGAGCAATGTTACAGCTATGAACCAAACTCTTGGAGGGAAAATGCTCAGGTCCAGTTGATCACCAAACTATCTAATAATTCACACAAGTATCTGCCCTTAAAACCCAGCACAAGTCTATAAAAACTCCTTTCATTGACAGGATATCCTTTTGGAGTTTGCAGATTAACCAACCAGATGAAAATCTCCCCATAGTTTATTAATTAATTACTTTTTAAGAAAACACAAGTATATCTTCAAATTTAAGGCAATTTATTTATTTATTTATTTTTTAACCTCATATAGTTTCACCTTTTTCTTACTTGAGACATGGTCAGATTAATTAAACACACACAAAATGTGACACCAAAAAAATGATATACATGCATTTGGTTCTTATCCTTATAAAGGTATTCTTACACCAGCCAACTAGACCTTAAGATAAACCATCTTACCATAACATATTGTCTGTATCTAGTCTAACACAAATTTATCCAAGACCAGTCATGCAATTTGATGTTAAATATTGAAAAAACTGCAAGTCGAAACAGTTTTTGTCTTCTAAGCAACAGAGGAGAGGAAAAACTTCCACATTTGGGCAGAAACCTCCAGGAGACGCCGACTCAGATAGGACAGACATCTACCTTGACAGGTTTGGGTGAGGGGTGAAAGGTCAATTTAGTCATTTGTAGTTGGGTTCATGGGACGCTGTCAAAACACATCTTGGGAGAAATTAGTTATTAAGGCTCTTAAGCCCGGTGGTTACTACGTATGATGGCTGGAAATTCCCATGATGTTTATACTTATGTATAATTGTTGGAAGAGGTGAACGTGGCACCTTCAGGCATCTGGACATTTAGTCGACAGGGTTAGCTAACTTACCCTGCACCCTGAAGTTATAAAAGGCAGGTGTATTCACTGTTATCCCAACTGGATTCCACTTGCAATCGGACATGTTGGTAGTCCTGGTTCTGATCCTGAAGAACGAACGTTTGAAACGAAGGGCCATTCTGGGTGTAGATGTAACATCCAAAAAGCTTCTCCTCACCTTTCAAAGTCTTCATTCTCTGATGTTATTAGGAGTATGAGTTATAGGGCTGCAAAATATGATTGAAACATTATTACATTGTTTAATCTGAAAGTTTTGTTGTGTTTTTATTAACCACCAAATGGAGCCCGCTGTGATATTTTTTTCCTTTATTGTTTCCTATATGGACGAATCACACGTGTCAATCACGCCCATTTGAAAACAGGGAGATTCATCAATGACCAGACTTGTATCTTCATAAAGTATTGAAGAAGTGTGTATTCAGGATCCCAGGCAAACAAAATGCACAAAATCTGGTCAAAAGAGTGGACATATTTTCCTTATCTATTAGTTTAATGAAGAGTAATGAAAAAAAAACAACAAGTCCAAACTAAATATTCTAGCCTTATCTTTGAATGTTGAAATGCTAAAAAATTAGTTCTTCTTGTCATTATTATGAATATTATGATTATTATACTTTTGTGCTTTTATGCAGCCCTAGTTAAAATATGACTTAAACAACAAAACAACAAACAACACTCATATATACAGAGAACTCTTTGAGTGCACTTATGGTCTGTCCAGTGGGGGATTGAGACTTGGCGATGTTTCCCAGAGTCACATGACTTATCTGGACGAACTGAGCCAGTTTGATGTGGAGATGTCCCTTGCATCGAGCAAAGGGCCAGCGGTCTCCTGGGCCCAGAGGCGAACTGGGCTGCATTACCATCAAGTGTTTGTGCACCAACAAGCTCCACCCCATCTCAAAGAAACCCCCACAGAGGGAGCATCTGCAGTAGAAAAGGACAGTAATTACATTATGTTATTCTTACTTAGAAATATATATTAGCGATTATTATGATTATTATGATTATTATGATTATTATGATTATTATGATTATATTTTATAGTTACTCATTTTGAACCATTATATTTTGAAAGAACGTCGAACTGCTACAACAACCACATAGGCTATTTCGCAACATGTTTGTAGAAGTATATTTGGTTCTCTACATCAGTGATTCCCAACCTTTTATTGTCTTTCATCTTTCATCCTGTAAGCTTTGTCTCATACACCAAGTACCTCCTTACACAGCTATTTTTTTTTTAAACAAAATTTATATTTTTGTTGACATACAAAATCCTCCTAAACAATCTTAGGGGTATAAAATGCAATTACCAGAAAACATCTATTTTAATTAATTAAATTCATAGTATTTATTCAAAAACTATCAAATTTACAATCTGAAAGAGGCCCTGTACCCCATTTGAGAAACACTGCTCTACATAATAAAGGCATTATTTTTTACAACAGGCTGATTAAGTTTCATAATAGATAGAATAGATACATTTATTTAGAAATATCACTTACATAAAAGAAAGATAAAGACTTTTAAACTGTCTCAGTAAAAATGGAGATGAATGTTCTGTAATCTTTGGTCTTGGTAGATGTGGGACAAACTTTGGCTCCTCCTCTTCCTTCTGTGTCTCTGTTTTACCTGAATTGCATTTGGTGTAGTGAAATTTCTGTTGGTTGAAGACCCTAGAACACATAGACAGGTGAGATTAGCGAAAAAGTGCAACTACCTCGTAACAGTAATCAGATTCAACTGATAAATTTTAAATCTACTTATTTGTAAAATAAGTAGATGTCATAAGAAATGACTGGAGTCCCATTTGGTTTATAGTAACCTATCTCCTGTAAACTAAGATGTCTGCGTAACTCTAGAGAGAAAGAAAACTGAGGGGGGGCAGAGGGGAAAAGTGAGGGTAGGGCAGGGAGAGAGTTGAGTCTCCTCACAGCCTGGTGGAAGAAACTGTCCCTGAGTCTGCTGGTTCTGGCCTGAAGGCTCTGCAGTCTCCTCCCTGATGGCAGCAGGCTGAAGAGGCTGTGAGATGGATGGGTGGGTTCACCTGCAATCCTGGTGGCTTTGCGGGTGAGGCGGGAGTGATAAATGTCCAGTAGAGGGGGGAGAGGAACACCGATGATCCTCTCAGCTGCTCTGACGATGCGCTGCAGAGTCTTTTTGCAGAGCACGGTGCAAGAGCCGTACCACACCGTGATGCAGCTGGATAAGATGCTCTCGATGGTGCCTCTGTAGAAGGTCCGAAGGATCGGGGCCGGGGCTCTTGCTCTTTTCAGTTTGCGGAGGAAGTAGAGGCGTTGTTGAGCTCTGGGGGGGAGTAAAGATCTGATGTGTTGCATGACGAGCCGCTCGAAGCACTTCATAAGGATGGGAGTGAGTGCAACCGGGCGGTAGTCAGGTGGGGGTCGGCTTCTTTGGGACTGGAATGATGTTATTGAACATTTTGTATATTTCACACTGGCCTGAAAGACCTGAGCACAGGACTTAGGTGCTTGTACTTCCTGGTTCTAGTCAGACCCGAGCAGCAGCGTTCTGGATGTACTGCAGCTGTCTTAAGGCTCATTTGGAGAGGCCAGTGAGCAGGCTGTTACAGTAGTCTAATCTACTGGACACAAATGCATGGATAAGTCTTTCCAAGTCTGGCTTTGACAGTATACCTTTGATTGTTGCAATGTTTTTTTGATGGTAAAAGCTGCAGATGTTAATGATTTAACATGGCTGTTAAAGTTAAAGTCTGAGTCCATTATTACCCCTACATTTCTAGCCTGATTTGAAGGTTTTAGAGAGAGAGACTGGAGGTGACTGCTGACACACACTGATCTGTTGGATGCAGTGGCAGAGTGATTTCAGTGATTTCTGACATGCAGCAGATACACTACGTTTATTTTATTTATTTATTTATTTAGAAAAGGGACAGTGCATATTGATGAACATAAGATACATATGTAAATATGCCAGATTTTAGCCACAGGCTAATTTCCATCTGTTGTCCCTGGACAGGTTGATGGTCACACTTAAAATACAAAACACAGTCTAATACAAATACAAACAGGGGCAGGACAGAAGCCAAGTCAAAAACAAACTCAGGAGGGTTACTACTACTTTAAAAGTGCTGTGTGTATTGCACGAGTTTCTAAAGTGCTAAGTGTATTGCACGGGTTCTAAAGTGCTAAGTGTATTGCATAAGTACTAAAGTGCTATGCGTATTGCACAAGTTCTAAAGTGCTAAGTGTATTGCATAAGTACTAAAGTGCTATGCGTATTGCACGGGCTCTAAAGTGCTAAGTGTATTGCACGGGCTCTAAAGTGCTAAGTGTATTGCATAAGTACTAAAGTGCTATGCGTATTGCACAGTTCTAAAGTGCTAAGTGCATTGCATAAGTACTAAAATGCTACGTATATTGCATGAGTTCTAAAGTGCTAAGTGTATTGCATAAGTACTAAAGTGCTATGCGTATTGCACGGGCTCTAAAGTGCTAAGTGTATTGCACGGGCTCTAAAGTGCTAAGTGTATTGCATAAGTACTAAAGTGCTATGCGTATTGCACAAGTTCTAAAGTGCTAAGTGCATTGCATAAGTACTAAAATGCTACGTATATTGCATGAGTTCTAAAGTGCTAAGTGTATTGCATAAGTACTAAAGTGCCATGTGTATTGCATAAGTACTAAAGTGCAGTGAGTATTGCACGAGTTTTACAGTGCTGTGAATATTGCACAAGTCCTAAAGTGCTATGTGTATTGCACATAACCTAAAGTGCTATGTGTATTATACAAGTCCTATCGGTCGAGTATTTTATGTAATGTTAAAACTGAGTACTTAGGGATTGTGTTCACATGTTTGTGTTGATCTAAGCCACTCCTTTAAATACCTTTTAAATGTAGTAAAAGTGGGGGCCTCTCTTACAAAAGTAGGAAGACTGTTCCACTGTACACAACCTTTGAATGACAGAACATTTTGACCAAAAGCAGTTTTTCTCACAGGAACCTCACAGTCACCCCTGCTTGTGGCTCTGGTTGTTCGTGATGCAGTTCTGTATTTAATGTATTCTTTTAGAGGCGGTGGTGCCAGCCCATGTAAGCTCTTGTATATTAGACAGGCATTTTTAAATTTAATAAAGTGTTTTTAAGTTTAATAAAGTTTGCAAGTGCTTATTTTGTTTGTGTTCTTACTTGTTTTTACATGTATCCTAAATAGCAATAACAATGAAAAGAAAAAAAAAAAAAAGAAAAAAAGATGTTACACCTGAAACACATTCCTTCATAGTGTAACTTCAAACACTTCAAATACATTAAGAAGTGCGTCTCTAACTCAAATTTTGATCTGGGTCATCTGGGTTTTCTTAAATTCATTAAAGGTATAGTAATCTTACTGTATGACTGTAATGAAAAAAAAACCTTCTCATTATTCTGTCATTTAGCTGAAAAAAAAAAAAAAGAACGATTCTTTTGTAATCATAATTGACCTAACACAGGAAAAAAAAGTGTCTGGTTTCATGTCAGATAATGAGAAAAAAAGTCTATCAGTCTTTTTATATGGTGTATGTAAACTTCTGGTTACAACTGTTGTTTTTTTATTTCATTTTAGGATTGAAAAAAAGTTTTGCAAAATATTTTTGTGCTACAACTAATAAAAATAAAATCCAAGAATAAACTAGACCTAAATGTCAAAATTACACATATAAAATTCAAATTGACTTTTTACATGATTGACAAAGTGTTGTTTTTGGTCTGTTCTGAAAGCTCAAAATATTTATCAGATATTGACAAGGACCCCAACACTGCACACCGATGACTTGAAAGCGTCTAATTGTGATGTTCTTGTGTTTCATGGTTCATTTTCAGTCACTACAGTTTGATCAGACTGGAGATAAAGGAGGTCTAAGACTTTAGCTCACACCGCCTTGAGTCAGTTCAGATCTCATTATATAATCCCCATTTAATAGTGAGCCTCTTTCATTCACACGTTTGGAGCCAGCCCACGCCTGAGGACAAAGTAACTGTCAGCTCATACAGAGGGGATGCCCAGTACAGTATGTTCTTTATCATGGTTATCTAGGGATTAATATATTTTAAATTTGAAGTGTAAATTGGGTTAGAAGCTACTTAAGGTTGGCTATAAGTATATCTTTTAGGGTGCCTTCCCTTGCATTTGTTTGGTGTGTTTTGTATTTAAAAAAAAAAAAAAAAAAAATAGAACAAATTTGGCATTTTTCCTTACACCAGAACGTTACAATATATTGAACAATATAATGGGTGGGTATATCACATTGTGGGACAAAAATCCATGTACAGACTCACATACAGGACACAGGACCTGCTTGTCGAGGTCCCTATGACATAATCCTTTATTATTAGATCAACAACATGGTTTATTGTTCAGCTATGGGCTCAAATAGGTTACGGTTAGGATTTAGGTTTAAGTTAGACCAAGTAATTATGTTTAAGGTATTGTTAATGTGAACTTGTGCACTGTCATGTCTGTCAGTTGCATTTAAATTCCTAAAACAGTTTACAGTTATTGCACTTTAAAACTGTCTACAAGTGTTGCAATTTAAATCAGTCTTATGTTTTGTAACTTTGTAAATCCTCCTGACAGGTCCACCTTGAAAAAGAGATTTAGATCTAAACTTTGTCTGTATTAAATAAAGGGTAAATTGTTAAAGGGTCTATATTACACCTTTTTCAGACCTGTGTTATAATTCCAGTATAATAACTGGAATTGCTTACTACTGAACTAAAGGTAAAAGGTAACTGTTAACTTAAAAGACAACTCTGGGTATGTTTTTGAAGAGGTAACAACATTCTAACATGGCTCAAAGCTCAGAAAGAATCAATTTTGCGTAATATAGGACCTTAAATGCTCCAAAAGCATGGAGACCCAACATATTTGTCTTTGTGTGTGTGTTTCTTGCTGTTTTCAAATGTTTAAATAAATCAACTTTTACACAACATTTTAATTCCTTGATGTTTGCTTCTTGGTGGATTTAGACCTCCTCTTCTCTTATCATAGATGTTAGATGTATTATACTTTATTGTTGCATACTCACTGACCTGAAGACAGCATCTTCAGTGAATTCTTAATCGGACCATGAAATCAGCAGGATGTGTCATCACTACACAAACTCAGACAGTGGTGCGTTTGTGGACAGTAGGACAGTGTTACCTCTCAGCATTATGTCTCTTCTATTAGCAGCCGCGTGAGGAGCATCTCGGGTTAACGCCACATGTCAAAACAGTGCTTTTTTTAATAAACTTTTTACTTTGATAAAGGATTTTCTGTGATGTTATGTAATCATTTGGGAGGAATTTGTGCAGTGTTCAAAGACTACACCACATCTGTTTGTTACCAACAGAAGAGAAGTCTTGTTAAAGTCAACGATGCTTAGAGGCAGAACATTGTGAATTAACTCATAGATATATAATTGTTTCCAATGCCAGGATTACACCACATGAGACTATTGGCAGGGTCCTCAAAGTCTGGGGAAAATTCACTTGACAATAATGGACAAAGTATTACATAATACAACAGTGAGAAGATACAGCTCATGTACTGGCATTGGGCTAGAGGGGACCAAAGCATCATTTACATTAAAGGGGACATATTATGAATAACTAAGTTTTTAACCATGTTCTAACAGTATTTTCCTGCAATGATTGCATTTGAGGGCTCAGAAAATGTCTTTTTTCACCTACCCTCTACCCGGCCACACTCCAAATCATACATGCATAGGGTTAAAACATCATCAAGATGTAACTATCAGTTCCACAGTGTTGAACAGAGGGTCAATGGACATGTTTCTATCACTAAGCCCCTTTTACATCAAAATTGCAGTTTACGATGAACAAAATTTAAAATAATGAGTGGTGCTTGATGTGTGCTGTCAAGTAATAACCAATAAATAATCATTGTTTGTTTTAATGTATGCTTACAACAACTATTTGAGCCAGTGTGTAAGTGTGTGTGCAATTCTTCACACACACACTTCTTTGTAATTCTGTAAAAATGAATTAACTCAACTGAACAAAAGTTTTTTTATTTTTATTTTTTTTAAGAATGAAGATCTTTGCCTCTCATCCAAGTAGCTTCTTCAGTTTTAACAGGGTTCTGTAAGTCACTGCCTTAAATATTTGTCTGAAGGGAGGAGCTAACACTGAAACTAATACACCAGTTGTAGTGAAGTCCATTGAATTGTCATCTTGCATTATCATTCATGACCTTAATGAGTGCTCAAACTCTTGCATATTCTGATAAGCTAAATTGTTTTCTTTGTTTTGTTTTAGGTCCAGAGTGGTAAATGGGTGACAGGTTGTACCTTAGACCCCTTTTTCTGTTCAGAGATGATCCTTACATGTTACTGCTGGTAAAGAGCCTCAGATAGTATCTTCGATCCATTGGTGCTTATTTGTTCTGACCCTCCATGTTGAGAATGGCAGACAGGGTCAAACTGCAGGTCATATGATGTTTGCGTGGTTGTCGTGACGATGGGTTAATCCAAACCGGAAGTACAGATGAGCTGATCACGCACAGATTACAGATTTCAGAGGTTTCATGTCAGATTTATGTAACAGTGGCTCTTATCACTAGGCGGCAATATTTCTTCATATTATGTTGTCAAGTTCTAATGGATATTTGATACATGTCTATTTAGTTTGGTGATGAAATTATTAGTAATAAATGGGTCATGAAAGTCATGTCTCAGGCTCACACCACATTAATATGGGCCAGTTGATGAAGTGTCTTGCCTAAGGACAAAACAACAGTATTTAGTCTGAGGTGGGTTTGAAGCACAGACCCTTAAGTAGGTGAACGAGTATGTAATCATCTGAGCAACTGTACATTTTCAACAGTCTAAACGCTATAGGCAGCAATATAGACCCTACAATAAAACTGTTGACCATATATAAATGTCTTACCCTTATTATTAAATACCTAAATGTGCAATGTAAAAGAGGACAGATTGTGAAAAACTGACTTTGTTCCTTCACCAGAAACAGTAGATTCAATTTGTCATTATTATCAACATTCTTTTTTTACTTATTTCCTCAATTCTTTGGTTGTAATTCCCGCTCACTAAGGAGAGAGGGCCATAAAGGCAGAGACGCAGGTGATTTCCTGTTGGCTCTCTCCTCTCTGTGACTGACAGATTAGAAATCAAGTAACCAAGAGGGCAAGGTAACAGACCGAGGATGGGACCCTAATGCTCAGCATTGTGTAGCCTGCCTCACATTTAAGTGGAAAGGAAGTTACAGCTTTGCCTCATCCCAGGGTAAAAAGTCTGGTACACACAGACTTAATCTGGCCAGTGGGATGTGTCAGCTCTTAATGCCCTGCTTCGTCATCCGGGATGCCCCTCCGTCACTGTCCCCAGTGAATACATCTGCTTAGGCTTATGTAGCGGTGGGACGGAGAGGCCAAGAGGAGAGACAGGGAGGGTGCAGATTATCCGATCTTTTTATCGGCTAAAAACAGACACATCCAGAGAGTGGTTTGCACACCATAATACGCTTAACTACTATGTGTGTCCCATAGAGGGCTCGTGAAGAAATACAATTACTAATAGTCTTCAGTCTTTTTAAAATATAGGAATACCCCACGCAAGTTTAAAACTCAACTCAAATTGTGGCTGAAATCAAATCAGTCATTTGATCATTCTTATCTGCATTTCCTTGGTAGCTATAATCCGTCATATCGGTTTGTTACAGAATATCAGATATTATCATTAATGTACATCGTCCCTATTAAATAAATAAACAACAATAAAATACACTGGACACCCCTTGCACGCCACCAGGGACTGTATTGGGGGATAATGGTGCACTATGTAACTTTTGAAATTTAAAATATTTTATGCTAGCCTTTATGCTATGTGGTGCGCCCAGTATACATAAATTGCCGCTAATTTGTGGCTGATGTCTTTCAACTTGTTCCGCATAATGACGTCGCTTTGTCACTGGAGCGTAGTGTCTGATTGGTTGGCGCTGTGCATCAAATGCCAAAAAGTTGAACTTTTTCAACTTTTGGATGTGCAAACAAAGCGTCCGATGCCTAGATGCTCAAGACGCGCTGCGTCAACGCCATATTCACGCTGCTCTGACACTTGAAGACGTGCAGCAAAAATGCAGGAGGGCCAAGACGCGCGTCCACCATAGACTTTGCATGTGAACTCGACACCCCTGACGCCTCGGTATGAACGCACCATGAGTCCCCCATTCCTGTTCAAAAGTTTGTTTGAACAGGAATAAGGGACTTAGACATCCCCTCCCTTCAGACAGATATATGACAGTGTACACCAGCAATCAGACCAGACCTGACCACTTGAGCTGTGAAATGTCTTCACTCTAAAACCTTTTGTCCAGTTGACAGAATTGAATTTTTCTTTTGCTATGGATTATACCTGTTCGATTGAGCGATTGCACACGTAATAAAGTTCAGTTTGTAGGGAGAAGGTGAAGCACAAGCTTCTTCTCCTTTGTACCTTCTTCACTGCTGAGCCTGGCTTGAAGCACAAGCCACTACCCTCATGTCGCTCAGTCTTGTTTCATTACATTTTAAACTGCTCTCACTCCTCTTGTCAGTTGTTCACCCTTTATAGAGATTTCATCAGTTAAATTTTTTTCCAGGCCTTTTCATTAACACCAGTGTGCAGGTCTTAACACATACATTTATTTTCTTTTGAGTGTGTTCTGCTCGGAATGATAACAGTGACATGCTCATGGTATTATTACGAATAAATGTCCTAAGAAACACAAAAAATATGGAAAGCCCCAAATTGCATCTAAATGTTTATTTTTATTGGAGAAACAATAACCACCTTCACAATGAACAAGTCAGTGCTTTGAGTGCCACTGTCAAACTTTCATGTGATATAATTTGTATTTTAAAATATTTGTCAGTAGTAGTGTCAGTTAATGCCACATCAACATTGCCACAAAAGGAAGTTCCCTAATAAAAATGTGGAAGGTTATTTTCACTTGTGCTGTAATAAAATGAAACAAAAAGCAGGTTTGTTGCATAACACTGTTGTGTGGTTGTTGTGATTTGAATGGGCTGATATTAAAGCACTCTTTATCACTGACCTTTTAAATAGGGAATGTGTTCTTTGCAGAGAAAAGTGTTGCAGCTCAATTATATCTTTGTTGCATGGGGGAATTCCACTGTATTCACTGATCTGAGTTGATGCTGTTATGAGCAATTTGAGAAATCCTACAAAATGAGTTGAAATTGTTCTGACAGGTAGCATATGTGAACAGTTTGTGATGTACTGTACATTTCTGACTATAGAGCGTACTTGAATATAAGCCACACCAGCAAAATTTTAAAAGAAGATCTATTTTGTACATATATAAGGTGCACTTGAATATAAGCCGCAGGTTTTTATGTTGTAACATGAGATATTTACACAGAAACGGTATGCAGAAGGTTTTTTTTAGTTTTTTTTTTTTTTATTATTTTTTAATTTTATGACATACTTTAAAAAAAAAACTGTGCCTGAAAATCAGCAGTATGGCACCAACACACCATCAACACAGGATGAACATACCTGTATGTTTAGAAAATAAAACAGCATCAACACGGGCCATCTGCATTTATTTCCCCTGAAAGCTTTTGTTGTCTTTTTACATTGACTAAGTTCTTATCTCTGCCGCCTCCAACATCGCACCATTGATTCCTTAATCCCAAGGTGGCAGTGGCTCTATTTCCTTCTTTGATAGCCAGATTGATTACCTTTAACTTAAAAGCTGCATCATTTCCTTGCGTGTTTTCCATGTTTAAATATTTATCAAAATAATTACGATTAACAATTATACCACGATAATTATTAAAGTTGCTGACAGGTTATAACTAAGTGCAATACTGTAACAGTTTAAAGTGAAAATAACAGTGATCTAGAAGACATCATCGTAGAGAAATATAATTTTTTCTGCACATTCTGGAGATATAATGGCGATAATCTGTTGCCGATTATCACTATTATATAAAATGTCCCACAAACCCTTTGTATCATGATAAATTATATTATTGTTTACTGTCCCATCCCTAGTGAGATTAGAACCAACTATACAAAAGGTTACAATATACTGGAAGAATTTGGCACCTCTTCTTAGCTGTTGATCACCCCCCAAATTTACCTCCTATTTTTATTTTTTATTTAATTGGAGACACCGAAAACATCCCATATAAGTTTATATAAACACAAAATGATTACAACAATTTGTCATGGTTTTAAACTCACAGAGTCTGATACTTTCCCATAATTCATTGCTTCAGCAGCCTAAACACTTCTGACAGTTTGCTTCACTGCTCTTCCTGATGTGAACCAGTCAGCCTTTGACCTTTGCATCCAAAACAAACATGAACTACTCTGAAAGAAGCAGAATTTTATGCAATGCAACAGTTCATTTAAAGACCTTTGGTGCTATTTTGAGTATTATTTATTGCTTATAAATAGGTTCCAGAGAACTCAAACAAGGATCTGTTCAATTGAACACAGATGAACTGATCAAATATGATGGAATCATTTAAACATGTGTGAAAGTCAATGGGCAATAACAAACAATACCTTTACACCTTATTATTATTATTATCATCTTAAAAACATAAACAAAACTAGTTCATTTTGCAGTTTGCAAGGGTCCAAAATGATTTCTTACTTTCTTGCGCATTCCAAGCATCCTACTAAGGTCAGAGTGGAATATGCCATCACGGAAGTACTAACAAGAAGTAGCAACTAGAACTTTAACTGTGCACTTCCTGATTTTTGCTTTATAATTAGATGCAGATAGCAGAGCACACACCAGCCTTATTGTGACCTCAAGAGCTGCTTATATAAAATATCTATACTGGGACAAGACAAATTATGCTCAAATGTAAAAAAAAAAATAATGTGGTGACTGATGGGATTTGATAAACACGTAGTGTTTTACAACGCATGTCCCAAATAATCTGGTCTGCTATGTATTTATCAGCATCCCTGCATTGCATTATTCCAAAACCCTCACTAGAGGGCACCATTAAACAGTGAAGCAATGAGCATTGACTCCACTCAAAATTTAAAGACACTTCAGTATATAGATTCTAGGTGACTAAGAACACCTTGGATCTATTCAGACCAGGACAGACTCCCATTGGGCAGGAGGTTCTATTTCGTTCTGAGAGTCAAGCAAGCCATTTCCTCCTTTGTGCCAACTTCAATTTGACTTTTAAACTAGCACTAAATGGACTGTTTAAAAGCATGTAGCCCTGTAGGGGCTTGGGCCAAAAAAATAAAATAAAATAAAATAAAGTAAAAACAAAATATCTGTCATCATTGCAATGACATATATGTTTTTTCATAGCTCTTGACATTCCCCACGTCACAGATGAGTCAGTGGGCACCCATGAACTCATTGCAGGCTCTGCGCCGGGCCTCACAAAACAGCAGAGGCGGTGTGCCCTGTGCTGCTGCTGACCACTGATGACACCTAAAAATATGAAAGGGGAGTTACTACTAGGTCTAAAGTGCAATGGAATTTAGCCCAACCGAAGAGGAGCACATACCACAAACGTAATAAAGTGAGCACACGATCCCAGATTTGACGGCTAGGAATCCGCTTCATGCAGCTCACTTTCTGAAATTTGGAATCATGAAGCATGGGATGGAATGTGTCGCTCTCGTCACAATGCCAACAATACAACCACATTAATAGTTAGAGAACAATGCTTGAAGTTGAAATTATATTTAGGTTGCGTTTACCTTTTTCTACTTATGAAAGCGCACCACTGCGCAGAGGGCCTGATCCAGCGTTTACAGCCAAACAGCAGAACTACAAGGGACAGATGCATAAGAATTTGGAAATTTTATCATGGAAGAGGTTAGAGGAGGAGTTACCTGTCACTGGGGGCTCGGAAATGCGTGTGGGCAAAGGGGGAGCAATGAGGAAGGAAGCACTTATAAAGTCCACCAGCCAGCGCCGCGGGGCACCAGGTAAGCACGTTCATGGTACAGGCCTCAACGGCTGTCCTACCATACAGGTACTGGGAGGATACTGGCAACCACTATTGTTATTGGCCTGTTGTTTTGATTTAGGTGTAAAGATGGAGTGATAAATAGGAGATAAATTATGTCTAAGCCCCCCATTCCTGTTATAAATAAATACATTAGATAGATTCTTCCATAACAAAATTGCCTCTTTAACTCCTGTCATGATCCCTGTTTTGTTCCTGCCTCGTGTCTTGCGCTTTCCCTCCCTCACCTGTCTGAGCCTGGAGCTGGGCGGAGTTCCTGGCTCCTCCTGTGCACATCTGGAATCCATCTACATCAATCACACCTGCGGTGGATAAGTGGAGCCAGGACCCTACACTCGGTGTCAGATCGTCTATCTTCGTGCCCGTTTGTCTACGTGCCTGTGTATCTGTGTGTCTTTATGTTCACCTCCTGTTCCTTGGACCAGCTTTGGACTCCCGCCTTCGACCCTGTTTCCTGACACCGGTATTGTTCTCCTCGTTTTTGTCTCGGCACTCTCGTCTCACTCCAGGACCCTGGCTTGCACCCCGCTCCCGACTCACCGCCAGATCGTCCGCGTCACTGAACAAAAAAGCCAATTAGGACATCTGCAACTGTGTTACTATGGCAGTGTACAAAAATGTGGAAGTGTCCTTTGGTGAAGTTTTTGTAAAGTATTTAACATGTCAATGATATCCACCCGCTCTCTGTCCACTGCCTGATCTGTCAGGATTTATTGATTTTAGCACGACTTGACAAAAAACCTCATAGACATTACATTACACCAGAAATGGTCACGAAATGGTTATATTTCATATATGAAATGTCTTTCATATTTCATTCATAGTGAGCAAAAAAAAAAAAAAGTCAATGAGAATATACCTCAATCTGCAAGTGTTTCCATGGCAACTTTTAAAAAAATGGCTCATTGAATACATGGGGTTCAGACAGCTGTACTTTGTTATTGTAGATTAAATAGATGGCAATGGCATAAACTGCTCTACAGCACCTCCTTAAAAATTTGAATGGGGCCACAGATTTTAGTTTGGCAGCATCCAACATTTGTCCTACAAACACATGGGGTGAAAAAATTTGTCATAGACTATTGAAATTTGGTAATAAACTAAAAACCCAATGAGTTCATCCCTCTATTTCCAACCGTGCAGGAATGACAGAAATGTTCTCATTGGATTTGTGAGAATGTTTGTTTCTAGTGTAAGTGTCAAAGAGGACCAAGAGACTGAAACAAAGTCGGAAGAGTTTAATGAGTTCCACACAGGCAAAGTGAATGATGAAGCAATGGACTCTCCAGAAAGGATAGGTGGAGAGGCCTGAGATGTGCTTGTTGACAGCTTTTATAGTGTCTCTCAGTGTGTGTGTGCTTGCATTTCTCACTACATGAGGCCCGGTTGTAAGGAGCCCACCAACAATGAGGGGCCCATCACCTTCGCGGGGCCCAAAATTCAGGGCCCCACACCGCTTACATTAAGATGGTGCTCGGAGGCCTCCCCTGATAGTCCTAGTGCTGTTTTTTCGCTTGGCCCACAAGGTGGCAAAGTATGGGTCCGTGTGTGAGATGTTTTTTACTCACTAGGGACCCCTGTGGCCGGGTCCTGGAATTGACTCTCACACACACTACCGGAAGTGTGTATAATTTTTCAAAGGACAAGATGATTTTATATGTAATATCAGGTGAGTAATATTAAAACTTTTATGACAAATGTGACTGATAACGATTTTTACATGAATTTGACTTGGTTTCTGTGGTTATGTTAGCTGTATTCATAAAATGTTCCACATAGAAGTTAGAAAGCTATCATATATATGTAAGGTGTACAAAGAGCATATTATGTGCTATACTAAAAATTACCAGCGTTAACACGTTTTTATATGCACCTACTGTCAACTAAGTAAGAATTAAAATAGTAAAACTTGTGATCCGCAAGTCTATCCTACAACCTCGAGGTAAGTGTGCTAATGTTAGCTAGCATGTTTTAGCATTAACATTTTCATGTTGAAAGTAAAACGAGTTACTCAAATGTATTAGAAAAAAGAATTTAGTGCTGAAATTATGTTGATTACTGTGTCAATGCATCTAGTGAAATGCTCTGCAGTGAAAGAGAAAAAAAATGTTTTTAAGTGGAGGTTAGCTAAAGATGATATTAGCTATATTAGCATTGTCGAATGCTAACGCTAGCTAGCATGTTTTAGCATTAGCAGCTTCATGTTCAAAGTACATCGAGCTCAAACCACGTTTAAAACAATTTGATTATTAAAATTGTTTGAATGTAAATCTGCTGTGTTGATGCTTTTAGTTGCTGTTGACTCTAAATAAGAATTTAGCTCTGTTAGATAATGTTTGCTAATCTACACTTTATTTATTTAAAACATTTTCAAACGTCACAGTGAATTATGAACATAGAGTTGTTTTAAATTTACTGCCTCTGTTTTTTTCTAGTAATGTAGACATATTACATTTCATAATAAAACTAATTAAATTTTTGAAGTAAGTTTCCCAACACTGCCTAAGTGTGTATGTGCAGCACGAGACAACAGCAGCGTAATGAAATGACTCGCTTTTAGCTCACGTTTCTAGTGATTATATGTAAGTTATTTATACAGGCAGTTATTTCAAATAGTGAGCTAGTTTCAGAGCTAGTTTGAGTGAAATGGAGGAGTATGATGCAGCGTAATGTAAAGTTGGTTTACGTTTGGGGTGACGCACGGTCAGGCGGTGCGTCGGTGCCATAGTAACCCCAGCGCACTATATAAGCGCGTGCGCTCTGTCACGTGCCTCCTTTCACCTGAACGCTCAGCGGACAACTGTACGTGACTTTGGTATTCATCTCTTATTTGCCCTTCCCGGGTTGTAAAACACAGTCGCAACATTTTCTAACTCTCTGTTATCACTTTTTTTTGCAAGAGTGAAAAGTTTTACGATGGCTCGTTTCTTCGCCCTGGCTTGCCGCTTCATCCGTGCGCTCGCCCTCTTCTGGCAGCTACCCCTCGGAGGTAAAAACCATCAAATATCATTCAGTTATGATAAACTATGATCAATATTAACAACATAGTAAATACTTAATGTCTTAAGAACAGTTTTGTCCACATGCTACAAAGCTCTTAACATTATATAGTCCTCAGGTTTATGAGCATTGACAGCTACATTTGATACGTTGAGACTTTTATTGGATGATTTTATTTTGGATAATGATGAAAAGTTGGTGTAACTGGTCTAAATATATCAGCACGACTAAGAAGTGAAGAGTTATCATCACATTTATGGGAAATCAGGTGTTTTATTTTGTGGGCATCGAAATTCATCAGAGCTGGAGTGAAACAAAATGGCGCCCGCGGCCTTTAAACTGGACAGTTTAAAAAATGCTCTGAGAACATGTTTTATCTCCATAGCAACGCTGTTGTTTTGCTTTAATTTGAGCAGGTCATTAGAGGTGTATGGAGCTTATAAAGACTGGGTCTACTCCCCGCGCTGTGCCAGTCAGAGCTCCCTCATTTGTCTCACTGCGCCATCAACTTATTTCAGTATAAGATCATAATCATTTCTGAAACTGATTAAATATAATATCTGGAAAAAAAACCCCAAAACATTACAAACATAGACAACATTTGTTACGCATTATACCCCATCAGTGTTGCGTGTATCTTTGAATAACAGTCTTGTGTGACCAGTGCCCTTAAACACAAGAGCTCCACATCAGAGAGGCAGCTTTTCTGCTCCAAGCCCGAGGCTCTCTCCCCGGCGCGGACTGCTCTGCCTGCCCGGCTCGGAGCGTGTATCTGCGGAGGAAGAACTCCGCATCTTCCGCATCCAGCGGCGTTTGATGGACTATGCTTTTTTGTCACAAATGAATTACAATTGCAACGGATTGTTTCATGTTGTAAAATAAACTCTGTGATTTTAGCTTAGCATAAGTAGGGATTTGGATAGTAGTAGTAGTCATTAGAGTATGTGGTAGTAGTCTGATTTGGTCTAGCTTAAATTTAAAAAGTGTTTAACATTGTCAAACCTGTTGCAGAGGCTGTGGACCTTTGGAACCCTCGGGATCATCCAGACCTCTACTCCTCAGATGAGGACGACGAAGGTGAGCCAGAGTTAGTTGGTTACAGGCAAATATGTCTGTCTTGATCTTGTTCATGTGGAGCCCAGGGAGGGGGTGTAGGATGTCACCATGAGCTCAGGATTGGGGATTTTAAGATAAGATAAGATATGCCTTTATTAGTCCCACAGTGGGGAAAATTCCAGCATTGCACCGCACACATAGAGAACAGAAGGAAAATCGTACATGCAAAAAAAACAGATAAAAAATAAACAAGATAATAGATAAATAGCTAGAAATAATTTAAGAAATAGACTTAAAAATAAACTCTAATATACACATATATATACATATAGATATACATCTCCCTAAAGTGACTTGAGTAAGTGACTTTTATTTTATATTAATTGTATTTTTAAATTTTAATCACAAAAAATGATGTCATGCACCTACAGTTTGGACTGTTAGTTAGTTTGGACACAAGATTCAAAATAACAAATCGTGCCTACAAAGTCTGGCCCATCCAGATCTACAACACAGGCCTCTTGTGTTACTTAAGCAGCTGTGAGAAGGAGCAGTAGTAGTCGTGGTAGTAGTCTGACTTGCTCTTGCTACAATTTAAAAGGTGTTTAACATTGTCAAACCTATTGCAGAGGCTGTGGACTGTTGGGACCTTCCAGACCTTCTGATGGAGACCCGTCCAGTCCTCTGCTGCCCAGTCCAGGACCACCGAGGTGAGTAAGAGTTAGGTGGTTACAAGCTTGTACTTGGGTCGTCTGATGTATTCTCACTGAGTGATTCTTAAACATAGGGACGGAGCCCATGACTTTGTAGCTATGTATTATGCATTGTTGTTGTTGTTTTTTTTTGTTTTTTGTTTTTGGTAAGTGTGCGTACAAACAAATGTATGTTTTGATCTTGTTCATGTGGAGCCCATGAGCTCAGGATTGGGGATTTTTTTCTATAATAGAAATGTTTTATATTGGTATTCTTTTTTTTTTTATTGGGGGGGACACAATCTTAATATTGCCATCTTGGTTTTGTTCTTATACAAAAGATAAAAAATACTGAGTTAAGCACCAGTGAAACAGTAGCTGTAGCAGTAAATAGGCCATTTGAACTGGTCAGAAGTGATGTTATGCACCTACAGTTTGGACTGTTAGTTAGTTTGGACATAAGAATCAAAATAACTAATCATGCCTACAAAGTCTGTCCCATCGAGATGTACAACATAGGCCTCTTTGATATGTTACTTAAGTGTGAGGAGGAGGAGTAGTCGTCATTAGAGTCTGTGGTAGTAGTCTGACTCGCTCTAGTTACAATTTAAAGGGTGTTTAACATTGTCAAACCTGTTGCAGAGGCTGTGGACCGTCGTCTTCTGCGTCCAGACCTCTACTCCTCAGACGAGGAGGACCAAGGTGAGTCAGAGTTAGGTGGGTTACAGGCTTGTACTTGGGTCGTCTGATGTATTCTCATTGAGTGATTCTTAAACATGGGGATGGAGCCCATGTCCACCCAATAATATAATACATGTATTATTATTATTTTTTTTATATCCTTCACGTGCCCCTTATGACACTCTGCATTTGTTTTTGTGTGTGCGTGTGTGGGCATGTGTATATACGCTTGTGTGCGTGCATGCACACATACAAACATATGTATGTTTTGATCTTGTCACCTTGAGCTCAAAATTGGGGTTTTTTTATTTATTCATTATTATTATTACTACTACTACTATCATTTATTATCGTTATCATTATTACTATGATTTTTTAGGGGGAGGGGGATTTATTCCAAAAACAAATAGTAGTCATAGTAGTAACGTAGTAGTCATTAGAGTCTGTGGTAGTAGTCTGACATGCTCTAAACCTGTTGCAGAGGCTGTGGACCGTCGGGACCGTCGGAGCCGTCGGGCCGTTGGGGCCGTTGGGGCCGTCGGGACCCTCCTGGTTGAGAGACGCGTCCAGACCAAGGTGAGTCAAAGGTAGGTGGTTCCAGACTTGCACTTGACGAGGTTGAGGACATGGACTGGACTGACTACGGTCAACTGATGAAGAGCGCTGCGTGAGTCTCCCTGAAGAGGAAGAAGAGACGGAAGAGGCTCGTCTCCTCTCCTGCTCAAGCTGTGGAGCCAGAGGGTCGTGCCCGACCCCCCTCTCCTCAGCAGCGAGCACGCTGCCCTTCTCCTACTCTCCTCCGCCGCGCCTCACCTCCTCCTACCCAGGCTGATCCCCCGGCCCCTCCACCTCTGCTGGGACGTCCAGAGGCTTCAGGTCCTACTGGCACCACCACCACCGAGACTCTGAGTTGGACGAGGAATGTGCCACACTGACTCAGAGCTTGGCTCACTGCGCGGCATTTACCAACTTCAGCCGCGCCCACCACATTGATTTCTTTCTTGATTTCTTTCTTGGTTGATTAAAAAAAAAAAAAAAAAATCAGTAGATTGAAGTTAAGGAATGCTATGCAGGATTTCATTAAACGACAAACATTGATGATAAAAAACTAACCCTTTTCTTGTTTAGTTTAGTGTTAATTACTATTCTGAATTCAATCTGAGTATTGCAGTTTTACAGAAATTCCTGCATAGTACGCCTTGTACTTTAACTTTTTAAAAAACTTTTTAACATTTTTTCATTAACATTTTTTAAATAATAAAAAATGCAAGGATTATTATATAGGACTTCATAAAAAACTTAAGAAACCTTGATGACAAATATAAAGTTCTGTGATTGGCCTTCTTCTCATTGAGTTATTCTTAACCACAGAGACAGAGCCTATGGCCACATAATCATATAATACATGTATTATGTGATTGGGCCTCGGGTTATTTTGTACTGAAAAAGTGAGTTTTAATTGAAAACAAAATTGAAGTATTAAAGTTTGACAGAATGTCCTGCATAGTACACCTTGCATTTACTTTAAGTGTGTGCTTTTCTGGGCATAGGAGGGTTAGACAGTGTTTGTGTGTGACAGTTTGTTTCAAGTTTCCAGTTTCAAGTTTCAAGTTTAAACTTTCCAGTTTCAAGTTTAAAGTTTCAAGTTTCAAGTTAAAAAAAAAAATACACAAAATACAAAAAAAAGCTTTAGTAGTATTCATATTACATTACATATGTAATAGTGATTTTGAAGAGTCCAGAGTGTGACTGGCTTTGGGGTATTTTGACAATCTATTTACAGGTACGAGCTTTAGACCCCACCAGCTCAGTGCAGCTCAGTACTGACCTTTAACCTGCAGCTACCACATCTACTGCAGCTCCCTCCGTTCTGACGGACTGAGTTCTGCTTAAATATTATGCAGATAACTAATATCTAACACACCGTGATGAGTTAGAGTACAGAGGAAATGTCAACTCCTCACATAATAACAGTGGGTGAATAATATGTGGACCTGTGGCTTTGTTCACTGTTTTCTCCTGTTTATGTTGGATTCAAACTGTTCTGTCTGATGGTAATGTGCCATTTCAAATCCAGTAGGTATTTTACTCTCAGCCTTTGTGAACAGTCTCATACTGTAACAGTAACATATACTGACTTGTACTGTCAGTGTGAAAGTATCTGGAGATGTGGGTTTGTTCACTAACTCACCGGTCAGTGGGACACTCCCTGTTTCTCCTCTTTTTTATTGTTGATTGTTTTAGGTTTTTTTTTTTTATTAGTTAGTTATTATAATTCTATACCTTTTGTAAACAGTCTGATTGGAGGCTCTTTTATATTTGCTCTTTATAATTGTATCTCGAGGTCTGGGTTTGTTCACTGACTCGTGGGTCGGTGGGACACTTCCTGTTTTTCTCCTCTTTTTGTTGTTTTGTTTGAGACATTATGTACATGTTTTTTGTTTCTTTTTGTAAATTAGATACTGAGTTTGTATTTATACTTAGGTTTAGGTGTTTTTATTGTAAATTATCTGAACTTCAAAAGTATTTGACTGATAATAATAATAATCAAACAAACAGGTAAGAAAAAGAAGAAACAACAGGTAAGAAAATGATGATTCCATAGAAGCTGCTTTTGTGTACTTAAATGTCTTAACACTGTCTCTCTTTCTGTTTTTACATGGCGACTGGTTTGGAGGGGCCAGCGATGGTCCTGTGATCTGATGAAGCTGATGAGAAAAAAATGTGTTTCCAGAAGATGAAGAGCAAGAGCTGATCACAAAAATTAGGTAAAAAAAATAATTCCATAAAATCTTGTTATGAATGTTTACTCAGTGTCTTACCTCTGTCTCTCTTTCTGTTTCCATGTGATCTAATGAAGCTGACGAGAAAGTTTGTGTCTCCAGAAGATGAAGAGCAAGAACTGTTCACAAGATTAGGTAAGAAAATAATAATAATTCCACAGAAACTGCTTTTGAATCTTTACTCAGTGTCTTACCTCTGTCTCTCTTTCTGTTTCCATGTGATTTCATGAAGCTGAGGAGAAATTTTTTTTTCCAGAAGATGAAAAGCAAGAACTCCTCACAAAAATTAGGTAAGAAAATAATAATTTCATAGAATCTGCTTTTAAAGTTTACTCAATGTCTTACCTCTGTCTCTCTTCTGTCCTTACATGGCGACTGGTTTGGAGAGACCAGCAGTCGTCCTGTGATCTGATGAAGCTGAGAAAAAAACGTGTGTTTCCAGAAAATGAAGAGCAAGAGCTGATCACAAAAATTAGGCAAGAAAATAATAATTCCACAGAAGCTGCTTTTGAATCTTTACTCAGTGTCTTACCTCTGTCTCTCTTTCTGTTTCCATGTGATCTAATGAAGCTGACGAGAAAGTTTGTATCTCCAGAAGATGAAGAGCAAGAACTGTTCACAAAAATTAGGTAAGAAAATAATTATTTCATAGAATCTGCTTTTAAAGTTTACTCAATGTCTTACCTCTGTCTCTTTCTGTCCTTACATGGCGACTGGTTTGGAGAGACCAGCAGTCGTCCTGTGATCTGATGAAGCTGAGGAGAGGAACCATGTCTCCAGAAAGATGAAGAAGAACAAGATGGAGCTAATCAGAAAAAACACCCTGAAAGAATATCCAGAAATCTGTCAATAAATAAAAAAGGGTGATTTGGAATTCTTATGTGTTTTTTTTAAAGGATTATACAAATGTAAATATTTTTTGTACAGTTTTCCTTAAAAGGGCATTATGTTACTTTTGTGCTTGTCTGTTGGAAATCTACACAGTACAGCTTCATTTATAATAACTAACATTATAAATTATGGCGTTTTTAAAGTGCTCAAAAGTTGTGTGAAAAACATGCATTCTTACTGTGAGCAGGGTCACCTCTCCACAGATGTGACTTGTAACTTGGCCTGACGATGTCGACTCTATGGAGATAGTTAGGTTTACTGCCACACTGGGAGCATTCTAATAACGTGTCTAAAGAAACAAGCAGGTGGCGTACCACTTTACCAGAAATTTAAATCTGATTTTCTTAATTGCTCTGACCACGGAGGACGCTGCATTAGTTTGAAACCATGAATATGAATACTACTGGTTTAAAAATAAGTAGAGTAAAGATTGGAGACTGGTATAAATGTTATTTTTCCCAGATCTTAGGTTTCACAGCCTGTTTTTTCAGTCCCTGGTTTATGTCTTATACAACAGTGCGACATGAAACTGTTAAATGATAAAGATCTGTACAGTGAGTTTGAGGATTAAAAATCTGTGCAGCTCTGACACTCAGGTCAGGTTTATTTTACAGAACATTCTTCTGGGCTGGTTTGAGGAAAACAAAAAAAGTGTCATTGAATAAAAGAATGTGCAGTTATTCCCAGACAATAAGAAGAATACGCTATTATCAATAGAAATTATTGCAATAATAATAATAATAATGTAATAATATTTGTTTCTGGTGTAAGAGTCAAAAACCAAGAGACTGAAACATCAAGTCAAAGTTTTATGAGCTCCACAAGTAAAGTGAACAATGAAGCAACGGACTCTCCAGAAAGGACAGAAGAGAGAGTGTGTGTGTGTGTGACTGTGTGTGTGTGTGTGTGTGTGTGTGTGTGTGTGTGTGTGTGTGTGTGTGTGTGTGTGTGTGTTGTGTGTGTGTGTGTGTGGTGTGTGGTGTGTGTGGTGGTGTGTGTGTGGTGTGTGTGTGTGTGTGTGTGTGTGCAGGTGTGGCGGGTCCTCTTCTGGTTTGCATGGCATACACATTAAGAAACTCTAAGCAGCTCACTAAGCATAGCATCTTAGTGAGTCCCCACGCATTCCATACCCACTAGTGGGCACATGTTATTTACCTTAGCATTAATAAACCAAGATACCAGTTTGATGTAGTTCTGCACTACTAGAAAATACCTTGCAATGCCCCCTTTTCACACCATGTCACATGTTGTGAAACAAACAATGAAAAGAACAATATCAAACAACCAGAAAATAATAATAAAAATAAAACTAAAAAAATAGTCCTAAACCATCCAAGTATAAAACTAAAACAAGATTTATAATGCTAAGGATAAAACAAAAGCATACATATTCATGAGTAGAGTGAACACACCATGTACAGATTATCCGTTGTAATCTGAAGACTTTATAACCTTCTCACCATAAACTACTACATGACCGCAATAAGCAAAGACAAAAATCATAACTTTACTAAAGTGAAGCATGTGGATCTATTCAGCACAAGTGTCGTAAAGGCAAGACAGGTGGTGCAGAACTCGGGACGGAACGGTGTTTATTTACAATGTGAATAAATGTAAACTAAAGATGGTAGACCAGGCGGGGACAAGGAGTGAGCAGGATCCGGGGCAGGGGGCGAAAAGCAGGAGCGGGAACACAGACACAGGAGCAGGGAGAGGAGTGCAGGTGGTGCAGAGGTGAGGGAGCTGGGATTGTCCAGAGGGCAGGAATCTGAGAGAGCAGCAAAAATCCAATGAGACTCAAAAAGGTAAGTAGCAAACATTCAAAAGGTAGAGCTGGAGTAGTCACGTTTGACACGCGGACACACCGAGTGTCTGGTCCTGCCTCCTCTTATCCATGGCATGGGGTGTTGATTGCGCTGATGGGCTTCAGGTGCGCGCGGGAGGATCCAGGAACTCTGCCCAGCTACAGAGTCAGGCAGGTGAGGGAGGGGGGAAGGAGAACACAGGAGGCAAAACATAGAACAGGAACACGTGGATCATGACAACAAGATCTAAAAGCCCTTTTTTTTTTTACAGCTCATTCTTGAGCTGTAGTGCCCTTCTTTTACCTTCTGACTTAAATGGGAAAAGACATCTTGTGGCCCTGCTCCCAGCAACCGTCCGTAGACAATTCCTAGATCCACAATGCTGTACATAACAGTGATGTGCGGTGAGGTTCATGGCTGGTGAGGCACTGATGTCGTCACAATCAGATTTACAAACATATAAACCAGGGGTCAGTACATTTGGCCCTGGGTCAGTTTCTCTCCTAGTGACTTGGGGTAAAATAAAAAAGAATTTCAAAATAAAAGTTCCGAAGTCCGTATGAAATAGCTCTAATACAGTGGTATTAGAGCTAGACATACAAAAAAAAAAAAAAAATTAAATATTTGAATAAATGTGGCAAAAGACCACAGAAAAAAAAATACAATTTTTGGTAAACCTGTGTTGACCTTTTTTCAAGTTTTTAAGTTGACCTTTTTATTTCAAGTCCCTTTAAGTGTGTTTAAGTTCCTTTGAAAGAAAGTTTTTTGCAATCCTTTGATTATACATATTGTGGGGAAGCTGGCCTGAGTGATCGAAATAGGAGGCAGACTCCGAATAGTCCCATTTAAATCCATTTATTCAGGCTCCGTGGAAAACGCGCAAAAATAATACATATTTACAAAAAACTTAATTGTGCTCAACAAAAACAACAGAAATTAAACGGAGGAAACAAAAACCCCATGGGTACCCTTCCTACACAGGTCTAATCTTCTTCTTCTAGTAGTGTTTTATGGCGGTTGGCACGCAACTGAAAATGGTGCATTACCGCCACCATCCGGTATGGAGTGTGGGCCGGGACAACCCCAATAGTCTTTCTATATCCTTTTTATCAGTTTGGTGGAGATAAGAAAACTTTGTTATTGCTTTGAGTACACAGTCTTGTTTAAGTCCTTGCAAGATGTCTTTTAATTCGCAGCAAATGCCATTCTGATGTCGTCTATCTTTTAAAATTCTACGTTGCAACTGATACTTTGGACAATATATGACTACATGTTCAACAGTCTCCTGACAGCTACAATAATCACACTCCCCCATTTCATATGTTCCTATAATTTTAAGTGTGCTATTTAGTCTTGTGTGACCCAGCCTCAATCTTGCCAACACATCCTCCTCCTCCCGGTTCTTGCAACCCCATTCCACTGTTTTACCCTCGACTCTTCCCTGCAGATTGTAATAAAACCGGCCCTTAGGGCTTGAATCCCATTTACTGCCATTGTTTTCTTACTCCATCTTTAATAATTGTCTTAATTTCTGATTTACTATATTTTACTGGGAACTCTACCTCCTCCTTTACAGCTCTGTCGTAATGCAGACGGGTAGGACCAAAGTATGCGGTACTCGGGAAGGTTTAACAGTGTTTATTTACAATATAGTGAATAATAATGCAACAAGAGGGAGCAGGAGTGACTGGGAGCTGGAGACACGGTGCACATGTGACGCATGGTGAGGGCAGGCCGGGACGAGGGATAGAGTGCAACGCCAGGGTCCGGGAACGAGGAATACAGGCGCAGGAGCAGGACGAGCAGCCAGACGAGGAGAACCAGGGTGAGATCCAAAGACAAGGTGAGCAGGAAACAAGGTGCACTGTACCGGAGAGCAGGAGCTGGGTTGGAGCGGAGCCAGGAGCGCAGGAACAGGAGGTTTTCCAGGAAGCCGGGTCTGGTAACAGCAGGACAGGAGTTAGCAACGAGTAGCAGGTAAAAAGTACAAAAGATACGTAGCTAGGCATTCACGTGGGTACATGGACGGTCTGGCATCGGCTGTCTGTCTCCTGGGGCTTCTTATACTCAGCAGGTGGTGATGATAGCGTGATGAGTCCCAGGTGCGCGTGGGAGGAGCAAGACGCTCCGCCCACGATCGGCAAATAATAATAATAATACAATAATACATTTTATTTATAGGGCGCCTTTCTGGGCACTCAAGGTCACCTCACATACATCACACAAAACATCACATTAAGACAGTTAAAATCAACTGTTAAAATATACACATTTAAAAACAAGCATATAGTATAAAAAAATGACAGGGCAAGTGTGATTAGAGTGAATAGGCGAGTTTGAACAGGTGGGTTTTGAGTTTGGACTTGAAGTGAGTGAGAGTGGCAGTATTGCGGAGGTCAGGTGGGAGAGTGTTCCAGAGCTGGGGAGCAGAGCGGCTGAAGGCCCTGCTCCCCATGGTGACGAGACGGGCTGAGGGGACAGAGAGCTGGAGAGAGGAGGAGGAGCGGAGAGAGCGAACGGGTGTGGCAATATGGAGGAGGTCAGAGAGGTATGGAGGTGCAAGGTTGTGGATGGCTTTAAATGTGTGGAGAAGGATTTTGTATTGAATGCGGTGTGTGATGGGGAGCCAGTGGAGCTGTTGTAATACGGGGGTGATGTGGTTGATGGAGGGTGTGTGCGTGATGATACGAGCTGCAGAGTTCTGAACCAGTTGAAGTTTATGGAGAGTTTTTTGTGGAAGACCAAACAGAAGTGAGTTGCAATAATCTATGCGGGAAGTGACGAGGCTGTGAACGAGTACGGCAGTGGACTGTGGAGTGAGGGAGGGCCAGAGTCGATGGATGTTGCGGAGGTGGAAGTAGGCGGAGCGGGTGATGGTGTTTATGTGGGAGGTGAAGGAGAGGGAGCTGTCGAGGATGACACCCAGACTCTTTACCTGAGGAGAGGGAGAGATGGAGGAGCCGTCTATGGGAATGGAGAAATGATTGATCTTGCTTATGGTGGATTTGGTGCCTACAAGGAGAAGTTCAGTTTTATTGCTATTGAGTTTGAGAAAGTTTGATGTGAACCAGGATTTTATTTCATGGATACAGTTGAGAAGGGAAGAGGGTGGGAGTGTGGAGTCTGGTTTGCTAGAGAGGTAGAGCTGGGTGTCATCCGCGTAGCAGTGGAATTGGATGTGATGTTTCCGGAAAATGTGACCAAGGGGGAGAAGGTAGATGATGAAGAGCAGGGGACCGAGAACAGAACCCTGGGGAACACCTGTGGAGATGGGGACAAGATGAGAAGTGAAAGATTTGAGTGACAATGACAGACAACGGGAGGAGGGATGCAAGACAGGAGACAAAACAGGGCAGGAGTCACGTGATCGTGACAAGCTCCTCCTTTTGCCCACTTATCTGCCAGCTCATTCCCTTCCACCCCTATATGTACTGGAACCCACATAAAAATTACATATTTCTTATGTCTGTTTCTTTCTATTCTTTCCAGTATTTGCCCTACTTCCCAAATTATGTCTTGTCTCGTCTCTGACTTGAATGTTTTAACACTTGTCACTTCACTGCTTGAGTCTGATGCGATCACATTCTGCTTTGGCCCATTCTCCTCCACCCAACTCAATGCCAAGAGTATTGCCAGCAACTCTCCTGTATAAACAGCCACATTGTCACTTCCTGTCCTCTTTTTAACTGCAACACCTATATCTGGAATAACATATGATATACCCACCTTCCCATTCGTTAGCTTTGAAGCATCAGTATACATTATTAAATGTTCAGAATACTTTTCACAGATATACTCATCAACTCCCGCACTACTACACTTCCTCCCCAGGAGTCCTAAATCTACTACAGGTTCCTTAAGCAACCACGGAGGCACCCCAGCAATCGGGACTGTAGGACTTAATTCCAAATGGGCTATTCCTGCCCCTTGCACCATACCCTCTGCCACCCACCCAAAGCTGGTGAAGCTTGCCTTTTCTTTTTCCTGACATGGTTTTAACACGCTCAGCCCTGGATGACTTTCACTATGTCCTTGCAGACTAGTCCAATAAACCAGAACCAGTTGGTCCCTTCTACAGCTCAATGGCATTTCCCCCATTTCCACCTGTAATGCATCTACCGGAGTTGTCCTCATCGCCCCACAACAAATTCTTAATGCCTGATTCTGAATTATTTCTAGTTTTTTAAGACTACTCTTTGAAGCAGAATTATACAAAATACACCCGTAATCCACCACCGACCTGATCATAGATATGTATATTGTCTTTAAACGTGTCCGGCTGGCTCCCCACTCCTGTCCTCTCAAGCATCTCAGAATGTTGATTACCTTTTTACATTTTTCCACTGTTTTATTAATATGCAATCCCCATGTTAACCTACTATCAAACCACATACCCAAATACTTAAACTCTGTTACTCTCTCCAAATCCACTCCATACAGCTTGACAGTATACTGATCCACTTTCTTCCTGGTAAAAAAACATAACCTTTGTTTTATTTACAGAAAATCTAAAACCCCACTTTACAGTCCATGCTTCTACTTTCTGTTTGGCTTGCTGCAACTTTCTCACAGTGAAGTCAATATTCTACCTGTCTTCCACATCACTCCATCATCTGCATAGAGGGACACCCCCACTGAGCCTTCTATATTACAAAATATTTCATTAATCATTACAGAGAACAACACTGGGCTCACAATACTTCCTTGTGGAGTACCATTATCCACTTCATATTTAGAACTAAAATCTTTTCCCACCCGCACTAAAATATTTCTACCTGTTAAAAAGTTTCAAACCCACTTTAACATTTTACCTCGTATCCCATCTGATGGAGCAGTATGATTAAACCCTCCCTCCACATGATGTCATACGCCTTTTCCACGTCAAAGAAAACTGAGACAACACCCTCTTTATTTGCTTGGGCTCTCCTAACTTCATGCTCTAGAATAACTGCCGGATCTATTGGTGCTCCTGCCTTTTCTAAAACCATATTGATGATTTTTAAGTAGATCATTTTTTTTCCAGAAAGTAGCATAATCTCTCGTTAACCATTTTCTCCATCAATTTCCCCAAGTGAGAAGTCAGGGCTATAGGTCTGTAGCTTTCTGCTAGGCTGGAATCTTTTCCTGGTTTGCAAATGGGAACTACTAGAGCCTCCTTCCACTGCTCATGAACTCTGCGTCATAAGCGTGTCTCTTGAAATGTGTCATTTTGGGGTCTTTATACACACACAAGTGGTGTGGGACTGGAATTCTCCTTTACCGTTATTACCACTATTACTTCGGCGATGCCCCCTGACTACGGTAGCCATAATTAATCAATATTGATCCATATAGATTATAAGGCGCACTGTGGGTTTTTGAGAAAATTAAAGGCTTTTAGGTGCGCCTTATAGTGCGGAAAATACGGTATATGCACAGAGGTGACCATAAAAGGTGTACATTAACTATTCTGCACATCAAGCTGTAATCATATGTGAGGGTCACTTGAAATACACAAATATTTAGAACTCTAAAGGTTTTTATAGTTCACAGAGGATGTCAGCGCAGTGCTTGTGTTTATGATAGTAGCATGCTAATGGCACTGGTAATTACTTGCTTGTGCATGCATTGTAGATAGATAGATAGATAGATAAGAACTTTATTAATCTCCAAGGGAGAAATTCAGGTGTCCGGCAGCAAACACACACTTGCACAAACACACACAATAATAGTACAGTAAAAACAGTAGAAAAAATAAAATATTAAAATATCAAAATATTACTATAAATAGTGTAAACTGCTCATATAACAATTACAGTTCATATCAGGCAGATCTGTTAAACAGCCTGATAGCTGAAGGGACAAAAGACCTCTTGAAGCGCTCTGTCCTGCAGCGCAGTGAGAGGAACCTGTTAGTCCGTGTGCTTCTCTGTGCAGACATCGTGTCATGCAAGGGATGTCTGGGATTGCCCAGGATGCCCTGCATTAAAGTCCTCATCCTCTTTTCCAAGCACAGCTCCCACAGAGTCCACCCCCCTCCCGATCACAGATGCACACTTCTTTATCAGTTTGTCCAACCGATTGCAATCCCTTGTGGTCATACTGCCACCCCAACAGACAACACCAAAGAAGACTTGTGTGGCAAGTGTGGCACTTGCCACAACAGACTGATAAAAAAGGAACAACATGTCGGCACACACATCAAAGGACCTAAGCTTTCTTAGGAAAAACAGTCTAGTCTGTCCTTTCCTATACAGAGCCCGAGCCTGCTCTGACCAGTCCAGATTGTGGTCAAGGTGCACACCCAAGTACTTATAGGTGTCAACCACCTCGATCCTTTCTCCATCAATGATCACTGGTTGGTGGGCAGGCTTCCTACCAAAGTCAGTGATCATCTCCTTGGTCTTTAAGGTGTTCAAAATAAGACCGTTTTCCCTGCTCCAGGAGGTGAATCTGGTTATGACTTCCCTGTACTCACTCTCGTCTCTTCCCTTTACACACGCCACAATAGCGGTGTCGTCCGAGTACTTCTGGACATGACAAGCTGCAGATGTATAGGCAAAGTCAGCAGTGTAAAGTGTGAAGAGAAAGGGCGATAGTACAGTTCCCTGTGGTGCACCGGTGTTGCTTGTCAGTATCCCAGATACACAGTCACCCAGCCGGACATACTGTGACCTGAGAGTCAGATAGTTGTGGATCCAGCGAACAAAAACAGGATCCACCCCCATCTTCTCGAGCTTCCCCTTCAGCAGCTGAGGCTGGATGTATCAAAGGCACTTGTGAAGTCAAAAAACATCAGCCTCACATAGCCACCAGCCCCATGCAGAAAGGACAGCGCCCTATGGAACTTGTAACTTATTGTACTTGACAAACATATTTAGCCACTGAACAGAGCGGGTTCAGAGCTTTTAAAAGAGGTATAGCATGTCCATATAGCATGCCCATAGTGAAAATAAGACAATACTCACTGTTATGCTAACAGTGGCTCGTGAGCAGTTAGCGCAGCTGCAAAGATGGAGTGGTAAGCCTCAAAAAAGTAGGCTATTACTATAAAAATCCTATGAAATGAATTAGACTTACTTCTATAATCAAACACCAGTAAAAAATTATGTCAGGTATCGGTATCTTTACTCAGTATCGGCGAGAACTCAAAATTAACTACTCATACTTGTTTGGCATAACGTAGTATTGGTGCATCCCTAACGCTATTGTAACGTTTAAATATCCCTTCAAAATAAGACATAAAGAAAATGTTATTTTCATGAACATTTCAAACATTTCAGAATATGGAGTCAATAAACCTTAATATTTCACATAGAGCTGTTTTTCTTTTAGCTTCTGCATGTTTGCGTGCCCGCTAAAACTCACAAGCTCTCCTCCTCTCCTCTCAACCTCTCTCCTGCTCTCCTCTCTCCTCTGCCCTAACACGCTCTGACTTGGTCGCAAGGGCCCTTCGATGCCGCTTTCTTGTGCAGATATAATATACTCGCCGTTATATCAAATGGATTTATGTGGCAATTTCCTATCAGGATTTTCATTATATATCTATGGACAAGCTTATTAGAGGAGCGGGCAAAAGTCACTTTGGAGAAAATGCGGCCGCTGATAAATTATGTACTATTTTTGTGCGGCCCAGTAGAAAATGCATAACTAGCCTAGAGGTAATACTCACACTCTAACAGTGAGAGCGCAACTGCCATCTACTGTAGTGGATGTGCAATTACGCTTTATTCTAGTACGGCAAAAGAAAAGCGTGTTTCCCGGGGTCATTCGCACCCCCCTGGCATCGCACCAAGCCCCCTCAAGGGGGCAGGTCCCACTATTTGAGAAACACTGCTTTATGCTAACAGCCAATGAGCAGCTGAATGAAGATGATGTATAGTTTGGCATGTTTTACTGTACACAGGTAGAGTACAGTGTAGAGAAGCAGCTCCTCTCTGCATTGTTTACTCTTTTTTGTGTGATTATTATGGATATGGATATGATTTAATATTGCTTCACCCCCTCTAAATTTTGTACTTTCTTGTTACTCATATGTTTATGTTTTTCCTTACATTGGTGACATTGACCTATCAGATATGCTAATCAGCTATTACGGGTTTTGCACAAAACAAAGAAATGGTACAATACATTTTTCACCATTTTGGGACATTGCCATTGTGAATGCCTTCATTCTCGGGGAAGGACACTGTAGATCAAAGGGTAAGTATATAGTCCCTATTTGCACCAAAAGGCCTTTAGAAAAACTCTTGTCTTGGAGTTGGCTGAGACAGGAGCCATCAGAACACAGCAGGAAGAAGAAAGCAGGGGGAAGTTACATCATCTTGTGTACATCAACCCGAGTGGTGACAAGACACAAGGCAGGTTGAAGTGCAGGGAGTGACATGCCAAAACTCCAGTGAAATGTTTAACCCGCAATATACGCCTGTGCTTCTAGCAACAACGAGACTGCTATAATTACTGACACACAGAAGACAAGCCATAATCATGTTCAGTTTTTATATTGTGTTTTGGTATGCTATATAAATGTACATAAACAACAGAGCAGCTAAGTGTCAAAAGACAAACAATTAGTTTTTAATGTGTGTTCTAAAGTGTATAAATGCTTACCAGACATACTTACAGTGATTCAAAAGTCAAAGTCAAAGTATACTTTATTGTCAATTCATTATGTAAAAAAACATTACACAAGGACTGAAATTTCGTTCCACCAAACTCCAGATGTGCAATTTGACTAAAAAAAAAGAACTCACATACACGCGCGCGCACACACACACACCCACAGCATAAAATGTATACATGCATCAACAATAACAGACATAGACAACCTACAGCATATTGTAGTAAAATAGGATGTGCAATATATAAGGTGCAAAAGGTGCGAAAAAAAAAAAAGTGCGAGAGTGCTGAGCTTTCTGACATTATTATATGTGAAATTGGTTTAGATGTCTCTAACAGTAACAAATGTTCATGGTATCTACTTCAATGTGTTGATCAGTCTGATGGCTTGTGGAAAGAAGCTGTTTCTGAATCTATTTGTGTGGCACCGCATGCTGCAGTACCGCCTACCGGATGGTAGGAGGGAGAACAGTTTATGTGCTGGATGGGTGGTGTCCTTGATAATGTTGATGGCCCTCTTGGAGCAGTGTGATGTGTATAAGTCCTGGATGGCTGGTAGTGGTGATCTAATGATCTTTTCAGCAGTCCTCACCACCCTCTGTAGAGCCTTCCTGTCCGCCACCGAGCAGCTACCGTGCCAGACAGAGACGCTGCTGGTGAGGATGCTCTCGATAGTACCCCTGTAGAAGTTGATGAGTGCAGAAGTGGGGAGGTTTGCTCTCTTCATCCTGCGCAGGAAATGAAGGCGCGTTTGTGCTTTTTTGACTAGGGAGGTGGTGTTTGTGGTCCATGTTAGGTTGTTTGTAATGTGCACTCCCAGAAACTTTGTGCTTTGCACAGACTCCACAACACTGTCATTGATTAAGAGTGGGGTGTGTGTACTGTGTTTTTTCCTAAAATCCACAATTATTTATTTTGAACAGCATCCGTACGTGACAGTTTTTATTTTCCAGATGCGCCAGGCATAGGTGTAGTGCTGTTGCTATGGCGTCATCAGTGGAGCGTTTGGGGCGATAAGCAAACTGGTATGGATCCAGGGTAGTGGGAAGGCTGGATGTTATGTGAGCCTTAACCAACCTTTCAAAGCACTTCATCATAATTGAAGTGAGTGCTATGGGTCTGTAGTCATTTAGTGATGAAGCTGGAGATTTTTTCGGCAGTGGTATGATGGTGGTAGTTTTGAAGCTCTCTGGAAGGATGGCTTGGCTCAGAGAGATGTTAAAAATATCTGTGAGGACATCTGTGAGTGAGTCAGCACAGTCTCTGAACACACGCCCGGGTATATTGTCCGGACCTGCAGCTTTCCTGGGGTTCACCTTGAGTAGGGTCCTCCGCACGTCCGCTGGTTCCAGTTGGAATGCTGTATTTTCTGAGCCAGTGGGGACTTTTGTCGGTGTGGTGGTGTTGTTTTCTTCAAACCGGCTGAAGAAGATGTTTAAGGAGTTGAGGAAGTCTGTGTTATCTTCACACGGCAGGGGGGTTGGTTTGTAATCCGTGACTGACTGGATGCCTTGCCACAGTCGTCTGGAATCTTTTGTGTCCCTAAAGTGAGAGTGGATTTTCTGTCCATAGGCCCGCTTGGCTGCTCTCACGCCCTGGTGCAGGTTGGCCCTGGTTGATCTGAGGGCATCTTTGTCCCCATGCTTGAAAGCAGCATTGCGTGCTCTCAGGAGCTCCCGTACCTCCTTGGTGAACCAAGGTTTGTCGTTTGCTCGTACAGTGACATTCTTGGTGACAGTAACATCGTCCATGCATTTGGATATGTATCCAGTCACAGACTCTGTGTACTCATTAAGGTTGATGTGCTGGTTGGTAGTGGCCGCCTCCCTGAAAACAGACCAGTCCGTGAGGTCAAAGCAGTCCTGAAGAGCTGAGATGGTTCCCTCTGGCCATGCCCTGATCTGCTTCACAGCTGACTTGCTCCTGGTTAGCAGTGGTCTATAGACTGGAATTAGCATTACAGAGAGGTGGTCTGAGCTCCCCAGGTGAGGATGGGGAACAGCTCTAAATGCTTGTTTAATGTTTGTGTAGACCTGGTCGAGAGTGCTCTCTCCCCTGGTCGCAAAGTTCACATGTTTGTGGAAGTGTGGAAGTACAGTCTTTAGATTGGCCTGGTTAAAATCGCCCGCAATTATGCAAACCGAGTCCGGGTTTGAGTCCTGTAACGAGCCTCACAGACTGATACAATATAGCCAGTGCGTCCTTAGTGTTTGCGCTGGGCGGAATATAAACAGCTGTGATGTTAACGGCAGTAAATTCTCTTGGCAAATAATTCTGACACCTGTGGCTAAAACTATTTGGTGTCACCATTGCAAAGACCCCAACCTTGTGTATATACTACTGAGGGTTCAGTAATGGTTATTTTTATTTGGAGAGGTCAGAACAAAGGCAATTTCACCAAAATGACCCCGGATTGTAAGGGGTTAATGCTCTATTACAGCTACTACATTCCAGTATGTAGAGCGGTGTTACAGTTATGTGGTTCATTGGCATGTCATTAACTGGTTGTTCTGGTTGCAACATCACTACGGAACTAAATCAAACTGCATTTATCATATGAACGGGGCTGAAGGACCAAAATGAAGCGGTGACTTTTTCCCTTCACAAAGAACAAAATGAAAAGGACCATCTTCCTCCTGCTGCTCTTGATATCTGTCATCCTGCTGACTTACCCACAGGTAAGAAACACATGCACAATGCACTGATGTCAAGAGAAAACTTGTTTATGGGACAGGTTTAGACTGAAGATAGATTTATAATTACAAGGTCTAAAGCCTAAAGTGCATATGGCGGGTTAGACTATTGTATTTTCTGAATTATAAGTCGCATTTTTTTTTTCATAGTTTGGCCAGGGTGCGACTTGCCTTCCTCCAATCTTCCTGGTTGGATGTGATGCTGTCAAGGTCTATGACTTGTCTAAATTGCACAATACTTGCATTACCTCAACCTATGTCGATGATGATAATGATGCGTTTTTAGAAATTACTGCTTATATCTTTTTTACTTTTCATTTTATTCTTACAAACTGTCTTAAAAAAAAGAAAAAGAAAAAGAAAAACCTGGATAAATATTTGCCCAACATACAATTCCATAGAGCTTGTGAAAACCTGCCATATACACTTTGGTAGAGCGGTCATATCCACTGACCCACAAGCAGGGCAATTCCAACTACCACAGATGAATAATGTCGTTGTGATCTTGCCTCTAGTGTTTGTGTACACCGGTGTGAGAAAAGTGTTAAAACGAAACGTCTTCACTCCTACAGCGTTTTGTCCAGTTGACAGATTTAAACTTTGTCTTTTGCTATGGACCAGACCTGGACCACTGAGGGATTACACAGACATCGTAAAGACATGTGTATTTAAGTTATTTTCATAGCATCTGGGCAGAATGCAATACATTAGACCAGCTCCACTGATTTTGAGAATTAAACAAGCTGTGACCAGACTAACCTGTCTCCTCTTTGCCTATCCAGAGCACATCTTTAGGCTACACAGTCTAAATTTAGCTGTGTGTACCAATTGGTTCACCAAGGTTCGCCCAATGAGACACACGCTTCTGCTTTTTGTCATAAGTGAATGAGTCATTGGGCTTACATGTTTTCACAAAATTTAATTAAAATCAATAAGCCACTTGGACTTGGACTAGATCCAGCAAACAGCATTTTGATCTCCGCACACATATTTATCCTATCAGAATTGTATTTTGTTGCCATCTAGTATACATTTGTAAATGCAAAATTTTCAGTCACTTAACATCTACTGAACTTTTTTTTTTAACTCTATCCAAAAAAGAAATTACAATTTCACAATAAACACAGCATATCAATGTAAATTCAAATAACATCTAAATTAACATGTGTATTTAGCAATAACAAAATTAAGATAATGATATTGCCAGTCGCAACTTCTCTCTACAATCCAACCTCAATGCGAAAACAGTGGCAGAACCAAGGGCCAAATTTGGCCCTTGGGCCTGAGCTTGACATGTCTGGCTCTGTCTAAAGCAGGGGTCACCAACCCTATGCCCGCGGGCACCAGGTCGCCCGCAACGCCCACATGAGGCGCCCGCAGGCCGCTTCTAAAAATAGCACAACTCACTAATGAGCTGCATCTAAAATTTAATTTTATTCTGTTGCTATTTTTTTTAATTACCCTTACATTTATATAGATTTAAAAATGACTACATCTTAAAAATATATTCATTATACATGAAGTTTAGAAAAGTTATGGTGAACTCTGACCTCCTCAGGTCAAAGGTCAGTATTGTGCGCGTGACAAAACCAGTGCTCCGCTCGCGAGCGCTGTGAAGATTAGCGCTGAATGCAGTTTCACGACTGTAAAATAAACCTGCGTGTGTCTCATCTGCGGCGCGACTATGGCGACGGAAAAGCGGCACAATGTGGAGGGACAATTCACTACGTGTAGTGATGGGCGAATGGAGCCTCGTGAAGCATTGACACCTCAGTCGCAATATTGTCTCAAATGGTTCGACGTGTCTGAGGCCTCGGAGAAACACTGACCTCTAGTGGACAAATTTAACCATTGCAAACCAGCACACAACCCATGATTTGGGAACCCAAAACTCTTTTTTCTATTTTATTAGAAGTCATAAATAGTATATATTCTATTTTGAACATTAAAAAAATATATAACAAATTATATGTCACATGTTTTTATTAAGAAATATAAGTTTTGTGTGATCCCAAACCATGGATCGCTTTTTTCCATTTGTAGATGCCATCGAAAATGATCACACCACCATTAACCAACTAATCACCACTAACGTCATACAATACTCCGCAGTACCCAACATTTTTCAGAAATATTGGTGCATCTTTTATACTGTAGCAGTTTAATACTTGTCAAACCACAGAAGTGCGGAACACTCTGCGATTGGTACTCTGTACCAATCGCAGAGCGGAAGATTCACTGAGCCTATAAAACACTTCGATTCACTGAAGAGACTGACACGCAGAGCGAAGCAGGAGGGAGAGAAACCGACACTTCGGTCACGTGAGCGGCTGCTGCGAGACAAGCTCCGGGGCAGTGCTTCGGAGCAATTTGTTTCAGAAAGAACGAGACGTGCTCCGGAGCGTGCTCATTTGCCCATCACTAACTACGTGTCACAAAAGTTACCGAGCCAACTACCCACCAGGACGTAAACTACGGCAGTGCACTAAGGCACGTGAGCAAAAGGCAGCTTCGGGTAAGCAACAGTTTTTTTTCACGAGACCAGAAAAAAACAAAAAAACAAGAAAAAAAAAAAAAACAATTCATAAAAAGCAACAGAGATTTATTTAAAAATATGCAAGTTGATTTTTCTTTAACATTACATAATTGATAACTTGTTGAAACATGGTGCAAAATAGTTTTTTTTTTGTTAAAAAGGTTTGTCAGTGGCCTGTGAAAATGGGACACTATGAGATGAAGTGATTATCTGAAAAGTACTGAGATTTATAAAGTTAAAGTGCTGAATACTGATATCTGTTTCCCACCTTGCTGTCATTGTTGATTGTGAGAAATCATGAACGTGATCAGTGTCTTCAGAGATGATTATCATTAATTATTATTAATAATGTATAACTAAGGGCAAACTGAGCATATTTGTCATTTCAGAAGAGCGAATCAAACTGGTAGCCCTTCGTATGACTCAGTCCCCATGAAGTAGCCCTAGGTTTCAAAAAGGTTGGTGACCCCTGGTCTAAAGTATGCATTTAAGTTTTCATAATGAGTTATTTGTGTCTCAAAGCTAATAGTAACTTAATCTAAATCTCAAAAATAGAACACAAAACATTTCTGCCTGTAACAGAGCCAATGGAGGACGAAAGAAACATTGCAGCTGGGAGTGGCCACAATACATACATGCACACATACTTGTGGCTGAACGCCTGAATTAATCTACAGTCCTTCAATTGTTGAGTGACAATTGACAAGTGTGCTGCTCCCAGTGCTATTCTTACAATGTTTTGTTTTTTTTAATCTATCTTTAATTATACAGGGAGACCCCAATGAGAAAAACGTGTATGTTTCTAAAACCACTTTGTGAAAGTACATCTAATATAAGTCATTGTTTTTTCTGTGCAAAATCATTCCGATTCTAGTATTATTTTAACATTACTAATCAAGTTTAATTTCAGTTAGCACTAGCTTCAGGACACAAATACCTACTTTTCTAAACACAGAAACCTCTTCCAATTAAGTATTTACATCGTAGTAAAGGTCTTGACATGCTGTCTGTGATGATCTATCTGTGACTTTCTGTCCACTGTCTGGTATTTAAATATTGATTTATTTTGCCCAGGAGAATGAGGGTTGTTGATGAAATATTCACATGTTGTTTACATATTGTTCTGTTTATAGATCTTCAACTTCAGGTTACATCAGTGGTACAAAACAGTTACAGTCTGCTTCAGACAATCCGCTTTTGACTTAACAACCTCAGCATCACCACTAGAGACGTCCACTACGCAGTCTAAACCTGAGCTCCAGACTTGCAGTTATAAATATCTGTCTCCTGCAAATGTGGAAGAAGGACGTAAACTTCTGGACTCTATAACCTGGCCAGAAACTCTGTCTCTGCCCAAACCGTTTTCACTGAATTTGACGACTAGTGCCTCCAAAAGCATGTTCACTATTGTACCTCAAAGGGAAGGCTGGTATATGGGTGACAAGTTGACGGTTACAATCCAGATGAAGGATTTCTATGGAAACCCAAAGAGGAGCGGAGGGGACTTTGTTATCGCCAAGCTCCAAAATAAGCGGCTAGGGGCAGGTGTAGTGGGACAGGTGCAGGACCACCTCAACGGGACCTTCACTGCAGTGTTTCCTCTGTTGTGGAAGGGGACAGCGAATGTACAGGTAAGAGATAGATATTTATAAACTCAGTCAGCAGCTCCCAGGATAGAGCTTGAGTGCCATGGTGCTCACAACTAGAGATTGACAATACATATGTGTATATATATATATATATATATATATATATATATATATATATATATATATATATATATATATATATATATATATATATATATATATGATATATATATATATATATATATATATATATATATATATATATATATATATATATATATATTTTTTTTTTTTTTTTTTTTTTTTTTTTTTTTTTTTTTCATGGCCAATGCTGATTGTTTAGAATCCAGAGAAATAATGGCTGGTAAGCTCAGTCTTGCCAACTGAAATTTACTACAAACTCATCCATAGGTTCTTTTTTGCAGCAAACTTTTAAGAAAGCAGTGTAGTCACATCTTACCCGTTAAAGAGTTCAAATAAAACTTTTTTTGTATTCTTTGCACAGAAGGTCAGCAAAAAAAAAATTGGCCTATGTAAAGATTTAAGGCTGATAGCTGCTCTATTTCTACATGCAACATACATAAAATATGTGATGGTTTTATTATTTTTCTCTGCAGTAACCACAATCAGCAAATACACAGTACATTGGACTATTACACATCAACACTACACACAGCCCAAAGTCCACAGGAGAATGTGCACACTTATAGTAATATTTTGTAGAGTGCATGATTGGAGGGTGGGTTCACAAGTGAGGCATTCATGGACTTTGTAGCAGTAAGAAAACACAAGAGTCAATTGTGCCTCTAACTATGTGTCAATAACTATTTTACTATTTCTATAACAGTACTTAAGTGTTGTGATAATATGCCTTACATTTGTCTTACCTCCCAAAGACTGTGTGTATTGGGGCTGGGGTTATCATACTCAGATATTACCACTGGTGTTGGTTCTCTGTAGGTCACGCTGGTGCAAACTAGTGAGTCCATCACTGTCTTAAAGCGCCTGACAGAGGAGGAGCCTGACAGGGTCTTCTTTGGCAGTAACTTCAAGTCGGGATCGGTCAAACACACGACCACATGTAACGTGTGTCTGGATCCGAACAAAGCTCCACTGTGTAACTATACTGACCTCAACACTGGAGAGCAATGGTTCTGCTACAAACCCAAAAATCTGAACTGTGACACTCGTATCGGCCACTTCAAATTAGGATTCAGCCAGAAAATTAGCAAGGATGAAGAAGCTCTCTTCCAAAAGTAGGAATGATATATTGATCTGTGTTAAATTAATATATAGCTGCATTGAAATAATGCAGCTAGTGCTTCGGGCTGTGTTCAAAGATACTGGGGTGTTCCTGTTGGATGCTTGGGAGATGGGACAGGCTCATTTAGATTTAAATGAGCAATATCTATGCCTGTGTTGTAGGGGAATCAACTTGAAAGCTCCTATTATGGCTGCAGGAAGTAACACTATCATGATTTTGCCAAAAGCAGGTATTGTCTTGTGTTTCTTTTTTCTCTGTAATTTCCTCATAGTGAGACAAAGTTCCCTGCTGTAATGAGAAGGCGGTCCATAAATTCATGGAGGATAATTATTGTAAAAGAAATAGTTTAAAACACTTAAATCCATTCATATTTCCAATAAATCCATTCTTTTTTTTTTTCCTTGTTCAGGTGAGCCAAATGTGGGGAGTCAAGGACCTTCTGGATATTATTTCAACAACCAGTGGCGACCACTAGATGGCCCTGCAGCACGTCAGTTTAACAATGCCTCAGTCGTCACTGCCTGTCTCAAGGGGAAACAGTTGTATCTGTTCGGAGACTCCACCATCAGACAGTTCTACTTTTATATCACAAAAACACTACCAAGTATGTAGAATCTTCTGGACACTCACACCCTTCTACCATAATGATTTTTTTTATTAATGAATTAAAATGAATTGGTCTTGCAAATCTTTGTACATAATTTTGTTATACAATGAGCCCTATCGCCTGGAGGAAACCTGCTTGGCTAGAGCATTCTCTGCCTGAGGTCCTAATTTTATTCAAATTCTGTTTCAGACCTACAGAAGTTTGATAAGCACAGTTCACCTCAGAATGGCCCGTTCTTGGCAGTCGACTACACCAACGACATTGTGGTGACCTTCCGCTGTCATGGGCCTCCCCTTCGCTTTGGATATGTCCCTGTGTCCCAGCTGCGATATGTGGCTAATGAACTGGATGGAGTGACCGGTGGACCCAACACTGTGGTAGTGATAGGTGTCTGGGCTCACTTTAGCACTTTTCCCATGGAGGTCTACTATCAGCGCCTCATGACGATTCGCAAAGCAGCTCTACGTTTGCTAAACCGGGCTCCGGACACTAAAGTCATCATCCGAAGTGGCAACATGAAAGGCCTGAACCTGTACATGAGTCTGACTAACAGTGACTGGTACTCCCTGAGGCGGGACAAGGTGCTTCGGGCTGTGTTCAAAGATACTGGGGTGTTCCTGTTGGATGCTTGGGAGATGGGACAGGCTCATTTCCTTCCCCACGAAATGCACCCACAACAAGGAATCATTAAACAAATGATTGATGGAGTGCTGTCCTACACATGTCCTGAAAAAGGAAACTGAAAGCCTGTAACCAATAGCCTTTTTGTTTCCTATGAAATTCATATTGTAGCCTCTAAATGTCCATGCATATTTATTTAGATTTACTGTATGTGTAATGGAAATTAAAATATTGTGTCATTATTTTACCTTTTAGAAATCACATGGTCTCGTAACTAAATCTCATTTGGTTTGCTCGTCAAAGACAGTGTTAGAAAAACCTTTCATGTCAACCCTTTTGTTCCCTTTTGGTGGCTAGACTTGTGAATATGTGTTGTAATGCAATGAAAGTAGGTGCAATCAGACCATACAGTCGGCTTTCAATCACTCCCTATTGACCCCTGAAGGAACCCAGCTCATGAATGTCTTCAGGAGCTGGTTTGACCACACCTCAGCAGAAGTTTCACATCTCGTATTGTGTCTACTCCACAGGCTACTTCACACCTTGTATTGTCTCTACTCCAAATGTTACCTCCTGAGGGAAACCGGCTCCTGAATGTATCCAGGAGCTGGTCTGACCATCCCTCAGTGGGAGTGTCACATGCTTACTTTGAAATGTATGTCCTCTCAAACTATATAAACTGGGTGCTTTCCAGCATTCGGGGTCTGACATAAGGGGGAGATACTGTCGGACCTATTTCTTGCAAGAAATAAACTCTTTGTCTTTGCTTCAACATTCACCAGAGCCTGAAAAAGGAGTCTTATTTCCACGACACTCCACTGGCAGCAGGTGAAAATGTACCAGTATTTTAGTGTGTGAATACTAAACTCAGACTATGATTGAAATCATAGTCTTTGGCCCATAGAAACAAAGAGAAAGTGTCACCAGTCTCTCTCTTTAAAACCTTCATATGACGCTAGAAATCTAAGGGTAATAATGGACTCAGACTTTAACAGTCAGATCAATTCAATAACATCTACAGCTTTTCACCATCTAAAAAACATTGCAAAAATCAAAGGTATATTGTCTAAACCAGACTTGGAGAGACTTATCCATGCATTTGTGTCCAGTAGGTTAGACTAATGCAGAAGCATGCTCATTGGCCTCTCCAATCGACGATTAAGACAGCTGCAGAAAATCCAGAACGCTGCTGCTTGGGTCTTGACTAGAACCAGGAAGTATAAGGACAAGTGCTCAGGTCTCTGCACAGGCTCCTGTGGCTCAGAGAATAGACTTTAAAGCAGCTCTGCTTGTGAACAAGTCTGTCCATGGCTTAGCACCAAAGTACATCTCTGAGATGTTAGTGCCATATGAACCATCTCACACTTTGAGGACTTCAGGGACCTGCCTCCATTTGGTGCCCAGAGTCTGGCCTAAACATGGAGAATCAGCGTTAAACCTAGCTAAAACCTAGAACAAGCTTCCTGAGGATGTGAGACAGGCCTCTACTTTGACAATGTTTAAATCCAGGCTCAAAATGGTTCTGTTTAGCTGTGCATATGACTGAGAGGTTTTTATTTTATCCTCTTCTCTTTTAAAGTAAATTTGATGATGATTTATGTTTTGATTTGTTTGTATTATATTTTAATGTCTTTCTTATTCTGTAGAGGTCTTTGAATTACTTTGTGTACAAATCGAGCTGTAAATTTGCCTTGCCTTAACTAAATGCATGTACTGAAAATATATACTCAAAATACCAAGTTTGAGTAGCTGTATTCTGGTACAGTTACTTTCATTTTGTGGAACTGACTTTCCTAAAATCAAAGGAATGTTTCATTTGATTGATTTCAAACTTCAGACTGCATGGTATTAGTGAATTAGTGAAAGAGAACTGAAAACATGTAAAGGTATTCTAAGTATCTACAATACAGTACTCTGATTGGACCATGAAAGTGAATATGTAAATGCAAAATACTGCATGTAAATGGAGGTATTAAGTAACTAAATACAAGTATTCTTCCCAACACTTCCCCAGAAAATTGTTAGCTTTGTTCCATGTAGATACATGTGTAACAATGGGTCCATAATGGCTTTTAACAGTTTTGTATGGCAACTTAGCATGTAACAGGGTAGACATAGTGTAAGGTTTAATTAATTGCACTTCAGTTGTGTAAGGTTTTTCTTGCAGTGCAGCACTACTCCAAACTGGTTTCTTGACTCGTGTCCAACAGTGGATATGGAATGCAGGGGGGATCACCAGGATGCTATGGAGACCAGCTGGAGACTACAAGGACTGTGGACAAGAAGATAACACCTATGATCTGGTCTTGCAACTTCTTATCTGTTGCCCCTATTCACCAAGGACTGTATGACCTCCACCCTGAGAGGGCCATAAAACAATGATTCTGTGACATTATTTGTCTCTAAAACAAACACATTGTTAGATATTAACAAACATTGTTTGATTTTGCCTAAAGGTTTCATAAGGTTGTGACAACATGATGACCTGAAGAAGACCTGCCTCTCTCACACACACACACACATTGGGAGACCCTATATAAGCTGTCAACACAAACATTTCAGGACTCTCTTCCTATCCTTTTCCTGAGAGTCTGGTGCTTCATTGTTAACTTTACCTGCGTGGAACTCATTAAACTCTTCTGACTTTATACTTGAGTCTCTTAGTCCTCTTTGACACTTGCACCAGAAACGAACAATTCTTACAGTTGGTATCCAAGCAACAGATTTTTATAGTTATTTTCAATCAGGGAATTAAGGGAGGATTTTTTGTATGATTGACAGCTAAGAAGATTGTTTAGGTGTTGCCAAACTGTTTTACCATTGCCGTTTGCATTTTCTATTACATTTATAAAGAAGTTAGCTTTGGCCTGTCTTAGACTTGCAGTTACTTTTTTACACATATGAGTAAATCTCTGTTTGTCTATGATTAGACCTGTTTTCAGAAATCGTTTCAGCAACTGATCTCTACTTTTCATCAGATTCCTACATTCTTTGTTCAGCCATGGCAAATTACATTTTGTCTTTAATTTACACTTCCCTTTAGTGGAGAATGTTGATATAAAATCTTTAACAGTTTTGTTGAGTTGACTGCTACAAAGTTGAGGATCATCTCTGGACAGGATCAATTCCCTGTCTACTGATGATAAGGCTTCGGCTACATTTTGTCGTTGATTCCTGGGTATAAATGAATTTAGAGATCTGTTATTGGATGGACTAGTAAAATCATTAGTGATCCTTGACCTAGTGAGTTTCCTAGAAAATAATATAAAATTGTGGACTGAAATACCAGTCAGAAAGTTATACGACTTGATTACCCATTCAGGCTTGTTAGTAAAGAGCAAATCTACATTGTTTTTTAAGTGTCTTGTGATTCTTGTAGATCGCTCAATGAGTTGAGAGAAATTTAAACGTTGATAGTACGTTTAAGTGTTTTTCTGTCCTTCTTACAATCCCACTTCACATTAAAATTACCAATTACAATTATTTTGTTTGTTTTGTATAGTGTGGTGCTTAACTAGTGCATGCAATTGTTCATACAAGTACATTTTTGCTGAGGGAGGGTGATGCAGACAAATCAGAGTAAAAATCATCTCTGGAGAAAGAAAGAAAGATTTTTACTGAGACGTTCTCTATTTCAACCTTGTTTGGTAATCTAAGCTGAGAGCATTCTAAGTGATTTTTTACATAAAGCAAAACGTCCCCTCCTTTCCCCCGACTCTATCCCTTCTAAACACCTTGTAGTTTGCTACGCTAGCCACAGCCGTCACGTTGTGCTCCCGATCCTCAACAAATGGCCTCACGGATCTGCTGGAGAATGATGGTGAAGAAGTTGGTGGTTGTGGTGGTTGTATCCATAGAAAGAAGCGACATGAGCTCTATGTGTCCCACTGAGCACCAGGCGCCCCAGACCGCCCGCCAAACCTGCTGTCGCTGTAGAGGAGTCACACAGGCGGATAGATCCGGGCGACACCCGGCTCATTGGGCAAAGAATCCGCACCGGCTCACCACAGCCCACAGGAGAGTCTGCACCGGCATCATAATGGACGAGGAGGGTGTTTTCAGCCACCCTGTTGGTGATGATTGGGGGCTCGGATTCAGTCAGTCTGAATTCAGAGGTGGATGTTTCCTGAGTAGGCCGATGGCGATTAAAAGTGTGCGGCTTTGGTGTATTTTCATTGACCTGGTGCTGCTTTTACTGCATCTGGTGGAGCAGTAAAAGAGAGATGGAAAAACATGATCCCAGAGATCTACTCTCAAAATCCACGTCCTGGTCTTGTCCGTGGTCAAAGCAAAAATCTTCCTGAGTCCGAGCCAGTGGTCCTCTGCAAATAAGGCTCAAGATACAAAATGTGTGTGTTTTCAGTATTTAAAGGAATTATGTAGATTTATATTTTAAATTTCATACACTTGACCTATCTGTGTCCACCAAATCAACAAAAATAACAGTTTCTTTACAGTTTTTAAGCCATACATAACTTGACATCAAGTTTTATTTTCTCTATTTTATATTCATTCTGAACTGTACACTGTAAATTACATGAATGTCATGTAATGCAGATATTTCATTTACTGAAATTGTTGTGGCCTTTTTCAATTTAAACACAGGACAATAGGCTTATAATATAGAGAAAGGGCTGTACTGCCTGACAGTCAAATGCAGAGAACACATTTACTTAGATTTATAATCCTCAAAAACTACCGGGTCAGAGTGGAAACAGAACTGGAGACCTCTGATTTAAGTAAAACTGCTATTGGGAAAATGTAACACTTTTACACATTTTTTTCTTAAAAATAATATATATAATAATATATTTGAATTCACTGCTCATCCCTGAGTTTTACCTGTGGTCTTAAATTGGTGTTAATTGGTGAAAGTTTAACCAAATTGCAATCATTTTTAAAAGAAGCCTCTTTACAGTTTCTGTTTGTTAGCTAGGTCTCTTGAACTACACTATGCAAAATATGACTCAAGCTCAATTCACACTTAATCTTTTAAACCCTAATGGGGGCAAACCGGACATCAGTATTGTTTTCTGTTTTGAATTAGGTTTGAGGATTGAGTTATGAATAGGAGATAAATGACATCCAAGCCCCCCATTCCTGTTCAAAAGTTTGTTTGAACAAAGTTCAAAAGTTTGTTTGAACAGGAATAGGGGACTTAGACATCTCTGTCTTTCAGACAGATATACGGCAGTGTCCACCAGCAATCAGACCAGACTTACCACTTAGATGAGATGTGAAATGTCTTCACTCTAAAACCTTTTGCTCAAACAAGGATCTGTTCAGTTGACCACAGATGAACTGATCAAATATGATGGAATCATTTAAACATGTGTGAAACCCAATGGGCAATAACAAACAATACCTTTATAACCTTATTATTTATTATTATAGGTACTGTACCTAGTTCAAAATTATTTCTTATCTTATACATTCTGAGCATCCTACTAATTCACTGTGACCTTTCAGAGATTAGAGCGAAGTATGCCATCACGGTAATGCTAACAAGAAGTAGTAACCATTTACAGTAACTGTGCACGTCCTGATTCTCGCTTTATAATTAGATGCAGATAGCACACACCAGCCTTATTGTGACCTCCAGAGCTGCTTATATAAAATATCTGCATTTGGACAAGACAAATTATGCTCAAATGTAAAATAAAATGTGGTGGGCCTGGCCCCTTAAGACAAAACCCACTGATGGGATTTGATAAAATGATGTGGTGTTTTAAAACACATGTCCCAGATAACCTTGCCTGCTTCTACAGTTGTAACCAGAAGTTTACATACACTATATAAAAAGACACATGCACTTTTTTTTCTCACTCTCTGACATAAAATCAGACTACATTTTTCCTGTTTTAGGTCAATTTGGATTACCAAAATTATTTGTATTTGCTAAATGCCAAAATGAGAGAAGATTTTTTTAAGGCAATTTTTCATTACTTTCTTCAAAGTCAGAAGTTTACGTAGAGTAAGATTACTATGCATTTAAACAATTTGGTAAAACCCAGACGATGATGTCATGTCTTTGGAAGATTCTGTTAAAAAAAAATTACAATTCTAGATGAAAAGTGATCCATTTGCGAAGCTCGGTGAGATTATCCGATCATATAGTAATAATAGATTCGGTATTTGAAATACAGAAAAAAAGATGTATTATTTGTTACAGCAGATACAGACAGGACAGGGCCCAGGCCTGCCCTGGCCACAGACTGGCAGCCTTTCGGCGTCTCCCCCAGTCTCCATTCTCAACCCTAACTTCCCACCCCTGAGCATCTGAGGTCTGACTATTTATATCAGAATGACAATGCTACATACATTTCAAAGCAGAGTGACTTTTGTTTCACACCCATATGATCATGAACTTTTACACTTAGACAGGTAGAAGAACAACAAGTTTCTTCAAGAGTCTTCACACATGTTAATGTCTGTTCTGGGTCTCACAGACTGACACACATCAAATGTTTTTTAAAGACACAACATGAATATACTTAAATTTCCATCACAAATACATATTTAAAAAAATTAATTGTGCTCAACTTATATAAACGCAAAAGCAAACAGAAATTAACAAACTGAGGAAAAACCCACGAGTACCACGCTACACTGACGTGCTCCCGAAAGACTGACTTGCCCTGCTTATATACCCTCCCAAACAGGAAGCGAATCTCCCAGGTAAACACCATTTACTTCACAGGTACTGTAGGTATAACTTAAGCAGAATTTAACAGTAGTGATGGTCTAAACCAGTGTATTTCAAATTTTTTTGATCCAAGGCACATTTTTTTCATTGAAAAAATCACGAGGCACACCATCAGCAGAAAATGAAACTCTGTAGCCTATATTTACAATATAAAGTAATTCTCATCAACGTTTTTTTATTCAGGAATCAAACAAACACAAAGAAAAAGCATTTTATAATAAAATAAAATATTTCTACTCACTCAGTGTGAAACCTAGGCCTGTTTGGATGAGCAGAGCTGATATCCTGGCAGGAATTGAAGAAAGACACACACGAATCTCTGGCTCAACAGCTCTCTGTCTCTCTGTTTATAGTTTTTATAGCAGTCAGGGTTGAAAAGCTCACCTCACACAGATATGTCGTGGAAAATGGGAGCAATGTCAAAATAGCTTTGTTTGCCAGAATGGGGAACTCCTTGGCAGAAGCTAACCAAAAACTGTCCAAAGGTAAATCAGCAAAGCTTAGCTTTAAACCACGGTTTTGTCTCAGTTCAGTTAGTTCCTCCTCCTCCTGTAAAGTCATGTCCTTTCCACCAGCTGATGCTGAGCTATATGGGTCCCTAACCCAGTCAAGGCATTCAGTGAAGGCTGAAGAAAAATAAAATGACATCTTCTCCTCAAGAGCAAGCAGCTTTGTGTAATCGGACCTCTCATTTGTCAGAAACACTTTAAGTTCCTCCCGCAGCTAATACACATGGGCCAAGAGCTTGCCGCGCGACAAACAGCAAGGCTTTATGCTCCACCCCCATTTCCTCACACAAAGATGCAAATATGCGACCTTTCACGGGTCGCGATTTTAAAAAGTTTACCATGTGCACAACATCATCCAACACAGGAACTAGGTCTGCTGGTAAAGTCTTGGCTACGAGGGCCTCATGGTGTAAAAAACAGTGCATAACAATCACATCTGGGTTTCTTTCCTTCACTCTGCTTACAAAGCCTTTGGTGCGCCCGACCATAGCTGCAGCTTCATCAGTGCAGACACTCGTGCAGTTTTTCCACTTAAGTCCTTCTTGTTCAAGATATTCTGATGTTACCCAAAAAAATTCACCTCCTGTTGTTTTTTTCTGGTAATGCCTTGCAAAAAAGTCATGTCTGCAGACATGTCATCAATATGTCTGGAAATTGTGTTATCTGAGAGAGGAACTTTGGCTATTTCTTTAGCTGCTTCAGGTCCAAGCATCTCATTTACAATGGCTTTGCAGGCAGGAAGGATTAATGTCTCTGCCACAGTGTGCGCCTTTTTTGACTTAGCTACAAGTTCAGCAACGTGGTAGCTAGCTTTAAGGGCTCTCTTGTTTACCTTTGTGGTTTTTCTCATGATAGTTGCCTGTTTCTCCGTGTGTTCACGCAGGCGAACAAAGTAGTCAGCATTCTTTTTTTGAAGCGAAGGGTGTTCCGTTTGAAGATGGCGTTTAAGCTTACTTGGGACCATAGCACTGTTGGATAGCTTTTTACCACACACAAAGCACAAGGAGTCAGTTTCATTGGATTCCCAGTAAAAGTAAATCCAAATGAAATATAACCTTCGCTCTATTGTCTTGCACCAGAGATTTTGCTTGAGCTAACTGTCTTTGCTTTCTTTTGACCTTCACTCATACTTGGGCCTTCATTTGGGTCTGAGTTTTGCCCAGGGTCCAGTTCGGAGTTAGCATCTTTCCTTTTCAAAAACTCCTCCATCACTGTCACCATATAGTCTCGCTAGCCACAATGCCACTGTCATCTGACGGATCCAGGTATCACTAATTCTCTCAAAGTGAACTCAATTAGCAGATACGTATTAGCTACCTGCTGCTACCTGCTGATATGGAAGAGTATTACATGGTTACTCTGCCAGTCCCTAGACAGTTTGACAACGGCACTTTATTTGAGGATAATAATTAATTTGTTTTCAAAAAATATTTTTTTAGACCAGTTAGGTGAAATTGCATAATTTCCCACGGCACACCAGACAATATCTCATGGCACACTAGTGTGTCGCGGCACAGTGGTTGAAAAAAACACTGGTCTAAACGAGCCGAGGCACCGATACACGCATCATGCACTGAAAGCAATCCCTCAGCCGAGCTGTGTCACTGAGCATATTGCTTTAAGAAAAGTCACGTGACCGACACAGTGAATCTGAGCAGGGCTAGGTGCAGGACGAGAGCCCAGGGAACAGGGAGGTAGAGACGAGAGGCAAAACAACAATACCAGGCAGGGTGCAGGGTCCAGGGCGGAGGCAGAGACAGCGGAGCAGGAACAAGCAGGATGCGGGAGTCTAGAAGGATCCAAAATATTCCAGAGAGTAGGCAAAACGAAGCAACAAGAAAACAAAGCAGAGCTAGTCTAGTCACGTTTGACATGCGGACAATCTGACCCCAAATGTCTGGTCCCGGCTCCTCTTATCCACGGGAGGTGGTGATGATTGCGCTGGTGGGCTGCAGGTGCGCGCGGGAGGAGCCGGGAACTCCGCCCAGCTCCGGAGTCAGGCAGGCCAACTCCTTGAAGAATGCATGTTTGAAAAAAAATAAGATGAACATTTTTTTTTCATGCCTAAAGAGTAATAAAAACACTTTGGAAAAAAATCCTGAAGTAGCCTATTATAATTCATGCATGAAAGGGTTAATTAGGGTTGGGCGGAATTTTACTTAAAATTGTTTGTTCCGTGGGTTTCACCACTAGATGGCGTAAACGCAAAATTTTAAGGAAAAACATTAAATTAAATACACCACATACATAATAACCACATATCAGCCATATTGGATTAAAAAAAAAAAATTTGCTTAGCACGACTCAGCATTTTTAATAAACACTGAACTTTGTTTATTAAAATTAAAACACAGCAATTTGTACCAAAAAAATCAAAATATAATTATAATGTTAATCTAAAGAAGCTGGAGCTATTTATTTGAAAATATGCTAGATGTTTTTGAAAATTAAAGTAAAAGTACAAAGTACAGTCAATGTATTTTTTGTGTTCTCCACCAGGGTTGAGATAGATCACTTCACCTGCTCAAAAAACATTTAAAAAGTCTAACATAGCTTAAAATTGGATTGAATTAAAAGGCTTTAAAGCTATCATCTGTAAGTTTATTTGATTTTTGTTACCATTTTACCATCCTCGTTTTTGTGTAAGCTCTGCACACCTGACTGGGCGACAGGTGCGTAGGAGGTGAAGCACTTAATATGAAAAACGAAGGAAACTCCCGCACACTTTACCATTTTACCACCAACATGATTCCAAAAAAACCTACTCTGGACAGAGGCAGGCAACTGGTTGCAAGGCATCCACGCTGCATACAGACTCGACAAACATTATGCATGATGGCTAGACCATAAAAGCCCCAATTACAGCAGGGTTTGACTGTGTGTGTGTGTGTGTGTGTGTGTGTATGTATGTGTGTGTGTGTGTGTGTGTGTGTGTGTGTGTGTGTGTACTACAGATAAAAAGTCACTTAACCCTTGTGTGTTCCTCCCTGTAGAGTTACACTGAAGTTCCTATGGGGTCAGTTTGAAACTCTCTGTCAAAAAGTTGCATTGAAGTTCATCTGCGGGCTCTGACTTAGCCTGACAACAGACTAAAGTACTGATACCAAATTTACCTTACATTTATATATTTCGTGCCAATAGGCCTTGTTTATGTGAAAAAAGTGATTTTTTGACATAAGGCTCTATAACACTAAAATTACATGCCTGTTCTTGACAAAAAAAAAAAAATATATATATATTTGATGAATTAGAAGGTGGGAGGTGTCTAAATTTAGTGGAGCTGCTGTTTTTGAAAAAAGGTGAGATTTTTGAATGAGAGCAAAAAGTGACGTTGAAGTTCCAATGACCCCAGCCATTTTCCCGTTCATGTCTTTACGATTCAGTCAATCCTGTTTACATTTCTGTTTGGCCTTTCATACCAATTTCATTCAAACCAACTTTCATACCAACTTCATTCAAACTCCAGACTGACAACTTTTATGAAATATACATTTCATAGAACCTCATTTACACAAAGATTTACTTGATTTTGAATTTATCTTTTTTAAAAACAGTTTTAAGGCTCCCAAACCTTGCAAAAAACAGTGTTTACGTATAACCAAATGGTGTTTTCTTTCTCCCAAATCCACCCTTTTTTTTGGAAAAAAGATGCTTTTTGATAACTGAGTTTTGCATCTTAATTTATGATCAAGGCAGTGCAGAGGGAAGTGAGCCAACTGTCAGAGGGCCCAGAGGGGTGCAATGAAAAAACAAGTACCCATGAGGTACAGCCAGATGCCCATACCAACATAACTGAAGTGGCTGATATCAAGAAATCCTACCAATAGATTGAGAAAGCTGAACTGAAGGACAGCACAGAGGCACTCATCCTGGCTGCACAGGAGCAGGCCTTGAGTACTAGAGCAATAGAGGCTCAGATCTACCACACCAGACAAGACCCAAGGTGTAGGCTGTGCAAAGAGGCCCTTGAGACAATCCAGCACATAACTGCAGGGTGTAAGATGCTGGCAGGGAACGCATACATGCAGCGGCTGTTATGGTACTTAGCCTCCAGCTCCTCCTACAGTGTGTGTTGTCTCTTGTTGTCTGTCTGTCTCTCTGTCTCTGTCTCTGTCTCTGTCTCTCTCTCTCTCTCTCAGCCCTTTAAAAGGACCCGCCTCCCTAGTGATAGCGAACCAATCTCAGGCATTGTGGTGGTGGACATATCCTGTATTAGACAATGTCTTCCAAACATGAGCTGGTCTTTAGCTGTTTACCTGCAGAGTCAAACGGCTCTGAACATTCAATAATTCCATCAAAGACCCTAAATTAAGATGCACAGCTGTTTTCAATTATTTCTGAAGAAATCTAAATCAAAAAACATCTTTTTCCAAAAATAATTTGTCAGGAAAAAACACCTTTTGGCTATATAAAATGAAAGAAAACAATAGCATCCTAGCCAGGATGCTAGGTATGAAATCACTCATTAGGGGCTTGAATGATTATGCAAAGTAGGACTCAGGCACAGTGCACACTGAGTGTCGCTCAATAGACCCAGCCTACAAACAGAAAATGTAAACAGTAGGTGTTTCTAGTTTCAGTGTAGTTAGCTCCTCCCTTCAGATAGATGCATACAAGGCAGTGTCCCCTAGTGATCTGACCAGTACTGAAGAAGCGGCAGCAAAATGTCTTCAGTCCTGCAACTTTTTATCCAGTTTACAGGTTTTATATTTTTCTTTTACCATAGATCAGACCTGGAAAACAGAGGGTTTACAAACATTTGGCTATACATAAACACTTTTTTGCAGAAGTTTTGGGGCCTTTAAACTATGGAAAAAAAGATCAATCCAAAATCCAGTAAATCTTCGTGTAAATGAGGTCCTATGAATATATATATATATATATATATATATATATATATATATATATATATATATATATATATATATATATATATATATATATATATATTTCATAAAAGTTGTCAGTCTGGAGTTTGAATGAAGTTGGTATGAAAGGCCAAACATAGGAAAGTAAACAGGATTCACTGAATCTCAATGAAATGAATGGGAAAATGGCTGGGGTCATTGGAACTTCAACATCACTTTTGGCTCTCATTCAAAAATCTCACCTTTTTCAAAAACAGCAGCTCCACTAAATTTAGACTCATCCCACCTAATTCTTCAAATATTTTTTTGTTAAGTGCAATCATGTAATTTCAGTGTTACAGGGCCTGATAATGTCAAAAATGCACATGATCAAGATCTATTGGCACTAAATATATAAATGTGAGGTAAGCGTAGCATCAGTGCATTAGTCTGTAGTCAGGCTAAAAATAGATCCCAAAATTATAAAAAATGTTATTTTATGGCTGAGTGATAAGAGAAACAAATTGGGGACAAACCCCAGAGCAACTTCAATGCAACTTTTTGTTCTCAGTGAAAAAAACAAAAACAAAAAAACAAAAAAAAAACATTTTTACAAATGTATAAATTCCTCTTACACCAAATAGTGTTTGTTAAATACAGTGATGAAAATTAAGAGTCACAGCACATTTTGAGGGTCAAAAATCCACTTCTTACTAAAACAAGGCCTATTGGCCAAAAAAATAAATAAATAAAATTGGTACATTAGCCTGAAGTCAGGCTAAAAACTGAACCAAAATTCTAAAAATATGTTATTTTATGGGTGAGTTATAAGAGAAACAAATTGGGGTCAAATTGACCCCAGAGGAACTTCAGGGTAAGGGGCCGGTGCAGAGAGATCTGGCGCCAGTTGAAGGCTGGGGCCTCGACAACCGGATCTCCGGACATGGAGACCTGCTCTAGGGACATGGAATGTCACCTTGAAGGGGGGGGGACTGAGCTTGTGCGGGAGGTTAAGTGTTACCGACTAGATACTAGTCGGTAACACTTCCACTCATAGCTTGGGTTCTGGAACCCAGGTCCTTGAGAGGAGCTGGACTCCATTTCTCTGGCGTTGGCTGCGGGGAGCGGCGGTGAGCTGGTGTGGGATTGCTTATTGCCCCACAGCTCAGATGGGAGGTGGGTGTTCACCCCGGTGGCCTTTGCATTTTTGGAAAGCTCAGATTGTGATACACCAAATTATAACTCTCATAAATGTAGAAAGCTTTTTTAAAACAAGTTTTCAAAGTGTGTTTTGTTCCAACTCCCAAGAATCACTAAACCAAAGTGCCCCTTCATTTGTGTCTTCTTAACCGTCACAATTCCAAAAAATAAGTCAAACAAGTTTGGGTTAAAGGTTGATTTTCAACCCATTTGTTTACTCAGCTGAATCCCTGCACATAAACATGCCCCGTGACTGAGACTACGGGATTTTGCTTCAAACAGAGCACAGAACCAATGCTGTAATATGCACTACAGGACATTTGACAAGGTAAGAGGAATATTTAATGTAACGTGGATTTTTTCCAGAGGTGGTCAGTAACTTAAGTACATTTCCTGAAGCACTGCGGTGAATTCAGGTAAAGTGGGACGATTAAGCATTTGAGTATTTTTACATGTATGGCATCATGAGTGGGGAATAACATAAATAATAATAGACTGTATAATATAGCCACAAAGATCAATGATTGGCCCTCCCTCGCCACCACCCAAAGGACATTTTGTTCCTTTTTTTTTTCTAGCCTAGCTAGATTGGTAGAAGTATAGTGGGAACAGTTTTTTCTGTAATTGCGCATTCTGTTCCTTTGTTGAGTTGCATTATTATGTCCACTGTTATTTTTATGTGTTTCATCTTTCACCAACTTGGGAGCACTAATACACATTTTTGGAAAAAATGCATTTTAGGTTGTGTTTGTTTTAAAAGTTTAATAGATTCAAATATGGCAGAATTAGGACACAGGATTACAATATGACATAATTCATCCAGGATGGCGCACTTCCGGTTTTAAAAGGAACGTGGCCACAATATAATTTTGGTTTGGCTACACCAAAGTTTTTTGTCGGGATGTCCGAGACAGAGTAGATGGCGAGAGTAGTTATTTGTCTTGTTCCCATGGCAACACGATGGGAAATGGGTGTGATCTTCTCTTGACATGGCGGGCTGCTCTTCCAGACTAGTCTCGGGAAAGTAATTTATAAACTGCTGTTGCCATAGCCCATCCAAATAAACAACAGAAACACGATTAACAGTTATGTTTGGCTGTTCACTGTCCATCTCTCCACTGCCTCCTCCCAGTGGTCCATTTACTGTCCATCCCAGCATCGTTCTAGTGGCAAACGGTCCTCCGTCCACACTACAGACCACCTCCAATGGCTCCAGAGCTTTTGGCACGTCGGTTCCTATTAAGAGCTCGATTCCTGCCTTGATGTGTGGTAAATGAATGTGTCTCAAATTAGGTCATTTCTTAATATCATCTTTTGTTGGGATATTTCCTTTACGTACTGGCATGGACTCCTGTGTGTAAGCTTTGGGTAACTCAAGGAATTCTTCTCCATCTAATGCCGCAACCTCCAGTCCAGACACCACGTTGCTGTTTACAACCTTTTCTTGGCCCCATGCAATAAACAAGCCTTAATGGCATACAAATCAATCAACCCATTTCATAGAGAAGACTGTTTTTACATTATTGCTTTAGTTGAACTGTTAATTAAAGTGCTATCTAAACAATACAATACAGTCTGGGATACTACTTGCTTATTTTGCATGGAAGTTCAAGTTGAGGAGGGGTGCTGCCATTAAAAATCTCCTGCCCACCTTACAACGACTAGCATAACTTAAAACATCAAACTAATGTGGTCTACCTTTATAAAACCACTCTTGCATCAGCTCCGAACAATCCAAATAATATACACTTCTCTTGTATGAAAGTGTTTGACATAATATTACCCAAATAAACAGGATAAATAAAGCCAGTGAGCTTTGGTTCAGTGCAGCCTCACTTAATTATGTGAGAGGGAGCGGCACTAAACTTTTCAAGAAGGGCCATAGCTGGGGGACCCGCAAATGACTCACTGCACTGCCATCTTCTGATCCAACCCGAGAATGCAAGAGCACTTCAAAATTAAACATATTATGAAATCATCACAATGATGATTTAGTGCATTTTATCAACAAGGGAGCTACATATAGATGCAAATACAAATAGCCTAATTACCAAATAACTAATAAATAATAAAATGTGACTGTGCATTTTGAATGCATCACACAAGGTCAAAAACCCTATGAATGAATTCATTGGCGCCAGGTCACATGATCAATCAGATATGGATAGATAGACCTTTATAGACCTTTATTGTCCCCGAGGGTAAACTTGTTTCCACAAACTCCGTCAGTACACAGAAAAACATTACAACATTGACTGCACACAAGGACAAAGACAGACAGCACACAATAAAGAATGTTACATATTGTTGAGAGCAGCAATGGCAGAGGGGACAAAACTTTTACTGAAGCGTGCCCGCTTCCACCTCTATATCTGCGGCCCAAGGGCAACAGAGAAAAGTGAGTGTGGAGCGGGTGGTCCGAGTCCCTGCTGACTGTGAGAGCCATGCGTGTAACAGACGATGATTTTTTTGTTGGTTGCCTAGCAAAACACGTAACATATATGATCAATCCGCCACCTGAATTGCATTTGTTTATGGCAAAATGGGTATAGCCATTGGCAGAATGTGTTTGGATTTTATAAGGGGCACTATCACACAATTTTTCTAGATTTTTCAAAAAATTGTTAGAATATGTAACTCATTGTGAGATTTGGTGATTTTACCATTAGAATAAGAGTTTTTGTCACAGCTACAGCTAGATCCTAAAAAATATGGCATGGGAGTCATTAACTTTTTTTGATCAGGATGCCAAAATTTAATTTTGTGCAAAACTTCTCCCCATATTAAATTTTATTTCAATCTATAATCCAATTTTTCCACATTAAATATATTTAGGGCAGCGAGTTTAACAACTGATTTCAATTAAACTGAAACTGGAGTTCATGCAAATTAGAGCAATTTGTAAAACTCAAAAAAACAAAAATAGTGTGCTTTTTGAGGCTTTGTCGCACAGAGACCTCAAGACTTGTGGGAAAAATTTATATAACTTTTAATGCCCACCCCTGGAGGTACTTTGTTTCTATACCCGGGTGCAATTTGTGTGTGTGTGTATGTGTGACATTTTCAGAAATTGGCTCTGTGTACATGTTCTCCACTTCTATTGTCGATGCGGCTGCTCGTACCTGTGGTCGTAAGGTCTGCGGTGCTTGTCATGGTGGCACCCCCCGAACCCGGTGGTGGACACCGGAAGTAAGGGATGCCGTCAGGCTGAAGAAAGAGTCCTACTGAGCCTTGGTGGCTTGTGGGACTCCTGAGGCAGCTGACAGGTACCGGCGGGCCAAGCATGCTGCGGCGCGTGTTGTCGTGGAGGCAAAAACTTGGGGTTGGGAGGAGTTCGGGGAGGCCATGGAGGAGGACTATCGGACGGCCTCAAAAAAATTCTTGCAAACCGTCCGGCACCTCAGGAGGGGGAAGCAGTTCTTCACCAGCACTGTTTAGTGCGGGTGGAGAGCTGCTGACCTTGACAGGGGATGTTGTCGGACGGTGGAAGGAATACTTTGAGGATCTCCTCAATCCCACTGTCACGTCTTCCGAGGAGGAAGCAGAGACTGGGGACCCGGAGGCGGACTCATCCATCACCCTGGCTGAAGTCACTGAAGTGGTTGGCAAGCTCTTCGGTGGCAAGGCTCCGGGCGTTGATGAGATCCGTCCCAAGTACCTCAAGTCTCTGGATGTTGTGGGGCTGTCTTGACTGACACATCTCTACAACATCGCGTGGCGGTCGGGGACAGTACCTCTGGACTGGCAGACCGGGGTGGTGGTCCCTCTGTACAAGAAAGGCGACCGGAGGGTGTATTCAAATTACATGGGAATTACACTCCTCAGCCTTCCCGGTAAGGTCTATTCCAGGGTACTGGAGAGGAGAATCCGACCGATAGTCGAACCTTCAGGAGGAGCAGTGTGGTTTTCTTCCGGTCGTGGAACACTGGACCAGCTCTATACTCTCTATCGGGTGCTCGAGGGTTCATGTGACTTTGCCCAACCAGTCCATGTGTGTTTTGTGGATCTGGAGAAGGCATTCAACCGTGTCCCTCGTGGTGTCGTTTGGGGGGTGCTCCGGGAGTATGGGGTCCGGGGTCCTTTGCCAAGGGCTGTCCGTTCCCTGTATGACTGGAGCAGGAGCTGTGTTCGCATTGCCGGCAGTAAGTCAGACTTGTTCCCAGTGCATGTTGGACTCCGCCAGGGCTGCCCTTTGTCACCGGTTCTGTTCATTATATTTATGGACAGAATTTCTAGGCGCAGTCAGGGGCTGGAAGGGGTCTGGTTCGGGAACCACAGGATCTCATCTCTGCTGTTTGCAGATGATGTTGTCCTGATGGCTTCTTCGAGCCAGGACCTGCAGTGTGCAGCCCAGTGTGAAGTGGCTGGGATGAGAATCAGCTCTTCCAAATCTGAGGCCATGGTTCTCGACCAGAAAAAGGTGGTTTGCCCTCTCCGGGTGGGTGGTGAGCCTTTGCCTCAAGTGGAGGAGTTCAAGTATCTTGGGGTCTTGTTCATGAGTGAGGGAAGGATGGAACGCGAGATTGACAGGCGGATCAGGATTTTTTGTGCTTCCCAGTCCTATTGGTGGCGCTGCAGCATTAAGTGTGAATTATGAATTTAACTGGTGCCAGCCAATGTGTAAGTGGCACAAATTTCAATCCGAATGGACTGTATCAACACTGAAGATTATGAAAAAATAATAACAGCAAAATTTAAAACCAGCATGGCAGTAACAGCCTGTACACACAGCACCTTTCTGAGCAGACTGAGGTTGGCTCCTTTAATAGAGCCCCTCCCTTAATTGGTTACTCCCACCCTGCAGGACAGGTAACTTCCAGCAAATCCAATTATATTGTTAAAAGTTATTTTCTTGCAACTCCTGCAGAATAGTGACAGCAAACTACAAATTAGAGTTGGCAAATCGTTCACTTTTTTCTTCTTGTCTGGCTTTTTAAATGGAGGAAGATTACATATTAAAGCTCAAGCAATTTTCTAAACTGGACTTTCAGTCGAAGCAGGAGGTTATAATTAAAGGAAGACCAACGTCGGAGCTAAAGGGTTTGCTCCAGACTACCAGACGGAAGACTCGCTCTTTTCAAACTGAGTGGTACGAAATGGTAAAAAAAAAAAAAAAGAGAAAATTTAATGACTTCAAATCCATTGAAAATTGGGGAACCAGAATATAGATAAAAAACAATACAAAACCAGCCTGCTTTTTATTTCATACTAGAGCTATTTCATATGGACTTCAGAATTTTTATTTTGAAATTCTTTTTTAATATGGCCCCAAGTCACTGGGAGAGAAATTGGCCAGGGCCAAATGTACCGACACTTGGTTTACATATTTGCAAATCTGATTGTGATGACATCAGTGCCTCACCAGCCATGAACCTCACTGCACGCCACTGAATCTCATGGTATTTGTTTGCAATCTCCCTGCGCATCACAAAGCTACAAACCCAGGACCCACTCTGGCTCTCACCACGGCTTCAAGGTTTGTTAAGGGAGGCCACTATATTTTGTCAACAAAACATGCATTGAATGGAAAATCGCCACATCTCGCACCTGTGCTAAAGATCCACCCTCATTACTTGGAGAACAAAAAAACTGCTGCAGCTGAGTATCACAAAATCCACACCATTAATTCCCCTGGAGACAGGTAAGCCTGAACCTGTTTATGTGTGGAGGAATCTCTTACACATATGATTAATTGTGCGTAAGGATAATGTTTTATTGAATGAATGTTTACACTCTTGTGCATCGATGGTCGCTCAGTTTATCTGTGAGTTATTTGATGTTGATGTTGGGACTTTGTGGCGTAACAGTGTGGCATTGATGTTGTCTGAAAGGCATAAAAAAAAAGTTGACTTTTTAGGAATAAAAATGTATGTCTCAAAAAGTTTGTTTATTGAGGATTTCCGATTTACTGTGTGAATGTTTATAAATCGAAATGCAAATGGAAAAAAAACAGAAATTAAACTGACTACAAAAGCTCCGGAAAATAAGGTGGAAAGGCAATAACATGAGCTAAATAGTGCTGTGAATAAAATAAAGGCTCTCATTACAGATATAAAAGCGCAGATGAAATCAAAAGAAAAGGAGTTAAATTCTTTCGTTTATAGACAATGTGGATCACTGGTGTGCAAAAAAGCAAATGAGCTGCATAATGAACTGCTTCCTCTACTGCCAGAAAATGAAATTACAAAACCAAGTGAGTGATTTTCTGCAATCATGGATTACAGAGATACATTTAAGGAACGAATGGACGAGCGGAAAACTAGAAAATACGCGTGAGAGCTCAAATAAAAAGCCCACTGAAAGAATCAATCATGAGCATCCAAATGTTCAATCATACAACTCTGAACAAAACTCCTCCAGAACATGAAGTTAACCCTCCGATGCATAGTGGTCACTGCAGTGGACAGCTACTAAAACATAACTTTCTCTTTAATGCATTGGTTTATATGGTGGAACTGCATATCAGCCTCTAGAGTGCTCTCTGCTACCATATTCCATTGAGGTCAATTCAGTGGTCAGTCGGTGTAACTGCAAGTAATCTGTGTAAACCCTCAGAAGTCCAGGTCTGATCCATAGCAAAGGATGGCAGCATTTTCAGCCAGTATGAGATCCCTGTCTTTTTTCAAACCCACAAACACTTTAAGACAAAAACAGGATGGACAAAACCTCGAGCCATAAACGAAGTAATGTAGTCTACTCTATTCAGTGTAGTGAAGAGTACAGTGAGCTTTACATTGGAAAAACTAAACAGCTACTCCATAAGAGGATGTACCAACACTGGCATGAGAGTTCCTCTGGACCCCAGTCTGCTGTGCATCTACATCTCAAAGCCACACACCACTTCTTGAAAGTGGCCTGAAACATAACCTCTCCCCTGTCTATAACTCCATTTTCAGACTCAGAACAATGAGAACAATAGCGGGGTCATTAAAGGTTGAATAGGTTGGTTTCAGCTGAAACTGGAGACAATAGATTTACAGTTCCAGTGTGGTTTGCCCCTCTCTTCAGATGGATATAAGGCAGAGGTAACCAGCAATCTGTCCAGAACTGAAGAAGCGGCTTGGATGGGCAGCGAAATGTCTTCACTTTTACGATTTGTCCAGTTGAGATTTAAAATTCGCCTTTTGCTACAACTGCAAGTAAATTTCCTCTGAATCCAAGATGGCCAATAAACAGCCATATGTTTTGCGTTAAACCATTCCATTGTTGCTTTGGCTTTGTTTAGGATCGTTGTTCTGCTGGAAGGCGAACCTCCACCCCAGTCTCAAGTCTTTTGCAGACTTAACAGGTTTTTTTCCAACATTGTCCTGTATTTAGCTCCATCCATCTTCCCATCAACTCTGACTAGTGTCCTTGTTCCAGCTGAAGAAAAGCACCCGCACTCCATGATGCTGCTACCACTGTGTTTGTCTGTAGGGATAGTGTGTTCAGAGTGATGTGCAGTGTTAGTTTTTCTTCACACATGGCGTTTTGCTTTTAGGCCAAAAAGTTTGATTTTGGTCTCATCAGACCAGAGCACCTTCTGCCACATGTTTGCTGTGTCCTCCAAATGACGTCTAGAGAACTGTAAACAAGACTTCTTATGGATGGTTTTCAACAATGGCTTTCTTCTTGCCACTCTGTCATAAAGACGAGATTTGTGTAGTGCATGACAAATTGCCCTGTGAACAGATTCCTCCACCTGAGCTGTGGATCTCTGCAGCTCTTCCAGAGTCACCATCCAAGCCCCGCTTTAAACTTCACAACTTTTTCTTTGACCTGTTTGGTGTGTTCCTTTGACTTCATTTTGTGGTTTGCTCCTCAACACTCTCTTAAACTTCTATGACCTTCCCAGCACAGCTGCATTTATGCTGACACAAGATTACACACAGATGGACTCTGAGTCATTAGGTCAACATTCAGTCTTTCTAAAATCATCAGGCAACTTCCAAAACAATTGCATTCAAGAAAAATTTTGTACTTTTGCATGCTGCACTTTTACAAGTTTTCCAAATTAAAAAAAAAAACTTAAAATATTTCCTACTACTTCATACTTGCATGCCATTCTGTGTTGCTCATTTGCATAAAATGCTAAGAAAATGTATTTAGATTTGTGGTTGTGATGTGACAATATGTGGAAAAAGTTCCAGGGGTATGAATAATTTTGCAAGCCACTGTAGTCCACTGGATTGGACATGTCATGTCTTATGAAAAAAATCATTTTTGTAAAAACTATTTTTTTTTTTCATGTCCTGAGAAAATCTTGATCAAGGCTTTCATAATTCATGCATCAGAGGGTTAATCAGCCACAACAAGGAACTGTCCAAAATAAAAATGTTGGATCAAAACAATGATAGAGTGCTGGACATAATGGGAAAACAAAATGAAATCACCACACTCCTGATTCAACAACAATGTCTCTCTGCACTTCCAAAAAGAGAAATTCCCATCTCTGATGGTAACCCACTCAAATATTCCTTCATTAAAGCTTTTAAAAATAGTCAATCACTACAGTCATTTGTGTTTCGTTCAACTCAAGTTCCTGATCAGGTCTGTGAATAAGGTCCTGAACTCCACCCTCAAAGTGAGGAGTGCCTTCACACTGCGCTCTGTGAAGCTGAGGCCATCATTAACAGCCGGCCCATCACCCAAGCATCCATAGATCCAAACAACCTGGAAGCACTAATGCCAAATTAGCTGTTACTGCTCAAAGGCCAGGCCTCATTGTTACCAGGAGTGTTCCAAGCAGCATACCTGTACGCACAGAGAAGAGGAAGAAAAGTGCAGTACATATCTGATTTGTTCTGGAAGCTCTGGACAAAGGAGTACCTGCCTCTGCTACAGGAGCGAGAGATGGACTGGAGTCCAGAGGAACCTCATCCCAGGAGATCTAGTTCTGCTAATGGACAATACTCTACCCAGAAAATCATTCTATTGCTGGAGTCCATAGAGGCACCATAAGGAAATGCTGGCCTCTCTCAACATTTTTTTAGGCAATTTGAGTTTGACCACCAAAACTGTGGACTATTAGGTCATCACGGTGCCAAGAAGGACAATATATGGCAAAGTGGCTTTATTCGTGTACTATTAATGATCTATTACAGCTACAACATTTTTGGTTAGATTTGTGTCTCCTATGCGAATAGAATGTTCTGGTTGTTCCAGCTGGAACATCACTAAGGAACTAATTCAAACTGCATTTATCATCTGACAGAGGCTGAAGGACCAAAATGAAGCTGAGAGGTTTTCCCCTCACAAAGAACAAACAGAAAGTAACCATCTTCCTCCTGTTGCTCTTGATATCTGCCATGCTGCTCACTAACACACAGGTAAGAAACACATTCACTATACTAGTAGGCCTAAATGGATAGACAATTTATGAGCTAATGGATTTGCATTGATGTCAAGAGAGGAACATTGTTTGTGACAGGTTTAGACTGAAGGTCTCATAAAAAAAGCCTGAAGTGCATATGGCGGGTGGACTGCTCATTTATTATATATATCTATTGTTTAAAAAAAAAAAAAAAACTAACAACAAAAAAAAAAACAACTTCCTGTTTGCATGTGATGTTAACAAGGCCTATAAACTGTGTAAAATGGACAATGGTAATGACTTTGTTGAAATTTTTGTGTCCATGCGTTTTTAGAAATTATTGCTTGCATTTTTGTACTTTTCATTTCTTCCTTTTTAACTGTCACTTAACAGATGTGAAACAGATGTATTCCACAAAGCTTGTGAAAAGCTGCCATATACACTTTGGTGGAGGAGTCGTATCCTCTGACCCACAGGTTGGCAGGACAATTCCAAGTCACATAGATGAATACTGTCATTGTGACCTTGGGCAAGACACTTAACCCCTCTTGCCTCCACTGTTTGTGTTGTCGTGGAAATTATCTGTAAAATAGTACCAGAACATACAAGAAGACTTTGTTGATTTATGAATTTATTCCATTGACCTGGGATCAGATTAAACTTTTCCTGGTTTAAGTAAAGTAGGATTACCAAAATTATTTCTGTTTACTAATTGCCAGAAGAATGAGAGAAGGATTTTTTTTTTTCCATTACTTTCTTCAAAATCAAGAGTTTACATACATTTCACTAGTATTTGGTACTAAACATTAGGTCAAACGTTTTGGGTATCTTTCCACAAGCAGGAATTTTGGTCCATTCCTCTTGACAGACCTGGTGTAACTGGGCCAGTTTGCAACTGAGCAAATTTGCCTTGCTCTGCCTTGGTCTGCCCAAAATTTTTCAATAGGATCAGCAAAACAACCCCGCAACATGATGCTGCTACCCACGTATTTCAGTTGGAATGCTGTTCACAGGTTTGCAAGCTTCCTTCTTTTTCCTCCAAATGGCTCATTATGGCCAAACAGTTCAATTTTAGTTTTGTCAGGACATGCCTCCAAAAATTAAGGTCTTTGTCCCTGTGTGCATTTGCAAATTATAATCTAGCTTTTTTGTTTCTTTTGGAGTAATGGCTTCATCCTGGCACAGTGCCCTTTTCAGCCCATGTCCACAGTACTGTGGATAATGACACACTCTTGACCAGCTTCAGCCAGCATCTTCACAAGGGCTACTTTTTTTCTGGGTTGATATGCACATTTCGTACTAAAGCACATTCATCTCCGGGACACAGAGTAGGGCCTGAGCCCGACAGTATTCAGCTCGAGCCCGACAAGCTCATTTTGATTGACGTCTTTATAAGAGCCAAAAATGTTTACAGCCCGACATTATTTAAATGCAGGGCCGACCCAGCCTATAAACAGACTAACCAGCTGCTTAGGGCCCCTAGGCCACCAGAGGGCCTCCAAGAGCCCACACATTTATATTGAAAATAATGATTGGAAAGTTTTTTGTTTGTTTTTTTTCCTGAAAACTAAATGGAAATTAAATTATACTAGTCTAACTCTCCCTCTTAAACGATTAGATGCGTTTTATTTCCAGTAGCTAGAGATGTTCTGCCTACATTTGTTTTTTTATCGGGCAGAGGACACCAGGTAAGTCCGTTTATTACACCAGCTCTTTTTGGTTTTTGGTTGATACCACTGCAAAAATGAGTACGAGTACATAATTTTGAGTACTCTCTGATACTGAGTAGAAATACCGTTTCCGGACATTATCTTTACTGTTTGATTATAGTGGTAAATCTAATTAATTTCACATGATTTTTATAGTATAGAATACCTTTTCATCTTAGAATTCTTATCTTACCTACTGAAATCACTGAAATTAGGCATAATTCCAATATAATTTATTTAGATAAACATCTGGCTTTAATATTTACGACTTCCTCTTTGCAGACTGCAATCCACGCTAACTGCTAACACGCTAAGTGCTAAAACAAACAGCATCAAACAAGAAGCGACACAGTTACTGTAGTAGTGGCTCTTGGTATCGGCAGCCCATTGATGAGTACGCCTCAACAGCTGTCTTACCACATACGCAAATTCACAACATCCAAAGCCTAACAGAACCTAACATAAAAATAATGTGATCCTAAAATCCTCTTATTTAATGTTCAGTCCTTCCAAATGATCAGATGATTATAAATCTGATGTTATGTCCAGGCTGTTTCACTTATGCAATGATTAACTTGGATCACTACCTTGTACTTCTTGAGTGATATGATTTTGAAGTAAGTGTACCATTGCATAAGTAGATTGTTTGACTACTATATCCAATTCTGTATTTTATGACATAAAGAACTGATAAATCTAAGCCCATTTTAGTCAACTCATTAAAATGCACCAGAAACCAAGAAAACATGTCCAGAATGTTTGTTATTTCTTTGGCAGACCCTCCTTCCTTACATGTTTATACTAAAATTTAGAATACCACTAGAATGTGCAGTCTTTTTAGTGGCTGTGATGATGTCTTAATGTTGTCAAATATGAATATGTGGCACTGAAGTGGTGAGCTTAGGGAAGAAGCTTAGGACCCCCTAAAGGCTAGGGCTGGCTCTGTTCAAATGTGTGAGCATAGCAGATTGAAAAACGCTATTAGTTTTATAAGGAAAACAGACACCCACCCACTATTTTTATTTATTTATTTATTGTATTTCTTGGACTTGGACTACATACAGCAAACAGCATTTTTAACGTGACCTCCGCACATTTATTCCATCAGAATTGCATTTTGTTGCTATCTGATATATAGGTATATATTTATAAATAGAAATTTTCAGTGTATTATAAATGTACAGAGCTGTATCAGTAGAATCAATGAGTACAGAAGTCATATGGCACTATCTATTGGGTTAAGTTGCTATGTCATCAGCTTTTACTGTCTGGGCTGTGCTGATTTGACAAAATTTGATGACTAAGTGTATATTAGGTATTTGATTTATTTATTTTTGTACACTACTCAAAAAAATAAATTACAATTTCACAATAAATGCAGCATATCAAAGTAAATTCAAATATAATCAAAATTAAGATGTGTATTTGGCAATAACAAAATTAAGATAACGGCACCGCAGCATATTGCCAGCCAGCCTCAATGCAAAAACAATGGCGGAATTTTAATATATTAATGCCAACATAAGCCTAAAGCCTCTGTCTAAAATATGCGTTTAAGACTGAATTAATATTTTATAGTGCTCACCAAGACCAGGCTACTTGTTTTTGTAGTGGAAAATTATTTAATCCACTGTAGATAGCTTCAGCGTGGTCCTGTGCTCACTGAGGGTGAGGGTGCTCACAGTGGGCTCAACAATGGAAAAGCTCTGCCTCTGGGTCTTGAATCTCCACATCCAGTGCACCCGCTGTCATGGCATCTAGCAGAGTGCGGGTGTGACCATGTAGGGCATCCCTCTCTGACTGTGATAACATTCTGAGCTGCTAAAATTTTGGCCAGTGGAATGTTGTGATCTTGTGGAGGTTCTGTAAATTCACTTTACGTGTTAGCCTGTCTTCCTGTCTTCATGCCTTTTATTCACGACTGTCTGCTGCGGCGAGTCCAGGGTGTTCGGCTGACAGTGCTGTTTCAGATTCTTACACACATAGTTAAGTGTCGAATACTTCTCTCTCAAGTTCCCACAGTGCTTCATTGAATGGCTTTAAAAAGTCTGTCAACAAGCCCAGAGTGTCTCGTGCCTTTCTTTTCAATGCATGCACTCTCCCCTCACGCCTACAGCTTTCTATGGAGCATATGATAAATGGCCTTAATAGGTGTTAATGTGAAGTACACTAAAGGTACTAAATAGAGCATCTCCCATTTGCAGCACTGTTTTTGAGTTGCGCAGCCAGTCCTGACTGTTTAACACACCTGACTAAAGATTTAGCAGCAGAAATGGTATGGTTTTGTATCACTGCAATGCTCAGTCCATGGCACAGTACTGTATTAATGACATGGTTAGTGCAATGCAATCTCTGGTATGACTGCAGAGCTAATTTAATATTTGCCCCCTCATCAGTCACCCATAAAATTTTGTTGACACCAGTAGTCTCAATATCAGTCTGAAATTTTCTCCCATCTTTCTTTTCCTGTCACAGTACAGTGACCCATAAGGACTATTCAACAGGCAAGTTTGTAACAAGTGTATTACAAGAAGGTCTGTATTTAATATCTTGCTAAAGGAGCAGGTTTGTGGGGGTAAACAGGTCAGGTATGAAGGCAGGCAGGATATGAGGCAGGCAGGAGTCGAAAGGAGTTCTGGAATGAACCATTTTCAATTTGGACACATGGAAACTGGTGTGTATGCGAAGAGATGAAGGCAGCTTCAGATGTACAACAGTTGGGTTGAGTACCTTCTCAATCTCAAATGGTCCAATATAGCGTGGAACAAGTTTCTTGGAATCTGTCTTTAAAAGAATGTCTTGGAATGAAAGCCAAACTTTCTCATCTGGTTGATAGTCCAGAGCAGGAGTACGGTGTTTGTCAGCAATCCTCCTGTTTTGCTCAGCAGAACAAAATAAAGATGACCAGTGCCGCAGGTTATCCTTTACTGATGGAATAGCAATGTCCCTTTATTGCTCAAGAAATAATGGTGGTAAGTATCCTAAAACACTTTCAAAGGGAGACAAGCCAGCAGCAGATGAGGTAAGAATTATGAGCATACTCCACCCATTGAAAGTGAGTACTCCTACTGCTCGAGTCCTGGGCAGCAACACAGCAGAGAGTTGCTTCAAGGTCTTGGTCTGCTCTCACAGTGGCCATTTGTTTGCAGATGGAACCCAGAAAATAGACTCATCTTGGCTTCCAAGGCTTGACAAAAACTTTTCCAGACTGGAATGAAACTGTGGACAAGGGTCAGAAACTATATCCAGAGGGATCAGATAAATATGAAAGATATGTTTAACAAGCAGATTTGCAGTTTCTTGTGCTGACAGAAGTTTGGCTACAGCAACAAAACGGACTGATCTGGAGAATCTGTCAATGATGGTAAGTAATTGTCACTGGCCTACCTGAAACCCAAGGTAATTAAGTCGAGTGCAATATGAGACCACGGGAGAGAAAAACTGACAAGAGAGAATTATGTGAGCCTGGGTGATAGGCAAGTGTGAAATTAAACATGCCAAAGAACAAGGCCCAACGAGCCTACTGGTAGTTAAGACACTTTGCTGTTTTGATGTAGGCTAGGTTCTTACGATGTGACAACGAAAGGATTCTCTGCCCTTTTCAAGTAGTGCCACCATACCTCTAGGGCCAATTTTACAGCTAATAGTTCACGGTCTCCAATGGAATAGTTGTGTTCAGCAGGAGATGGATGACTACAAAAAAAAAGCACTGGGGTGAACTTTCTGATCTACAAGGGAACACCTCCTGGCTCCTTTTATCCTCCCGCAGGTGGTGTTGATTGCGCTGATGAAAAGCAGGTGCACGCGGGAGGAGCCAGGAACTCCGCCCAGCACCAGAGACAGGCAGGTGAGGGAGGGGCAGAGCAGACACAGGAGGGAGGAGCAGGCAGGGATCATGACACATTGATAGCTATTTTTAAATGTATTATTGTTCATTTTTGTGTACAAGTTTAGTCATAGATCACTCAATTTTTGCATAATTCATTATTAATAATATTATACTCTCACCATAATTATTACAATTTCAAGCACTTTATAACCGCTACTCTTATTCTGATCAGTTCATCAAATACATTCCAGAAAACCCAACCCCCTTCCATTTTTTTTTTTTTTTTCCCTATTCAGGTGTGTTGTGTTATTTAATTCCTTTATTATTATTTTTATTTTTTTGTATTATATACATAATCTCAATAAATACATTTAAAATTATTTAGGTGTTGTGATCGGTGTTAAGCTCAGCTGTTGCCTGACCCTGAGGAGGCAGCTAGCTGAGTAGGTGCACCACCCGCCCCTTTATTATTATTTTTTTTGTATTGTCATCACTAATGGTGATAATAACAATAATAACAATAGTAAATATTATTATTCATTTTATTATATCTATAATGACACAACAAAATAATTTGACTAAGTTCAATAGCCGGAGAAGGCCTCAAGCCAGGTTCAAATACACCCCCCATCAGAGAGCAGACCCACTCCTGACCAGGTCAGAGGGTTGCTTTGAAGTGTGTGTGATGCAGGTGCCCAGGAAACGGAAAGAGTCCACAGTGGTGATGGGGGAGCCACTCAAAGTGAGGGGGGGCAGCGGTGCGGTGACTTTCTTGAAGTCCACGATCATCTCCACCGTCTTCTCTGTCTTCAATTCAATTCAATTTATTTTTGAAAAGCCCAAAATCATGACAGCAGTCGCCTCTTAGGGCTGAACACGAGAGTTGGTTAACCAACAGAATTAAAAAATAAACAGTGAAACAGAAACAGACAAGCAAATTAATCAACAGAAAACAAGCAATGGATGACTGTCCCAGAACGTCCCCTGTCCTTAGACCATCCTTCTCGGCAAGGAAAAAGTCCAAAAAACCCACTGGGAAAAGGAGAAACCTCGAGGAGAACCACAGTGAAGGAGAGATCCACTCCCATGGACGGACAGGCTGCAGATGTGTCCAGGACTAAGGCACATCCATTTGCAGATAGCGTTCAAGTCTGTAGGGCCAGAGCTCACTCAACGAGCCGTCCATTCAGGGGTCCAGCCATCACAGGACGGTCAGGAGGGGATCTAGGGTCCCGCCAGACGGTCAGGAAGGGATCTAGGGTCCAGTCATCACCGGACGGTCAGGATGGGATCTAGGGTCCAGCCATCACCATACGGTCAGGAGGGGATCTAGAGTCCAGCCAGACGGTCAGGAAGGGATCTAGGGTCCAGCCATCACCGGACGGTCAGGATGGGATCTAGGGTCCAGCCATCACCATACGGTCAGGAGGGGATCTAGAGTCCAGCCAGACGGTCAGGAAGGGATCTAGGGTCCAGCCATCACCGGACGGTCAGGAGGGGATCTAGGGTCCAGCCATCACCAGGTGGCCAGTGTGTTGAAACTGTGTTCAAACTTGGCCACTATGGGTCTGCATCATTTTTTTGAAATTGGTCCAATACGGTGTACTCTGGAATGTTACGATGTTAACTGTGTCCGATGCAAGTTTGAGTTAGGGGTCTCATGAATTCCTTGATCGTTTCCTCCTTATTCTTCTTTGTTTTTCCTGTATTCTGGAAAATATGATGTTGTCCCACATGCTCAGAGTTTGAAGGTCTAATATGGTTTCCTTTAATGCTTTGTTGTGTTGTCTGATCAGATCTAGTTCACCTTTGAGAGATTTAACTGACGCTTTCAGTTCCATATTAAATTAAACTAGAGAAACTACTCGTGAGGGAAATCAAGGCTGTGACGCAGTTCCTTAATTTTGCTGTGAAGCGCAGGTAAAAGTGGGTAAAAGAGTTTGTTGTTGATGCTGTTTAGTAAACTAACCTGGATTTCAGCCATTTCAAGCCTTTGCAGAATTTGACGAATGTGGTGCATGTGTTCTTCTGGGAAACTGGGAAAAATCAAAATATCATCAAGATGGACAAAAACAAACCTGTTGAGGTAGTTCTGTAAAACATCATTCACCAGGGCCTGAAACACAGCTCGGGCATTGGTCAATCCAAAAGGCATCACAAGATATTCAAAGTGCCCAGGGGAAATGTCAAAGGTTTCCACTCATCACTTTTGCAATCTGACAAGATGCTAAGCATTTCTAAGGTCAAGTTTAGAAAAGATCGTGGCATTATGCAAAGGCTGAAAAGCTGGGAGTGGATACTTATTTTTTACTGTGGTGTTATGTAACTATATAATACTCTATAATCAATGCAGGGACGAAGGGATTTGATCTTTTTACCCACAAAGAAAAAGCCTGCACCAACAAGAGGGAGAGATGGGTGAATAATACCTGCTGCCATAGGGTCTTTGGTGTAGGACTCCGTTGATCTTTCAGTACGGGACAGATTGTAGAGACATGAAGAAGACGGAGAGGCACCAGGAAGCAGGTCTATGGCACAGTCACATGGTCAATTTGGTGGTAGGGACAAGACATAGTTTCTGCTGAATACTTCTTGAAGGTCATGGTATTCACTGGGACCTTTGGACAGATCTAAAGGTTCAGTGGCATAGGTGCAGCTTTGGCTGAAGTGAGTGTAGAGAAAATAAAGTGAAAAGTGAACTGCTCTCTATGGTTTCCAGGTAACATTACAGTAAGAGGTGCGGTGCGTTGGGCTACCTTTGAAAGAAGTCTACCATCCAGTGCATTTGCCACTCAGGGGATATTAAGGGGATCAATCTCCTGGTCACCTTGGCATGCAAGATTGAGATCTAAAAAGTTTTCACCTGCCCCAGAGTCATTCAAAGCTGTCGGAGGCAAGTTTTTATAGCAAATGGAGTGACATTCCGTTTGGGGGGGCAGAGGTCATTTTAGAATGGCCCACCAAAACCCTCACAATCACTGGTGAGCCCTCTCTTTTGGTGTCCCAATTTTCCACAATAAATGCACTCACCCGCCTTTTATTCTTAAACCTTCCGGTGTTAAACAGGCTCGATCAAGTAGCTGTGTATTACATTCTCTTCTACATTTATGGAGACTGTTATCCAGTTTGATAGCTGTTGAGATAACAGAATTAGAGTCATCCTTTATAGCCAACTCATCCTTCAATTTTTTCGAAAGACCATTTACAAAGACTGTCTGCAGGGCTGCATCATCCTATCCAACTTCAGTGGTCAGTGATCTGAACTCAATAGAATACTCCAGCACACTCCATGTGCCCTGGTGAATAGTGAAGAGGCCTTTAACAGGATGTTCAAACACTCTCTTACGTTCAGTCACAAATTTATCATAGCTTTGTCGTATTTCAGGGTCATGTCGCCATCTAGTAGAATCCCAACCCAGAGCATTTTCTTGCAGCGGCTCCATAATGTAAGCAATTTTTGAACAGGTTGTAGTGTAAGTTACTAGCTTCTGACAGAAAACTAAGGAACATTGTAAAAAAAGAAAAAAAACACCCCGCACTTCCACATATCACCTTGATAGAGTTCGGGTCTGGCACATGTGGTTCCTTGAAGAGCTGGACTGGATCTGGAGAAGTAGGAGACTGGGCCTGGTTCTGGGAGGCGACTGAGACAAGGCATGCATATGCTCAAAACTTCTCCAGACCTCCGACTTTGCCTTTGTAGATGGTGCAATCAAAACCATAATTGCCAGAGGCAAGCCTCCATTTCACTTCCACAGCATCCATTGTGTGTCTTTTTGACCTCATAGAAACTCACCACATGACCACGAGAACCTGAGCCTTGGTAAAATGGTAGAACTTAAACCTGACTCGGACCAAACCTGTCGGGTCCTGCCGGGGTCTGTTGGATTCGGGCAAAGATCTTGTCATGATCCCTGCCTGCTCCTGCCTCCTGTTTCTGGTGCTGGGGTGCTCCTGGCTCCTCCCGCGTGCACCTGCTTCTAATCAGCGCAATCAACACACCTGTGGGAGGATAAAAGAAGCCAGGATTCTCCTGTCTTTGCCAGATCGTCTGTTTGTCTCACCGTGGTGCTGCTGTGTCTCACCGTGGTGCTGCTGTGCTACCTGTGTGTCTTCGTCCTGTTCGTGTTCCAGCTCGTGTTCCTGCCTGTGTTCCCAGCACCTCTGGACCCTGACCTGCACCCCTGCACCCAGCTCCTCATATGTTCTCCCGTCACTTGTCTTGTTCTGTCAATAGACATCCTTAAACTTGCCCCGAGTCCCGCATCTTTTGGTCCGCCTCACACCCACATTATGACAGATCTTCAGCTCTAACACAGACCCTGTCTCCTTCCTGAGTGGTATGATGGCTGGACATTCCCATGGTGTTAATACTTGCGTAAATCTTAATTGTTTGAGCAAATGAATGTGGCACTTTCAGGGATCTGGTAATTGGACCCAAGGATGAACCAGACTTGTGCAAGTCTACAATTCTCTTCCTGATATCTTAGCTGATTTCTTTTGACTTTTCCATGATGTTACACAAAGAAACAGTGTGTTTCAGGTGTGTCTTCAAATAGATCCACAGGCGTGTCTCTAAAAACTCAAATGTTCTCTTTGGAAGCTTCTGATTTATTTATTTATTGACATGATATCATCTGGGTTTTCCCAAACTTTTTAAAGGCATAGTAATCTTACTATATGTGAACTTCTGACTTTAAAGAAAGTAATAAAAAATTGTCTAAACAAATCCATCTCATTATTCTGGCATTTACAAATTAGAAATCATTTCAATAATAATAATTGACCTAAAACAGGAAAAGTTTAGTCTGATTTCTTGTCAGCGAGGAAAAAAGTCTTTGTCTTTTTATATAATGTATGAAAACTTCTGTATGTAAATACAATATGTAAATCATACAGACAGTAATCAGCAGGTTATGGATGAATAATTATAGACTGCATGTTAAGACTTTTATAATGATGTAAGCACTTAACCAGCGGATACTTGTAAGTTTCTAAAATTATCTATTTGTGTCTCCAAGCTAATACTAACCTAATGTAAATCTCAAAAAATAGAACACAAAACAACTCTGCTTATAACAGAGCCAAAGGAGGATGAAAGAAAAACTGCAGTTGGGAGTGGCAAAAATACATACATGCACCTAAACTTTTGGCAGAACGCCAGAATTAATCTACAATCCTTCAATTGTTGAGTGACAATTGACAAGTGTGCTGCTCCCAGTGCCATTGTTACAATGTTTTAATTATACATTATATATTTTATTTTATTTTTTTATCGATATTTATACAAGGAGAGCACAATGAGAGAAACTTGTACATTTGTAAAGTCAGTTATGTGTGTCTCAAAACTAATGCTAACCTAATCTAAATGTCAAAATAGAACCCAAAACAACTTCATGAAAGTACATCTAATATAAGTCGATTGTTTTTTCTGCGCAAAATCATTCAGACTGTAACGCTATTTTAACATTACTAATTTTAATGTCAGTTAGCACTAGCTTCAGGACACAAATACCTACTTTTCTAAACACAGAAGCCTCTTCCAATTAAGTATTTACATCGTAGTAAAGGTCTTGACATGTTGTCTGTGATGATCTATCTGTGACTTTCTGTCCACTGTCTGGTATTTAAATATTGATTTATTTTGCCCAGGAGAATGAGGGTTGTTGATGAAATATTCACATGTTGTTTACATATTGTTCTGTTTATAGATCTTCAACTTCAGGTTACATCAGTGGTACAAAACAGTTACAGTCTGCTTCAGACAATCCGCTTTTGACTTAACAACCTCAGCATCACCACTAGAGACGTCCACTACGCAGTCTAAACCTGAGCTCCAGACTTGCAGTTATAAATATCTGTCTCCTGCAAATGTGGAAGAAGGACGTAAACTTCTGGACTCTATAACCTGGCCTGAAACTCTGTCTCTGCCCAAACCGTTTTCACTGAATTTGACGACTAGTGCCTCCAAAAGCATGTTCACTATTGTACCTCAAAGGGAAGGCTGGTATATGGGAGACAAGTTGACGGTTACAATCCAGATGAAGGATTTCTATGGAAACCCAAAGAGGAGCGGAGGGGACTTTGTTATCGCCAAGCTCCAAAATAAGCGGCTAGGGGCAGGTGTAGTGGGACAGGTGCAGGACCACCTCAACGGGACCTTCACTGCAGTGTTTCCTCTGTTGTGGAACGGGACAGCGAATGTACAGGTAAGAGATTGATATTTATAAACTCAGTTAGCAGCTCCCAGTATAGAGCTTGAGTGCCATGGTGCTCCTGTCTCACAGCACACAACTAGAGATTGACAATGTATTTTTTTTTTTTCATGGCCAATTTCTACACACAATGTACATATCTATATTCTGCTTAAACATGTGTGATGGTTTTGTTATTTTCCTCTGCAATAACCACAATCAGCAAATACACAGTACATTGGACTATTACACATCAAGACTACACACAGCCCAAAGTCCACAGGAGAGTGTGCACACTTTTAGTAATATGTTGTTGAGTTCACGATTGGAGGGTGGGTTCACAAGTGAGGCATTCATGAACTCTGTAAAAGTAAGAAAATACAATAGTGGTGAATGGTTGAAACCCTCCCTGATACAAAGAAAGTCCACATTGCCCAAGAACCTCCCTGCTGTGAGACAATTGTGCCTCTAACAATGTGCCGATAACTATTTTACTATTTCTATAACAGTACTTAAGTACTCTATAACAGTACTTAAGTTCCTTACATTTGTCTTACCTCCCAAAGACTGTGTGTATTGGGGCTGGGGTTATCATACTCAGATATTACCACTGGTGTTGGTTCTCTGTAGGTCAGGCTGGTGCAAACTAGTGAGTCCATCACTGTCTTAAAGCGCCTGACAGAGGAGGAGCCTGACAGGGTCTTCTTCGGCAGTGACTTCAAGTCCGGATCAGTCAAACACACGACCACATGTAACGTGTGTCTGGATCCGAACAAAGCTCCACTGTGTAACTATACTGACCTCAACACTGGAGAGCAATGGTTCTGCTACAAACCCAAAAATCTGAGCTGTGACACTCGTATCGGCCACTTCAAATTAGGATTCAGCCAGAAAATCAGCAAGGCCGAAGAAGCTCTCTTCCAAAAGTAGGGATGATATATTGATCTGTGTTACTTTAAATTATGGCCGCATTGAAATAATTGTTCCATTCAAATATAGAGCTAGATTTAAATGAGCAATATCTATGCCTGTGTTGTAGGGGAATCAACTTGAATGCCCCAATTATGGCTGCAGAAAGTGACAGTATCATGATTTTGCCAAAAGCAGGTATTGTCTTGTGTTACTTTGTCTCATTATGAGGAAATTAGAGAAAAAGACTTCCCCGCTGTAATGAGGCTGTCCATACATGGAATTGTTTAAAACACTTAGAAACTTGTTTTAAATTCATTTTTTTTTTTCTTTGTTCAGGTGAGCCAAATGTGGGGAGTCAAGGACCTTCTGGATATTATTTCAACAACCAGTGGCGACCACTAGATGGCCCTGCAGCACGTCAGTTCAACAATGCCTCAGTCGTCACTGCCTGTCTCAAGGGGAAACAGTTGTATCTGTTCGGAGACTCCACCATCAGACAGTTCTACTTTCATATCACAAAAACACTACCAAGTATGTAGAATCTTCTGGACACTCACACCCTTCTACCATTTTTTTTTTTATTAATGAATTAAAATGAATTGATCTTGCAAATCTTTGTACATAATTTTGTTATACAATGAGCCCTATCGCCTGGAGGAAACCTGCTTGGCTAGAGCATTCTCTGCCTGAGGTCCTAATTTTATTCAAATTCTGTTTCAGACCTACAGAAGTTTGATAAGCACAGTTCACCTCAGAATGGCCCGTTCTTGGCAGTCGACTACACCAACGACATTGTGGTGACCTTCCGCTGTCATGCGCCTCCCCTTCGCTTTGGATATGTCCCTGTGTCCCAGCTGCGATATGTGGCTAATGAACTGGATGGAGTGACCGGTGGACCCAACACTGTAGTAGTGATAGGTGTCTGGTCTCACTTTAGCACTTTTCCCATGGAGGTCTACTATCAGCGCCTCATGACGATTCGCAAAGCAGTTCTACGTTTGCTAAACCGGGCTCCGGACACTAAAGTCATCATCCGAAGTGGCAACATGAAAGACCTGAACCTGTACGAGAGTCTGACTAACAGTGACTGGTACTCCCTGAGGCGGGACAAGGTGCTTCGGGCTGTGTTCAAAGATACTGGGGTGTTCCTGTTGGATGCTTGGGAGATGGGACAGGCTCATTTCCTTCCCCATAACCTCCACCCACAACCAGGAATCATTAAACAAATGATTGATGGAGTGCTGTCCTACATATGTCCTGAAAAGGGAAACTGAATGTTGTAACAAAGCACAAAGAAGGAAATTATATAAAATTTGAATTTGTTGAATCTACAGTTTTAAGACATTGTTTTTATTGTGTGGATTATATTTTAACCTAAGCCTGTAACCAATAGCCTTTTTGTTTCCTATGAATTTCATGTTGTCGCCTCTAGTTGTCAATGCATATTTATGTAGATTTATGTCCCACTGGCAGCAGGTGAAAATGTTCCGGTAGTTTCAGTGTGTGGATGCTAAACTCAGACTGTGATTGAAGTCATAGTCTTTGGCCCATAGAAACAAAGAGAAAGTGTCAACAGTCTCTCTCTTTAAAACCTTTATATGAGGCTAGGGGTAATAATGGACTCAGACTTTAACAGCCACATCAAATCAATAACATCCACTTCTATTCACCATCTAAAAAACATTGCAAAAATCAAATCAGACTTGGATAGACTTAGCCATGCATTTGTCTCCAGGACATTAGACTACTGTAACAGCATGCTCATTGGCCTCTCCAAAGGACCATTAAGACAACTGCACTACATCCAGAACGCTGCTGCTCAGGTCTTGACTAGAACCAGGAAGTACGAGCACATAAGTCCTGTGCTCAGGTCTCTGCACTGGCTTGGTGCCCAGAGTCAGGACTAAACATGAGGAATCAACTTTCTGCAGCTAAAACCTGGAACAGTCTTTCTGACAATGTGAGATAGGCCTCTACTTTGATAATGTTTAGATCCAGGCTCAAAATTGTTCTGTTTAATTGTGCATATGACTGACAGGGTTTTATTCTACCCCCTTCTCTTTTAAAGTACATTTTATGGTGATTTATGTTTTGATTTGTTTGTTTTATATTCTTTCTTATTCTGTAGAGCTCTTTGAATTACTTTGTGTAGAACTCATGCTGTAAATTTGCCTTATCATGCCAATATTGGGAAGTAACTCAATGCATGTACTGAAAATAAAGACTCAAAATACCAATTTTGAGTAGCTGTTTTCTGGTACAGTTGCTTTCATTTTGTGGTACTGAGAATACAGTTACTTTCCTACAGTCAAAGGAATACATGATTATATTTGATGTGATTGATTTTAAACTTCAAAACTGCATGGTATTAGTGAATTACTGGTGGAGAATAGAAAAAACAGATTTTTTGAGTAGTAGGATAAATGATATTTAAATATAAAGGTATTCTAAGTATCTAGAATACAGTGCAAACCAAATATGAAGTATTCAGTGACAGTGGCTCAATGGTATTCAGTCACAGTGGCTCAAGGTCGGAGGATCAAGTGCAGCTCGGACCAAGTTCTGTCGTTGTGTCCTTAGACAAGACACTTCACCCACATTGCCGTGTGTGTGTGTGTGTGTGTGTGTGTGTGTGCGCGTGTGTGCGTGGCGCAAACTGGCAGCCTCGCTTCTGTTGGTCTATCCCAGGGCAGCTGAGACCTGTGACATTTTCCTCCTGATCTTCTCCCATGTCCTCGTCACCAGTCCACTCCTGTGTCCACACATCGCAGGTGCTCCGTCTGTTGTCAAACCCACGAGTTTTTCCCGAGGCAGCTCCATCTCATTTACCCATCTTGATGCCTCTTCATACAGATCATGTCCTGTAGTTGTACCATAGGACGTAACGCCAAAAACTCCTCTGTCACGCTCAGGCAGATTTAAAACCTCGTTTTAATTCTTCCATCTTCTGTAGCCTTTGTTCCCTGTCCATATTCTTGTCTTTGTCTGCGTGTTTCGTTTCATGATGCAGTCTCAGATTATACTCTTTCATTACCACCACACTTTCTCCACACAGAAGACACACAGCTTTTCCAGCTCCCTCCGTGAACATGTTTAGTCCGACTCCCACCTAGTTTGAAACCCCCGGTTCTCAGTGTCCACCTTCTGTTTTGCCATTTTTGATGGGTATCTGAAAGTTGACTTTTACTGTTATGCTAATGACGGTGATGAATAATGAAATGAAGCCGCCTCCCGCTCGGAGCGCCACCGTTGCATTGTGGGAAATGTAGTATTGGGGCGTGTAAAACACCTGCGGGCTGCTGGCCTGCGGTCTGTGTCTGACACATGTGCCATAGACGCTACTGACACAGAGGAGGGGGCGTGTCTGCCTCTGTCCTAATTGACGTGCCAAAACAACAGGACAGCATTATGGGATTTGTAGTATAAGCATTGAATGCGGTGTTACAGCGCTGCCACCATATAATACCGGCGGGCCAGCTCTAATATTAATTTGAAATTGTCTCGCGGGCCAAATATAATTACACTGCGGGCCAGAGTTTGACACCTATGCGGTAAGGGATCACAATTGTATTTGGCTTTGAGCGGTCCCTTAGCTTTCGCCCTGTGTATTGTCTATGGGCACCGTGGCATGCTTCCCCATCCTCTCCCTTGCAGGAGCTACAAGTTATGCTCAAGTGGTAGGTATATGCCTGTGTCACTGGTGCATGCGCTTGCAAATTGCGATCTTTGTGTGCGTCCTCCTTTTCTGTGCAGACGCTGCCGTTTGTCCTATCCTTTCTGTTGCTTACTGTTACCTTTTACTGTCCACTGCTCGCTTTTATCGTGCACATGCACGTGGTCCGTTGGCGCCGCGCTGAAAAGGTGCGCGAGGACTTCTGCCCCGCTCCGTGAGTCCGTGCACAGCGGATCTGCCTGTCTGCCCCGCTCGTTGGGAGTCAATGGACTAATGGCACAGTGCACTGAATACTAACACTATATCCCACAATATCCCGACACTCGTGCAACCGAACTATTGTTGCTGTATTCCTGTGTATGTGTGCAGATATAGAAATATCATTGAACCCCCATTTTAATATTTTAATGTTTGTTTTCAGGAGCTGAGTGTCTGTTCTGGTGTTGGTGGTGGTTCTTCTGGTGGCGATAATTCTTTTCATTTGCAGTGCACTGTTTATTTGCGTGTGTTTTTTATTGAGTATCTTCCTCAGTTGCTCCTCTCCCTTGTTTCCAGAAAGGCCTCAGCTACCTAGCTTGTTTGTTCGTGTTTGTGTGTGCGTGTGGGGGTGGGTTTTAACGAAGGTTTATATTCAGATTTTAAGAGAAGTAGTGGAGCAGCTCCGCTCCGTGCGTAAATCCTGCATCATTGTGCCTTGTTTACTGTTTTTGAGTGATGATTATGGATATGTACGTAGTATAATATTACTTCACCTGCTCTCAATTTTGTACTTTCTTGTTACTAATGTGTGTGTTTTTCCTTAGGTCAATGTCACCAACGTGCCTATCAGATACAATCATCAGCTATTACGATGTTTTGCACAAACAAAGAAATGGTACAAGACATTTTTTCACCATTTTGGGACATTGCCATTGTGAATGCCTTCATTCTCGGTGAAGGACACTGGAGATCAAAGGGTAAGTATATAGTCCCTATTTGCACCAAAAGGCCTTTAGAAAAACTCTTGTCTTGGAGTTGGCAGAGAGAGGAGCCATCAGAACACAATAGGAAGAAGAAAGCAGGGAGAAGTTACATCATCTTGTGTACATCAACCCAAGTGGTGACAAGACACAAGGCAGGTTGAAGTGCAGGAATTGACATGCCAAAACTCCAGTGAAATGTTTAACCCGCAATATACGCCTGTGCTTCTAGCAACAACGAGACTGCTATAATTACTGACACACAGAAGACAAGCCATAATCATGTTCAGTTAAGTGCTTACCAGACATACTTACAGTGATTCTGACACCTGTGGCTAAAACTATTGGGTGTCACCACTGCAAAGACCCCAACCTTGTGTATATACTACTGAGGGTTCAGTAATGGTTATTTTGATTTGGAGAGGTCAGAACAAAGGCAATTTCACCAAAATGACCCCGGATTGTAAGGGGTTAATGATCTATTACAGCTACTACATTCCAGTATGTAGAGCGGTGTTACAGTTATGTGGTTCATTGACATGTCATTAACTGGTTGTTCTGGTTGCAACATCACTACGGAACTAAATCAAACTGCATTTATCATATGAACGGGGCTGAAGGACCAAAATGAAGCTGAGAGGTTTTCCCCTCACAAAGAGCAAAATGAAAAGGACCATCTTCCTCCTGCTGCTCTTGATATCTGTCATCCTGCTGACTTACCCACAGGTAAGAAACACATGCACAATGCACTGATGTCAAGAGAAAAGTTATTTATGGGACAGGTTTAGACTGAAGATAGATTTATAATTACAAGGTCTAAAGCCTAAAGTGCATGTGGCGGGTTAGACTATTGTATTTTCTGAATTATAAGTCGGATTTTTTTTTTTTTTTTATTTTTTTTTTCATAGTTTGGCCAGGGTGCGACTTGCCTTCCTCCAGTCTTTCTAGTTGGATGTGATGGTGTCAAGGTCTATGACTTGTCTAAATTGCACAATACTTGCATTACCTCAACCTATGTCGATGATGATAATGATGATGATGAATTTTTAGAAATTACTGCTACATTTTTTTTACTTTTCAACAAAAAAAAAAAAAAAAAAAAAAAGGATAAATATTTGCCCAACATACAATTCCATAGAGCTTGTGAAAACCTGCCATATACACTTTGGTAGAGCGGTCATATCCACTGACCCACAAGCAGGGCAATTCCAACTTCCACAGATGAATAATGTCGTTGTGATCTTGCCTCTAGTGTTTGTGTACACCGGTGTGAGAAAAGTGTTAGAACGAAACGTCTTCACTCCTACAGCGTTTTGTTCAGTTGACAGATTTAAACTTTGTCTTTTGCTATGGACCAGACCTGGACCACTGAGGGATTACTCAGACGTCGTAAAGACTTGTACGTTTAAGTTAATTTCATAGCATCTGGGCAGAATGCAATACATTAGACCAGCTTCACTGTTGCAGGCAGAGCAACCACAAATCACCTGAAAAATACGAGCCTAGAGTGAAAACTGGTGAGTGCATTACCCAAGACGCGATGAGAAAAACGGACTGTGCACCCAGGGCTCATCACTCTACCATCAGTGTAGCGACAGACTCAGGCTCAGCTTTGTTCAGTTAAGTTGGGCCAGGTGTGTGCTCACAGCCAGGCAGCGGCACTGAAAGAAGCCACAACTTAGAAAATAAGTAGAATGTATTTTTGTCCTACTTTATGTAGTCCCGTTTCTAATGTCTACCATGTTCAGTAGCAATAACGTATTTCAAGCCATATCTAAGCAATGTAAATTGCTCAAGTACTTTGTGATTATGTGTAAGTGAGTTTATACCACTTTGAGAACAGATATTGCTCAAATCCAAATTTAAGTCAATCGCCATTCTTATTTTTCTTGTAGTTTAAACTGAGTCAGTTTTCCTTTTATATGGCCAACACATTTGTGTATATGGTAGAGAGAGACGTAGGCGAGATACAGATCTAGTGTAGTAGTGTAATTAATAAAAAAAGTTAAAAATCCAGTGGGAAAAGGAGAAACCTTGAGGAGAACCACAGTGAAGGAGAGATCCACTCCCATGGACGGACAGGCTTTAGATGTGTCCAGGACTAAGGCGCATCGAGTTCAAGTCTGTAGGGCCAGAGCCCACTCAGTGAGCCGTCCATTCAGGCAAGACGATGTAGAGTCCAGCCATCACCGGACGATCAGGAGGGGATTTAGGGTCCAGCCCTCACCGGACGGTCAGGAGGGCATCTAGGGTCCAGCCATCACCGAACGGTCAGGAGGGGATCTAGGGTCCAGCCCTCACCGGACGGTCAGGAGGGCATCTAGGGTCTAGCCATCGCCGAACGGTCAGGAGGGGATCTAGAGTCCAGCCATCACCAGGCGGTCAGTGGCCAGGCATCTGAAACAGTTACACTCCCCAGAGAGGAGAAGGACAGCGGACAACATGTGAATAGCAATGAACAAACTGAATAGTAAATGTTGTTGATAGGGAAAACAGGAGGAAAAAGAGGATAGTGCTCAGGTTACCATACTTCCCCCAGCATGGCTATCCCTAGGCAGCCTAACTAAAACTACAGGGTTTATTTCTGGTCCTAGCTAGCCTTTAGGTAATTTTTAGGCTACACAGTCTAACTTTAGCTGTGTGTACCACTTGGTTCACCCAGGTTCACCCAATGACGCACACACTCCTGCTTTTTGTCATGAGTGAATGAGTCATTGGGCTTACCTGTTTTCACATAATTTAATTAAAATTAATAGGCCACTTGGACTACATCCAGCAAACAGCATTTTTAACATGATCTCCGCACACATATTTATCCTATCAGAATTGTATTTTGTTGCCATCTAATATATATTTATAAATGAAGATGTTCAGTGTATTTAAATGTACAGAGCTGTCTCAATCTGTCTCTGCAATCCAACCTCAATGCAAAAACAACGGCAGAAATTTAATAAAATAATGATGCCAACATTGGCCTATAGCCTCTGTCTGAAGTATGCATTTAAATTTCTTAAAGCTAATGCTAACTTAATATAAATCTCAAAAATAGAACACAAAGCAACTCTGCCTGTAACAGAGCTAAAGGAGGATGAAAGAAACACTGCAGCAGGGAGTGGCAAAAATACATACATGTACACATACTTGTGGCAGGGCTTAATATAGTCTGCATTCCTTAAATTGTTGACTGACAATTGCGCTGCTCCCAGTGCCATTGTTATAATTTATACATTTTTTAAAAAAAAAAAAAAAAAAAAAAAAAAAAAAAAAAAAATATATATATATATATATATATATATATATATATATATATATATATATATATATATATATATACACACACAGCTTTGAAAGTACATCTAATATAAGTCATTGTTTTTCATTCAGATTCTAGCATTATTTTAAAATTGCTAAATGATTTTAATTTCAGTTAGCACTAGCTTCAGGACACAAATACCTACTTTTCTAAACACTGAAGCTTCCTCCAACAAATTACTTACATCGTAGTAAAGGTCTTGACATGCTGTCTGTGATGATCTATCTGTGACTTTCTGTCCACTGTCTGGTATGTAAATGTGGCTTTATTTTGCCCAGGAGAATGAGGGTTGTTGATGAAATATTCACATGTTGTTTACATATTGTTCTGTTTATAGACCTTCAACTTCATGTTACATCAGTGGTACAAAATATTTATAGTCTGCTCCACACAATCGGACCTGACAACCTCAGCATCACCACTAGAGACGTCCACTACGCAGTCTAAACCTGAGCTCCAGACTTGCAGTTATAAATATCTGTCTCCTGCAAATGTGGAAGAAGGACGTAAACTTCTGGACTCTATAACCTGGCCTGAAACTCTGTCTCTGCCCAAACCGTTTTCACTGAATTTGACGACTAGTGCCTCCAAAAGCATGTTCACTATTGTACCTCAAAGGGAAGGCTGGTATATGGGAGACAAGTTGACGGTTACAATCCAGATGAAGGATTTCTATATGGAAACCCAAAGAGGAGCGGAGGGGACTTTGTTATCGCCAAGCTCCAAAATAAGCAGCTAGGGGCAGGTGTAGTGGGACAGGTGCAGGACCACCTCAACGGGACCTTCACTGCAGTGTTTCCTCTGCTGTGGAACGGGACAGCGAATGTACAGGTAAGAGATTGATATTTATAAACTCAGTCAGTGGCTCCCAGGATAGAGCTTGAGTGCCATGGTGCTCACAACTAGAGATTGACTCTATATATATATGTATATATATATATATATATATATATATATATATATATATTTTTTTTTTTTTTTTTTTTTTTTTTTTTATTTATTTATTTATTTCATGGCCAATGCTGATTGTTTAGAATCCAGAGAAACCAATGGCTGGTAAGCTCAGTCTTGCCAATTAAAATTTACTACAAACTCATCCATAGGTTATTTTTTACAGCAAATTTTTAAGAAAGCAGTGTAGTCACGTTTTGTGCAATTATCTTACCCATCAAAGAGTTCAAATAAAGCTTTAGTTTTTATTCTTTGCACAGACGGTCAGCCAAAACTAAATATTGGCCTATGCAAAGATTTAAGGCCAATAGCTGCTCTATTTCTACATGCAGCATACATATCTACGTATATTCTATCAAAAAATATGTGATGATTTTATTATTTTCCTCTGGAGTAACCACAATCAGCAAATACACAGTACATTGGACTATTACACATCAACACTACACACAGCCCAAAGTCCACAGGAGAGTGTGCACACTTTTAGTAATATTTTGTAGAGTGCATGACTGGAGGGTGGGTTCACAAGTGAGGCATTCATGGACTCTGTAACAGTAAGAAAACGCAATAGTGGTGAATGGTCGAAACCCTTCCAGACACAAAGAAACTCCACGTTGCCCGAGGACCTCCCTGCATTGAGACAACTGTGCCTCTAACTATGTGCCAATAACTATTTTACTATTTCTATAACAGTACTTAAGTGTTGTGATAATATTCCTTACATTTGTCTTACCTCCCAAAGACTGTGTGTATTGGGGCTGGGGTTATCATACTCAGATATTACCACTGGTGTTGGTTCTCTGTAGGTCATGCTGGTGCAAACTAGTGAGTCCATCACTGTCTTAAAGCGCCTGACAGAGGAGGAGCCTGACAGGATCTTCTTCGGCAGTGACTTCAAGTCGGGATCGGTCAAACACACGACCACATGTAACGTGTGTCAGGATCCGAACAAAGCTCCACTGTGTAACTATACCGACCTCAACACTGGAGAGCAATGGTTCTGCTACAAACCCAAAAATCTGAGCTGTGACACTCGTATCAGCCACTTCAAATTAGGATACAGACTGAAAATCAGCAAGGATGAAGAAGCTCTCTTCCAAAAGTAGGAATGATATATCGATTTGAGTTGAATTAAATTAGAGCTCCACCACGAAATCCACCCACAACAAGAAATCATCAAACAAATGATTGACGGAGTGCTGTCCTACACATGTCCTGAAAAGGGAAACTGAATGTTGCACAAAGCACAAAGAAGGAAATTATATAAAATGTACTTGAATTTACAGTTTTAAGAGATTGTTTTTATTGTGTGCATTATATTTTAAACTAAGCCTGTAACCAATAGCCTTTTTTCTACTGGGGGACTTCAATACCTACATGGGCAACGACGGTGACACCTGGAGGGGCGTGATCTGGAAGACTGGCCTCCCTGATCTAACCCGGAGCGGTGTTCTGTTATTGGACGTCGGTGCCAGCCACAGTTTGTCCATAATGAACACCACGTTTGAGCACAGGGATGTCTATCAGTGCATATGGGAGACACAGGACAAGACACCCTAGGTCGGAGGTCGATGATCAACTTTGTTGTCATGTCATCTGACCTCCAGCCACGTGCCTTAGACACTTGGGCAAAGAGAGGGGGAGAGCTGTCAAACCGATCACCACCTGGTGGTGAGTGGCAGCGGAGGAAGCCGGACAGACCTGGCAGACCCAAGCGTATCTTGAGGGTCTTTGGGGAACATCTTTAACTCATGCCTCCGGGGGAGCTTCTCCCACATTCAGGTGTAGGCTGGGGACATGGATTCCGAGTGGGCCATGTTCTCCTCCTCTATGCTGCTTGTAGTTTGTGGTCATAAGTAGGGATGCGACGATATAAACTTTAGACTAACGATTATCGTGTCCAAAATAAATCGCGATTCACGATATTATCGCAAAAATTATTAATTTGTTCACGTTCTGATGGGCCGGGCCCACTTTACAACTCTACAGGAATGTACATGTACTTCTGCGTCACCCACGCAAACAATCTACACATCAAATGAAAGTTACAGCTCCTCTTTTCGTATATGCAAACAATTTTCACCTGGAATCACCACATCACTGACAGGAAAGACGTTTAAACAGAAAAGCCAAAAATGCGGATTTGGACTTCACTCACCTTTGAGGCTCTGGTTCTGTCAAACATCAACATATTCCACAAAGTTGGTCTCATTCGTTCGGCACAGGTCTAGAGAATATAACCCACTGAAGAAATCATGTCCACAAAATAAGTCAGATCCTCCATGTCCAATCTGCTGCAGGAAAGTATTCCACACGCGAAATGTGGTCCGTCACTTTTTGGCATTTCTTTGGTCGATTTCAGGCATAATAAACTTCAGACAGCGCCAACTTTGGCCGTGTCTCAATTCACCAAAAATTCACCAAAGTGCCCTTAAGGCGCATTTAAGTCGGGCGGGTTCTTCAACCTGAACTTCGAACAGTACATGGAACAGTGCATGTGACGAATTGGGACACGGCCTTTGTTTTTCAGAGATAAACACACGTGTTATCTTCTGATTGACACCAGTGTTGTCCAATAAGGTGGAGGTTGTGTGTCACTGGAGCCGCAAACAGCGAATCAGTGCTACATGTGACTGTAAGTTTCCGCCCCACTCTCCCCCGTGTAGAATCAACCAATCACATCACACACGTTTAGTAACATTTTCCCCCTACAGCCAATGAGCAGCGGAGCACGTGTGTGATATGCCGAGATTTTCTGTAAACAGACGGACTTTACCGAGTAAACGAAGCGTGTTAATGCGCGCGCATTCTAGGCGCTGTTGTTTTGCTTCTAAACATGATGAAACGGACAAAACAAAGGAATTACGCGCTCGAGGACACTGTGGATGTTTGTACAAGTTAAACTAGATGCGTCTCTGACCCGGAGCAGTTCGTGTCAAAGAGTGAAGATGACTGTGGACTCAGGAGGAGAGGACTACACACAACTAGCATCTAGCTCAAGTTTGTGAAACAGTGCAGGATGTTTGTCTCGTAAATGCGCGTGCATGTTGCTCGTGTTTTGCTCTCGGAGCCGCAACTTTTTTTTGGCACCAGATTCTGCCACCAGAACAGACACAGACAAGTGTCATTGCTGTGACAGAGCACCCTCTTGTGGGCAAAAACCAAAACTAACATCTAAATGTTGTATTGAAACCAGAAACATGAGGCAGTCTGGCGCCGTAAAGACTATTATAATCGTTTGCGATTTTGGAAAAATGCCATGAATGATTTATCGCGGACCATTTCTATCGCAATTTACGATATTATCGTATATCGTCCCATTCCTAGTCGTAAGGTCTGTGGTGCTTGTCGCGACGGCAACGCCCAAACCAGGTGGTGGACACCGGAAGTAAGGAAAAGGAGTGCTATCAAGCCTTGTTGGCTTGTGGAACTCCTGAGGCAGCTGACAAGTACTGGCAGGCCAAGCGTGCCACGGCTCGTGTAGTCGCAGTCGCAAAAACTTAGGGTTGGGAGGAGTAAAGGGAGGCCATGGAGGACAATCAGATGGCCTCAAAGAGAATCTGGCAAACTGTGCAACACCTCAGGAGGGGGAAGCAGTGCTTCACCAACACTATTAGCAGTGTGGGCAGAGGGCTGGGACTGGGGACGTCTTCCAAGGAGGAAGCAGAGACTAGTGACCCAGAGGCAGACTCGTTCATCACCCTGGCTGATGTCACTGAGGTGGTTGGCAAGCTCCTTGGTGGCAAGGCAAGACGAAGTTCAAATCTGTCAACTGGACAAATCGTTGTCCTACAACGATTTGTCCAGTTGTCCTACAACGATTTGTCCAGTTGACAGATTTGAACTTCGTCTTGCTATGGATCAGACCTGGACGACTGAGGGTTTACACAGATCCTTGGTGGCAAGGTTCCGGTGATGGACAAGATCCATCCCAAGTACCTTTAGTCTCTGGATGTTGTGGGGCTGTCTTAGCCGACATGTCTCTGCTACATCGCATGGTGGTTGGGGACAGTACTGCTGGACTGGCAGACTGGGGTGGTGGTCCCTCTGTTTAAGAAGGGGGACCAGAGGGTGTGTACCACTTACAGGGGAATCGCAGTCCTCAGCTTCCCCGGTAAGGTCTATTCTAGGGTGACTGAAAGTTAAACCTTGGAGGAGCAGTGTGGATTTTGTCCTGGTCATGGAACACTGGACCAGTTCTATACTCTCTATCGGGCCCTCGACGGTTCATGGGAGTTTGCCCAACCAATCCACGTGTGTTTTGTGGACCTGGAGAAGGCGTTTGACCGTGCCTCTCGTGGTGTCCTTTGGGGGGTGCTCCGGGAGTATGCTATCTGTCCAGTCCCTGTATGACCAGAGCAGGAGCTGTGTTTGCATTGCCGACAGTAAGTCAGATCTGTTCCCAGTGCATGTTGGACTCTATATGGAAAGAATTTCTAGAGGCCATGGTTCTCAACTACAAAAAGGTGGCTTTCCCTCAGCGGGTGGTGATTCCTTGCCTCAAGTGAAGGAGTTCAAGTATCTCAGAGCCTTGTTCCTACTCTCATCTATGTTCAAGAGCTTTGGGTAATGACCGAAAGGACAAGATTGCAGGTACAAGCGGCCGAAATGAGTTTCATCCGCAGGGTGGCTGGGTGCTCCCTTAGACATAGGCTGTGGAGCTCAGTCACATGGGAGGAACTCGGAGTAGAGCCGCTGTTCCTCCACGTTCAGAGGAGCCAGCTGAGGTGGCTCAGACATCTGTTCCAAATGTCCCCTGGGTGCCTCCCCTAGAGAGGTGTTCCGGGCATGTCCCACCAGGAGGAGGCCTCGGGGAAGACCCAGAACATGCTGGAGGCACTATGTCTCTCGGCTGGCCTCTCCCCACTGGAGAAGCTGGTGGACATGTCTGGGGTGAGGGAAGTTTGGGAGTCCCTGCTTAGACTGCTTCCCCCGTGACCCGGCCCCGGATAAGTGGAAGAAATGAAGGATGGATGGTTCTTATATTAATGAAACCAGAATGAAAACCCATATGGTGCAGCACATACCACAGCCTAATTTCAACTGGTCAAACACCTTCTCAGCATCCAGTGACAGGATAGCATTTTGATTTGCAGATTGGCAAGATGAATCTATCATATGGAGCAGGCATCAAATGTTGTCAGAGGCTAGTCTAGATTTAATGAAGCCTGTTTGATCATAATAAACTAAATGAGTCATATGTTGTTCTAGTCTACTAGTAAGAATTTTTACGAAAGCTTTGAGCTCTGTGTTAAGAAGGCTGAGTGGCCGGTAGGAGGAGCAGTCAGTTGATGGCTCCTTTTTGAGTAAAATAGAGATAATCGCCACCTTGCTGCTATCATTGAAAGCCCCTCTGATGATAGAGTGATTAATCATGTCTAAAAGTAAAGGGCCATGTTGACACCAGAAGGTAACATACAGCTCTGGTGGCATTCCATCTATCCCAGGTGATTTACCCTTATTCATGGAATAAATGGCTTTACTTAATTCCTCCAATGTTACAGGTGTTTCTAAAGCACTGGCAGATTCAGGTAGGAATTTAGATATATTAAGAAACATAAGAAATCACTACAGGCTTTTTTATTCTATGTTATTTCAGATGTATACAGTTTATTGTAGAAATCTCTTAATGTGCTGTAAATTTTTTCAAGCTCTGAGGTGACAGTCCCTCCTTTTGTGGCTATGGCAGAAATATTTGCCAGTTTTTCAGTCTTATGATTTTTTTAGTCAAAAGACAGCTTGGTCTGGCACTGTTATAATAATGTTTCTGCCTCACACGTATCTGAAACTCAGCTTTCTGCCTTAATAATTCAGATTTATCTTGCCATATTTTTTTATCTTGTCATGCGTCAATTTAGTAATCATTTTTCTTTCCATGGCAGCTATTTCTGTTTCTAGTGCCTCAGTTTGAAGCTTATTTGCTCTATTTAATTGGGAAGAAAAGCTCATCATAGTGTTTCGTATGCAACCTTTAACTCAGTTGTCCCCAACCTTTCTTGCACCACGGACCAGAATAATGTAGGTTTTATTTTCACGGGCCAGCCATCTACGCATGGCAGATAAATATAGCAAAAAATAAGTTAAGTGAATAAAAAATACAACTCACCATACCGCTGAATCAGTGGGAGCCCTGCGCTTGTATCTTCTTTCTTTCTTGTTCAAGTTTTTTTTTCTTTCATAAAGCTCTAAAGGCTTATCTTTTAATCCAGGGTGCTTAGTCTCCATGTGCCAAAGCAATTTTGAAAGTTTCATTGTCTCGTTCGCTTTTCCCTGCATATATCGCAGAGCGGACTCGGTGCGTGAGAGTCATCTGTAGCAACAAACCCATATTTTAAGTAGGACTCCTGGTGTTGTCTGTTAAATTTAGTTTTCTTTTATTGGAGGTCACAGGCTCCTCTTCTGGCTCCTCTGTTGACTTTTTCCCTTTGCAAAAAAGCTCTCCAAAGACTTTTGTTTTTGGCTTATTTTCACTAAATTGTGGGTGACGTGTCTGAAGTGTTATAAGTGATATGTGAGGAGTATATCTATCACAGATATAATATACTCGCCATTATATCAAATGGATTTCTGTGGCGATTTCCTATCAGGATTTTCATTATATAGCTACGGACAAGCTTATTAGCGTGTCACGAGGGACGGGTGAAAGTTATGTCGGAGAAGATGCGATCACTGATAAATTATTTACTGTTTTCGTGTGGCCTGGTAGCAAATGCGTAATGACCGGTACCGGGCCACCAAGAAACCCATCTCTTTTTTTTTTTACCATGGGAGCACAAAGGGATCCGTGACTTCAGTAATATAATGGATTAAGAGAGTTTCATGATTTACAAAAATGCTATAACTTGCCTGGTACAGTTCCCACGGTGTTCTTTGGGAGTACATATTGAAAAATCAATCCCTCCACACTATTCTGACTAAAGTAGAAATCTCTGGTATGATTTCTGATCTATATAAACTAGTCAATAGCTCACCAAAAATTTACCTATTGAGCAGCTTTGGAAAACTGAACTGAGGGATCTCTCAGAGTGGGACTGGAATCAGATTCAGTCAAACATCTCCCTCTCATCGAGGAATCCTAATCACTAGATGGTTCATTATAAAATAATTCACAGAGCCTATCTATACCCTAGAAGTTTGCATCAAATGAAAATAAAAGACAACCATCACTGTGATTTCTGCACAGACAAACCTATTGGCACGTTTCTCCATATGGTCTGGGAGTGCCCTGAGGTGGCACAATTTTGGGAAAATGTCTCAAAGGTACTGTCTAAATTAATAGGTGTAACCATCTCCTGCATCTCCTACCATCTCAGAGGTTTGTTTTGTTAAATAATATCTCCAAACTAAATCTGACAATCAATGACCAGTGTGCATTAGTAGCAGGCCGTACAGCTGCCAAAAAAATTGTAATATGCTGCTGAAAGTCAGTTCAACCAATGACTGTGAAAGGATGGCTTTTATCCTGCTGGTCCAACCTACTGACCAAAATCAGGATCTGAATATATTACATATCTGTTTTTTGTGTTATTTGGATGATTTCATCATACTGTATATTCATGCAAGATACACAATATGTGTACACTCTTCATTTCTCTTTATGCATGGTACATAATGAATATGTTGAATTCAAACAAGAACAAGATTATTTTTATCATTGTACTTTTTTTTTTCTTATTTGTCTGTTAGGCATGATTTTGTATATTACTACTATAACTAGAATTATCATTATTATTATTATTACATTGCATTATTACTATATGTACATTTTTTTTATTGTGTACTTCATTATTTATTTTCTTTCTTTTTTGTATACTGCCATCAAAACGGGATCTCGGGGAAAAGGTGCAAGGTGTGGGGTTTAAAAAGGGGAAAAAATCTAATCAAACTGTAACTTGTATAACTGCAGGTGACATCAAAATAAAAAATAAAAAATATCACATAGGACAAGTATTTTTCTCAACACTGTATTAGTGACATAGGAGCGCCATTAGTGACATGAGTGTGTCATTATTGTCATTATTTATTAAGTACAATGAATATGCTACCTGTTAGAATTGTCATGATTAAATTTCAAGATAAATGATATGTAACACTTTCTGCATAAAAGTAAATGTATTTGTAAAATATACCTTATCGTAAATAATTCTAAACAAACATTCTCCTTGGTACTATTACCAACAATAATGTGTCTTTGAAATTTTTCAAAAGTTAAAAAAGTTCATATGCAATTTGTCTGTGTACAAAACCAGTTTATGGTTTTGTACACAGACAATGAAGAGCATGACACATTAATGAAGGTTACAATCATGCCATTCAAGTTGGGACAGGAAATTTCCCTTGAACTTGTTTATGCCTGTGTTTTAATTGGGCTCATTTAACTGTTTTGGGGTTTTTTTTTTAGTTTTTTTTTTGTTTGTTCACAACAAAAAAACATGATGCTGAATTATATCTGAAAGAATCTCGTCTACACCATTGGTTTGACCATCATCCTGGTTGCCTTCAGAGAGTATGAAGCACTGGTTTTCCAGCTGTCCCAGCGCAGACCTGATGCCCAACCAATGTGGTCTCCTGCTGGGTGATAGTCGCCATGGAGACGGGCCGACCCACAGCGACTGAACCACCAGCCACCTCCTTCTGAAGCAGCACATTCCTCCTGGGCTATGTCCCCAAAAATACAAGGGTGGCATCCATCATTATCCCTGTCTATGGTGCTGAAGCCAAAGCCATTCTGGTCAATTCCTTTGTATACTCCACGAATGGCATCACCTAAAGAAAAATGTTCAAATCAAATATAGCGTTTACTGATTTATTGCATCACTTCTTACTGATTTATTCTAAAAAAAAATAAAAAAAAAAAGTGAGCAGTTGTTTATGCTATAATTTGGACTTTTGGTTCTCAAGAAAATTATCCAGTCAGAATACAGAATGTGTCTCCTGTGAGTCTCTCATTTGTGTTGTCAGTTTCAATGCAAATCAAGGTCATTAAAACCTAAAAGGACTCTCTCTGATCTGAATCCTCACTACCTAAATCCCAGCACCTGCAACCAATCATTAATCAGTTCTTCTCCTGCTCCAGTATGTTGTCCTGAAAATGAGAAAAACTGGTATCTGTTCTCTGTATGCATGTTAAAGAACTGGAAATCCAGGTGCCCTTTTTTTAAATTGTATCATTGAGTGGAGGCTACATATACTTATGTCTGTTTTCTGGCAAAAAAATAAATTTGTTCTACGTCTAAATTGAAACACTTTGCAGATTAAGTAATAACAATTTTGCAGGTTAAATTAATAATTTAAAAAAGGTTTAGAGAGGTTTATATTTACTAGATGCAATTTGTTATTTTAACACTAGATGACACCAAAGTACACATGCTACACTTTTCTTACAGTTCTTCGGACTAGAGTAAAGTAGCCATCTGTACCTGCAGTCCCACTGTACTTCTTGACATGCAGATTGAAGCCTGACTTCTCATTGCCCAGTTTAAAGTGACTGTACTCTGCAAACGCAGTGTTTCCTTCATGGTCCCACAGATCCACTCGCAAAATCCACTTCCTGGTCTCGGTTAAAGCAAAAATATTTCTGAGTCCGAGCCAGTGGTCCTCTGCAAATAAGCATCAAGATACATTTACTTTTTTTTTTTAAATATTTAAATAAACTGTATGTAGATTTTGAATTTAAATTTCACAAACTGCCCTATCTGTGTCCCCCAGATCAACAAAAATAACTGTTTATTTATTGTTTTTAAGCCATATGATAACTTGCAATAATTAAATAATTTACTGGCAAGGTGAGACAAGTTTATGTGTATTGTACAATTCATACACAAAATAATTCAAATTCAGTTCAATGCTTTACAGAATTATGTATGTCAATGTATAAATGATTTCTGGGTTTTAAAAATATCTTGAAGAGGGACTTTTGTTGTTGTTTTGTAGTCCGTGCAGACCATGTTCTTAATTCCATTTGAAACAGAGTGGGAAACCCACCGATACACGGGTAGACACACAGACCCCAAATATACTGGCCTATACTCATTACTGATAAATGTATGTGGTGTAAACACAAGTGGAAGCAGACAGATTTGGTACATACGTGTGAGGCTCCCAAAGCCATTCTTATAGGCCGCCCAGACTCTGTCGAACGTCACCTGGGGCCCGCTGCGTCTTTGGAAAACTGTCCAGCCGCCATCAGACCGCATCTCACAGTAAATCTACAGCAGACAGGTAGAGAGCAAGTGCAGCAGAATGTAGTTTAGTTTTGATAATAGCAGTTGTTGAGTTGAAAGGACATCATTTTCTTCATTTTATATTCATTCTGAACTGTAAACTATAAATTACATGAATGTCATGAAATACAGGTGTTGTGGCCTTTACCAATTTACAGACAGGACAATATGGATAAAGCTCTGTACTGCCTGACAGTCAAATGCAGAGAACACATTTACTTATGTTGATAATCCTCAAAAACTACCGGGTCAGAGTGGAAACTGAACTGGAGACCTCTGATTAAAGTAAAACTGCTATTGGGGCAATATGACATTTTTACACATTTTTCCTTAACTATAAAAAGAAAATCGTCTAAGTGATCTCATTAAAACAATATTACCCTAAATGGAACTCTGACTCCATTAGGCTGGATCCAATAAACTCCACTGGATGCCTGAGGATTTTTGCTCTTTATGTCACTACAGTCTGTTCCTGAGAAACACACGGAAATGTCAGATCATTTCAATCTGGGGAACATGTATAAAATAATAACTCACCAGGCCTATGTATATGAAGAGAACAAGTGTGAACATAATTTACCTTGAGAGACATGTTGCTTCTTAAAAGAAAAACAAAACACAGAGATTAGTTATAATGACAGTGCTGGTCAGATGGGTCATTATCTGTTACACTGTGTCATTTAGATCAGCATTTGTAATATTAAAAAAAATACTCATCTGAGCTCATATAGTAATAATCGACTAGTATTAATACTACTTACACTGCTTTGTCTCCTACTATTAATACTACTACTACTACAGTAGTAAGAACACAGGGATTTCACTTTCTATATGTTTAATGCATCTGTATAGTTTAAGGCATTTGCCTTAAACTATACAGATCCACTTGAGATAATATTTCCAAGCACTGGACAGGACAGCATTTCAGGATTTTTTTAAAACAATAATAGATATTTTTATTTATTTATTTATTTATTTTTTGTGAAGCTGTACGCACCTTAGTTTGTTCACTGAGGCTGAAGAGAATGACCAAAATGAGTCCACAATATCCAACCTTGCGCCTCATTTTGAACTAAAGACAAAACCCCAAAAAACTGAAACAATTTCAAAATATGCACCGACTAACTTGTGAGACATGGACTTACCCTCCCCAGTTATCGTTGCAACCTTTGAGATGTCTGTGTAATCCCTCAGTCGTCCAGTAAGGGAGGTTACTAACCTTTGAGATCATGAGCTATATATACAGGCCGTCATTTCTTAATCACAAATACCACAAGAAGTCAACAGCCAATCAGGGTAAGTTCTTGTTGAGGAGGAATTTCAACAAGTCTAGGACAAATATGCTCACAGCAGCGTTTACTGGCAAGGTTCCCATGTGTTTTGGTCTTATTGCTCTCAGCAGACATAACTTGGTGAAAGTAGTGCAGTGTAAGGGGGAAAATGAGAATTTACTTGAACTGAAGGCAATTTGCCATTAACTGTAGGTCACCACAATGTATAAGCTAGTTCATAATATTTCATAAAAGTATCAACAGTGATCAATGCACAATTCATAAAATAAAATGCATTTTAATGGCAACACTAAAATATTCTAGACAGTTACTTTACCTGTCAGCGGTAGTAAAAGTAAAGTATTCATAGTGTGCAATGTTACACATTTAATACCATAACTACAATATTTGGGCCTATTCAAGTGATGCCTGGTAGCCGGTAGTGTGTTGACAATTTTCTGATCATTTCAACATTTCCACATCAAACTCCATGAAAATGACTTATATCCCAAACCACATAGGTCTAAGTCTGTATTACTTTATTCAAATAACACTAATCACAAATTTTTTACAATACAATTTCAGTATGGTTTTCATCAAGCTAAAGTTATATCCACTACAGATTTTGCACTTTGCCATAAACTCCCATGGGAGTTTATGGCTACTTTTTTAAGGTGTATATAAAGGTCATCGATTTTACTCCAAAACTGGAATTAAACTACTCTTTTTTGGAGTTGATCATTAACCCCATTTGAGGAGTTAGAATAAACCCCCTGAGATGTTAAAACTAAACTCAGATAAAAACATGTTTTGAGCCTTTCTTTACCCTTTTGGGGAGTTAAGATTTGGGGGTTTATTATAATATTGATTTTATACATATACAATTATAGAAAAGAGCCATTATCTGCGAAAAAAATTTGTACATTTATTTAGCAAATACTAAAATAAAACATTTGTATCTGATTACATTAAAATACATTTGTACTTTTGAACATGTAGAATATTTTTTCACAGTAATGCATTTACAAAAACAAAAAAAACTGAACATTAAGCCACAGCCTACCTGGCCACATTTTAATCTCAGATATTTCCCGGGGCACATTCCATGGATACATTTGAGATGCCGAAGTAAAAACAAGCATTTGCTAAACATTGCTAAATAACAAAGTGCAAAGGTCACATCTAAACATCTTGCTGGACAGGAAATTATACCTCAAGCTAATGACAAAATAACATTGAAAATAGTTTGTCAAACACCCTCGAAGATGTGCCTGACTGACAGGGAAGCAGCTTTTTGTTGAGAACAATGTAGAACAATGAAACCTGGGCTTTTGATGTTTCCTGGGCAAGGAGATACGGCTGTGGATTTCCTTCAATAGTCAGAACGTGATCCTCAAGGCTTTGGAAGGACTGAAATAAACACAACAATATAACAATGAATTATAATACACTTTTTCATAAGACTTCTTTAAACACACCTTTTGATATTTCACCAGATGTTCTGTAGCTTCTGTTGCCAGCATGTCATTTTAACACTGTATAGCACTTTTTATTAATTATCTGTGTTCACTGTAAATAACAATATTTGGTCATTTATAACTATAACTAGCATTAAGTATTCACTGTTTTACTGTGTAAAATGTGCATGTGGTTGCCCAGAAAAAACACATGACTAGTTCCAAGCTAGAGCTCAGCAAATTTAAACAGGCCTAGTGAAGCACAGTACAATTGTGGAGAAGCAGCCAACAGACTTGCGTCTGTGCTGCTGTTTGGGACGTTGATCTGGGTTCTTGCTAAGTGTTTCTACTATTGTTTTTATACTGCGTAAACTTAAATTCAAAATAATCTATACTGTATTTACACTACAATGTTTTTGTATTGTTTTCACCGGGGCTCTTCATGTTCAGGGATCTTCTCTCTGTGATCATTTTAAAGAGCGCAAAACTTCCTCAACACTGATTTTCTTTGCCCGCTTTTTTCCAACAGGTTGCAGTAAAAGAATACAGCAGAAGAATCAGTGAGAACATATCGCTGTCCCACTGTAAAACAAATCATTACTTCAATATAAATACAATCCTAATGTGCATCAAAGCAAACCCTTAACCCTTGGGAGGAAATAAATTATATAAGTAAAGTGTATTATATAAGTTGTGTGTATTTACCACTGAAGGCACCCAGAGTTGCTTTCCATGTCATATAAGTGTTCCTTAAAAACAACAGATTCAGCCCAGTTTCCAATATTTAAAATTCTGAGAGAGTGAAAGACTTGCATATCCCTTTTTGGAATATGGATCCTTTAGCGAGGGGAACATCTCTACTATGCCAAAAGCATGAAACTTTTTATTTTGTCTGCAAACTGCTCTCCTAGATTAAGAGAAAAACATGAAATAGTTCATAATAATAATGAAGTTGCAAACACAAGGCATTTGTGATACAATATTTTCTTTTTCCCTTCCCTTTTTCACACATGGCAGCAACAGTGACATTCACCATAATGAGTTGAATCGTCAAAGTTCCAGTTTCTATGTATTCTTTAATCACACTTCTGCTCTCAGGATTACACCTCAGAATTTTTTCACATTCTGAAATGAAAAAACAAAACAAAGAAATAGAATCTGTAAACATTTAAAAGGCGAACTGTAACTTTTCTGGTGTGAGTTCCACTATCCGCTTGCCTCAGTGGAGATCATATAACTTTGTCTATACAATCCCACAGTCATAAACTTACTTATCTTACATATATTTCTCTACAATATACAAGTGTATAGTACAAGTTTTAATGATATAAACCATATATTGTGTCAGTGGAAATAAATTAATGACTGAAGATTAAGACTGTGGAACATTTCACCAAAAAAGCAGCATTGTGCACCTTTAAAGCATCATGAAGGCTGTCTATAACTATAATTTTAAAAATACTATTTTGTTTTGGTCTGTAGGATGAACAGTATCTAATTTCACTCAAAACAGCCTCACTGCTTAGACTGCTTGAGATGGACCGTGCGTCAGCCTCACTTGTATACATTTTTGGATCATTCTCATCTTGTAAAATGCTCAAGTCTGTTAGAGATGATATGCCACGAATACACACATCCATTAATACTACTTTTCTTTTCTTACTTACCAACTGTCATGTTGTCAGGCATCATGAAATGCATCTAGGTCTGTGCAGGCAGACAAATTCACTGGCTCCAACTGAAGCACTAAAATCTAAAACTCATTTTAAAAAGCATAGACATATCTCGTTAAACAATCTTTAATAAATAATATTAATATACATTAGGCCTACTTGCAGCACTGATGAATCCCATGTCTTTAGCAGCCAGATCTGCAAAGACGTCCTCATCAACTTCCACTCCATGGTCATCTGTGAGCTCCAGAGTGGTATTCTCATTTATCTGGAATTTTTCACAAACTAAAACACAAGTATAATATTTACTGTAACATTACGTGAGTTGATCGTTTAATGAAGTTGTGTGTATTTATCACTCACCAGTGTGTTTAGATCTCATTTTTTTTCTTATCCTCAAAGGACAGTAGTAGTAGTAGTAGTGACAGTATCTGCTAGAAACAACCCGTATTTTAATTTATGTTGAACATAACCAAACATTTACCTATGAATGTAGAAAAAACACTACTAAAACGCATTCACTCTGCTGCTAAGGCCACTGCAAAGTGCTAAAATGTCTGTAACATCTAACACACCCAGGGTCGCTTTTAACACCACCAACCTCACCAGCCCCAGCACCTATCCTGGCTACGCCGCCACGAGGTGGATCATTCTGTGGTCAACATCGGTGCTGAAAATGCACTCAGGGCAAACAAATCAGCCTATCTATGCAAAACTGTAATGAATCCACCTGCTACTAGTCAGCCTAGCTGTAAACATGCAGTGGTCTTGGTTCACAGATAGCCTCGCCTACATTTGAGCTGAAGAGGCGCTTTGTTGTTGACTCCTTGTTCCCTGTACATGACAGGGAAAGAGAAGACAGCATTTAGAGCTATATTAGAGACATTTAAATCTGTCTATAAGGTCATAAAGTGTGGCTTGCGCCACTGACGAGGAGTCAACGGCCATGAGTCCACTAAAAACATGGGCAAACGCGGCTGGCCGCCCACACTGGCGGCGGTCAATATCAAGTTTTACAATTTTATGTCACGTTATTTAATATGATAGCTTGATTACACAAAGAATTGCTGTCAAAATAATGTAATTTACTACAAAATAATTCGTTTTACATACCTCAGATGAAGATTGTGCTGTGTTTTCTGAGAGAAAGAGAAATTTGTGCTCTGGATAACAGAACATGCTGCAAAACATACTGAATAAACTCCTAAATAATTATACCTTTATTCTTTTCTGGTTAACTCCTATTTTTTCTACCCCTCAAATTTGCTGTGTCTAAGTATTTTAAAACACAAAGCTCTACTAAGCTACTAAAACAAAAGTAATAAATATTTTTACATTCACCTGTCAGTGCTTTTTCATACTATTATCTACAACATGTTTTCTTTGTTCTTTAAAATCAACAAACTGTTTGTTTGCTAACTTTGATATTTATGCAATGCTGCGTGAGCTATTGAAATGTTCCTAACTCATCTCAAAGTGAGGGTCAGAAATAATGACACTGTATTGCATCTATTGAAACCAGTATTTTATGTATTTTTAATATTTCTAGTATTAGTTTATATGTCCAATGATTCAATATACTTTTCAAATTTTATTTTATTGATTTATTTATCAATAAAATATTGGGACAATGCATGTTACTGAACAGACACGATTCAACATGAAATCATAACATAAACACAACAGATTCTAGCCAAAGGCTAATTTCCATCTGTTGTCCCAGGATTGGTATCAATATGTGGATGACAACTGGACTAAAATCTAAATTCAAGATTTGGAACCTTTTACTGCACATTTTTATGCTGAGGATCCAAACATCAAGTTCACAAGAAGAGGCCAAGGAGAATAAACTGGCCTTCTTAGATTGTGCAGTAACGATAGGAGAGGACCAGCGACTCCAGGTAGAAGTCTGCAAGAAGCCCACACACACTGACCAATACCTGCTGTTTGATTCATACCATCCACTGCAGCACAAACTCGCAGTTATCCGTACTCTACAACACAGAGCTCAAGTGGTACCCACTAATACAGAGGGAAAAGTGAATGAGGATGACACATGGAGAAAGCCCTCTCGGCTTGTGGATATCCAAATTGGGCCTTCAATAGATCTAAGAGAACCAGAAAAGCAGGACAACAGGGAATCTGAACCTAGAAGGAGAGGGGTTACCATTCCTTACAGAGCAGGTGTGTCTGGAAAAACTTGAGAGAATTTTCAGGTAGTATGAGATTCCTGTCTTTTTCAAACCCCCAAACACTTTAAGACAAAAACTGGTTCACCCAAAGGACAAAACCTCGAGCCATAAACAAAGTAATGTAGTCTACTCCATTCAGTGTAGTGAAGAGTACTGTGAGCGTTAGATTGGAGAAACTAATCAGACACCCCATAAGAGGATGTACCAACACAAGTGTGAGAGGTCCTCTGGACCCCAGTCCACTGTACATCTCCATCTCAAAGCCACTAACCACTCCTTCAAAGATAGTGAACTTAAGATTTTAGCGAGAGAAAAGTAATGGTTTGAAAGGGGAGTTAAAGAAGCTATTTTTGTTAGGAAAGAGAATCCATCTGTCATGATCCCTGCTTGCTCCTGCCTCCTGTGTCTCCTGTGTCCCCTCCCTCACCTGCCTGACTCCAGAGCTGGGCGGAGCCCTGGCTCCTCCCGCACACACCTGCAGCCCATCAGGGCAATTAACGCAGCTGCAGGTAGTTAAAAGGAGCCAGGCGTCTGATTTTCACCGTGTGTCTGTGTGCTGCTCACATCACTGTGTGTCTTCGTACTGTTGGTCGTCATGCTGTTCGCCTCACTGTTGGTCCTCGTGTCTCTGCTGTGCTTCCTGTCCGTGTCCTGCCTGGTGTCCTGCCCGTGTCCTGCCTGTGTTCTCCGACCCTGTCTCCCGGTACCGGCTGTGTTCCCGTCTCATGTCTACCCTGCACCTCTGGACCCTGACCTGCACCCCAGCACCCAGCTCCTCGTATGTTCTCCCGTCACCTGTTTTTGTCTTGTTCTGCCAATAAACGCCCTTAAACTTGCCCCGAGTCCCGCATCTTTGGTCCACCTCACACCCCACATCACGACACCATCCTTAAACAGGATTGGGGGCCTGAGAGATAATCTCTCCCCCACCAAAAATACTTGAGGTACAGTTATCTGAAATTGTGTGACATACTGATTTATTTGCACTACAAGTGAATTTTTTTAAATATATTTTTATTTTTGAAACATTCTGTAATTTATCTGTAAACAAATACAATATAATTGCAATCTGTTAAAGTGAAATAAATGTTAAAGGTTCACGTCTGTTGTGTTTTTATTGTTTTAACATAGTAAGTAACAGCATCGTTACTTTGCCTAGTAATTAGTTACTTCTCTCAAAAAGTCTGTGAACTGGACAAGTCGTAGTAGGAGTGAAAACTTTTCGCTGCTTATCCATGTAGCTTCTCCAGTTCTGATCAGATTGCTGATGGACACTGCCTTATATGTATCTGAAGGGAGGGGCTAACTACACTGAAAATGTAAACAGCTATTGTCTTCAGTTTCAGCCTTAATGATCCTATTCAACCTTTAATAGCCCCCTATTGTCCTCTTTTGTTTTTGTTTGTTTTGGGTCTGGGGATGGAATGATAAATCTGTGAGAGATTATGTATGAGGCCCCAATTCCTGCTTAAGGAAGGATTGTCTTCCCCAAGAAAAAGAGCTTCTTTAACTCACCTCTCAAACCATTTATTTTCTCTGGCTAAGATCTGAACCTCACTGTCTTTAAAGGAGTGGTTAGTGGCTTTGAGATGGAGATTTACGGCAGACTGGGATCCAGAGGAACTCTCGCACCGGTGTTGGTACATTCTCTTATGGCTGTTTTGTTTCTCCAATGTACTGCTCACTACAATTAATGAAGTAGACTACATTACTTTGTTTATGGCTCTGGGTTTTGTCCTTTGGGTGAGCCAGTTTCTGCCTTAAAGTATTTGTAGATTTGAAATAGACCAGAATCTCATACAGTCTGAAAATTCTCTGAAGTTTTTCAGACACACCTGCTGTGTAAGGAATAGTTACGCCTTTCCTTTTAGGTTCAGATTCCCTGTTATCCTGTTTTTTGTTTTTTTTTTTAGCTCTCTTAGATCTACTGAAGGCCTATTTTGGATAACCACAAGCAGAGAGGGCTTTCTGCACGTGTTGTTCCTCCTTCACTTTTCCCTCTGTGTTTGTGGGCACCACTTGAGCTGTGTTTTGTATAGTACAGATAACTCTGAGTTTGTGCTGCAGTGGATGGTGTGAATCAAACAGCAGGTATTGGTCAGCATGTCTGGATTTCCTGAAGACTTTGTCATGATCCCAGTATGTCCTGCCTTGCCTTTTTTACACCATTTTCCCCCTCCCTTCTGTGTGTGAGCCTGGAGCTGGGTGGGGATTTGGGCTCCTCCCATGCACACCTGCATCTAATCAGCAATCAAGTTGCACTTGGGGAGGACAAAGGGAGCCAGGACCTGCCACTCAGCACCAGATCGTCTGTGTATCCATTGTGGTATAACTCTGCTTGGCTCAGTTTCATGTTTTTGTTCTCTGTGACTCATTCTAAGTTGATATATTTTTTCTCCTCGTCAGATCCCGCTCCCTGGACCCGCTCAGCTCCTCTGTCTGCTGATTTTTTTGATGGTTTTGTGGGAGAGTTTAAACTGGTATTGGATCACCCCATGCACACCTGCATCTAATCAGCAATCAAGTTGCACTTGGGGAGGACAAAGGGAGCCAGGACCTGCCACTCAGCACCAGATCGTCTGTGTATCCATTGTGGTATAACTCTGCTTGGCTCAGTTTCATGTTTTTGTTCTCTGTGACTCATTCTAAGTTGGATATTTTTTCTCCTCGTCAGATCCCGCTCCCTGGACCCGCTCAGCTCCTCTGTCTGCTGATTTTTTTGATGGTTTTGTGGGAGAGTTTAAACTGGTATTGGATCACCCGCACTATCAAGTTGACGCCTCTCTCCGCCTACTAAGCCTAGTTCAGAGATCCAGGTCCAAGGCAGATGATACACCATTGAGTTCTGGACACTGGCGGTGGAGGTGGATTGGACCGACGTGAAAGGACTACGTGAAAAATTAAAGGATGAACTGGCTTCTTGAGACAACCCACCTGACCTAAAATCTTTGATTTCCCTAGCCATCAGAATTGACAATCACTTGCAAAGCCGCCAGAGAGAGAGACGCCGTTCGCCTATCTGGGCCGTGAACCGCTCAGCTCTGCTGTCACCAGTTAATAGACTCCCAGTGACACCCCCACCAGAGGAGCCAATGCAGCTGGGTCACACTCGGCTTACTGAAAAATAATAGATTTCAATTTGATACTACCTTGTGCTTTCACTCCATTACCCTACCCGTCTTAGCCCTCATCGACTCTGGAGCGGAGGAGGATTTCCTTGACCAGCAGGAGGCCAAGCAGTCGGGAGTAGGGCTGGAGCCACTTAAGCAACCCCTCACAGCCCTAGCGCTCAATGGGAGGCTGCTAGCCAAGGTAACGCATATCACCGAGCCTGTCACCCTAGTTCTGTCCGTAAACCACCATGAGACCAGGTGATTTGACATCATTTCCGCTCCCACTACGACGCTTATCCTGGGCCATCCCTGGCTGGTTACTCATAACGATTGACTGGGCTAGGAGAAAAATTGTGTCGGAGTGGAGTCCTTTTTGTCATGCGAACTGCTCAGGAGGAGCTAGATCCCTCCTCCATGCCTAGTGAATAGCATGACCTCAGGGACGTCTGGCATTGTTGCTTCCTCCCCACAGACCATACGCTATCAACCTCCTGCCCGGCGCCCCCTTGCCTTCCAGCCATCTCTGTAATCTTTCCAAACCGGAACGGGAGACTATGGAGCAATATATTTCGAACTCCCTAGCCACTGGTGCTATCTGTCCGTCCTCTTCACTCTTGGGCGCTGCTTTTTTCTTCATCACCAAAAAGGACAAAACAGTACGGCCATGTATCTTCTTCAGGGGGTCTCAAGAATACCGCAGTAAAAAATAAATACCCATTGCCACTCATTGATTCCACTTTTTACGTCGCTCCACGGGGCCACCATCTTCATCAAGCTTAACCTTCAGAACGCATATCACCTGGTGCGCATAAGGGAATGGAAGACGGCCTTCAAAACTCCCGTGGGACATTTCGATTATTTAGTCATGCCTTTTGGATTAGCCAATGCTCCACCAGTCTTCCTGGCCCTCATCAATGATGTGCTTCGGGACTTTCTCAATCGTTTTGTGTTTGTGTACTTGAATGACATTCCGATTTTTTCTAATTCCCCACAGGAACACCATCACCATGTGCGCCAGGTCCTCCAGCGACTACTGGAGAATAAACTTTATGTCAAGGCAGAGAAGTGTGAGTTCAATGCAGATAAGGTCAGTTTCCTGGGGTTTATTGTGGGGTGTGGACAGGTGAAAGCCGACCCAGAAAAGATTAAAGCGGTTACTGATTGGCCTACATCCACCAACAGGAAACAACTACACAGATTTATTGGGTTTGCCAACTTCTACAGGTGTTTCATCAGAGACTTTAGCTGCTCGTGCCCCTCACTAAACTCACCTCTCCTTCCAGACAGTTCTGTTGATCCCCTGTGGCCCAGTCCGCCTTTGAAAAGCTGAAGGACCTATTCACCTCGGCCCCGATCCTACGTCAGCCCGATCCTTCCCGCCAGTTCATTGTGGAGGTGGATGCCCCTCATACACCAGTGTTGGGGCAGTCCTCTCCCAAAGGTTTGAACCCCACAATCGATTGTATTCCTGTGCCTTTTTCTTTTGTCGCCTTTCCCCAGCTGAGAGCAATTACAATGTGGGAGATCGTGAACTGCTGGCAGTCAAGCGTGGTCAAGAGTGGTCAAGAATGGAGTCACTGGTTGGAGGGGGCAGAGCATCCTTTCCTGGTTTGGACAGATCACAAGAATCTTACATTCAATCCACTAAATGGTTAAATTCCCGTCAAGCCCGCTGGTCACTATGTTTCAGTAGATTTAACTGCATACTCACTTATCGCCCAGGATCCCATAATATCAAGCCAGATGCAATCTCACACACCTGTTCTCCCAGGAGGATGCTACCACCCCTCCAGAGCCCATCATATCGCCTACCTGTGTGGTCGTGGCTGTCCCCTGGGAGTTTGAGGACCTGGTCTGGGAGACTCAGCGCACCCATCCTGATGCAGGTAATGGCCCACCTGGTACTCTTTGTCCCAGATCCTATCCACTCCAAGGTACTTGAATGGGTCCACTGCTCTCAGTTCGCCTGCCATCCAGGGGTCAATCGCACACTCCCCCTCTTGACACATCACTTCTGGTGGTCCACCGTCGACAAAGACACCGCAGCTTATGTCTCGGGGTGCCAGGTGTGTGCCAGGGGTAAAGACTCCCACTCGCCACCTTCCGGTCTGCTCTAACAGCTACCCGAGCCAAAACGACCTTGGTCCCACATGGCAGTGGACTTCGTTACGGGCCTGCCACTGTCTCAAGGTAACACTATTTTACTAACTATTGTTAACCGTTTCTCCAAGACAGCCCATTTCGTCACCCTGCCTAAACTCCCGACTGCCAAGGAGACTGCTGACCCACATAACTAACCATGTATTCCGAATCCATGGAATTCCGGTGGATATATTTTCAGACTGCAGGACTCAATTCACGTCCCAAGTTTGGCGCTCTTTCTGCAAGGGTCTGGGCAGATCAGTGAGTCTCACCTCCGGCTTTCACCCCCAGACCAACGGACAAATTGAGCGTGCTAATCAGGACCTGGAGACGGCACTACGCTGTGCGGTTTCCTCTAACCCCTCTACCTGGAGCACCTTCCTGTCGTGGATCAAGTACTCACACAATTCCCTGGTGAGTTCTGCTACCCGCTTATCCCCTTTCCAAGGTAACAAGGTAACCTCCTTAGGGTAACAGCCCCCACTATTCCCGTCGGAGGAAAAGGACCTGGCGGTGCCTTCCGTGCAACACCACCTCAAACACTGCTGTAGGGTCTGGGGAAGAACCAGAGCAGCCCTTCTCTAATCTGGGACCAGGACAAAGGCAGCTGCAGACCGGCACCGCACCCCTCTCCACAATATCAGCCAGGTCAGTCAGTTTGGTTCTTATCCAAGTATCCCACTGAAAACTGTCTGCTGGAAATTCTCTCCTCGCTTCCTGGGCCTCTTCAAAATCATCAACCCATCCGCAGTACTTCAGCTTCCTCCTTCCCTCCGCATCCACCCTACATTCCACGTGTCTGAACTCAAGCCCGTCCATGCCAGTGACCTTTGGTCTTCTCCTATTGTTACTACACAATCTAAGAAGACCAGTTTGCTGTCCTTGGCCTCTTCCCGTGTGAACTTGATGTTTAGACGCAAAGTATTAATATGTGCAGTAAAGGGTTCCAGAATTTCTTTTCTTGAATTTTGATTTTAGTCCAGTTGTCATCCATGTATCAATACCAATGCATGGGTGGAGTGCCTGGAAGAGGCCAATGCATCCTGTTCAAATTGTTCCATATACAGTGGTCCCTCGCTATATCGCGGTTCACCTTTCGCTGTCTTGCAGTTTTGCGATTTTAAAAAAAATGTATTTATTTTTTTGGTGAAATTTTGCATGCTTTTTTTTTTTTTTTTTTTTTTTTACAGTCTATGAATAGGCATTGTGTTCTGCGTCCTGATTGGCTAAGGGACGTGTTGTCTGTACAGTACAGAATGCGTTGAGCCAAATTTACATAAAGGTGAATTTGGTGATGCAATCAAACAACTGTGTTTTTTAATGTAAATTAATGTGTAACCATTGTTAGGGTCTGTACCTGCAGCAAACAAGAACAATTCAAGTACAGCTCTTGGTCTTTTTCTGGAGTCGGCACAGAAGTTTGGATGGCCATCAAGGTAAAATAAGTAGTACAATTATTTATTTACAGTGATGGAATTGAATGTTCTAATAATAGTGTGTGTGTATGTCAAGTTTGTGCACATTTTGTATTTACATGTGTTTATATTTGGATTGGAGAAAAAGGTAATAAGTGCTGGTGACATTTCTAAAAAAAAAAGTTTTAGCTCCAAAAATCAGTGCTAGACAGTGAAATTATTTCATGTAATCTAAATAAATATACAATTTTGACGGCAGAATTGTGAACTTAACAGCACAATAATGTATTTAAAAAATCTTGTCTTTTCTTGTTCTCATCACCCCAATCTTGTGTCTCATTTCATCCATATTAATAATGTGTTTATAAGTATTTCACCCAAGTATATCATTATTCTACTACAGAGTAAGAGAAGATGAAGGGGTTGAAAACCTTGGATTAGCACGGTGCATGTTCTCAGTGTGAGGGACAGGACAAGCCAGCTTTGTCTCAGGGAAAAGCGTACATAACCAGAGGTAATTTACACTTAAACTAATTACAGCCCTTGTATTAATTGACTATAGCTCTAATAAATAAAATGTCAAAAATAATTCCAGAATACAGCGATTGTGGAGGGATGTGTGGATGGCTGTCACACAAATATATTATGAGGTCTTGCATGGACTTGAAGAGGACCTCCTTGTCAACCCTTACCAAATGTATTGTGTTCACTATGTTATTATTATTTTTTTTTACCTCACCTGAATGATGATCTTGCCAAATTCATTGATGGGTGGAATAAACATCTGTGGCACACAGAACAAAACCTCTACCCCAATCAGCTTTGGGCTGTGGGCCAAAAGTCCAACTATGGAGCCAGAACTCCCACATGAGATAAATCAAAACATCCCTAAAATTGTAAATGTGTTTCTCAAAAATGATCAAAACTATTTCCTTTGTATTACAGCTTGATGGGGTTGATTCTGTTCACTGGGAGGATGCAGATATTCCCACTGAATCCCATTGTGGAATTGAGGTTCCTGAGATTGTGATCCCATTTACACCTGAGGAAACGGGGAAGAGCTGCAAAGGAATAGAGAGTTGTTGTGTGGGAGCGTGGGTGATGTAGGCTTGTGGGCAGAGCCTTGCACAGAATCTTACAGCTAACTGTAAGGCTGGTTCAAATAGAACCAAGGAGATCACTAAATTACTGAAACATGCATATATGACATCTAAATCTTTGTAGATTTTACATAATACCCCCTCTTTAATGTTTTGCAGCCTTGTATTAGGGCTGTCAGAAGTATTAAAACTCAAAAATCAAATCTGTATAAGAACCCATTGTAAAGAAAGAACTGGTACTAGTACTCAAATAAAAACTTAATAAATAAATTGCAGTATATTGCTTAACAAAAAACATTGAAAATGGAATCAATTCTATTCTTTCTTATCAAAATCTAGACTGAAGATGTTTGTATTATTACAAAATGAATTACTGTATTAGTCACTTTAAATATTGAACTAAGTTTAGAACAGGACAACATCAGTGGCTGTAGGTGCAAATATGTAGAACATTGCTAGAACTGTTATTATTGTGTGTGTCTGTTAAACTCTGCCAAATGTGTTTCCAAAATGCACAGCAAGTGATAGCACATGTTTGAATCCACTGTATGTGAGCATATGTGTAACTGGGAATGTTATGGTCCTAGTGCATGCACTCACAACAGGAAAGCATATTTCATGATCTTGTTGGCAGAAATGGTTAAACTTGACATACATTTCAAACATGTTTCTTTCACTTGGAAGTACTGGTTAATGGTAGTACCGGTCAAAAACTCTTTACTTATAGCTCCTGTATCCACACCTGCCTCACCAATAAAGTACATTTTGAAGGAGCTTTTCAGTGTATTCTTCTTTTGTCTTTTCCACTGCTGAACACCTCAATGAAAAAAGTTGGCTCGAGTGACATGAACGCAGAATCGCTCTGATGTGTCCACTTGTTGTGAAAGGTTTTCTAAAATGTCATCAAGGCTGAAGAAAAACAGAACATGAAATGATGCTTTACTATTTCACAAATACTGTAAGAAGGTGGTTCTTACAGGGCCCGCCTCTGATAGTTTCCACTTGCTGCACTAGCAACTGCATCATTTCCTGCAGCTTTAAAACATAGTTGAATGAAAGATTACAGTGGCATCTGATGTAATAAACATGTTAAAACCCTGACCTTGAAACACAAGTTAGCATATAAAGTTCTAAATAACATACTGCTACAAAGAATTTAAGAAAGACTTTCCAGTAGTCCACATGAATACCACAAAAACAACATAAGGAGGGGTGAAGTATTGAATGATGATTACCTTTGTTTCATTCATCCTTTGGGCTGGTATACATATATTCATCTAACTAGTTTCATCAAGCTATATTGCACCTACCTCTCACCACATACACTTGCATGCACTTCTACAACTTCAGGAGTAAATTCCGTTTGGCAAATGGGGCAGGAGACATTTCCTTGCTAGAAAAATGACAACACTTGTTATAGAGATTTGGCTTCAAATTTTAACAAGTGTTTGTTTACCTGCTTTGCATGTGTACTTCCTTTTGAATTTGCCTTTTTGACAAAGTAGCTAAACATGTAAAACAGGTAAACAAACACTCTTGTGTGACAAATAGAAACTTGTAAAACTTGAAAAACCTTTTCAGGAGGCAAAACATTCACATCTGGTGGGATATATGCCAAATCACTGTCATCCTTGGATTCCTAGAAGTTAAAAAATAAAACAAAAAACATATTGAATGAAAAATTGTATCAGCTGCAGCTTTGCTGAAGTAAATTACATTATGTTCCTGTTTGGGCTCCCTTTCTTCACTGGGAGTTTCACCACACATTGCAACATGCTCAGCCAAAAATGTCAGACGCCCAAGTTGTGCATGGAGGTGAGGCTGAGTATATCTAGGCAGCAACCCTCAACAAGCTCAGGCTCCTTTCCACCCAGCGAAGTGACATTCCATGTCCCCAGAGCCAGTCTCCATGTCTGAAAATGCAGTTGTCAGTTTGCTATGGGTGACCCTATCAGCAGCATTAAGTCCCCAACAGCATAGCTCCCAGGATCATTCTGGTGTACGAACTCCTCCACCATGTTAAGGTGGCAGTTCAAGGAGGGGATGATTAGAACCTTGTATGCTAATCCTACTGCACTTGTGTTAACCGGTAATGTGTGTTCATCCAGGTGGCCGCAACTTATTCCCACTATTATTTTGTCTATCTTTGGAACCCATTTTGAGCAAGTAGTAAAGCAGTTTACAAAAAATGGCACCTATTACAATACTTGTTACACACCATTATATCTCCCTGTTTGCAGATGACATTTTAATCTACACCAGCAACCCATCAGAATCAAGACTTTATCTCCTTAACATATTTGAATTGTTTGGAAATATTTCAGGCTACAGGGTGAATTGGGATGAATCTGCTTTGATGCCTCTGAGGTCAACGATATTAAATGGACCCTTTCATATCGTACCAAGTATAGAATATTTAGGGGTCCTAATTTCTAATTTATTCCTCTCTTAATTCCCTGGTTAAAATAACTATAACATCTGTTACCACAGGTGGAGATCTTAAAAGGTGGGCCTCTCTCCCAGTGTCATTCCAGGCTCGCTTGTCTGTAATCAAAATTAATCTTTTGCCCCGTATAAACTTTTTGAGCTCCAGCTCTTCCGGTGGGACCCCAAGGCGTTCTGAGGCCAGCTGAGAGACATAGTCCCTCCAGCGTGTCCTGTGTCTTCCCCGGGGCCTCCTCCCGGTGAGATATGCCCAGAACACCTCCCTAGGGAGGAGTCTAGAAGGCATCCTGAGCAGATGCCCGAGCCACCTCAGCTAGTTCCGCTTGACGTGAAGGAGCAGCGGCTCTACTCCGAGCTCCTCCCGTGTGACTGAGCTCCTCAACTTATCTCTAAGGGTGCGCCCAGCCACTCTGCGGAGAAAACCCATTTCGGCCGCTTGTATCCGCGATCTTGTCCTTTCGGTCATTACCCAGAGCTCATGCCCATAGGTGAGGGTAGGAACGTAGATTGACCGGTAAATCGAGAGCTTTATTTTTCGACTCAGCTCCTTCTTCACCACAATGGACTGATACAGCGCTGCACCGATCCGCCTCTCAATCTCACGTTCCATCCTTACCTCATTCGTGAACAAGACCTTGAGATACTTGAACTCCTCCACTGAGGCAAGGGCTCACTACCCAGCCAGAGAGGGCAAACCACTTTTTTCCGGGTGAGAACCATGGCCTCAGATTTGGAAGAGCTGATTCTCATCCCAGCTGCTTCACACTTGACTGCAAACTACCCCAGTGCCTGCTGCAGGTCCTGGCTCGATGAAGCCATCAGGACAACATCATCTGCAAACAGCAGAGATGAGATCCTGTGGTTCCTGAACCAGACCCCCTCCAGCCCCTGACTGCGCCTAAAAATTCTGTCCATAAAAACAATGAACAGAACCGGTGACAAAGGGTAGCCCTGGCGGAGTCCAACATGCACAGGGAACTTGTCTGACTTACTGCCGGCAATGCGAACACAGCTCTTGCTCTGGTCATACAGGGAACCGGACCCCATACTCCCAGAGCACCCCCCAAAGGACATCACGAGGGACACGGTCGAATGCGTTCTCCAGATCCACTAAACACAAATGGACTGGTTGGGCAAACTCCCTTGAACCCTCAAGCAACCGATGGAGAGTGTAGAGCTGGTCCAGTGTTCCACGAGCGGGACAAAAACCACACTGCTCCTCCTGGATCTGAGGTTTGACTATCGGTCAGATTCTCCTCTCCATCACCCTGGAATAGACCTGACTGGGAAGGCTGAGGAGTGTGATTCCCTGTAATTGGAACGCACCCTCCGGTCCCCCCCTTCGTATACAGAGGGACCACTATCCTGGTCTGCCAGTCCAGCAGCAATGTCCCCGACCGTGACGCAAGGCCCAAGGGTCACAGTCAAATTTGCAATGTAAAAGACACACAGGTAAGATCCTGAATTAAAAGATGAAAAAGACGATGAAAGAACGATTGAAATGATTTTATTTAAAAAGTTTTAAAAATTCAAATATATGGCTAAAATAAAATCAAGTTTAACAAAACAACAAAATTTAGGAGGATATATTTTAACATTTTAAGTTAAAAAGGTAGAAAAAATGTAATTTTATTACAAAAACAAGCTAAAAGTTGAATTTCTAATAAAAAAAAAAAGGGAAAAAAAGCTGTTTAAAATAACCAAAAAACAAAATAAGCTAGCTGGGGCCACCAGTGGTGAGCGGACTATCTAGGGCATAGGTGTCAAACTCTGGCCAAATTTGGCCCGCAGTGTAATTGTATTTGGCCCGCGAGGCAATTTCAAATTAATATTAGAGCTGGCCCGCCTGTATTATACGGTGGCAGCGCTGTAACACCGCATTCACCGCTTATACTACAAATCCCATAATGCTCTGCTGTTGTTTTGGCACATCAATTAGGACAGAGGCAGACACGCCCCCTCCTCTGTGTCAGTAGCGTCTATGGTAGCGGTCTTGAATGTAGGAAGGTAGTGATCCGTCATCTTGCGCAATCCTTCGGCTGAAAGCCCCGGCGCACCCCGCATCCCTGTGCCTCTCCCCCAGACCACACTGCGACCCCAAACTACAGCTGCCACTGTGTTAGCCTATCAAAAAATGGTGAAAAGAAAGGTAGAAAATAGAACTTTTCTGGACAGGTGGGAGACAGAATATCTGTTTACGTATGTAAAAGACAGACTCAATTCAATTCAATTCAATTTATTTTTGTAAAACCCAAAATCATGACAGCAGTCGCCTCTTAGGGCTGAACATGAGAGTTGATTAACCAACAGAATTAGAAAATCAACAATGAAACACAAACAGACAAGCAAATTAATCAACAGAAAACAAGCAATGAATAACTGTTCCAGATCATCCCCTGTCCTTAGACCCTCCTTCTCGGCAAGGAAAAACTCCAAAAACCCAGTGAGAAAAGGAGAAACCTCGAGGAGAACCACAGTGAAGGAGAGATCCACTCGCATGGACAGACAGGCTTTAGATGTGTCCAGGACTAAGGCGCATCCAGTTCAAGTCTGTAGGGCCAGAGCCCACTCAGTGAGCCATTCATTCAGGCAAGGCAATCTAGAGTCCAGCCATCACCGGACGATCAGGAGGGCATCTAGGGTTCAGCCATCACCGGACGGTCAGGAGGGCATCTAGGGTCCAGCCATCACCAGATGGTCAGGGGGGGATCTAGGGTCCAGCCATCACCAGGCGGTCAGTGGCCAGGCATCTGAAACAGTTACACTCCCCAGAAGGGAGCGGGACAGCGGACAACATGTGAATAGCAATGAACAAACTGAATAGTAAATGTTGTTGATAGGGAAAACAGGATGAAAAAGAGGATAGTGCTCAGGTTACCATACTTCCCCCAGCATGGCTATCCCTAGGCAGCCTAACTAAAACTACAGGGTTTATTTCTGGTCCTAGCTAGCCTGACCATAAGCTATTTCAAAGAGAAACATTTTAAGCCTAGTCTTACATGTAGAGACTGTGGGGGCCTCTTTAACATGGGAAGGGAGCTGATTCCATAATACAGGAGCTTGGTAAGTGAAAGCTCTCCCTCCTACTGTGCTTTTAGACACTCTAGGAACCACCAATAGTCTAGAATTTTGGGAGCGGAGTGCTCTGTTTGGGTGGTATGGTACTATAGCATTTTGCAGATACAACGGGGCCATGCCCTTTATGGCTTTATATGTCAGGAGGAGAACTTTGAATTTAATTCTGAACACGACAGGAAGCCAGTGAAGGGACTCCAGCACTGGGGTGATGTGCTCTCTTTTCTTAGTTCCTGTTAGGAGCCTGGCTGCTGCATTTTGAACTAGCTGAAAGCTTTTTATAGAGCTTTTAGGGCAAGCGGCTAGTAAAGAGTTACAGTAATCTAGCCTTGATGTAACAAATGCATGGATAAGTTTTTCAGCGTCACTTTTAGACAAGATTTTTCTGATTTTGGCAATATTACGCAGGTGAAAGAAAGCTGTTCTACAGGCTTGGTTTATATGTGGTTTGAATGAGAGCTGTTTGTCTTGTTTGTGGAGCCAACATGTCAGTAACTAAGGAGTACAATATTAGACGACCCTGTGAAACGAAACACCTGGACAAATATAAGGACCTGGACACGGCCAGAAAGGAGCCAGAAAGTAAAGGAGATGGAAAGAGGTTTGGTTTCACAACAGAAAATGTTCACAAAAGCCACAACACAAAGTGAGGCTGCTGTAAAGGCAAGTTATTTCGTGGCAGAAGAAATCACCAAATCAGCCCAATCCTTTAATGAGGGAGAGTTTGTAAAAAAGTGCATGATGATGGTTTGTGACCAAGTGTGCCCAGAGAAAAAGCAAGCCTTTGCAAACGTAAGCCTGAGCAGAAACACAATAGCTGAGCGCACATGCAAGCTTGTCACCAATCTGCATGTCCAGTTGATGGAGAAGGGAAAAAATTTAGTTTCTTTTTCCCCTGCTGTGGATGAGAGCACTGACGCATCTGATACTGCGCAGCTGTCAGTCTTCGTCCGCGGCGTGGACTCAAATCTGTGTGTTACGGAGAAGCTTTTGGGATTTAAATCCATGCATGGCACAACCACGGATAAAGAAATATTTGAGGAGGTTTGCAAATGTATATGTGGGAAGGTGGCCCATTTATTTAATTTGTGCATGTGTTTTGTGTTATTTACATGTTTTGAGTCATTGTTGTGATTTTTCTTTACCTGTTTTGGGCGTGGCCCCACCCTATACATGGTGCAAATGTCCTGCCCTCCTGCAATTGTCTAGATTGACTGCAGGTGTGAATCTTAAGAGCAGGCCTGATAAAGATCGACTGAGACTGACAGGACACAGAGAGAAGTGGAAAAAAGGAACAAGAGACAGAGGACGGGAGAGGGGCACGGGCAGGAGAGGCCCGGGGGCACGGGCAGGAGAAGCCCCAGGAAAGGACACGGGGAGAGTCACACGGGGTCGCGCACGGACAGTGAACCGAGAAACAGACGGGGACAGTAGCCGGAGAAGGGGACGGAAGGACGCCGGTAGATATAGGTTGGAGCCAGGGCTTTTCGGAGCGGCGTGGGTTGGTGAACTCGGAGCAGCGCAGACTCAGAGCGAGGCAGTGCGGCGGCTGGAGCGGTGGAGGACCGGAGGACGGCGGGTCCTATTACGGGGCGCATAACCACTACTGGACGGCTTGATTGCCGTCCAGCGCGGTGAGTCGGCCACACTTGGGGTGGGCTGTGAGAGGACTAACGTACCCTCCCCACTGGCAGTTTGTCCTGTCCCCCTCACAGGAAAAGGCGGCCGCTCACTTGGAGCAGCCAGGGACGCACCCGGAGTGACGCGGAGCGACGCGGCGCGGCGGCCGGAGGAGGGTCTTCACTGCGCTGTGGTCGGGAGGAGCCGGAGCAAAACTGGGAAACCCCCGCAACCTGCAGCCCTCCTGTCCAAGCCGTTTTAGTTAACGTGTTTTATTGTGCTTTTAATTTTTGTAATAAATGTTTTAAATTGCACTCTGGCAAGTCACTGCTCACCCCCGTGGTCTACCTGGAGCCCTAGTCTCCTCAAACCTAGGTGGCGTTGCTGAGATAAGAGTGGGTAGCATTGTGGGAGGTCCTTAGGAGAAAGGGGGGGTCCCCTCTCGAGAGTGTGCCACATATACCTGAAATAAACCTGCCGTGGGATAAACTTGTGGGATTGACCACTGATGGTGCGCCAGCGATGAGTGGTAAAAAGGATGGACTGGTGGGCAGGATTTGTGAAAAGATGCGAGAAGAGAACTGTGCAGCTGAACTATCTGTTTATCACTGCATCTTACATCAGGAATCCCTGTGTGGTAAAGCGCTAAAGATGGAGGATGTTATGACCACAGTAACACAAGTTGTTAATGTGGCATTACGCACCATAGGGGGGCTCTGCCACTTGAGGCCCGGGTTCTCATTGGCTGTTTGTGCCAGCTGTCGGGCCATAAAAGTGCTCATCTCTTTGCTGCTCTCCCTTTTGGCATCCGGTGCCCGCTCACTGCCATTCATGCACTTCCGTGTATACTTACACCCCACGGCAGGTAAGGAACGCTCCGGTGACTTTTATTTAGAAACTTAGTTGTCTGTTCGCTAACTTAATATTCTATGTGTATCACGGACAGCCACATATCTGCACACGGAGAGACACGCCATTCACAACCTGTGACGGTAAGGGAGTTCCAATTCTAACTGGCAGCTAGTGGGCCTTTAAATTTAGCCCTGCATCTTGTCCCCAGGCACCGTAGCCTGCTGCTTCCCTGCCTTCTCCCTCGCAGAAGCAACAAGTCATGCTTAAGTGGTAAGTATATGCCTGTGTCACTGGTGCACATGCTTGCAAATTTTGATCTGTGTGTGCGCGTCCTCCTTTTTGTGCAGACGCTGCCGTTTTGTCCTCCTTTGTGTTGCCCACTGTTATTTTACTGTCTGCTGCTCGACCTATACCTTACCCCATGTGTCCGCACGTAGCGGGTCTGCCCCGTCAAATGACTAAGGACCCGTTACATTGATTGATTGATTGAATACTGGACTATCTGGACACTCGTGCACACTGAGTGTTGTGTTGTATTCTTGTCAAGGTGAAACATAATTGAACTCCCATTTTAATGTTGTGGTGTGTCTGTTTGTTTTTAGGAGCTGAGTGTCCGGTCTGGTGTTGGTGGTGGTCCTTCTGGTGGCGGTAATCTTTCATTTGCAGTGCACTGTTTATTTGCGTGTGGTGTTTTTCTTTAGATTCCTCCTCAGTTCCTCCTCTCCCTTCTTCCCAGTAAGGCCTCAGCTCCCCAACTTGTGTGTGTGTGTGCTTGTGCGTTTATGTGTATGGGGTGGGTTTTATCTGGGTTTTATATTGAACTTTTAGGTATCCATAATAAAGTATTGCATTTTAATATTTTTCTGTGTCCTCCAATAAGCATTGTGAATTGGAACTGTTTCTTGGCATCCTTAAAGTGAACCTTACCTGTGTGCCTTGGGCTTTATATTCTCCAGGTGAAATTCCTGGGATGATGTTGTCTTTTATTGTTAAATTATTTAAATTGAGAACCGAATCACCACTTTACTACACCGCTCCCGCCACATTAACTTCATAAGAGCCAAAGGTCTCAATCACCGCCAGTTTAAGTCTTTTGAAGTGTGGTTCAGAATACGCAGATGTGCCGTATCACACAGAGGTGAGATGGCTAAGCCGTGGAAAAGTCCTGAACAGATTTTTTGAATTGCATGAAGAAATATATCAGTTTCTGGAAAGCAAAGGGAAGGACACAGCAGAGCTCCGGGAGCAAAAGTTTCTGTGCGAGCTGGCCTTTCTGGGTGACATCTCAAGCCACCTGGATGCGCTGAACCTGCAGCTGCAGGGGCAGGGACGCATCATCACAGATATGTATGCGTCAGTGAGAGCTTTTAAAACTAAGATGTGCCTGTGGGAGAATCAGAAGATACAAGCACACTCTGGCCATTTCCCCTGCTGCCAAACCATAAAAACGCAGATCTCTACCACAGTTTGCTGAAAAACTCTGTGTGCTCGGCGATTTGGCGACTTTGATGTCCAGAAACTTAGATTTGAACTGCTTAGTAATCCCTTCGCAGTTGATGTGGAAAAAGCACCAACCAACCTCCAAATGGAGCTGATTGAACTCAAACTCAAAGTTTGATGCTTGATGCTGTTGGGGCCGCACAGTTTCCACAGTTTCCACAGTTCATCCCTGACACGATTCTGTTTTAAGTTTTATTTAGGAAATATATACTTTAGTGATCCTCAAGAGGGGGATATTAGTGTCTTTATTGGCAAACATAAACACAAAGACAAAGACAAAGAGAAACAAAGAGGCATACAATACAGTATAGAGTAAAAGTTACCAACTCTGGTAACTTAATGACAAAAGTCCACAAATACAGCAAAACTCAAAGTGCACACATAAGGTGCGTTCACACCGGGGCGTCAGATGCCTCGCGATCACATTCAAAGTCTATGGTGGACGCGCGTCTTGGTGACGCAGCGTTTTTGCGGCGCGTCTTCAAGCGTCAAGGCGGCACGAATCTGGTCTTGTGGTCTTGACTTTCCTAAAATCAAAGGAATATTTGATTGACTTCAAAACTGCATGGTATTAGTGAATTACTGATGGAGAATTTAAAAAAAATGCTCTTTTGAGTAGTGGCCAAGTGATATTTAAACTGTTTAATAATGAAAGTCAATATAAAGGTATTGTAAGGATCTAGAATACAGTACTCATGAAACTGAATATGTACATGCAAGATACTCTTTCGAGTATCAACTAAGTTGCCTGCAATGATGTACACCTTAAGAGCCAACAGATGTCAGTATAGAGCAGAGCAGCACTGTACTGACAAAGTATCAATACAGTTTGGTAAATGTGCCGAAACGCTTCACGAGGCCTCATCTACCCATCACTATCTGTCGCAGGTTTATCATGGGTTGGACTCCCCCAGATGAAGAGTGCAGAGCAGGATTCACACTCAACCAAAGTCAAGGCACAGCAGCAGACAGTGTAGCAGCAGCAAAGACAGTGCCATATTGGTAACAGGTGGCTTAAATAGTACCTAACTAGGAGGGCAGGGTCAAGGGTGGAGCTTACAGGGGTGCTTTCAAGGACAGCAGGGGAAAGCAGACAACCCCACTACACTTACAATATGTCTACGCTGTTACATGCTAATTTGCCATACAAAACTGTTAAAAGCCATTATGGACCCATTGTTACACATATTGTATCTACATGGAACAAAGCTAACAATTTTCTGGGAAAGTGTTGGGAAGAATACTTGTATTTAGTTGTACATATGTACATATTCAGTTTCATGAGTACTGTATTCTAGATCCTTACAATACCTTTATATTGACTTTCATTATTAAACAGTTTAAATATCACTTGGCCACTACTCAAAAGAGCTGTTTTTTCAATGCTCCATCAGTAATTCACTAATACCATGCAGTTTTGAAGTCAATCAAATTTTCCTTTGATTTTAGGAAAGTCAAGACCACAAAACAAAAGTAACTCTACCAGAATACAGCTACTCAAAATTGGTATTTTGAATACATATTTTCATTACATAAATTTAGTTACTTCCCATTACTGGCAAGTAAATTTACAGCCCGATTTGTACATAAAGTAATTCAGAGAGTCCTACAGAATAAGAAAGACATGAAAATATAATACAAATAAATCTAAACATAAATCATCATCAAATTTATTTTAAAAGAGAAGAGGATAAAATAAAAACCTCTCAGTCATATGCACAGCTAAACAGAACCATTTTGAGCCTGGATTTAAACATTGTCAAAGTAGAGGCTTGTCTCACTTTTTCAGGAAGACTGTTCCAGATTTTAAATGCATTAAACTGAAGTGCCTATTCACCATGTTTAGTCCAGACTCTGGGCAACAAATGGAGGCAGGTCCCTGAGGTCCTCAGAGTGCGAGATGGCACTAAAATGTCAGAGATGTACTTTGGTGCTAGGCCATGAAGAGACTTGTTCACAAGCAGGGCTGCTTTAAAGAGAATTCTCTGAGCCACAGGAGCCAGTGCAGAGACCTGAGCACAGGACTTATGTGCTCGTACTTCCTGGTTCTAGTCAAGACCTGAGCAGCAGCGTTCTGGATGTACTGCAGTTGTCTTAATGGTCCTTTGGAGAGGCCAATGAGCATGCTGTTACAGTAGTCTAATGTCCTGGAGACAAATGCATGGATAAGTCTCACTAAGTCTGGTTTTGAAAGTATACCTTTGATTTTTGCAATGTTTTTTAGATGGTGAAAAGCTGTAGATGTTAATGATTTGATGTGGCTGTTAAAGTCTGAGTCCATTATTACCCCTAGCCTCATATGAAGGTTTTAAAGAGAGAGGCTGTTGACACTTTCTCTTTGTTTCTGTGGGCCAAAGACTATGACTTTAGTCTTGTCTGAGTTTAGCATCACACATTGAATCCACTGGTCCACCTGCTGCCAGTGGGACATAAATCTGAATAAATATGCATGGACATTTAGAGGCTACAACATGAAGTTCATAGGAAACAAAAAGGCTATTGGTTACAGGCTTAGGTTAAAATCTAATCCACACATTAAAAACAATGTCTTAAAACTGTAGATTCAACAAATTCAAATTTTATATAATTTCCTTCTTTGTGCTTTGTTACAACATTCAGTTTCCCTTTTCAGGACATGTGTAGGACAGCATTCCATCAATCATTTGTTTAATGATTCCTGGTTGTGGGTGGAGGTTATGGGGAAGGAAATGAGCCTGTCCCATCTCCCAAGCATCCAACAGGAACACCCCAGTATATTTGAACACAGCCCGAAGCACCTTGTCCCGCCTCAGGGAGTACCAGTCACTGTTAGTCAGACTGTCATACAGATTCAGGTCTTTCATGTTGCCACTTCGGATGATGACTTTAGTGTCCGGAGCCCGGTTTAGCAAACGTAGAACTGCTTTGCGAATCGTCATGAGGCGCTGATAGTAGACCTCCATGGGAAAAGTGCTAAAGTGAGACCAGACACCTATCACTACCACAGTGTTGGGTCCACCGGTCACTCCATCCAGTTCATTAGCCACATATCGCAGCTGGGACACAGGGACATATCCAAAGCGAAGGGGAGGCCCATGACAGCGGAAGGTCACCACAATGTTGTTGGTGTAGTCGACTGCCAAGAACGGGCCATTCTGAGGTGAACTGTGCTTATCAAACTTCTGTAGGTCTGAAACAGAATTTGAATAAAATTAGGACCTCAGGCAGAGAATGCTCTAGCCAAGCAGGTTTCCTCCAGGCGATAGGGCTCATTGTATAACAAAATTATGCACAAAGATTTTCAAGACCAATCCTTCTGGTTAAATAAATGATAATTATTTGGTAAAAGGGTGTGAATGTCCAGATGATTCTACATACTTGGTAGTGTTTTTGTGATATAAAAGTAGAACTGTCTGATGGTGGAGTCTCCGAACAGATACAACTGTTTCCCCTTGAGACAGGCAGTGACGACTGAGGCATTGTTGAACTGACGTGCTGCAGGGCCATCTAGTGGTCGCCACTGGTTGTTGAAATAATATCCAGAAGGTCCTTGACTCTCCACGTTTGGCTCACCTGAACAAAGAAGAAAATGAATGGATTTACAATAAGTTTATTAGTGTTTTAAATCATTCCCTTTATAATAATTAATTATTCTCTATGAATTTATGGACAGCCTTCTCATTACAGAGGGGAACTTTTTTCTCTGTAGTTTCCTCATAATGAGACAAAGAAATAAAAGACAATACCTGCTTTTGGCAAAATCATGATAGTGTTACTTCCTGCAGCCATTATTGGGGCATTCAAGTTGATTCCCCTACAATACAGACATAGATATTGCTCATTTAAATCTAGCTCTATATTTGATTGGAATAATTATTTCAATGCAGCTATATATTAATTTAACACAGATCAATATATCATTCCTACTTTTGGAAGAGAGCTTCTTCATCCTTGCTGATTTTCTGGCTGAATCCTAATTTGAAGTGGCCGACACGAGTGTCACAGCTCAGATTTTTGGGTTTGTAGCAGAACCATTGCTCTCCAGTGTTGAGGTCAGTATAGTTACACAGTGGAGCTTTGTTTGGATCCAGACACACGTTACATGTGGTCGTGTGTTTGACTGATCCGGACTTGAAGTCACTGCCGAAGAAGACCCTGTCAGGCTCCTCCTCTGTCAGGCGCTTTAAGACAGTGATGGACTCACTAGTTTGCACCAGCCTGACCTACAGAGAACCAACACCAGTGGTAATATCTGAGTATGATAACCCCAGCCCCAATACACACAGTCTTTGGGAGGTAAAACAAATGTAAGACATATTATCACAACACTTAAGTACTGTTATAGAAATAGTAAAACAGTTATTGGCACATAGTTAGAGGCACAGTTGTCTCACAACAGGGAGGTCCTTGGGCAACGTGGAGTTTCTTTGTGTCTGGAAGGGTTTCGACCATTCACCACTATTGTGTTTTCTTATTGTTACAGAGTCCATGAATGCCTCACCCTCCAATTATACAACATATTACTAAAAGTGTGCACACTCTCCTGTGGCCTTTGGGCTGTGTGTAGCATTGATGTGCAATTTGCTGTGTATTTGCTGATTGTGGTTACTGCAGAGGAAAATAATAAAATCATCACACATTTTTGGCAGAATATAGATATGTATGTTGTGTGTAGAAATAGAGCGATATTTGCACTTTTCACAGTCTCAACTATTGGCCTTAAATATTCAGCATATTAAGCAGTATTTTGTTTTAGCTGACCTTCTGTGTAAAGAATACTACAAAAAAAACTTTATTTGAACTCTTTGATGGGTGAGATAACAGCTCAAAACATGACTACACTGCTCTCTTAAAGGTTTGCTGTAAAAAAAAAAAAAAAAGCTATGGATCAGTTTGCAGCACATTTTAATTGGCAAAACTGAGCCATTGGTTTCTCTGGATTCATAAACATTTGGCATTGGCAATGAAAAATCCCATGTCGTCAGTCTCTAGTTGTGTGCTGTGAGACAGGAGCATCATGATGCTCAATGGAGCCGCTGACTCTAAGTTTATGAATATCAATCTCTTACCTGTACATTCGCTGTCCCGTTCCACAACAGAGGAAACACTGCAGTGAAGGTCCCGTTGAGGTGGTCCTGCACCTGTCCCACTACACCTGCCCCTTGCTGCTTATTTTGGAGCTTGGCGATAACAAAGTCCCCTCCGCTCCTCTTTGGGTTTCCATAGAAATCCTTCATCTGGATTGTAACCGTCAACTTGTCTCCCATATACCAGCCTTCCCTTTGAGGTACAATAGTGAACATGCTTTTGGAGGCACTAGTCGTCAAATTCAGTGAAAACGGTTTGGGCAGAGACAGAGTTTCAGGCCAGGTTATAGAGTCCAGAAGTTTACGTCCTTCTTCCACATTTGCAGGAGACAGATATTTATAACTGCAAGTCTGGAGCTCAGGTTTAGACTGCGTAGTGGTCGTCTCTAGTGGTGATGCTGAGGTTGTTAAGTCAAAAGCGGATTGTCTGAAGCAGACTGTAACTGTTTTGTACCACTGATGTAACCTGAAGTTGAAGATCTATAAACAGAAGAATATGTAAACAACACGTGAATATTTCATCAACAACCCTCAACATATCAAGACCTTTACTACGATGTAAATAATTCATTGGAGGAAGCTTCTGTGTTTAGAAAAGTACACACTCTACTCTACACACTACCTGTGTACAGTAAAACATGCCAAACTATACATCATCTTCATTCAGCTGCTCATTGGCTGTTAGCGTAAAGCATCAGTAATGTGTAATACGTAGTAATTGGTCGATACTACAAGGGTAAGAGCGAGCATAAATGTTCTGCGATCTGGGGCTTCAGTGATCCGCTAAACCAACGTTGATTGTCAAATTAGGTGTCAGTCAGAGGATAACATTTGGGTTTATCATTGGGCAGCACAGTTATTGCTGTCTGAACTGTATTCTGACAGATATCAACAATAAACACAGTCTGATCCGTAACTCTCCACAGTAACGTGCCAGAGTGCACTTCATCCATGCGCACAGATGAGATGCTAATGTGTGCACATCTTATATTTTTACCTACAATAATGCAAACTGCAGAATAAAACAACACCTTTCAAACAATAGACAAGTGAAGTCTAATTCATACAGCTAAACACAAATGTGCCAGACTGCATGGTTTGAATATGCACTATGGGCACAGAAGCAGTGCTAAGGATTCCACGATATATTTTACCTACAATTATGTCAATAGCAGGAGAAACTACACTTACTGATCAAGCACAGCAACCAGTCCATCAAAAAGTGAGGTCCTCTACTCCTGAGTCCACCTGGAATCTTCACTCTTTGCCAGGAACCGCTCCAGATCTGAGATGCCTCTAGCTAAACTTGTACGAACATTCACAGTGTCATCGATCATGTACTTCATTTGTTTGTCCATTTTATCATGTTTAGAACACAAAACTGTTGCAAAACAGCTGTGAGTAAAATGTGCACAAATTAAGCACAGATTCCTGGATCCACTTGACTTTGTTTACGCACTTGTCAAGCTCCATCTGTTTAGAGATCGTTGTGTTAGGCTGCTCATTGGCTGTAAGGGGGAAATGTCACTAAATGCGTCTAATCTAATTGGTTGATTCTACAAGGGGGGTGTGAGGCATAAACTGTCTGCGGCTCCATTAACCCACAACCCCTACCTTATTGGCCAACCTTGGTGTCAACCACAAACTAATGCATGTGTTTAACATTGAGAAGCAAAGTCGCCACTGTCGGAAGTTTATTATGGCTGAAATCGACAAAAGAAATGCAAAAAAGTGATGGAGCAGATTTTACGTTTGGAATACTTTCCTGCAGCAGATTCGACATGGAGGATCTAACTTATTTTGTGGACATAATTTCTTCACTGGATTTTATTCTCTGGACCAGTATGGAATGAATGAGACCAACTTTCTGGGAATATGTTGATGTTTGACAGAACCAGAGCCTGCAAAGTTAAGTGAAGTGTAAATTCTAATTTTTGGCTTTTCTGTAAAAACGGCTTTCCTGTCCGCACTGTGGTGATTGTAGGTGAAAAGGGTTTGCATATTCGGAAAGACAAGTGCTATAGCTTTCATTTGGTGTGTAGATTGTTTGTGGGGGTGAAGCAGAATATGTGCACTGCTGTAGAATTGTAAAGTAGGGACAACGCTGCCAGGGGCGGGCAGTCAGATTGTTAACAGGTCAATGTACATGCGGATAATGTGTTTGACTGTAACGCTAAAGAGCTCAGTTCTGTCCTTGAAACCTTTGGTCTGACTCAGAATGTCAGCAAGCCCACCCACAACACAGGGCACACATTGGATCTGCTCATTACAAAAGGACTAAATATTTCAAATGTCAGTGAGATGGATGTTGCTTTGTCAGATCATTTCTGTGTCTTTTTTGACCTGTCTGTTACTCGCAAACCAGTGGCTGGTCCTGTAGTTGTTCAAAGGAGACACATAAATGATAATACAGGTGCACTGTTCATGGAAATGATACACTTTGTAAATGCCTCATGTTCTAATGTTGATGGTTTGTTGAACTCTGTAACTTCAAGTGTTTTGAATATTCTGGACACCATTGGCCCGATGAAGGTTAAAATGGTTAAAGATAAGCAGAAAGCGCCATGGAGGAATGATGACTCAGGGCACAGAAAAAGGAGTTCAAGAGGGCTGAGCAGGGCATTGATGCCACAGTATTGAACAAGTACCGACCAATCTCAAATCTGCTGTTTTTAAGCCAAGTCCTTGAAAAAAGACAACCAACATGTGCGAGCAAGGCGGCCTCCAAATTGGCTCAATTACACCAGTTCTATCAAGAGGAATGGGCCAAAATTCTTGCTAACTATTGTGAGAAGCTTGTGGAAGGGTATCTAAAATGTTTGACCCAAGTCATACAGTTCAAAGGCAATGGTACCAAATACTAATGAAAATATATATTAACTCTTCATTTTGAAAAAAAAAAAAAAAAAATCCTCCTCTCATTATTCTGGCAATTAGCAAAAAGAAATTATTTTAGTAATCTTAATTGACTTAAACGAGGAAAAGTTTAGTCTGAATTCATATCATACAGTGAGAAAAAAAGTGCATGGGTGTTTGTAAACATCTGGTTTCAACTGTATATAGACCTTTTTTTCTACCTTGAAGCCAATCAAAAAGTGCCCTTTAGACTTTTTATGAGACCTTGTAATTATAAATCTTTCTTCAGTCTAAACCTGTCCCATAAAAAAAAAGCTTGATCCTCTCTTGATATAAGTGCAACTATTGGTTCATAAATTGTCTCTCTCATCAAATGCATTTAGGCCAGCTGGTATTGTGCATGTGTTTCTTACCTGTGTGTTAGTGAGCAGGATGACAGATATCAAGAGCACCAGGAGGAAGATAGTCACTTTCTTTTTGCGCTTTATGAGGGAAAAACCTCCCAGCTTCATTTTGGTCCTTCAGCCCCGCTCAAATGATAAATGCAGTTTGAGTCAGTGCTGTAGTGGTGTTCCAACTAGAGCAACTAGTTAATGACACGATGAGTCATCAACCATCTATTCTCCTGTCCAACGTCTAAATATTTTGAATATCTGTCTTTGTTAATAATGCGATTGATCCTGATAAAAACATTGGCTATTACTGGTATTTATCATGCTCCTTCTGCCTCTAAAAATGATGATGGCACTGATGTCGTCACAACCAGATTTACAAACATATAAACCAGGTGTCAGGACATACATTTCAAAGTAAGCATGTGACACTCCCACTGAGGGGTGGTCGGACCAGCTCCTGGATACATTCAGGAGCCGGTTTCCCTCAGGAGGTAACATTTGGAGTAGAGACAATACAAGGTGTGAAGTAGCATGTGGAGTAGAAATAATACGAGATGTGAAACTTCTGCTGAGGTGAGGTCAAACCAGCTCCTGAAGACATTCATGAGCTGGGTTCCTTCAGGGGGTCAATAGGGAGTGATTGAAAGCCGACTGTATGGTCTGGTTACACCTACTTTCACTTGCATTACAACACATCTTCACAAGTCTAGCCACCAAAAGGGAACAAAAGGGTTGACATGAAAGGTTTTTCTAACACTGTCCATGACGACCAAACCAAATGAGTTTTAGTTACGAGACCATGTGATTTCTAAAAGGTAAATAATGACACAATATTTTAATTTCCATTACAGTATGAAATAAAAAGCAAGCTGGTTTTGTATTGTTTTTTATCCTTATTTTGGCAAACCATTTAACTCCTTTAGCGTTGATCTTCCTTTAATTATAACCTCCTGCTTCGACCAAAAGTCCAGCTTTTCCTCCATTTAAAAAGTAGGGCCAGACATGAATAAAAAAGTGAACGGATTGCTGAACTTGATTTGCTAAGTCTAAATTGTAGCTTGCTGTCACTATTCTGCAGCAGTTGCAAGAATCCCTGGGCTTACGAGTGCCCCCTACCTTGAGGCCAGGTAACTACGTGCCTCACCCGGCGCCTTTTCACAGCCGCTTAAAGCAGCAGCTGTCACTGCTGAGCTACAGCACAGTCAGTCAATGGTGAGGCACGGACGGCTGGTGCCTCTCCGCACGTCTCTTCTCAGTATTTGAACAGTAAATGTAAAAATTCAGCTATTTTGAATAAAAAAAAAACAGAAAACAACTTTATTGTACAAATCATTGGATAAATATAACAATTTCATTTATCTTTTCTATGTGATGACAAGTGAGGCACGGCCTCACCTGCCTCCCCTGACTGCACGTGGGCAAACTTTTTGACACACGGGCCACAATGACTTCTAAAAATTTGACAGAGGGGACAGAGGGGCCGGGCCATGATATATATATATATATATATATATATATATATATATATATATATATATATATATATATATATATATATACATCAAATGTGGCATATACCAAGGAGATGCACTGTCCCCACTGCTGTTGTGCATGGGTCTGAACCCCCTCAGCCAAATCATCAACAACACTGGCTATGGATACCGACTCGGGAATGGGGCCACCGTCAGTCACCTCCTCTACATGGATGACATCAAGCTGTACGCTAAGAATGAGCGAGACATCGACTCACTGATCCACACCACCAGGATCTACAGCACAGACATTGGAATGTCATTCGGGCTTGAGAAGTGTAGCCCGATGGTGACAGAGAGAGGGAAGGTAGTCCACACAGAAGGGGTCTCACTCCCAGATGGAACAATAGCAAACATTGGGGACAGTAACAAGTACCTTGGTATCCCACAAGCAAATGGCAACCTTGAAGAGGAAACAAGGAAAGCAGCTATGACCAAATACCAAATTCAGCACCCTGAGACTGTACGTGAGCCGTAAGGAAGGAGGCCGAGGACTAGTGAGTGTGAGAGCCACAGTCCAGGATGAAACATCCAAGATCCACAAGTACATCCAAGACAAGGCCCCAACAGATGACGTGCTCAGTCAATGTCTCAGACAGTGGAGTGCAGAGGAAGAGGAGCTGGAGGAACCATCATGGAAGGAGAAGCCCCTGCATGGGATGTACCACCAGAACATAACTGAAGTGGCTGATATCAAGAAATCCTACCAATGGCTTGAGAAAGCTGGACTGAAGGACAGCACAGAGGCACTCATCCTGGCTGTACAGGAGCAGGTCTTGAGCACAAGAACGATAGAGGCCCAGATCTACCACACCAGACAAGACCCAAGGTGTAAAAGAGGCCCCTGAGACAATCCAGCACATAACTGCAGGGTGTGAGATGCTGGCAGGGAAAGCATACATGGAGCGGCATAACCAAGTGGCGGGCCAAGTGGCGGGCATAGTGTACAGAAACATCTGTATAGAGTACAGACTGGAAACCCTTAGGTCAAGGTGGGAAACACCTCCAAAGGTAGTGGAGAATGATCGAGCCAAGATCCTGTGGGACTTCCAGATACAGACTGACAGAATGGTGATAGCGAACCAACCGGACATAGTGGTGGTGGATAAACAACAGAGTAAAGCCGTTGTGGTGGACATCGCAGTACCAAGCGATGGGAACATCAGGAAAAAAGAGCATGAGAAACTAGAGAAATACCAGGGGCTCAAAGAAGAGCTGGAGAAGGATATATATATATATATATATATATATATATATATATATATATATATATATATATATATATATATATATATATATATATATATAGCAGCAAAAACTCTTTTCTTCAAAAAGTGGATAGACTATGGTATTATCTATGTTCACCAACTATTAACACAAAAAGGTATCACCTATTCATACAGTGAATTCCTCAGTGTTTATAATTTCCCAGTAAAGCCAAGAGATTATGCCATTGTTTTCAACGCTATTCCTTCTGGTGTGAAAACGCTGATGTCCCACCTATGTCCACACCTCTAATGATGATCCTCTGAAGGAGAAACTGTTCATTGGGAATTGTGATCCATTTTTGAGTTTTAAAACCAATAACACATGTATAAGAGAACTTATCGTAAGGGAAGCCATCAGTAAACCAGCTTCTGTTTTTGTTTGGAACAATGAATTTACGGACATTAATTGGAAATATGTTTGGCTTTTACCTTGGAAATACCTTGTAACCAATAAGATTCGTGAGGTTTGTCTAAAAATTCTACACAGATGTTACCCTCTCAATGCTGTCATTTCTAAATTTCACTTAAATGTAGATCACCTTTGTTCATTCTGTCATAGCAGTGAAGAAACCATCACCCACATGTTTTGGGATTGCTCATACACGCAAATCTTTTGGAATGACCTACTTTTGTTTGTGAAAAGAAAGCTTGATGTAAACCTACAACTTAATGCAAAACATATAATTTTTGGTGTTATTGAAAAAGATGTGGAAAAAAAAAAGATATATACGTACTGAATCTAATCTTAATCCTGTCAAAATATCATATTCACTCTTGTAAATTCTCCAACCAGAAACTCAAACTTGCTGTATTTAAATGCCTTTTGTCCTCTTATATAACTTCTTTAAACTATTGTTCAAACCCAAAAGCCCTAAAAACAAAAACACTTTGCACAGAATTTGGAATTTAAAATATACTATTGTATTTAATTTGTATTGATTTATTTGTTTATTTTTGTATACATTTGTTTAAGATCTTTGCACATGCCTTATGAATGTATTGAAATATGATCCTTAAGCCTCTTGCAACTGTTCGTTGTTTCTGTATTTGTATATTTGTAATAAATTTAATTAAAAAAAAAAAAAAAGACAACTATCTGTATGGGGACTGGGGCTATCATACTCAGAAATTACCACAGGTGTTGGTTCTCTGTAAGTCATGCTGGTTCAAACTGACACTGACAAATGCCAAATGCTGAGTGAGGCTGAATGCGGCCGAGTGAGTGAGTAAGTCACGTCACCTGAACTATCTCTCCCTTCACCAACTATACCCACTACTCTGATAGCACTGACTGCACTCCAGTACCTGGATGGTGAAGATGCCAAAAACAAAACAAGAACGAAGTGATTGTGAAGTAACAGAAGACAGCACAGACTCGACACCAGCTAGCATTGGTCATGCTACAAACGCTGACTGTGATGCTAATGCTAGTTCCTCTGCTAAATTAAACACCATAAATGTTGTTGTGGAATTTCTAATGTTAAATCTTTAAAAATATAAAATCAATAGAGAAGTTGTCTTAAATCAAGAAGTCTGGTTTATTGAATCAATTGTGCACAATTGTCAAAGAGCTGTTGTCTCTAGCAGTGTCGTCTCGCCCTCAGCTACAAATGTAAACATGTACAATGTATTTATACCATCAAAACAATCATGACAGTTTAGTCTAATCGAAGTGGCTGGAGGCCACCAGATGCCCAAACAAGAGTTACACCAATACATAACAACAGATAGTATTATGAAGGTTAGGTCAAGAGGATCCATAACAATACAAATAAAGATTTAAAATAAAGAAAGCCATAACAATGTGTCGTTCAATACCGTGTGAATGGACCTCATCAAAATAAACATACACTTCCAAATGGCCTACCCCGCAGTTCTATCCTTCAGCATTAACGGGACCAAGAAGACTTTCAAAGACTTGAAAGAGGTTGAAGCATTCCTCAGAATGACCTCCTGATTTGGCATGTGCCATTCATTCTTCTAAAGACTAGAGATTGGACTGTAGGAAATGTCCCAATGTGTAGCATGCAAGTATTATACATGAGATATGAGGATTTATGTGTATGGGATTCTATTGCACCAGGATTAAATGGAGAGACAGTTTTTTGACAGAATTGACAAAGTTGTTAAGAATTATAGTCAAAATGTTTTTTTTATTTTATGATTTCTTTTCTCTTTTCTTTCTTTATGGGGTTCAGGCAAAGATGGTAATACTGATGAGGGCCTACATGTATCTACTGATTATAAAAATAATTTCTGACCTTAAATTAATAGTAACATATGGGTTTGATAGACATAAATTGTAGTAGAGAGTATGAAAATTTTGAACAGCACTGTTCTGGTACTTTAGGGAACACAAAAAATGTCATAAATGTTAAGAGTGACTTTAGCTTCTCATTGATGGATCTAAACATCAGAAGTATCAAAAAGCATCACAACAACCTGATCTCACTACTTGTCACTATAGGCTATGACTTTGACATAATAGGTTGTAGTGAAACTTGGCTAAATGAACATACATATCTCAACTATTTTAATCTGGATATTTATTATATAACAAAAGAATTGGTAGAACAGGAGGAGGGGTATGTCTATATATAAGCTCCCAATTCTCAGAAAAGGAATGAACGGAAATTGCTTGCTTACCTGCACTAACTTTTAGAACATTTTACTAATAACCAAACTAACTATTTATACTAACTTTGTATTTTATGTGTGGTGGCATTTTACATCTTGCCATAGGGACTGCAGTTGGAAACTAGCTGTATAGCTAATACTGGCGCATTTACAGAAATGTTGACTAATGTGCATTGTCTCTATTTAAATAAACTAATAAATACAAATAAAATAAATAAATATTAAGTTAGACGATGGTTATTCTGATTCATTATTCATAGAATTTAAAAAATATAAAATGCAAAAACTATTATCATAGGTGTAATATATCGGCCACCTGATTCAGACTAGAATACATTTAGAGACCAACTTGAGAATGTTTTACTTCACATAAACCAAACTAATACATATTGTCTTATCATGGGGGACTTTAACATAGACATATCTAAAGAAGACAACATTTGAACAGACTTTCTCAATACCTTTTTCTCCTCATCATTTTTTCCAACCATCAGTAAACATACTTGTGTTACAGAGAGAAGTAAGTCAACTTTGGACAACATAATAACTGACATACAAGATGTAGAATGTAAATCAGGGGTTGTATACTCAGATATCACAGATCATTATCCCATTATACATTACATGAAATTGAATAACAAAATACCTGACCTATGCACAAAGAGAAAAGTGAAGGCTCTAAACAACAAAACCCTTGCAAACCTGATTCTGCATCTTCAAACTAAAAGGCAGAACTCAGTATTCACACATGCAAAACCATGGATAACAAAATGAGTTCTAAAGTCTATAAAAAATAAGAAAATCTAATTATATAAACAGTATGTCCAAAATCCTAACACCTGAAACAAATCAGTATGTACAAAATGCAAAAATAAATTGACAAAAATAATAAGAACAAGCAAACAAGTTTATTTTACTGCCAAAGTCAATAATGCTCTTGGAGATCAAAAGAAATCTTGGAAGGTGGTAAATGAGGTACTACTAAATGAGTTTACTACCACAAACGTACAACTTCAGTCCTCCCTGAAACTGTGGTGCAGAATGAACTAAACAGAAATATTAACCTATCTAATGTCTAATAATTACTTTGTCTCTGTTGGCAAACAACTTTCTCAAAATATATGTCCACTAGGGGGTGCCAAATATAAGCACTAGATTCAGGACTACTATTCAAACTCACTTTTTCTCAAACCTACCTGTAAAATAGAAGTGATCAACACCATAAACAACCTAAAATCTTCTTATACAGCCGGTGCTGATAACATTTGTAGCAAAATCATCAAAGCCATACTAAATGAAATTGCTGAACCTCTTGCCTCCACTAGCAACCTTTCATTAGCACAAGGTGTTTTGTCAAAATTAACCAAGATGGCAAAAATAATACCCAAAATTACAGACCTATATTGACCCTGCTAACTCTAAAGTTTTAAACGAATAGTATACACCAGACTTGTAGAATAAATATAACATATTAGTACCCTCACAATATGGCTTTAGGAAAAACAGCAACACATCTATGGCCATTTTATAGCTTGTTGAGAAAATTAATGATGCTTTTGAAACAGGAGAGTATGGTATTGGGGAGCTTCTAGATCTTTCAAAAGCATTTGATACCATAGATCATGAAACTCTTCTTGGTAAATTAATGCTCTATGGTGTCAGAGGAATGGCACTCTAGTGGTTCAGAAGCTATACCTGTCGAAGAGAGCAAAATGTGTATGTTGAAGAACAAAATTCAGACACAAAAAATATTGAGACAGGTGTCCCACAAAGATCCATTATGGGGCGACTCTTATTTATTATTTATATACATAATAAGCAACATGCATAAAGGACTATTTTGCTGATGACACAAATCTGTTTACATCACATAAAAACCTAGATCAGTTGAGGAAACCTCTGAATGAACATTTGGTAAAGTGGTAAACTGTCCTTAAATATTAGCAAAATCTTTTTTTTTTTTTAATTATTATTATTATTATCTTCTTGCCAAACAGACAAAAATCCAGTGAAAGAAACATATCCATAAAAATAAATGCCAAGTTATCCAACAAGTTGACTCTACTAAATTACTGGAAATGCATATTGATCAATCTTTAAATTAAAAGCAAAAACAAAAACACATTGACGAAAAATTATCCAAAATTGTTGGCCTACTCTTTAAAAGAAGACATGTACTTCCATTGGAAGCACTGCTGACATCATATAGATCCTTGTTCAAGACTCACCTAAATTATTGCAATGTGATATGGTGTAACACCTATCCTACTTACACTGCAAAACTTCAGGTATTACAAAAGAAAGCCATAAGGGCGGTCACCTGGCCATTGCCAAACTCTTCAACGATTCCACTCTTCCACAGATATGGCCTCCTAAAGCTTTCCGAAAGTAATATATATCACAATGCTTGTATAATGTATAGTGTGGTTCACAAACTAAACAGTTGTCTGACCTTATCCCACCGCAATCATCCTCTCATCAGCACAATACAAGGAAAAAGTGCCTATTAAAAGGGAAATTTAGAAAGGTAAAAAGTACCAGTCCCTGGGACCCCTGTTGTTCAATGCTGCTGTTAGGCCAGTTAATACACAGCAACAATGTGTACTACCACAACTATGCAGATGACACGCAGATCTGTGTCTCACTGGCAGCAGGTGAACATGGACCAGTGGATTCACTCTGCATCCAGCAGATCAGTGTGTGGATGCAAAACAACTTTCTTCAGCTAAACTCAGACAAGACTGAAGTCATAGTCTTTGGCCCACAGAAACATAGAGAAAGTGTCAGCAGTCACCTCCAGTCTCTTTCTCTAAAACCTTCAAATCAGGTTAGAAATCTAGCGGTAATAATGGACTCAGACTTGAACTTTAACAGCCACATCAAATCAATAACATCTGCTGCTTTCTACCATCTAAAAAAACATTTCAAAAATCAAAGGTATACTGTCAAAGCCAGACTTAGAGAGACATATCCATGTATTTTTCTCCAGTAGGTTAGACTACTGTAACGGCATGCTCACTGGCCTCTCCAAACAAGCATTAAGTCAACAGTACATCCAGAACGCTGCTGCTCAGGTCTTGACTAGAACCAGGAAGTACGAGCACATAAGTCCTGTGCTCAGGTTTCTGCACTGGCTTCCTGTAATTCAAAGAATAGACTTTAAAGCAGCTCTGCTTGTGAACAAGTCTCTCCACGGCCTAGCACCAAATTACATCTCTGACAGGTTAGTGCCATATGAACCATTTTGCACTCTGAGGACTTCAGGGACCGGCCTCCTGCTAGTGCCCAGAGTCAGAACTAAATATGGAGAGTCAGCATTTCAGTTTTATGCAGCTAAAACCTGGAACAGTCTTCCTGAAGATATGAGACAGGCCTCGACTTTGACAATGTTTAAATCCAGGCCCAAACATTTCTGTTTAGCTGTGCATATGACTGAAAGGTTTTTATTCTGCACTCTTTTGTTTTAATGGTAATTTTGTGATGATTATTTGTGACTATTTATGTTTTGATTTGTGTGATTTTAATGTCTTTCTTATTTCGTAAAGAATTATATCTTTGTGTACGAATTGTGCTGTACAAATAACCTTTCCTTACCTAGCCTTGCCTACCAGCTTTAGTGTCTGCTGACTTAGTGACTTATATACTGGCATGCATATGTAAACAGAAATATGTGTATAATATACACTTCTGTCTGCAGTATGTAAACACTGAGTGTGTAGATGTGCATGTGTATACACTACATGTGTATGTATGCAAGTGCCTTACATTATGCTGACCATTGTGAAAAATACATTTTCACTGAAGTAAAAACTAGTGAGTCCATCACTGTCTTAAAGCGCCTGACAGAGGAGGAGCCTGACAGGATCTCCTTCGGCAGTGACTTCAAGTCCGGATCGGTCAAACACACGACCACATGTAACGTGTGTCTGGATCCGAACAAAGCTCCACTGTGTAACTATACTGACCTCAACACTGGAGAGCAATGGTTCTGCTACAAACCCAAAAATCTGAACTGTGACACTCGTATCGGCCACTTCAAATTAGGATTCAGCCAGAAAATCAGCAAGGATGAAGAAGCTCTCTTCCAAAAGTAGGGATGATATATTGATCTGTGTTACTTTAAATTATGGCCGCATTGAAATAATTGTTCCAATCAAATATAGAGCTAGATTTTAATGAGCAATATCTATGTCTGTGTTGTAGGGGAATCAACTTGAATGCCCCATAATGGCTGGTGGAAGTGGCACTATCACGATTTTGCCAAAAACAGGTGTTTCTGTATTTCTTTGTTTCATTATGAGGAAATTACAGAGAAAAAAGTTCCCAGCTGAAATGAGATTTATTTATTTATTTTCTTTCTTATTGTATATGCCCATCAAAAGGGGATCTTGGGGAAAACAGGTGGGAGGTGCGGGTTTAAAAAAGGGGAAAATGTACTGTAACTGTAACTTGTATAACTGCAGATCACATAAACACTTGATTAAAAAAAAAAAAAAAAAAAAAAAAATATATATATATATATATATATATATATATATATATATATATATATATATATATACATGTGTGTATATATATATCACATGACATGAAGTATTCTTTCCAACACTGTATTGGTGACACAGGTGCGCCATTAGTGACATGAGTGTGTCATTATTGTTATTTATAAAGTACAATGAATATGCTACTTTTGGAATTGTCATGAATACATTACAAGATAAATGATATGTAACACTTTCTGCATAAAAGTAAATGTATTTGTAAAATTATCGTAAATAATATCTTATCGTAAATAATTCTAAACAAACATTCTCCTTGGTACTATTACCAACAATAATGTGTCTTTGAAATTTTTCAAAAGTTCAAAAAGTTCATATGCAATTTGTCTGTGTACAAAACCAGTTTATGTTGGTAGGACCCAATGAAGAGCATGACACATTAATGAAGGTTACAATCATGCCATTTAAGTTGGGACAGTAAAATGTCCCTTGAACTTGGTAGTTCATGTCTGTGTTTTAAGTTTTAACTGGGCTCATTTACTTAGGATGTGCATTTTGTTTTGTTTTGTTTTTACACCAGTGGCAGATCATTTTGGAAATTAAAAGGATGATAAAATCTGATTTTCTACAGCTACCCCCTGATCAGAACCAGTCAATATCCATCTGTGTTATTATTAATAACAAATATTTCTACATACAATACTTTTGCAATCTTATTGAACAATCAAATGAAAAAATGTATATATTTTTTGTATCTTTTTGAAAATCTATATAGAGAATTCTCATCAGATTTATTTTTTGTTTTTTGTCCACCATTTATAACAGTTCTGCTCTCTGTTGCCCTCTGCTGGTCTAGTCATATGAATGATTTATTGGATATTTTTTTTTACAGAGGTTTTATAATTTACAATGCTGTTCAGTAGAACTGTTCAAAAGTAGGTCAAGTTAAATATTTTTAATCTTGCACACAACAAAAAAACATGATGCTGAATTATATCTGAAAGAATCTCGTCTACACCATTGGTTTGACCATCATCCTGGTTGCCTTCAGAGAGTATGGAGCACTGGTTTTCCAGCTGTCCCAGTGCAGACCTGATGCCCAACCAATGTGGTCTCCTGCTGGGTGATAGTCGCCATGGAGATGGGCCGACCCACAGCGACTGAACCACCAGCCACCTCCTTCTGAAGCAGCACATTCCCGCTGGGCTATGTCCCCAAAAATACAAGGGTGGCATCCATCATTATCCCTGTCTATGGTGCTGAAGCCAAAGCCATTCTGGTCAATTCCTTTGTATACTCCACGAATGGCATCACCTAAAGAAAAATTCAAATCAAATATAGCTTTTACTGATTTATTGCATGACTACTTACTGATTTATTTTTAAAAAATGAGCATGATGACCAAGTTCTTTATGCTATAATTTGGACTTTTGGTTTTCAAGAAGATTATCCAATCAGAAAGCAGAATGAGTCTCATCTGTGTTGTCAGTTTCAATGCAAATCAAGGTAATTAAAACCTAAAAAGACTCTGATCTGAATCCTCACCACCTAAATCCCAGCACCTGCAGCCAATCATTAATCAGTTCTTCTGCTGCACTAGTATGTTGTCCTGAAAATTAGAAAAACTGGTATGTGTTCTCTGTATGCAGAATAAAGCTGTGGAAATCCAGGTGCATTTTTTTAATAGCATTGAGTGGAGGCTACATATACTTCTGTCTGTTTTTTGGCAAAAATATAAATTTGCTCTACGTCTAATTTAACCAGTTTGCAGATTAAATAATAATAATTTTGCAGGATAAATTAATCATTTATAAAAGGTTTAGAGAATTTTATATTTAGTAGATGTAATTTTCCATTTTACCACTAGATGACGCCAAAGTACACATGCTAAACTTTTATTTCACTTCTTCTGACTAATGTAGCCATCTGTACCTGCAGTCCCACTGTACTTCTTGACATGCAGTTTGAAGCCTGACTTCTCATTGCCCAGTTTAAAGTGACTGTACTCTGCAAACGCAGTGTTTCCTTCATGGTCCCACAGATCCACTCGCAAAATCCACTTCCTGGTCTTGTCCTTGGTCAAAGCAAAAATCTTCCTGAGTCCGAGCCAGTGGTCCTCTGCAAATAAGCATCAAGTTACAAAATTTATTTTTTATTTATTTATTCAGTATTTAAAAGAACTGCATGTAAATTTTGGTTTTAAATTTCATAAACTTGACCTATCTGTGTCCCCCAGATCAACAAAAATAACTGTTTCTTAATTGTATTTAAGCCATATGATAACTTGCAATAATTAAATAATTTACTGGCAAGGTAAGACAAGTTTATGTGTATTGTACAATTCATACACAAAATAATTCAAAGTTCAGTTCAATGCTTTACAGAATTATGTATGTCAATGTATAAATGATTTCTGGGTTTTAAAAATATCTTGAAGAGGGACTTTTGTTGTTGTTTTGTAGTCCGTGCAGACCATGTTCTTAATTCCATTTGAAACAGAGTGGGAAACCCACCGATACACAGGTAGACACACAGACCCCAAATATACTGGCCTATACTCATTACTGATAAATGTATGTGGTGTAAACACAAGTGGAAGCAGACAGATTTGGTACATACGTGTGAGGCTCCCAAAGCCATTCTTATAGGCCGCCCAGACTCTGTCGAACTTCACCTGGGGCCCGCTGCGTCTTTGGAAAACTGTCCAGCCGCCATCAGACCGCATCTCACAGTAAATCTACAGCAGACAGGTAGAGAGCAAGTGCAGCAGAATGTAGTTTAGTTTTGATAACAGCAGTTGCTGAGTTGAAAAGGACATAATTTTCTCTATTTTATATTCATTCTGAACTGTACACTGTGAATTACATGAATGTCATGTAATGCAGATATTTCATTTATTCAAATTGTTGTGGCCTTTACCAATGTAAACACAGGACAATAGGCTTATAATCTAGAGAAAGAGCTGTACTGACAGTCAAATGCAGAGAACACATTTACTTAGGTTTATAATCCTCAAAAAACAAACTACCGGGTCAGAGTGGAAACTGAACTGGAGACCTCTGATTAAAGTAAACCTGCTATTGGGGCAATGTAACATTTTTACACATGTTTTCCTTAACTATAAAAAGAAAATAGTCTAAGTGATCTCATTAAAACAATATTACCCTAAATGGCGCTCTGACTCCATTAGGCTGGATCCAATAAACTCCACTGGATGCCTGAGGATTTTTGCTCTTTACGTCATTACAGTCAGTCCCTGAGAAACACATGAATAATAATAATAAAATAATAATAACTCACCAGGCCTATGTATATGAAGAGAACAAGTGTGAACATAATTTACCTTGAGAGACATGTTGCTTCTTAAAAGAAAAACAAAACACAGAGATTAGTTATAATGACAGTGCTGGTTCAGATGGGTCATTATCTGTCACACTGTGTCATTTAGAGCAGTATTTGTAATATTTAAAATAATACTCATCTGAGCTCATACAGTAATAATGGACAGGCAAAGACTACGGCTAGGGTTAATACTACTTATACTGCTTTGTCTGCTGCTACAAATACTACTGCTACAATAGTAAGAACAGATAATAAGATTGCACTTTCTATATTTTGAATGCATCTGTATAGTCTAAGGCATTTGCTCTCAAATTTATAGAAGAAGTCCACTCAAGATAATATTTCCACGCACTGCCAGATCTAAACCAGGACTTAATCAGGACTAAATTAGGACTAAACATGATCTAAAATTTGGCTAAACAATATTGAGAGACAAAAAACATTTAAATAATACTAAATAATAATAATAATAATAATAATAATAATAATAAACTGTAGGACCAGAGGCAGCCTGGGTATGGATACCACCGTTTGAGAAACACTGGTTTTAGGTCTTGATCCAAAATCTATTTTTTCATTACTGTGTATTGACATTTTGGATAAGGGGGGGGGCTATACATTTGCCTAGTGGCATTGCCTGATAGTGTAATACCAGTTAAGTGTAATGCCATAATACAGGTTAAGATACAACATCCCCATGGAGTTCAGCAGTTGGCAGACCCTTCATCTGAAAAGTTACATAGCGCCCCTTTAATGGCTATCAACTGAAAGATAATAATATAATTCTGATTATATAAAAAATATTGACAAAATAATGGTTTATTAAAATAGCCTCTTTTAAATCAAGTTACACAAATGTGTTTATCTGCATGTTAATTTTAGACAGGAATTTCTCTTTTTTTAAAACAATAATAGATTAATCATTTATAAAAAAGCTGTACACACCTTAGTTTGTTCACTGAGGCTGAAGAGAATGACCAAAATGAGTCCACAATATCCAACCTTGTGCCTCATTTTGAACTAAAGACAAAACCCCAAAAAACTGAAACAATTTCAAAATATGCACCGACTAACTTGTGAGACATGGACTTACCCTCCCCAGTTATCGTTGTAACCTTTGAGATGTCTGTGTAATCCCTCAGTCGTCCAGTAAGGGAGGTTACTAACCTTTGAGATCATGAGCTGTATATTTACACAGTAATATTACCACAACTCCTCCTCCTTATGGACAAGGCCGTCATTTCTTAGTCACAAATGCCACAAGAAGTCAACAGCCAATCAGGGTAAGATCTTGTTGAGGAGGAATTTCAACAAGTCTAGGACAAATATGCTCACAGCAGTGTTTACTAGGAAGGTTCCCATGTGTTTTGGTCTTATCGCTCTCAGCAGACGTAAAATACTGATAATAAATGTAGAAAGTGAGAGAAGTAGTGCAATGTAAGGGGGAAAATGAGAATGTACTTGAACTGGAGGCAATTTGCCATTAACTGTAGGTCACCACAATGTATAAGCTAGTTCATAATATTTCATAAAAGTATCAACAGTGATCAATGCACAATTCATAAAATAAAGTGCATTTTAATAACAACACTAAAATATTCTAGACTAATAATACAGCTTTGAGGAAAACTGTTTATCTGCTATTATACCCAGTTAAAACAGCTGTCATGATTAAGACAGTTACTTCACCTGTCAGCGGTAGTAAAAGTAAAGTATTCATAGTGTGCAACGTTACACATTTAATACCATAACTACAATATTTGGGCCTATTCAAGTGAAGCCTGGTAGCCGGTAGTGTGTTGTTAATTTTCTGATCATTTCAACATTTTCACATCAAACCCCATGAAAATGAGGTATACCCCAAACCACAAGCTATATAACAGATGGAGGATACACCACCTGATTGTACTTTGAAGATCTGTTTTGCTTGCAACATTCTGTGGAGACAAGCACGAGAGGCCACTAGGAACTCTAAAATTATGTAAAATAGGTACCACTGATGTGTACGAGTCTGTATTATTTTATTCAAATAACACAAATCACCATATTTTTGCATTACATTTTCAATGTGGTTCTCATTAAGCTAAAGTTATATCTAAGTACTTAAAACACAACAGTTCTACTAAGCTGCCAAAACAAAAGTAACAAATATTTTTACATTCACCTGTCAGTGCTTTTTTGTACTATTATCTACATGTTTTCTTTGTTCTTTAACATCAATAAACTGTTTGTTTGCTAACGTTGATATTTATAAAATGCTGTGTGAGCTATTAAAATGTTCCTAACTCATCCTACAGTGAAGGTAAAAAATAATGACACTGTATTTAATCTATTGAAATCAGTATTTTGTGTATTTTTAATATTTCTAGTATTAGTTTATATGTCCAGTGATTCAATATACTATTCAAATAAACAAATAAATTGAACCAGATTGTAATGTTTTGCTCCTTGAAATTATTGCACATGATATTGTCATTTTGCACAGCAGACATCCAGGTTTTTGTAAAGATTCTTTTGGGAGTCTCATTGAGACGACATCAGTACAGTCTGGTGTATGATGATATACAAATTACAGTACTTTTTTATCTTGTTGGGAGAAGAATGACATACCCACTATGACTGTGACTGTCACTTAGAGTCTTTTGTAACCATAAAAGTTGAGGTTTTAGAATCCGAGGTCAGTCTCGCGTAGAGTTCACCACCTTTGTTGTCCGTGAGTTGATAAAATCAGCTTTTCTGAATCCACACTGTTTAAGGAAAACACACCACACATTAACTACCAATTTCTATGATACAATGCCTATCTTCTACACCTGCCACAAGTGAGCTATTTAGACATACTGTGAGATCAAATTGTGAGCTGATCCTGTGATAATCTGCCAATTTTGTCTGTTAAATTACTTTTCTTCCAAAAAAAACAAGTTTTGCTGTAAGTCAATCTCAATATCAATGTCAAAGCTAAACTGAACTGTGACTTACCTTTTTGTAGAGGCTGTGCAGATCGGTATGCTTCCACATTGAGTGTAAGAGAACACAGGCTGCCTGGCCAGCCCGGCTTGGACCATAACTAGCAATAATAAAGCACAAAACACTCACACTAGGGGGGGCACTACTGAATGTGGATGAAAACATAATACAATAAAACTATTATATATGCTGTATATATGAGGGATGGAAAGTAACTATTACTAGAACTGAGTATAATTCTAGCCATGTAACTGTACTTGACTACATTCAAAATTATGTTACTGACTACAAAACAAAGCTTTAATTCAGCTTTAAATATGTGTGATTGACCAAGTTCTGTACTTTTAATTTTAACCACGTAACAGTACCTTTACTTCAGCACACATTTTCAATGCTCTTTCCACCAGTGTAATATTACATAATGTTTCCATACCCGTTGTCCTTGCTGCTGATGTTGATGATTTTGGGCAGGGCTCCCTGGTTGACCACAGCCTTCACACTGTCGGTCTGGTTCTGACTCAGGTTCAGGAGGATGTGACAAAGGCAGGCGGTCACCTCTGAAGGCTGGTCTGTGCCCCGGTCATTATTAGGCAGCATGGACACGATCTCCGGTAACACGTGAGTAACTACAAAACAAAGAGATAAGACGGATTTCATTTGGGTAAAATATTTGTGATTAATACTGATTATAAAATGGGACTAAAAAACATGAATAGTGATTTTTCTGATTAGATGTAATATAGGTTATACATCATCTACATTTAAATTTTTATAATTATTTTTTTTTTACTTTCCAGATTTTGGACACATTGGCAAAGTAATCCCTAATCAAGAAACCTGGAACAGAACAACACATTCAATCAGTCTTTTAGCTTGAGCTTTTGTTAGGATAAATAACTATGCTTAACTATTCTGCCTAACCACTGCTACAGTTTATTATTGTATTGCTACAGTTCATTATTGTACCAGTACTCATGTGAAGATGAGGACTAGATTACAGCTGTGTGACACACAAGGTTGCTCGTCGCAATCTGATAAGACTGTGCAACGTGCCAAGAGGCATGGCTGGCCTGTGCACCAACGAAACCATGGTGGTCTCCCACTATAGTATGCGTATAAAACTCATTGTATAGGCGTAAACATTCAGTGCCTGGGAATGTCAGTTGCACAGACTCCTATTACAAGTATTGCTCTTTACTGGTTGATTAAGTAAATTCTTTTAGAACTTCATCTCTGTTTCAAGGTTACTCTTTGTCTTAGCAGAAACTAACAAACATGAGAGGAAAGGGCTGTTTTCCTCAACACTTTCAAGGTTGCGAACTTGCTACAGAAAATTGCATGCATTTCATAAAGTCCACTGACTAACAAATTCTTACCATTCCTACACAAACCTCTTATTATTCTAGCCTTTTAAATAAACCCTGTTACCATCATCTCATCATATTATTTTGATAATAAAACAATACTTGTTATATCAGAAAACAGATTGTCTCACTGATTTCCTGGTGCAGTTCTCTGTGTTTGGAGAGGTTCCTTATAAGAGACACGGCGGTCCGCCTCACTTCACTGTCCCCCTCCTCCAGTGGCCTTTTGATGTGCTGCAGACCGTTCTCTCGTTGTACAATAGTGAAACAAATGGCTTCAGTCACCTGCAGCAAAAAGCAATGTGTGTGTCAACTATCAAGTGAGAAGCAACAAAAATGTCAGCACAATATATTCTACCATAAATAGCTCATACCTTAATGTAAAACTACGATCAAAAAGTAATATTTTTTGAAGAAAAAAACAAAACAAACTTTTTTTTCCCCCTTGTCAGGAATATCATGTTCTATCATAAAGAAAAACGAATGACTTCAACAAGAGCACAAGATTTACTGACAGTATGACAGTGTTTGTTCTTAGGGTGACCGCCTCAAATTGTAGAAAAGATAAACATTGCTGATTGTTGTGGGACATGGAGTTTAGAAATTTTAGCTTATAAATAATAACTGGAATAACACAATATGATTTACAGTTTTTATAAATTGCAACATAAAGAGATAGATTGGCATGGCAATAGATGACAACATATTACAACCCTGAAAACCAGAAAGGTTTGATTTGTTTGTTTGGAAAAAAAAAAAAAAATTACATTTTCAATGTAAATATCACTTTTTGATATAGTGAAAAATTCTCTAAATAAGTGCATGGGATGAGGGACAGGCGCCTAAATGACAGGACAACAACAAGAGGAACAGTTGGTCACCCTAAATAGTTTTGTATGCGGGACCAAGTGTGAATTAAAATATATATTCTTCATGGGATAAAATCACACTTCAAATTAAACACTTTAAATCCTTAATAGTTTGAAAATCTACACAAAATGTCTTACAGGCCCGTGCCCTGCTGTGATGTTCTGCAGCGCGCCCAGTGCTGCCTCCTGTGTGTGGTGTCGCACACTGCGGGCGATGAGTGACAGGTACATGCGCACAGTGATGGAGCTCCACAGCCACTCTACACCACATGGATTAGACTTCTCCTCCAGCAGGGGGCAGTGTCGCTCCAGCTGCTGAAACACATGCAGCACTTGCATAAGTTCAGAGGGTTCATATCAATATCAAAGGAGAATATGAAGCGGTTGATTGATTTGCTCTGTTATAGATCCTGTGTAGAGTTTATCAGATATTTAGAATTTTAAGAGAAAAACTGATGAAAGGATACGTAACAGCGTCACTTTAAAGGGGCTTACATAAACTGATACTGGTGCAATGCAGTGTGAGATGAAGTCAAACTGTGAAGTGGCTGTACAATATATTACATCTAAACAACTGTGACCCAATATATTAGCAAAGTGCAAGTTAAGCAACAGCCAGTTAGGTATTTCTTGCCTGATCTCTGAAGCAAAGCAAGGTGGCGCCTTATTAGTACTTGGATGGCAGATTATATAACTTTTTTCCCTTTATATTACTGAATGGTATGGTACATGATTGTCCTCTGACAATATCACTTTTAACCATAGTATTAATAACCAATGCATATTGTTGTGTCAGAAGAATGATAAGTGACTTTGATGTCTAAAAATGTGTTAAATAAAGCTAATAATGTATAACTATTGTCACGCTTAAAAATATGTTCAGTGATATACAACATAAAGAACACTTGTCCAGTATTTATACTGGACTTTCAAATAATGACAAAAAAACAAAAACAATACATTTGAATATTTTTGAACCACAAATATATTACCTCTTGTATCACCACAGTGAGGGGTAGACCTGCATAGTAGTAGTTTTACCTCTGTGATCTTGGTGCTGCGGTTGGGGAAGCAGCCCACAGGTTTGGTTTTAGGGGCCACGTTGAGCCTGGATTGGCGTAGCTCCTCAGCGTACATCCGGGGCAGCTCCTCCTCGATCTGATAGGACAGGTTATGAAGGATACACACACAGTTCTCTGTTGTCTGGAGAGAGAGGGAACAAGAGGGAACAAGAGGGGAAGAGAGGGAAAGAGAGAGACAGGGAGAGAGTTAGACAGGCATTTTAGAGGTCAGGTAGACACCATTACAAGATTATGGGAAAACTAAAAACATTGTATATATATTGTCAAGCCGTGGTTATTACTAAGAACGTTTTTTTGATGTTCCGAGCACAACCGGGTCTAAACTAGGGCTGAACCAGGACTAAAAAAATAATACATAATTGCTAAAATTCTAACTTACTAACTTACATGTTCTAAACATGGAAACAAAAATGTGGACTAAATTAACTTAAAATTCAGGAAATATTTGAACTGTAGAGAAATCTACATATTACCTGAAGGACTTTGCTGTAAAGAACAATTCTTTCAGTCAAAGTTTATTTGTATAGTGTCTTTCAACAGCAACAACGTACATCACAGACAAATATAAAAGAAACATAATTAGCTTTCATTATTATTAATAAAATATCCCCACCATTAGTAATAATATGCAAAAAAGTTATTTGCATTTTGTTCTTTTCTATTGGCATTACTGAGCCAGTCAAAATCATAAAATAATACCAGTTTCCATTTGGCAGTAGCAGTTTGGATGGTTTTATACCCACAAACATTATGCATTGTTGTATGATGAAGTATGTGTTTGTGACTGTGAACATGTGAATGGTTTCTTGCTGTAAACCCCTTTGAGTGCCAGTAGAGAGACAGAGGTTGAAAGATGAATTAAAATAAATGATTTCACCTTGTCATCTGTTTTGTAGTCTGCTATGGAGCCTCTGATGTAGTACACCAGGGAGTCGATGAGGTTCTCACACTCCCTCATGGCCTTCCTACCATTAGATCCAGCTGAGCTCAGATTTCTGTATGTGCAAAAAAACAAAAAAACAAAAAAAAAACATAATCAGAGACGTTTTATCAATTACAATAGCAGGAACAATCATGACAAATCATTTAACAGAATATCTACAGTATTTTGATGTAATCCCTCTTCTCACTTTGGAATAAGCCCACACAGCAGTTAATATTGTCCAGTCCAGTGGGGCTTATTGTACAGTGGTGACACATGAAGTTTGGCTAGTACTGAACAGTCACAGATTTGAATGGTAACATTTAACTAATTGCATAGACTGCAGTTATTTAGGTAATATGATGCTCTCTGCAGAGAACAAAACATCCTGTCCATGGTGACATGATACTAAAATGTCAAACTCAATACTGATACCAAGAAAAAAGTTTCATGCTCAATACCAATTTTCAATACAACACTAATAATACAGTTAACTATATTTCCCAACACAAATTTATTGTAATTTCTTTAATATTATTGTGTGGTTTCTTAAAGCATACTCATTTTGATAAAGATTATTCTTAACTATTCAGTAAAATGTCAAATTTTGTTCTGTGTATTTTTTTTTCCAGTATTGAGCTCAAACAAATTATCCTGAATCAAATGGATTTGACTAAAGTTAGATTTTTCAGCTTGTTCTGCTGTTGTGACACTGCCACTAATCAATGTGAAGTCTTTGTTTGAGTGCTCTCATCATTGGTTCTTATCGCTTTCAGAGAGAGCCGTCCCAGACTGATATGTAGAACTCTATTCAGAGGGTTACACATATCAGTCTGGTGATATGTGTAACCCTGGTGACCTCTACAAATATAATGCAATAAAAGCAATGCATGGGGATTTTTTGGGCCATTATGTGGGGCAGATTTTGAATATTTCACCCAAAATATATGATTTGAAATGACTACAAACTCAATTCCTGTCTATCCTTTGCACTGCTGTACAGGGCCAACTTGTATATTGGTCTGTTTTCTCAGTTTTGATTTCTCATTTTCCTGGTTCTGAAGGGGATAGAGAACTTGATAAGGAGAGCTTGGTAACACTGAGGTGGATAGGGCTGAGTGACTTTAACCCGCAGAGGCACAGAGAAAAGAGAGAGGGGCATGAATAATTCAGACTCCCACTGTTTTCATGTGGATATAGTTGCCCGGCGAGCGCAGTCTCTGATAGCTTTGGATTTGTAAACAGAGGAGATGCATGTCCAAACAGGAGCAGCTTCAACAATAAGAGGCTTAATCTACTCAACTGCACAAAAAGGGCCTGATGAACTGAGATTTCCTACGGCAGAGAGATGCTGTCATACATTTATGTAACTGTCCCAGATGGTTCTGCAGCTACTTTTGGGGAGCATCAAAAAGAAGAGCTTATGTAATAATAAGCTCCAAGTTATGCTTGATATTTAGAAGTCTTTCAACAGACATCCTCTGCATTGTTAGGCTTTGCTCTGCTTTGGGTTACAGCAGTATGCAGACGTTATGAAATTAGAAATACTGATTGACTGTTTATGGTATAATCTTTGATAAATAATAAATTACATGTTTGTTGTTGTGTTTTTGGGGCAAGAAACACTTGTTTTGCCTAAAACTGACTGTGATGTGTGAGTAAATAATAGGTGGTAGTCAAAGAAGCCAATGTAAAGACACTTTATTAAGACTAAGGCATTCTTTTTATTATTATGACTTTTAACCACCTCAATTTGCAAACATACTTCAATTGTTTTTTTTATTTTTTTTTTATAATTTTTTTTTTTACATTGATTTCTAAGGGAATATTTTTCATGACAAAAACCCTGTAGCAGTCTTCATAGTACAGTTGTGTTTCTTGAGTTTGATATTTTGGAAAACTGTGAAAGGGGCAGCTTATGGCTATTCTTTAGAAAGTGTCAGCAGTCACTTCCAGTCTCTCTCTCCAAAATCTTCAAATTAGGCTAGAAATCTAGGGGTAACAATGGACTCAGACTTGAACTTTAACAGCCACAACACGGGGGACTTCCGGTGTCATGGCGACAGCATAGACAGTCACACGTGGCCTCCCTCCTCAAATCTAATCCAAAGTCTGATTCTATGACTGAATTAGAAAGATTAATGGTGTGAACTTAACTGCTTATGTTTAGCCGAACAACAAGGAAAAAAAGTGCGACAATACAAGCTATGACAACAGAGTTGTGCTCTCTCGCCACACTGAAGAAATTAACATCTTGCGTACTACGCTGTACTCTCTCTAAATGCCTGTGGCTTGAATTCCACCCCCCCAAACGCACCTAAGCATTACAGATTTTTTGCATAGAAAAAATATTTACTTTGCATTTATTCAAGAAACTCACTACTTAGTGGATGCACACAGATTTCAGAACTATAGAACGCAGTTGCCTCATTTTAGTGTAGTAACTGCATCTTGCCACTCTAAAAAAATAGAGATGTCCTTATTGCAATTAGAAGGAATTTACTTTATACTAACCCGGGCGTGGGAGGCAGCAAGGATGGTCTCATTATATATATATATATATATATATATATATATATATATATATATATATATATATATATATATATATATATATATATATATATATATATATATATATATATATATATATATATATATATATATATATATATATATATATATATATATATATATATATATATATATATATATATATATATATATATATATATATATATATATATATATATATATATATATATATATATATATAATTGTATATATATATATTGCAAAATTTTGTGTAATGGTCTGAAGATTGGTATGTGTTTATGCCCCAAATGTTTTTGATAAGCAATGTTCCCGGGGCGACAGTAGCTCAGTAGGTTGAGTGTTTGTCCACTGACTCGAAGGTTGGCGGTGCAATTCCAGCCCTCACATGCTGTCGTTGTGTCCTTGGGCAAGACATGTAACCCACCTCGCCCCCAGTGTCTGCGTACACTGGTGTGTGAAAGTGTGGAGTGAATAATGACTATAGTGTAGCTCTTTGAGAGGCTTTGACAAGCCTGTAAAGCGCATTACAAGTGTAAGGCATTATTATTATTAATTTTATGACATTCCACCTTGCTTGATCTCCCTGACTACCAGCTCTTAATTGGGGGGGATTCAATGCTGTGTTCCTCCATGGGATGGACAGATTGGGGCAGAAAGAGAGTAGTGACCAGAAATGGCTTCACATGAACTTAAAAATTTAGTAAAAGAATATGCTTTATGTTCATCTCATGAACCCTCAAGCCAGAGAATTTTCTTTTTTCTCTGCACGCCACAAATCTTTTTTCCAGAATAGATTATATATTTATTTCAAAGCCTCTATTCAAGACCATTTGCAGTACTGAAATGATACCATGCGCTTTATCAGATCACAGGGCGGCTCATTTATACTAAAATCCAGCCTATCAAGGGCTCCCAGATGGCGATCTAATGCTTCCCTTTTATATAATGATAGTTAAATGAAAACACTATCTGAGGAATTAGATTTCTTTATTGGGTTAAAGCAGAACTCTATAGATGACCCTAGAATACCCTGGGAAGAAGTTAAAGGGTGCATATGAAACACTACCATAAGTTTTTCTTCCCAATTAAATAGAGCAAATATGCTTAAAATTGAGGCCCTAGAATAACTGCCATAGAACGGAAAATAATTCCTAAAGTCACGCTTGAAAACATAAAAGTTCGGCAAGCAAAATCTGAACAACTAAATGAATTGTTAAGGTGGGAAGCTGAGTTTCAGATACAATGTGTGCAGCAGAAACAATATACAATTATACAATTCATAACAATGAACAATTGGCAAATATTTCTGCCATAGCCACCAAAGGAGGCACTGTCACCTCAGATCCTAAAAAATTAACAGCACGTTTAGAGATTAGATTACAGTAAACTGTATACATCTGAAATAACATACAACAAGCCTTCTTTTTATCTAAAATGTCACCTGAATCTGCCAATGCTTTAGACACACCTGTAACTATGGAGGAATTAAGTAAAGCAATTCATTTCATGAAAAAGGGTAAATCACCTGGGATAGATGGAATGCCACCGCAGCTGTATGTTACCTTCTGGCCTCAGCTTGGCCTATTACTTCTATACATGATTAACTATTCTATAATCAAAGGGTCTTTCAATGATGGTGCCAATGTGGCGATTATCTCTCTTTTACTCATAAAAGACAAGCCATCGACTGAGTGCTCCTTCTACCGGCCACTCAGCCTTCTGACCACAGAGCTCAAAGCTTTTGCAAAAAATGCAAAAAATATGACTTATTTAGTTCATTATGATCAAAAAGGCTTCATTAAATCTAGACTAGCCTCTGACAATATCTGACGCCTGCTCCATATCATAGATTCATCTTGCCAATCTGCAAATCAAAATACTATACTGTCACTGGATGCTGAAAGAAAGAAAGGTGTTTGACCGGTTGGAATGGGGCTATAGGTGGGATGTGCTGCACCATATGGGTTTTCCGACTAGTTTTATTAACATGATTAGAACTTTGTACACTAATCCTACAGCACTGTGTTAATGGGTAATGTCTGTTCAGCCAGATTTTCTGTGTCTCGTTCTTTGCGCCAGGGCTGCCCCCTAACCCCACTCTTATTTTGTCTGTCTTTGGAATCCATTGCACATCTAGTAAGGCAGTCTAAAAAAATGACACCTATTACAATACATGATACACACCATTATATCTCCCTGTTCGCAGATGACATTTTAATCTACACCAGCAATCCATCAGAATCAATACCTTATCTTCTTCATATTTGAAATGTTTGGAAATATTTTGGGTTACACCGGTGAATTGGGTTAAATCCGCCTTGATGCTTCTGGGATCAACAACATTAAATGGACCCTCTTACAATATACCAATCGTACCACGTATAACATTTTTAGTCCTCATTCATTCTTCCCTTAATTCTCTGATTGAAAATAACTACAAAAATCTGTTGCTTACCATAGATGGAGATCTTAAAAGGTGGGGCTCTCTCCCAATGCCGTATCAGGCTCGCATGTCAGTAATCAAAATGAATCATTTGCCCTGTATAAACTTTATGAGCTCATGCTACCTTTAGCCTCACCACAAGGTTATTTTAAGAAACTACACTCACTTATAAGCCAATTTCTCTGGAATAAAAAAGCCTTGACTCAGGGCTTCACTCTATATAGGCTAAAATCTTCCGGAGGGATGGGCCTTCCTAACTTCGAATAGCACTCATGGTGCTTTGCTTTAAGATCACTCACAGCAGCACTAAAAAATCTGCAGCACGGATACCAATTGAAGCGCACTTGACTAAACCCCATACTATTCCCACCCTGTTACATGCTAAATCTTCTAGCTGTATGGAACAAAATTAACAATTTTCTGTCAAAAGATGGCCAATATTTCCTTCAGACACCAATCTTTCATAATCGCTCACTTCTAATTCATAAGAAACCTATATCTTTCTTATCGTGGGAGCACAAAGGGGTCTGTGATTTCAGTAATATGATAGGTCAAACTGGACTAAGAGAGTTTCATGATCTACAAAAATGCTCTAACCTACCAGGTACATCATTTTTCTTCTATCTGCAGTTGCTCACAGCAATGCATTCCCATGGTGCTCCGTGGGGGTGCATGCTGAAAAATCACCCCTTCTACACTATTTTGACTAAAGTAGAAAGCTCTGGTACGATGTCTGATCTCTATAAATTACTTGTCAAGAGTTCACAAAAAATGTACCTATTGAGCAGCTTTGGAAAACTGAACTGAGGGATCTCTCAATGTGGGACTGGAATCAGATTGAGTCAAACATCTCCCACTCATCGAGGAATCCTAATCACTAGATGGTTCATTATAAAATAATTCACAGAGCCTATCTATACCCTAGAAGTTTACATCAAATGAAAATAAAAGACAACCCTCACTGTGATTTCTGCGCAGACAAACCTATTGGCTTGTTTCTCCATATGGTCTGGGAGTGTCCTGAGGTGGCACAATTTTGATAAAATGTCTCAAAGGCACTGTCTAAATTAATCAGCATAACCATCCCCTGCACTCAGAGGTTTATTTTTCTAAATAATATCTCCAAACTAAATTTGACAATCAATGACCAGTGTGCATTAGTAGCAGGCCGTACAGCTGCCAAAAAATTGTAATATGCCGCTGAAAGTCAGTTCAACCAATGACTGTGAAAGGATGGCTTTTATCTTACCAAAAAATAATTCAGTTGGAGCTTTCCTCTGCTCAAATGCATGGAGCAAAAGCCAAAAACATTTTTTGCTGGTCCAACTGACTAGCCAAAATTGAGATATGAATATATTACATATCTGTTTTTGTGTTATGTGGATGCTTCTGTCAAACTGCATACAAAAGATACGCAGTCTGTGTACACTCAGTTCTTTTTAATGTATAGTACATAATGAATATGTATAATGCAATTTCTGCTGATGTCTTTTGATGGAGGAAATTTGCACTTACTGTATGGAAGGAATTCAAACCTGAACGGGATTACTTTCATTATTTTACTTTTTATCTTGTTCTTGTTCTTCTTATTATTATTATCATTATCATTACATTGTATTATTCCTATATGTTTATTTTGTATTTATTTTATCTGTTATTTATTGGTGGGGAGGGGGCTGTAACCTGTATAGCTGCAGTTGAGAAAATTTGATCACAAAAAAAAACTTTAACAGTCACATTGAATCAGTCACATCTGCATCTTTTTACCATCTAAAAAACATTGCAAAAATAAAAGGTATACTGCCAAAACCAGACTTGGAGAGACTTATTCATGCATTTGCCTCCAGTAGGTTAGACCAGTTGTCCCCAACCACCAGGCCGGGGACCGGTACCGGTCCATTACGCATTTGCTACTGAGCCGCACAAAAACAGTAAATAAATTATCAGTGACCGCATCTTCTCCGACGTAACTTTGGCCCGTCCCTCATGACACGTAATAAGCTCGTCCGTAGATACATAATGAAAATCCTGATAGGAAATCAATTTGATATAATGGTGAGTTTATTATATCTGTGCTAGATTTGCTCTTGTCCTCCACGATGACGTATCACGTATAACGCATCAGACATGTCACCCAAACATAGACCCACAAGCTCGTGAAAATGAGCCAAAAACAAAACTCTTTGGAGAGCTTTTTTGCAAAGGGGAAGAGGCCAAACTGAGGAGCCAGAAGAGGAGCCTACGACCCCTACGAAAAAGAAATATCAATTTAACAGACAACACCAGGAGTCCTACTTAAAATATGAGTTTGTCGCTACAGGTGACTCTCACGCGCTGAGTCCACTCTGCGTAATGTGTGGAGAAAAGCGAACGAGGCGATGAAACCTTTGAAACTGCTTAGGCACATGGAGACTAAGCACCCTGGATTAAAAGATAAGCCTTTAGAGCTTTTTGAAAGAAACAAATGTGAACAAGAAGGGAAGAAGAAACAAGAGCAGGGCTCCCACTGATTCAGCGGTATAGTGAGTTGTATTTTTTATGCACTTAACTTATTTTTGCCATATTTATCTGCCACGCATAGATGGCTGGTCCGTGAAAATAAAACCTACATTATTCCGGTCCGTGGTGCAAAAAAGGTTGGAGACCCCTGGGTTAGACTACTGTAACGGCCTGCTCACTGGCCTCTTCAAACAAGCTTTAAGACAGCTGCAGTATATCCAGAACGCTGCTGCTTGGATCCAGACTAGAACCAGGAAGTACGAGCACATAAGTCCTGTTCTCAGGTCTCTGCACAGGCTCCTGTGGCTCAGAGAATAGACTTTAAAGCAGCTCTGCTTGTGAACAAGTCTCTCCATGGCCTAGCACCAAAGTGCATCTCTGACATATTAGTGCCATATGAAGTATCTCACACTCTGAGGACTTCAGGGACCGGCCTCCTGCTGGTGCCCAGAGTCAGGACTAAACATGGGGAATCAGCGTTTCAGTTTTATGCAGCTAAAACCTGGAACAGTCCTGAAGATGTGAAACAGGCCTCTACTTTGACAATGTTTAAATCCAGGCTCCAAACAGTTCTGTTTAACTGTGCATATGACTGAAAGGGTTTTATTCTGCACTTTTCTCCTTTAATGTTAATTTTATGATGATTATTTGTGATTATTTATGTTTTGATTGGCTGTGTTGTGATTTTAATGTCTTTCTTATCTGTAAAGCACTTTGAATGACTTTGTGTACAAATTGTGCTTTTAAAGGTGCATTATGTAATGTTTTTGGTGGAGGGTCCACTATCTACTTGTTCTTATAGAAATATTATTGCTTTTCCTGCAATGTTCCACAGTATGCCAATAAAAATGTCCTTTTTGTTCTTCAATTACAGGTGCTTCCATTGCAAAAAAAATACCTTGTAAAACACCCATTCTTACTGTGAAGGTGGTTTACTCTCCACAGACCTGACTTGTAGTTTGGCCTGGTGGTGTCACCTGGCTGACCTCTTGGATATAAGTTTAATATGGAAGCATTCTAGGGCAAACCACATCTCTATGGAAGCTAGCAGGTGGGGGACCACTGGCTAAAAAAATGTTACACTGTATATCTTTAAGTAATACTTTGTTATGAGTATGTTGTATATAACATTTACCCGTTGATATCTCATAAAAGAACCAACACTGCACAGACACCCACTGCAGCATCAGAGTGTTTTCATCTAACAGCAATAAATATCTGACCGTAAACATCCTGTGGCGTTGTGGAACACATCCTCGTCGGCCAGCAGCTCATCTTTGGGGTTTTCTCCCTCGGACAGACCCGAGCTTGGTACTAGGACAGACTGGGTCAGCACCGGGAGGGCATCCACAGACAGGTGCTCCTTCAGGAGGTCGTGAGAAGACAGGTTCCACAGCAGACCTAAGGAGAGAGAGAAAAAGTTGTCAATGTAATGTAAAATAAATCAGTATGCTATCAGGACAGGGCCTTATTCATGGTTCATACAAACATTTCTGCACTGTTTGATTAGAGCCTTGGAGGGAGTTTTTGGTAACCATCTTCACATTTGATTGTCTAAAGTACCAAGTGATTAAATAAATCCACACATCCCATCAAATGAAATAATAGATTAAATTTTAAAAAGTACACAAATCAAAAGTATATAGCATTTTAAACAAATTGAATGTAAGAGTTTCAGATAACAATAAATGTAATTTTACTAATTTATAGGATGAAATTGTATAATCACACGTTTGAACAATATCTATGTTAAAACAAGAATACAAAAGTACAAAAAGTTTGCCTGTAAAAGTTGCATCTTTTAATTCACACATTAAAAATTAAATTGATCAATGCAAACTGAGTTGCTATATTCAGCTTAATAAGTCTCATAAAGTTATAAGTTATTTTGGTGTTAGATAAACAAGAAAAAACAGTATTCAAAGTGCAAAGACTTTTATATAAAAGTCTAAAAGGTCACAGCGTTTCTCAAACTGTGGTACCTCTGGGTAGGATATGCACTGATAGTGTTGTCACCAAGGCAAAGGCTGGAAAACCCAATGGTAATTTCTATATCACAATAATAATTTAAACACTTTTTTTTTTTTTAAATAAAAGATTTTCAACAAAAAATAACAGATATTATTATGTGGTCATATGCTAGTTCTGATATACATCAAGACCATTCTAAAACTATTCAAGAAAGGTACAATCTATATAGGCTTTTGTCTTGTTTAGGCCTGTTACTCACAAAAGTATCTACTTGTCAACCCTAATATGTGTTTCTAGTGATTTCAACTAATTATTCTCCTCCATCTTGTCCAAAGTAATACACAAGCCATTACGCTTTGTCATGACATCAAAATGCCTTCTCGTGGTGTATGGCTCCACCTGTGAGTTGTCTCCTGGTCTCCACATCTCTGCTGCTCTTCAATGCCCGCAGTATTGTGGACAAACCATTGTTCTCCTTGACCTCCAACTTGTTTTCGTCGCTCTGAAACACCAAATTTCTCAGAGAACCAGCCGCCACGCGCTGCACCTCTTCCTTGTCGTCGTGACCCAACAGCGCCATGAGCTTCCCAATGCCACGCAGATAGTAAACCTACATGAGACATGATATATGATAGACATGGTGAAAGAGATATTAAAGACCCCATTCCACATATGTTTTTGAGGAGGTAACAACATTATAACAAGGCTTAAAGCTCACAATTTTGTACAATAGGATCTTTAAGGGTAAAGATAAATTTGCACATAGTAACGTATAACATACTTCCTCTTTACCAGGATGTGACAATAACACTAACCAAATGCTACATTCTCAAGTTGGCTAGTAACGTTTACATTTTCACTAGACAGACTGACCAGTTGATTTTTTTGCATACATCCATGTAGTATTTCAACTGAGAAGTGGTATAAGGAAACAAATTCCTTCTGATTGTTAATTTTCTGAACACAAGAGCTTCTATAGGCTGAAACTCATGCCAAAATAAGAGCAAAACAACAACAGTCTCAACTCACTAGTGTCACATACAAAAGTAGTTACATTAACAACAACACATTAACAGTTACACAAACAACAAAAGGTGTCAACCCTGGATTAAACATGTCTGTGTAATCCCTCAGTCGTCCTGGTGAAGACGTTTCGCTGCTCATCCAAGCCGCTTCTTCAGTTCCAGAAATGTCTACACTCTTACATCGATTTGTCCAGTTGACAGATTTAAACTTTGCCTTTTGCCCTAAACTAAACATTAAATATCAGATCATTACAGCCTGAAAGACCTAACTTCAGCCTACACCTACTTCCAAATCTTCTCCAGAGCTCATCTGAACCTCAGCTTTCATCACTGCATTTGAGATACTCCCCCCTTGCTCCTTTTCTGCATCCAATTCTACATCCAGACTACCCCTTTAAAACCACAATTCAGATGGCCTCTCGTCGTTCCCTCTTCTCTCTTTGGGCTCATCATCTACCACCACCATTGTCCAGGCCACGGGGCAAAGACAACTCCTAAATGTCATTTAATCTACCTATACCTATCAACACTGCAATGTCTTTTACAGAAATCTACCTAAAATAACTGTTCATTATATCTCCTCTAGCACTGTTTATGTCTGAGTCTCTACAGTGAAATGAGTGTGTATATTACAATGGTACATATATAGTAAAATGCCATATAGGCCATTGTGCAAGAAAGTCAACTACACACTAGCTCTTATTCACAATCAGCTCCAATTGTACACAGTAGCAATAGTTATAATGTATTGGCCTGAGATAGAGCTTTTTGGACACTGACACGTGATCTATATTACTAATATGACACATCTGCCCTGGGGCTGTCTGATTGAGATATGGCTGCCAATTTGTGCCCACAGCTTCTCCAACCACCAAAAACTCACATATCACGATAAATACTATATCAACTGATTGTTCAATACATAGCAGATGGAAAAAAAAATGGGGGTGAATATTTATTGTGGGTACTTTTTCAGTGTACTAGTGGAAATATGAACTTGTATGACTCATTAGACACAAAAAATAACTACTTAAGCACTGTATTTTGTTATTTATTCATTTAGTTAGAATACATTTATGGGGATATTTCTGCTTTATGGTTTGTTTGTATATATATATAATCGTTTATCATCTACAATTACTTCAGCAATATATCGCACTTCAAATTTTGTTGTCGTGACTGGCCTAATATCACATTTATGTTTAAGCAATAAGGGTAAAAAAAAAACAAAAAAACTATAGCCCAAAAACAATTACTCCTTCCTGACCTACTTCCAAGCGAGTCTTACCATGGCCAGACTTGTCTTAATCTGCAGACTCACTTGCTAAAAATCTGGAAAAACAGGTTTCACACATATTTTCCCACATGAAATGAGTGAAAAATGATTTTCTATTTTTAGTGAGTGCACAGGGCACAAGATAAAATTTACTAAATACATAAAGCAGTGTAAAAGAGGAAATGAGGTTAAACAGAAAAAGTTGTAATGTGAAGTAAATTGATATTGGATCAGATCATACAAATGTTTCTGTACTGTATGATTAGATCCTTTAGCATTTTATATGGGGTAAAGTTCATATTTATTTAGAATTACAATTAATATTTACCTTACCTCAAGCTTTGTTTTTGTTTTTTTTTCACTGCATGTACACCGTTAAAAGTCCAGGCTCAAAATGGTCCTGTTTATCTGTGCATATGACTGAAAAGTTTTTATTCTACACTCTTTTGTTTTAATGTTTTAATGTCAATTTTATGGTTATTATTCATGTTTTGATTTGTGTGATTTTAATGTCTTTCTTATTCTGTAAAGCACTTTGAATTACCTTGTGTACGAATTGTGCTATACAAATAAACTTGCCTTGCCTTAGTCACAGAGAGGCTTCCTAATTGTGCACCTGTGCTGCAGTTTACTCCTGAATATTTGATGAGCTGCTCCTCTCAAAAGAAAAATCCTTTTGTTGTTTCTCAGTTCTCATTTCCTTTCAGTATACAGCACTCAACAGACAAGGGCAGTAAGACTAATTTAATCAAAATCAAAAATGCAACTTGAGTGTTCACAACCAGCAAATAGCTTCACTTTTTTTTAGTAATAGTAGTAACATCTTGGGTGCAACTTTATATACAATCCATTAACTCTGGAGTAAAGACCTTCATGTGCAGTTCAATTCAGTGTTTTCTAATTTTCATAGTACAAAAATCACAGTAAGCTTTTTTTCCCAAACTACACATTTAACCAAATTTGTGCATTAATTTGTTGACTGGACATACCATCTTCTTTGCGTCTGCGCTCTTGAAGCACTGGTTCTGTATGAAGCTGACAGCACACAACAGGGTCTCCTCATTGTCCTGGGACAGTAGACCCACAGCCCTCTCTATGGTCATCTCTGGAGCGCTGTTCTCTGACTTTCTGTTGAGGAAAAAAACAAACTGATTTCAATGTTTTAATGTAGTTAAGGTTTAAGATATAAGGTTAAATGTATACTTTATAGAACCCTTGTGAAGAAAATTCATCCTCTGCATTTGACTTATTATCAACCAGTGCCCCTGAGTACACCTGTCACAGTAATAAAACTTCAACTATGATATATCACTGAAGGAAATATAGACGATAAACGATAAGATTGAAACAAATTTATGCCAGTGACACGATAACCCTAACGCTAGATTACTCCTCAAAAAAGTATTCTAAATGTACAATATTGTTAAAAAAAACAAGAACTGCAATAAATAAATAAGAAAATGAAACACTTTCTTAGTTAGTTTGTATCTGCAATAAGTCATAAAAAAAATTACCTCAAAATAACAAAAACTCACTAGTACAAAGAAAAAGTCCCCACGGCTAATATTAACATCCAAAACTATTTCTCCATCTGTCATATATTGAACAAACAAAGTTGATAATATTTATCGTAACAGGCCTATCCCTCAGGCAGCCTGTCAGGAAGAGTGAGGTATGTCTGGACCCATCTCTCAGATCTTGAGCTGGGCTTGGTCAGGATTGTCTTAGCTAGTGGATTAACTATTGTGCATGTTGTGACAGGAAAGGAGCTAACCTTTGTGCCAGTTTCGCTTCATAGATTAGTAATCGGAGATATTACTATTTAATTTGATTTTGATGAGACTGGTTTAACTGTATTATTGACTATATTATTACTCTGGCCAAGTAATTTCCCCAATGAATCAATACAATTTATCATCATGAGTCAAATACTAAAGATCCTTCAAAAATAAACAAATCGGATATCAGATCTGGTCAGATATTATACAGTCCTATATTAACTGGGAGATATTGCACAGTCCTATAGTAACTCATTTCTTTCTTACAGTGCTGTGACATTGCCCGCTTGTATGGTCAGCTCTCCATCTGGTCTGGTTGTGTCCGCCTCCATACTGGTTGTGGAGGGGGGGTAGGAGTTGAGCCTGCGGAGGGCATGGGTGCTCCCTCTGACCCGGGACAGCCAGGCTGAACCATTCTCCAAGGGGACTGTCCCATTCAGTCCATGCCCTACACTGTGGTGGTCCTGTTTAATGGAAGTCTGTCTCTGGGACCATCTTGTACTATTGCTCTGCTCCACATTTGGGTAAAAAACTTCATCTTCGAACACGGGTTGAGGTAGAGCAACATGTCTGAAGGCTCTCTGTCTGTAGCTGGCACTGGACCTGTGTGGTCTCATGAGTCTTGGTCCATCTGAAAAGGCATAGCGGTGATAGAAGTCCGAGGACAGTGATCGGTCTAGCGTGACTCGGTTGAGCTGGGCAGGTCCCGGGACGGTGTACATGCCCATGCTGTGTATCCGAAACATAAGTGGGCGATGGAGGGCATCAGGGCTAGGAGGCGGGGTCACCTCCACCCTCCTGCATGGTTTGGAGGAGAGGGAGCGGTTACTCAGGCCTAATCCGTTAACCTGACGGGCAAATACAGGACAAGACAGGTTAAGTTTAACAGAACTTATTATTGTTCCCAGATGTAGTGGCAGAAGTACAGTTTATAGAGATGAAAGTTTAATCCCTTTGTGTATGAATAATATACTTAAACTATTGTTGCAATACATTTCTTTAAAAGTCCACAATGTAAATTTTATGGTGGGTCTTGTGTTATTGCTATGCCTTGAATGATCTACAGTAGGCCATTCATTACGGTTCTGATAAACTATCTATTTCTGTGGAGTTACACAGATGATGTCACCAAGTTACAAGGTCAGATCTATGGAGAGGAGTTCCAGCTTGTAGTAGGAATATATATTTCATAAGAGCAAGACAAGCAGGTGGAGCACCATCAAGCAGAAAAGTTACATAGTGCGCCATTAAGGATAGTTTAAATGCCATGAATAATTCAGTAAATGTGTTAATAAATTAATACATCAATAATCTAGTATATAAGCATATTCTATGTGTCTAATGGTTTTATGTCGCCCTACTTCACTGAGGGCTAGTATACTATTAAAAATGTTTCCTACTTTAATAATACATGCAAAGTGACTTCTTAATAGGGCTACACGATCTGTCCACTACAATATCTTGTTATTATGACTATTTGTGTGTAGCTGCTTCAGTCATATCTTTATTAGGGCAAAATATATATATGGTTTTCTTTGTTCAGTGTGATGCATTCAAAACCTGTAGGCTTCATGTAATCAAATACAACACAGTGCATGACCAAGGAGTCTTAGGAGGTAATGACAACATGTGAACAATAAATGATTTACCACTGAAACTGGCAAGGCCCATGACAAAGCAAATAACAAAAAGGGCAAAACAGAAAGTGTTACCTTCATGACTGGTAGTTGTCCCTCTGAATGGTCGAAGCTACTGGCCGTGCTCCTCTGTAAACGGATACTTCCTGAAACAAGATTCACAGAGTAATTATACAAATGTGTTACAATATTAACAGTTTCAATGTCACTGACTCCAACACTACTGACAATGCGCCATCTCACTTTACTCAATGGCAAAGATGACCCTACAGTGTATTTCAGGGAGATAGACATCTTTAAATCTTGGTGCTATTTACATTGCATGACCCCATGGTCGTTAATAACAAAGTAATAGAGCAAGTGTCCTTGTATACATATCTAGGCATAGTGATGTCCAATAACCTGATGAAGACTATCTGCAGCAGATTGGCATAGGGATTACACTTTCTCAGAGGGTGTACAGTTGGGGATCAGAGCCAATCTTTTACAATGCAGTTCTAGCCAGCAAGGTGAGATAATGGGATGGCAGCCTGGTACAGCTCCCTTACAGCCCAGTGCAGAGCCAAACTGATCAGATTGGTAACTACAGCTTTAAGTTGGCAGAGGAACTTGTCCAAAATCTTCTACAGTCCCTGTGTGCAGAAGCTGTGGTCATTCAGGCCAAACAGATGTTGAAGGACCCATCTGATGTTCTATTTTAAGAATATCAATTGTTACTCTCTGAAATGCACAAGAGAGCCAGCAGATGCAAGTGTAATCGTTTCAAGCTGACCTTCATTCCCACCTCACTCTCCCCCCTCAACAAGCAAACAAATCCGGTCCAGTCCTTGGCCCCTTCACTTCCTTCCTAGGGCAGTGGGAAGCCCTCACCTGTTAATCCACTACCCAAGACACTCATTCACTATCCAGCCCTTTCAGACCAACACTAGTGCACACACCACTTTACTGTACTGACAATAAATTCTGCATTATGAACTGCACTAATTGTACAAGTGACTGCAATGTTTGACGAATTTTTATTTTGTTTTTTTACTGTATCTCTATGCAAGGTGAATGGACATCAAATGGTTATTTTTTATTGTGGGACAGTAAAGTTTATCTTATCTCATCTTATTCACCTTCACAGTAGGCAGGTGGAGAAGCAGATATGACCTAACTGTTTTTGAAAGGAAAAAACAAGCTCCCTATGGTGACAGCAAAGTGTACCTTAACCTTTACTCTGATTTGACAAAGGTTTTATGACAGATGCTATTCCAGTGTAAACAGTTTGAATATCCGGAGGAGTTGAGGCAGCATGGGACTGATCAAGATGTCATTAACTTGCATATTAATAAACAATGGTGTTTTTGCATTGCAGCCTATAATAAAACATAATAATATCAAGTTTTGTTTATTATAATATCACTGAATATTTTTAACATGGCTTAGAAAAAATACACCTAAGTGAAACTTCCACCAATTCTTAAAAATATCCTTTATCTTAACCTCCTGAGACCCGAGCTCTTGCGTGGCATGCTTTATTAATTTTTCTTTGTTATTTGGGTTGACTGGGAACCGTTGAGTGTAAAAACAAAGAATTATCGTTTTACATTATGTAGTTCCTGAGAAAAATGATGTCCACATATGACGACATTCTGAACACAGCAACATTTGTCCTAATAGTAAAAACAAAATGAGAAACAACAATCGTGCCTCTTGGAACAATGTGGCTTATTTGAAGTGCTGCTGACAAGTGCAGCAAAACATATGCCTTTATACAATACTAATAATGATAATAATAATAAAAAATATTCTGAACAATCTAATCTCTTAAAAATATTCAAAATTGAACATTTTTGCATTGTTGCTGGTCTTGTATGCTGTTCTTCTTCTTCTAAAACATTTGCATTGTGGTCTAGACAACCCAAAATGTGTTGTCTTATGTCAATATGAGGATGCCAGGTCTCAGGAGGTTAATACTATGCTTTAATTGTCTATTGTAGGTTCATTGAATGCTAAACTAATTGCATTATTAAGGTCATAATGAATAATCCACAGACTAATAGTTATCTGTTGGCTAATGAGACACATAACACAATTGAATCTTAAATGTAGACTGATGAAAGATGATTGTAGGCCTAATTGCTGAATCTGCTTCACACGCGCCCTCGGGTGGATAGATGAAACCATGAAACCTGTCAGACCAGAGACCGACGCAAACCGAGTGACTGCTGTTCACCAGACACAGGGCGCAGAGAAAGCACCGCAGAGCCCATGTTTAGTTCTGAACGTGGCCACAGGAGCTGCTCGTGAATCTAGTCTAGTACTAGATACTTTCTTTAGCTGTGACTGAAGGTAAATCAGGTTACCATTTGGCAGCGCCTTCCTGCTCTTCCGTGCCAGAGTGAGCTGGACCTGCTGCTGTACGCGCAGGCTCCTGTCGTTTGAATTAACTTTTCCACCAGGTTTTGCGGTTGTGTCGCTCGGCAAAGCAAGAGTCGTGTCGTCCGCCACAAACGGGCCCTGGCTCGGTAACGCGGACTTTAAAAAAACCTCGTCCATTATAAAAGAAAGTCCAGTGTCCCCGGGTATCTCCAAAAGTTTCGGGTTATTCAAAAATAAGCCTTGTTCCTTGGATGAAATTAACCCGGCTTTGTTGTGAGCGCTGACAGTGAGAGCGGGGCGGGGCCAAGAGGCGCACCTGGTGTCAGGTGTCCCCCGTGGGTGTAGACTGTCATCCAAAACTCCTCTCCTGTGCTACAAGGAGTGTTAAGGGTTTATAAGGATAGTGTTAGGTGTGTAATGCGTAACAATGCACTATCCTGTATGATCTGCTGCAATGACATGTGAATATGTTAGTGTTTAGTCCTATTAAAACAGTCTGACTCTCTTATCCAATGACTCTCCCTGCTCATCTTGCCAAATTTTGCCAGATTAAACTGTATAATAGCAAATGTGTTATCCATACTGCCCTATTATTAACATACACACATAGGTCACTTGAAAATGTGCTTTATATTTCCTATAATCTGTTATGAATTCCTTTGTAGGATGAAGACTACTCCTACACTTTCCCCGTGAGACTAAAAGACAAAACCACAGAAGAAACAGGGCAGCTCCAGGTATCATGACTCACCTGTCACTCTCCTCACAACAAAGCCATAGATCTGTAGTAATGAGAGGGTTTTGACTAGATTAACAAACACAACATGAAAAAATAATTGACTATATTACATTACATTATCAGTGGGTACAATCATCATTCTAATTTCAAGTAGCCATTTGAAATAAGAGAAAGAAATCTTGTTCCAGCAAAAAAAATGTCGAGGCCATCAGTTAGAAATATCACATCACGCAATCACGGTTTAACAGATCTAAACTAACTCAAAATAATGATGAATGACATTTACTGTAACATGTACTGTAATATGTTACTAATAACTGTCACTGTTACTGCTGAACTTCCACATATCATGAGTTACCTCTCCTATGGCCTGTGTGAGCAAAGCAACAAATATACTCAACAAAAACTAGTCCTATATTTGGCTCAAACTCTGGAACTTGTCAAACTCGTAAACATTTTCTCTTTAACCAACACCTATACTACATCCAATCTTAGGTAACGTGGAGGAAGTGTCTTGCCCGATGACACAACATCACTGATCACAATGACAATGATCAGAGCTCGGTTTTGAACTATCGACCTGGTTATAAAGACAACCCCTCTATACTGACTCAAAAAATGACATTATTTTTCAAATGTGTAAAGTTTATCTTATCGCCAGAACCAAGAGCGTGTAGTCTGCATAATTTGATCCTGTTTGAAGATGAAAATGTCACCTAGAAACGGTGTAGTGTTGCAGGCGATAATCCCATAGCGCAGCTGACAGTAAAGGGAGCAGAAATAAGACGTTTTACCCAGGGCCATAGAACAGGTTTTCATTCAAGTCACAGTTCTTATGACTTTTAAAGCTAGTAGCTACAGGTGGATACAAATTAAATACAATATTGGGGAAAGGAAATGGATGTAGTAAATCAAAAAGTGAAAGATGCAAAGTAAACATGTGCATATTATTAAGAAGTAATTAAGTGTGTCCATTCATGTTCAGTAATGTCATGTGTGATTCACTTAATTTGCTGAAAGTCACAATTGCAAGTTATGACTTTTTCCCGGTGTTTCTCAAGAAGAGTAGAACATTCATCATGAGTAATAACACCAGACCAAATTACAGGTCAGATTTGTGGAAAGGTGACCCCGCTGACATATTTTTAAACAATAAAAACATGTGAAATTGAATAGATGTCAAATGCTATATCTTCCACAAAAAAGTTACACAGTGCACCTTTAGCTAAGTAGGGAATAACAATAACTCCCTCTTAGTTTACCTATAGTTCAGTTATGCTTTTATGTATATAGAAAGTTGCAGTTGATGTTGCATTATGTAGTGTCATATATAAAAAGTAACACGTATTAGAAGTATTTTTAATGAATCTTTTTTCATAAAAACAATCGTTCCAGTTAAGGTATTCAAACCACTTTCAAAATAATCAAGCGGTTTCTTTTTTTTCCACCAAATCTGTGATAAAATTGGCTTAAGATGTTACACCACTTCCAGAAAACATTCAAAACTGTCCAAGAATCCATTGGGCACATACATTTTTGAGTTATTGTCTGGTGTTTTGCTTTGCATTTTCTCATTACAGCATATTTCACAGCTACAAAAGTTAGACAAGTTATTTTTCTGCAGATACCTAGTTAGATATAAAAGAGCCTAATTTCTACATATTTCAACAATATTTCACCAGTGGTTATTAACTACGAGATATCATGTAAAGCAAGTCTAAACAAGTGAATTAGTTAAACTTGTCTCACTTTTGGCACATTTATTATCAGATGCATAAAGGCCTGGTGTTATTTTAGTAATACAAAATATGTGACCATTTTAAATTATTGTGTTTATTTTATCCCTATACGTCAAAAATATGTATATTTTGGTGTATGGTCAATTTTACTAAAACTACAACATACTGTTTATATGTACACCATGTTTTTCTTCATTAAGCCAACCAACTATTATTCAATTCAACGTTTTAAACCAGAAATATGAGAACATATCGTCTATAGTCACTCTTAAATACTTCGCAAACCAGCCTTCAGATCTTGAACTTGTGGCACATAATTTCAAACAAAAATTCTGTACATAACTTGCGATAGTTTGTGTAATTTTTTTACATTGTTTAAAAAATTATAAAATATTTTCATACATTTGTACATGTTCATTCAAGGTTAAAAACACATTTCACTGTCTTCTAAAACTATATACAATTTTATTCTTTACTTCTCACCATTCAGCTGTGAACAGAGGAGCAAAATACATGATTTTAGCTGTAACTCAAACTCAAATGTAAACCCTTTAGTGACATTTTTAGGGTGAAAGCTTATTCCGCAGCATAGAGTTAAAGAGAGAATATAGGGGGAAAAAACATTACATTTGATCAAAATCTATACTTTATTTTCTCACTGTAACTTATATTTATAGTTGGCCTTCAACAGTTGGCCTGAGGTCTTCTTTGTCAGCCCAAATGTGTTTTGGATGCTACAGCTCTACATATCAATTTAATATTTGTGTATTTTCCCTTTTAGAATTTGTTTAACTTTCATGTTTAACAGGTCGTAGCCTCTATTAGACATTTTGACATGAGATTTCAGATTATGAATGAAACCCATTTAGATGAGGAGAACTGAAATTGTTTTTGATGGGATTAGTCCTAAGTTAAAAAAAGCACGTTTTAAATATGGCGTGCTGTACTTTGCCCTGTTAAATACGTCACCAATGACGATATGGGACACTGTGATGAAAGGTATGCGCTTGTAAATGGACAACAAGATGGTCGGTATGTCAAGGTTAGCTCAGTGTAAATGCCTAAGCTCTAGCTGAATTTTAACCATTACCTAGCTGTGTCAGATGAGACCAAAACAACAGCATGACTTTTCCAGTTTAAGTTTCTGAGGTAGCCACGCAGCCCATATACCACACAGTACCTTTTCCCATATAAAACACAAATTAAATTGGAAAAGAAATACATATTTAAACACAATATTTTAAACAGATGCTGCATGATACAAAATGTGGCTCCTGAAAATAAAAATAAAATAAACATAGTGAAAATTAAATCATGGCATGGGTGTGTTCTGTTCTATGCTTCAAGTTACGAATGCGGCTAGGTCTGATTTAGTCCTAGTTTAGTCTTTGTATGGAAGTGGATAAGTCCCAGCTAGAGTTAGTGAAACAATTTTGGTTCTGAATTAATAATTGTATAGTACTAGATTTAGTTCTAGTTTAGTCCTGGCTAACTGGTTAAATCTTAACACTTCAAAGATACCAGAAGTGAATAATTATAAGGATACTTGCGGTGGGACTTTGTGTGAATAGAAATAATAATACTGTACTGTCTTGCCTAATAGACTTGTTGAATTTCTGAATAAGACACAAAATATGAACACATTCTTGGGTCAGTACCCTCTTGATGGGAAACCATGTCATCTCCCCTTAAACAAAAATAAAATATTTTAATCAAATACAACATTCACACAAGATTTCTGTAAGGCATTCTTTCAAGTTTGTCTTGAAATCAGCAGGTCACTCCTCCCAAAACTCCACTTGACAGTACGGTGTTGTCCAAAATGTGAAGAAGATACAGCAAAACCACCTTTCCTCCCCTCATTCCTGTACACCAGTGGGGTTAATGACTTTGGTCTTTCCCAAAAATAATCTACAAATGAACAAATATCTCATTAGAGTCCTCATGCAGGTGGCTGTGAAGGTGGACGTTTGTGCACGGGCCCCTGACAGTTTATCTCCCTTATCACGTTAGTCCATGGCGCGGTCCTATCTACGTGAGGAGGCCAGGACGCCCCCCGTAGAGGCTGTGGTGGTAGCACTGAAATGGGGGTAGTTGTTGTTGGCCTGGGGGCTGGGCAGGATGGAGTTTCCGTTTGTGGAGGAGCAGTTGAGCTGAAGTCTGCGCAGGTACTCTGCATGCACCGGTTTGTGGCTCTGCAGCACTTTGATGGCCTCGTCCACAGTGAACCACTCCCGCTTACGGCCTGCGGGGGGAGACAGAGGACAATTTATTAGGTGGGCAATGTCAGGGCATAGAGCCATTAATACAATAACAAGGTAGAGGGGTAGAAAATTTTACCTAACAAATGCATGTTTTTTTTACAATTCTACAAGTGTGTTGTAACAATGAAAGCAATAGCCATTTTATATTTTGCATGAATAGTGAATACTCAACTCAATCTGCGGGATTGTACAGTGTACTACAACAACAGTAAGTACAGTACTACCATATCATTTGTATTTACTATGTCATATATTTCTGTTTTTGTGAGCTGTTTGGACAAGCAAGCGCATCCATTGTGAATTGAACAATTTCTATATTAGCTTAGCTCCTGTGTGTGGGTTACGATACTTAAGGCATATTCTGTAATTACAAGGTATTCTATTCTACGGTCTACAATCTTAACTATTAGGTTACAAAAAACGGGTATAAACAAGAATGATTCAAGATTTAACCAGTCCTGTAGCAGAATGAGGACTGAAACTAGACCAAGCCAAGTCTAAACTAGGTCTGAAAGAGGTCTAGCCCCACATAGCAACCAAATGCTAAACTAGTATTCCTTACAGACTACTGATGGCCCACCACAAGAAGCCTGCATACCAGAACCCACAACACTGGAGCAAGTGGGTTTTTAAGAGTAGTTATAGAGACAGTTATAAGATATAGTACTATGTGCATAAACAAATGATACAGCTTTCCACTCCAATAAAGAGGAGGCTAGACAGATTTGCCTGGATACCGGAGTCTAGCACTGACAGCTTTAATAAACTGCTGCTCTGAAGTAGGGAGACTGCGGCTGCAAGATCACTGGCCCAGATTTATGTTAGCCTGTTCACACTGCATAGCTCTCTGCCTATACACTCTATATGCACAGCTACTGGGTCGTATACAGGAATAGAAGGATGTGGTACACTGAAAAAGGTGACCCAAGGAAACAATACAAAGACCAGGGTCAGCTGTAATAAACGTGGCAGGATGAGGGGTTGGCGTACCTATGTTGACACTGTCCTCCCAGGCCTCCAGTGTCTCTGTGACAGTCAACACGTACACATATGTTCTGTGTTTACGATCCTGGTTTTGCTGCAGGGTCAAACAAGTAAAAATATTTTTTAAATTTATTTTTACATATAATTAGTCAGTTCTAATAGTAATATTGTTTGCAAACTGTTGGCTCACCTCAAATACACCGAGCAGACGTCCCAGTTTTCCCCTTACACCAGCCTGAAAAAGAAAATATATTTCTATGTTTATTTTTAGTTCAAGACTTAAAAAGAAACAGTTATGGATGGTCATTTCAATTCATGATAATGATAAAAAGCAATAGTAACAGTAATGTGGCTGTTTGCAACAGGAAGGGCATCCAATGTAAAAAAAAAACAGCCATAATGATGTGACCTTTGACGATAAAAGGAGGCCACTAAATAAAATAATCACAAAATAGTCTGACTCACTGCTTTGTACAAACTCCCTAAAATACCGCGCCTTCATTGTCTGACTGACTATCCAAAAAGTAGGACCACTGTCATAGTGATTAACCATTTAAAACTAAATATTATGTCTTTTGATGGCAAAAAGTCCTCAAAATATTGCATATAATAGGAAGCTGAAAACCATGAACAGAGGCCACTCCATTATCCCACACCAACTGAATTTATACAGGTAATCTGGGTGTCTTGCCCAATGACACAACATAAATAGTGGTCATCAAACTGCCATCTTTTATGCTTAAACATCTCAATGGACTTGCTCTCATCGGATACATTTCAAAGTAAATGGACATAATGTTTAGTTAGTGAAAATGTTGGCATGAATCGTTGGGCACATGTTTTGATACACTCCTTTCATAACTTCTCAAGAGTTAAATTACCACCAAGACATATGACATTTGTCCTATCACTTTCCATGTCGCCTCAGCATACTTCACAGGTGTCAGTCGCCCTGATGTGAAGCCAAGTTTAGCCCTGTGACGTACCCCGGAGCACAGGGTCCCAGGGCAGAGGAAGAGAGAGGGAGGGGGCGTGAATACCAGCACTCTCTCCCCTCTCACTCCAACTCCTGCCCAAAGTGCCCATGTGCCCTTTAAACATCTCACCTCAGGGAGGCGTATGCTGTTAGCGGGGTAAAAACCACGCAGAGAGCTCATGTTAGACGCGTGTTAAACAACACTAGATAAACTGAACCGCAGGAGACTGCAAAGTGCAACTCCAAGCATGTTTAGACAATGCCTGGTGTATTTCGGTCGATCAAATCTTCAGACCTATCTTTTAAAATGGTCTTGGACAATTTACTTAAGATTTAAATTTTGCACATGTCTAAAAGAGTCTCGACAATAGTACACATTTTTTGACACATCACCCACCTCTAATATTGTGATGCATAATAATTGCCAGTTTTAGCCTATATATTGAAACACTGGTAATATGCTATAGCTTTGAAGATAAACAGAATTATAATATATAATATACTAATACATTATATATTATTAGGTTAATTTAATGACCAAATAAAACTAAGTTGTTACACAAGAACATGGAAAGCTTTGTCAAAGGTCAAATATCATTAGCACTGACCCAGTCACAGTGTCATGGAGGGACTAGAAGGCACCTCACACTATTAACACTTCGTCCATTTTACATAAGAGACGGTGCTTGTGTCCTAAGTGTTCTCTATAATGATTTTAGTGGCATACTTAAAATGGCACTGGTACATTCATGAGATGCTATGGTGAAGCCCTGACCACAACTATTTGAGAGATATTCTTGTAAGTGAAAAGTGAAAGGAAATGGCATGCAATGTTATCAGTAATAATAATAAACGTTGTAAGGAATTCGATTTCACCCTAGTTTCCATAGTTGTGTTTTTGTGTAAACTTTTAGTTATTACAGTCAGATTTCTATTGAGACTCAAGACCTTATTAGTCTTGACTCCTTCTTGAAGAAATATTGCCTACTGTTGTTTGTTATTGTCATGATGCAATCAAGTTGTAGAACAAAAGTGCATAGATCAGACAGAGGGCAGTCTGTGAGCTGATGTGACTATGGTGCATCTGACCTACTGTATTTTCCGGACTATATGTCGCTCCAGAGTCGAGTTGAACTTTTTTCATATCTGATTAACTGTTAATATCTTACGTTAACATACCAGACACATATTGAGTTTGTTGTCTCTGCTTCATGTAGTGTTTAGTATGTATTATGGAATGGTTGATTATACATGTTACAGTTCACTTATTTGAACACTAGATGGCGCTAATGTGTTTGTAATACCTGTCAGAAAATTTACTTGACTAATTTTCTTTTATACATTTCATATTTAATTTTCCTCTTATTTATTTCCCCTTCATTTGTAAGACCATAAAGGTGGTCATTTTTCATTTGGAACCGGGGTGAAAGACTCAGTTTGGTCTCGCAGGGGACAATAAATCAATGGAATTTAGAACTATCCTTTGAAGGGAGTTGTAACGATACCTAATCATAAATTCCATAACAATGTTATTATGATGAGGCCATTATTATACTACTATTTGCCACATGCTTAAGTTTTACTTTTGTTTTCTCCTTATGGCGATTAATAGCAGCGCTGTGGAGCACATGCTTTTATTTTGATACCTTTAAGATTTCACTCTGCGGTTTCCTGAGAGAAGGAGGATGATTATGGCGCTTTACGTAAACTCATTCGGTTGCATCTTTACGCACACGAGCTCCACACGGATACATTTACTACATCACATTTACTTGGGAATTACCCTTTTACCAGGACCGAGGATGAGTTTTTGGCAGAGTTTGGTTCATATTATGTGTTTGGTTTCAACTTTACACGCAGACACTGCAGACTGTGACTGAATGTGGATATTATTAAGCACAATACTTTGACTGTGAGACACTGTTTCTTCAACTCTTCTGTTACCGGTAAGAAAATACATTGCTTTTGGCACTTGGCACAGATGTTAAAACCCAGTGTCTACAACGTGAGTGTGCCATTTCTGACAGTCAGTGTGACACCCTGGTCACACTGACTGTCCAGCATCTTACGACTTCAGATATTGTACATAGAACGCATAAACTCATAATTTCCCACCAAACTGTAACAGTACTGTAAAGGTTTAATTTATCATAAGTCTAGTTAAAGGTCACAAAAACTACTTCCTGTTTTCCAGTTCAGTCTTTTAAGTTAATGCGAAGTCTTACCCGACAGAGCACTATTTAAGAAACAACTGACAAGCAAAATATAAAGATTTCGGTTTGTTTGTTCACTAGCTGGCCAAAATGGTATGTATATTTTCCATGCGTTCATTTGCAGTTTTGTGTGTATATGTAATATGAGCTTATGTTATATTTTATGCGTTTCCTAGTTCTATGGCGTGAACTGTGATGAAGAAGTAAGACTACAGTAAACATCAGTGAAAAGAACTCCTGAAACTGTCGTGTTTGTGGACAAGCCGGCATATATTACGTTAGCGTAGCGCATCTGATTAACTGTTAATATCTTACGCAAACATACCAGACATGTATTCCGTTCGCTGTCTGTGTTATGTTAGCGTGCTGCGCTGCTATTCTGCCTGTTGTTCTCTTTTTTTAATTGTTATTATTATAACTTGCCTTTAAAGATGAAATGTTTGTTCTCATATTTTGTAAAATAAATTTCACCAAAAATGCGACAAGTCTAGAGCGACTTATACATGTTTTTTCTTCATTATTACGCATTTTTTGCTGGTGCGACTTATACTCCCGAGAGACATAGTCTAGAAAATACAGTATAAGAGGCACTGGACTGTAAGTTCAGTGTCAAATTCTATACTTGAATAATTTCACATATAAGTCGCAGTCGGAGTATAAGTCCCACTCCCAGACAAATTATGAAAAAAAGTGCGACTTATTGCCCAGAAAATACAGTATATGTTTTTGGGGGAAGGGGAAATCGGAGTACCCAGAGGAAACCAATGGAGGAAATTGAACAAGTGATTTTTATTTATTTTTTGCTAAGATAAAATAAAAGGACGAGCAAGCAACTGACAAAAATCCCAAATTAAAAAAAACGTATCCAGATGACCATTAATCAAGTTTGATATGACATAGGATAATGAATCAGGGTTATTCATACTGTCCAATCAAAAACGTCCCATTTGAATAACAGAAACCATTTCCCGGACTCCAGTGTGCAAATTTTCCAGGGAGTTAATCATAATTTGTTAATCATTCCTCACCTCTTCAAACACCTCTCTGACAGCCGCTCCACACGGCTCCTCCTCCGGCTCCATCCCTCCCCCAGGGACGATCCACTGATCCGGGTGCCGACTACTGCTCACCAGTAAAACCTGCGAGACACAACAAAAACATGGTTAAGATTAGGTCATTGAACACTTTATTGTTCCACTTGGGAAATATGTTCTCTGCATTTGACCCATGCTTTAATGCTGCTGGGGAAACGTGACAGAAGACAGTGTAGCGACCAAGTACCCATCTCCAGATCTTGTGCTGGGCTTTGTCAGGACTGCCTTAGCTGGAGGATTTTAAATATTTACCCATTATCAGGAAACTCTGCGAGATTTATTGGAAATTCAATAAATCTCTTAAATTCAAATTTAAATCAAAATGTGAATGGTCACAAATTGCAAAAGATCCATCTTAATGTACATGCATGCAGTCTCTACAAGTATTTTCTGAAATACAGGTAATTCTTGCATTAGATCATATTTCTGTCTCTTTAAATGTTGCAGCACCGGGTTGTGTCCAAAATGTGCATTGTGAATTAAATCCTGATGCATCTTGAAAGAAGAGCTAATCTAGTTGTAACATCTGTCACAAATAAGAATCATAATTTTGTTTACATTACAATAAAATCTGTTCATGTTCAGAAATGTATATTATCAGATGGTAATTCATCAATTTTCTTAAACAGTAATTGTTTGTATTTACTTTACTTTTACTCTCCGACTGGGCTCAAATTCAGTATCTGCTTAGAAACCTATGGGGCTTGAATTACCCTTGTGTAGCAGTGTACTCAAATGCACAGATCACATGGTCCTATGTGGGCACTTTTCTGGACGTATCCTCATTGCCTTCACAACAGACCGCAAGAACATCACATCTGCTAAATACATTTTCACGTTCCCCCATAGAAATCCAAGCATCATTCAGGTGACAGGTCATTACACGGGTCATAATAAAGTCAGCAGCCAATACAGCAGAACTCATTAAAAGAAATGAGTCAAGTGTTAGTGTGCAGGCTGGATACATTCACAGACTTTGATGGCACTGTGGTTGACCTAATTCACACAGACATATTCAGGTTAAGAGCAAAGTACCCTCAACAAAACAACAAAAAAGTTTTATAATGACGCAGGGAATGTAGGGAGAATTCAGACCTCATGCTAGTTCCAATTCATTCCAATGCTTGTGTTGTCGCGACGATATACTCAAATTTTGTCCATAATGATAATAATTTTCATTAAAAATAATAATATTTCTTAAATTATTCCCATGTAATCTTATATTAGTTCTGACAGAGATCAAGACAATTCTAAAAGTATTCAGGAAAGGTCCAACTAGGACCTAGTTACTCATGTTCCCATACTTATGGGAGATTTATTTAAATGAGTATCTAGTTTCAAAACTGGCATTGTGTATCGATTTAAACAACTCTGCAATAAAAATATGCACATTTCGAGAGTGTTAAAAAAGAAGAAAAGTATTGGTAAGACTATAGAAAATTGTCACAGCAGTAGTAATAGTAACAGTAACAGAAATCATAAACAGCTAACCCAATGACATTTAAATCTGAAATTCTGTTAAAACCTGAAGGCAAAATGTATAATCTTCTCCAGGGATAAAACTAATCTTTTTCATGCCAATCATAATAATCATGATTTATACAAAAACAATATAATACATGTGAAATCCAAACTATTTAGTATTCACTTGCAATGAAAATTACACTTACACATAACACTTTATGTTAAAAGTTGATGGTTTAGTTTTTTTTTTTTATATTTTTAGTGAAAAATGAAAAGAAAAGACAAAATAAGCATAAGGTGCACCTTTGGGTTAAGTGTCAAATGTCTAGCAAAGCAGATGGCAACAGTCACCTCTGCCTCAACCTCATCCTGCGCTATAATCTCCAAAAGTCTGTCAATGTGGACTACTCCTAATCTGGACTCATCTCTCACTTTGCCACACTCTAATGGGATTGGTGGTGCTGCTACTACTACACCATGCTTTTCCAGTAAATGATAATGACAAGAAATTATTAAACTATTTTTTGCCTCAATGGCTATAATCAGACATGTTTTGGTAATGAGATTTTAAATGTTGACTAGTTAAACCACTTTCTGATGCTAAACGTGAAAATGCTAAATGTATTGAACAGATATTCCTCAGTAAAAATGTTTTCTTGGTGCAACTGATGCCATATGTGAGTAACAACAAGGTCAACATAAAAAAGAAAAATGATAGAATGGAATACATGGAAATATTAGTTTTGTTCATTAAAATTAGACAATGTGAATGAAAATAACCTCAATCACTAAGCCATCGTGTAACAAAAATATCTTTCTTCTCTCTTAGCTTCACACAGAAATTCAACAGTTTCATATTACTATTAATTTATATTATAACTCAATTTCTGATATAATTTTGTAAGCGATGCTTCAGCTTCAAAAGGAGTGATTGGACTTACACATGGGTGACCTTTGACCTTTCCCCTCTTCCTCACGTGCCAAACTAAGCCACCTGTTTATTCCCATGTAGGTTAGGATCAACAGGGAGGGCTGCTGCAGACGCTACAAATACTTAGACTGAGAGAATGCTAGCCAAAGTAGCCATGATCCTGTATGTGCAGCTGAACACGGCAATGCCATTTTTAAAGGATGATCCAATTTACAGAAAACAGATTTGAATTTCAAACTTTTAGGAAATAATCAAATAGCTAAATCACTTCATTCAATGTTAAAAAGAAGCATTAATCTGTGGAATTTTAATGCCGTTTCGAACTTCATTGGAGTCAAAGGAACTTTTCTGATGCAGAAAAGCAAGCCATATCTATAAAACTGAATTGTGTAGATTGGGAATACATAAATATTTGACAAATTTGAACTAAAACCTAAAAAACATGTGAATTTGTTATCCTTTCAAAGTGTCATGGTAATGATGTTTTAAAATGTATTTGAGTAAAGTATTACAGTTATTCAAGTACCATATTTTTATGCCAAAGCATTTGAACTGCTAAAGGCCAGTTTCTAGCACAAAAATCTAACAACAGATCATCTATCCTGTATTTGTCACCTCACCAGTCCTTATCCCCTTGTGGGTGTGGGTGATTCACCGACAGTACGTCATATTCATTTTATCTGTCACTCCTTGTATTGCTACAACTTAATAACTCAACACAGTTTGAATAACAATTTATTAATGCTTTCACTAGAGCAGCTGGACTGCATGAGGACTCATCTTAACAAGAGCAGTTAGTGACGGATGTTTATAACATACAACTACTGAGGACAAAGTTCAATTCACATTTGGATCATTAGGTTTTTGACCCCACATAAACTTAGCTCTTCCAAATTAGTAGCTATAGCAACAGGGTCTCCTTTGACTAATTAAGGAATGTGGAGTTCACAACACAGCCTATTAAACAATACATGAAAATGGATGTTACTTTTTACACTTCTAAATTTAACAATCAGCAGCTCCCTGCTGCTGCATGATTCAATTTTGGAAATACTACAAAAATGCCATCTAAAATCAACTAGAATTGAACAAAATCTGGTATGTTAATATTATTTGGTATGTTAACATTATTTGGTTAATCAGTAATCACTGATTTCATAAAACTTTCAAAGTTTTTTTTTTATGTTTTTTTTTTTTTTTTCTTTTGGTCAAAGAGTCAATCGTGAATAATCATAAAAATGTGCCATTTCTTCTCACAATAATTGCAACACTAAGAGTGGATATCGTGACATTCCTAATCTTGAATTAAGAGTAAATCTTACCCGGACTACATGCACAACGGTCTAAAACTCCAAACAGGCTCTGGAAGAATGGATCAAATGCAGAAGACACATTTTAAAATGCACCTTACGTTACTTAAATTAATATTAACAAAATAAAATCTGGACCAAAGCTAAATCTGGATTTAACCAGGTGTAAAACACAGATAAACCTGGAAATGGGCATAACTACATGAAGAAGAATTCCTTCTTTGGAAAACAAATAATTACCGACTCAAAAAATATATTATTCCATCTTTAAAAGTAGGCCTGCCTCAATAATCACTATATTGACTTATCTTTTGATCTATTAAATTTTATGAATTTCCCTTTTACAGAAGCTTTAAATTCTGTCAGATGGAAGCACAACTTCTGGATTGGAAAAAAACAGCTTCTATTTGGAAAGTGAAGCAAGGTGAAGAGGGGGGTAAACTTCACAGCCAAAAAAACTGGTGAAATTTGACTGTTCTGCTATTCCACACGGGCCCCAATGGGAATGGGGCAGTGGTCAAATTAAAGGCCATATACAGTAAATCTTCAGGACACTTCAACAATGTAGACAAATGTTTGCTTTTCTGATGGCCGCTCTTAAACTAACAAAAGTGAAAAACCACTACAAAAAGCTTCTTAAACTATCGTAGAAAAGCTACTGGGTTTGAGATATTTAGTGACAAAGACTTGTGGTGAAATGGAGATGCAGGGCTGTATTTAGCTGTAAAACTTGTGGTGTGACAGTTGAGACATGGGACAGAAATATGCCAAGAGATAAACACCTCGTATTTCTGAAGGAGAGGGCTTCTTTAAAACGTCCAGCAGTAAAAACAAAATAACTTGCAACTAACAGTCTAAACTAAGACACTCAAGTACAGCAGTGCACAAGGATGAAGCCTGTCAACATATATCAACTAGTTTCTGAATATTCTGAATGTTGCATTAAACATATGAACTATTTGACTATCAGGTATATTATTTATAATAAAACAATGCTGCAAAAAGAGCTGTCTAAAATTAAAAATGAAGCAAACCTAAGTGTAATCTTTCAAACAAGGGTATAAAGTGATATTTCTGCACCTTTTTGTGAGTTCACATTAATACTTGTCCCTCTATGAACACATTTAAAAGACACCTCGGGACCACTAAAAAAAGAAAAGAGATATAATTCTGCCCAGCCCCAATATTTACAAATTTAAAAGAGAGATTAGTGCTCTATATTGTCAAATGAAACACTGATATTACAATTGGCATAGTCCTTCGACTAATAAGAGTCATGCAGCATTAAGTCACACTGTTTTTGTTGTTTCCATTTCTCTCATTAGCTAATCTCTTTTTTTTTTTTTTTTTTTCAGACATGGTCAAATCAAAATTACATTGAAAACTACCAACTTGAAAAGAGAAAGTGACAAACATAAAAGTATCATAATGTCAACAAGTAACTGTCTCTGAGGTCTTATGATGTAAAAAAGCTGTACAAAATGTTTCTGCAATTTTGGTATTGATTTAGGTAATTTTTCAATGTTGTAACTATAGTGAAATGTTTATTTGCAAAACTAATATTTGCCATAACATTGTCAATTTGTTGTTTTCTTGCCTTTTCTATATTATGAGCAATTTTCAACTTTCATCTATTTAGTCTTTGCTTAGTCCCTGTATGGGCACTGTTGTGGGGAGTTTAATTGTAGGAAATCACATCCAGAGGGTTCAGCTTTCTCTGCTCCAAAACAAAACTGTGAGTAAAGAGATCTGCTTACATCAACTTTCCCCTATGTGATCAAATATCCCCAAGCACAGGCCTAAGCCACACATACAGTTGTACTAGGATATGTGCTGGTGCAAGAGGAGACATACATGATTTTTTTCTTAATAGAACAATATTGATGACTGGAGATACATTTTTTTTTTTATAAGTTACCACAAACATCATCACTGAACATCACAAAATCAATTCTTAACCAATCATTTGCGTCAGATTTGACAAGCAGACATGCCAGCCCCTGTCAAGAGATGTACAATTCAAAGAATCACACCCCTAAATGTGTTGTCAAAATATTCACATCAGTAGACATATCCCAAAACAATACAGGCCATTTCTTAGAAGTACAAAGGGTGAACAGGTACGAGCAGCAGTTCATCTTCTTAGTCAGAAAATGGTCTCTGGGAATTATTAGATCATAAGTAATATTTACACAGTACATCCAAACAGGTAAAGCTAGTAGCGCCTTTTCAATAAAATGTACACAACTGTTCTGAGTAGATTCAACCATCACTTACAACAAGCATCTCACAATATTGTTTGGGGTTGAAATGCATTTGTTTGATTAGCATACAGAGCAAACAGAACTACATACAACAACCATAATACTTTGCTTTCAAACTAATTTAAAACCAAGTACCCAAAAACAAAAACATGCACCAAAATTTTTGAGTCATACTTTTAAACTGTGACCAATATTGCATTTTTTGTTAAGAATAAGTTGCATTTGTCTTTTAAATTAAAAAGATAACTTATATTTTGTATATAGCATTAGGTAATAACGTAAAATCAATGGAGAAATAAAACAACCGTAAAACATGCTAGAAGACACTGGAAGGGATGAAGCTGTGCCAGAGAGGTGGGATTTTGTTTGCCTATGTCTAAATATTATTTCAACGTATCTGATGTCCGAAATTGTTGGAATTGCATGTTAGTTTTGGGCCTTCTTTAAAAATTTGATATATATTACAAAAAAATTTTAAAAACAACAACTGTAAGATAAGGAAAGTTATTACTGGAACAAAACGAGAAGTTGATGAAGGAGGTGATTTAGAGAAATCAGGAATTTTTCTTTCAAGCATGTACGCAACATTTAACCACAGATATTGTCAATTTTGGGGAAAACTGCATGGTGAAAGTTACATGGAGAATAGAGTAACAAGTTAGATTTAACCACACTACTTATTTCAGCTTTTTATGTTAATTTTGAAGCAACCACGCAATATTTTAATGTTTGTATCAAGTAGGCCTATTTCTAAGTAAAACACAAAAAGTTGTTGACAGTATGTGACATTTTCTTGTGCCCTACTTTCATTTTTTGCCATTACTTCTGTGGTATATATTAATAAAACTTACAGCCTAAGTATAGTCTTCCAATATATTTAGCTCTCAACTTAATGTATTATTTACTAGTACAGTCCGTCACGTCAAATTGAGTGTGATGGCGGCAGTACATCTCACGGCAGCCAAAAAAATTGCAAAGCTTTTAGGAACCACTCTCTTTGGTGAAGTCTGCCTGGCACAACACGATATTGTGTAACCTTTTGGATATTATACAACACATAAAAGCGAAGGATACACATCAAGTCACGCAAGAACGATTTTGCTAAAAATGAATTTGATGGTGATGTAAAGGCTGGACAAACTATTCTGAATCATAACTCGTTTGATTTTGTATATTATGTATATTCCTTAGGCCTATCATCGGTTTGAAATGAATAGGTTGTTATGGCCTGTGTACTTGTGTTACAGTAGCCAATGAAAATTCAAGCAGGCAGCACCTAAAAAACAGTGCGTCATCAGCTACATATAAACAAATAAACTCTAGATAAAAAAGGCTGTGGAAGAAAAATTGCCTAAATAAACAGGACCACACCAATTCATCCTACCTCAAATCTATTATTTACAACGTCACTGCTCCTTTAAATCACTAGTCAATGAATTTCTTGTAGAGGCAATGGCCACAGTGCTACTGCTATCACACATATACCGTTGTAAACTCTACGATGTGTCATTCATAAAAAAGGACTGGCATTTAAACACGTTGTTTTTTTTTCCTTCACACTCAACTGGCTTTAAGACTATTAAAAGAAAACGTGCAACACACTGCCTCGCCCCCTTTTTATTATAAACGAGAAGTATTTCGACCGGAAATGGAGCAGTGCTGACTTCAAAATAAGAGCATTGCTAATACGCCATACGTGTTTGGCGCGTGGGCTTTTTACGCAGTCACTTTATTTGGAAATTCTCGTCCCTCTGCCATTTGTTGATACTTGACCACAGCCTTTTCTCAACATGCACCCCAAACTAGCCCAAACTGGATAGCCCACGGCGCATCAGCACGATTCCCATTCACTCCATTTGACACAAGCGCACTAAAAACATGGCACAATTTCACAACACAGGTGAAACCCATTCACGCCGATACTAGACGAGCAGACGACAATACCCCGAATCACTTCGCACTTAATTCACAGTCTCGATCTTGCTCATATATGACAGGGGACATTTTTGAGAAGGCCATTCAACATTATAGCTAGGTTGATTGATTTGTTACCTCTTCCTCGAGTTCGTTTTTGAAGCACAGACACGCCGCTCGCTTCTTGAACCCCTCTCCGTCGTAGGTCCTGGTCTGGTTCGGTTTTAGCTTCATTACTGATGTTGTATAAACGTCTCTTGTTTTACCTCCTCAAAAAGAACCGGCAAAAAACGGAGGAGGTGGGAGATTTTTCAGTTGCAACGCCGCCGCATCGTCGTCGTAGCTGCATCCAAGGCAACAGATTGACTAGATTTCTTGTATTACAAAAAAATAAGAACAAAAAAAAAAGAAGGCAAATCTCGAGATCTTTCAAGGATAACCGGTGAGGGATGAGTCCGGGCTGCTGCCGTGGCTCCGTGCTCCTTGGTGGGTTGTAAACGCGCGCAGCCGGGTTTAGATGATTTGGCGCATGGCTGGTGCTGGGTCTGACTCGGTACAATGAGCAGGGACACTGGAGGGTCACATATGCAGATCACTCCGCTCCAGCAGGGCCGAGCTGATTGGCTGGTGTCGCCTCGGTGGGCGGGACTTGTGCCATGTCACAGTGGTAACAATAAACAAACTCAACGTGTAATCTCTATTCAACTTTTTAGTGAACGATGAACGCTGAGGTTTGGCACGTTGTTAGCCTATATTTTAATAACGCTACATCAGGAAAATTACCTACACCTATCATAAAAAAAAAAGCCAGACTGTCTCGTCAAATGTTTTTTCGGACTATGGATTATTGATTTCCCCTTCCTTTGTTCATAAAGTGTAGGCAGAGGTTACTGTAGGCTAATTTAACCCTGGAGAACCCGAGAACCCTTTCCTTCTTTGGAAAATTATCAACATTGCATTAAAGTACTGCTATAAGTTTTTCAATTTTAACCCTGTATTCCCTCATTTAGGATCAGGGCTAAATTTGACCCATTTGGGCTCGCTAATATATCCAAAAAGAATAAAAACGTACTAGACATTCTACAAGCTATTACTAAAAAGATTAGCAAAAAACAAAAAACACAATTTTACCAACTGTTGGTTTGCTGAAAAGAAGATTTAGTTTGGGTAGTTTTCCACCTCAACTGGTCAGCCATCTTGTCACTACTACTCTAGCTCATTTTAGTTCAATATTCATCCACTAAGTATCTCTATGCAATTGAAATTTGACTTTTTTTTGTTTTGTTTTGTTTGTTCATTTTGGGCAGCACCATTTAACTGCGGCCAAATTTGACCTCATGGGTTCTCCAGGGTTAAAATATTTTTTTTTATTTATTTTTTTTTTAAGGTAGGCTATAGGGCCTGGTGCATTTTTGAGTATTTTTTGACATGTAGCCTACATGCATGTATAACTGCGTATAACTAATAATTGTTGCCATGTAACTGTAATTAAATAGACCTACTTTTGAAATGGTAAATATCCTTATTAACCCTTATTTCCGAGTAGGCTATTTGAATTTGTATATTTGTTCAGGTGTTTGAAACTATCACCTTGAGAAGTATAGTTGTATAGCATTAACAACTTTAACTTAACTTCTACAGCATATAAATAATGTAACACAAGCCCCCGAGATGAGTGAATCACTTCCAATCAGCAACAGGCTCTTTGATCAGCACAAATCACTCACTCACAACATTCTTATAAAGGACAGATGCGTAAAGTGTCTTGTCCAATTACACAACAACCATTTGCATTACCCAGTGCTGGAACTAAACTGAAGTACTTTAATTGAAATACTTCTTATAAATTAAACATTGGAAAGACCACTGTTGCAGGTATTGATGCCTTGAACAATTTTTAAGAACAAAATATTTTCGCAATTTCCTCACTCCAGTAAAACAACACTGGACATGCAGTATAGACCATTTCATCTTTGTTTGTATTACTTACACAAAAATCTCCCCAGACATACCATTGCAATGAATTTCAAACTTCTTCAAAAGTATTTCATAATCTCTGTCTCTGCTGCTGGTCTCTGGGAGGTCATGTTATTGCTGTACACTAGGAGTAGTAGTGCTGTGGGTGTGTGTGTGTGAATAAGGATAAGTCATTTTTACTGCACTTGACTAAACATTGTCTGTTATGTCGTGTATCTGATGGCGCGGCCCTGTATTCTCTATGAGGAGGTCACGGCCTATTTAACTGCATTGTAAATGATTGAGTCGGACTTTAAGATTGAGGTGTAAAAATAAGATAACATTGACTAGTGACTTCTGCAACTTGAATGGCAAAAGCACAATACCTGGCCATAGACCAACTTTTCAGCTTGTCTTATGTAACTCAACCGGGGAACCACTACAAAATTGGTGGTATAATGAAAATGTATTTGATTTAAATGACTTTTTTTATTTTTCGACACTCAAAGATGCTTACGGTGTATTATTCATTCACTCCAAACTTGGTGGTAATAAGCTACAAGCAAGACTGCCAATCTGTGCCATCTGTCCCACCCACCATCACCAGCACTCACACGCTGCTTTCATACTAGGCAATGTGGGTGTCTTGCCCAAGGACACAACAGCCCTGCTATGGCACCTGGTATTCCTAATGCTCTCCCTTCCAAGTATTAACCAGGCCTGGGCTTGCTTAGCTTTGGAGATAAGACGAGATCATGTATTGACAAGGAGGTATGGCTACACAGCTTCAAAGTCTATTTTAAATCAATTAGAGCAAATATAGGCTGTTTTAGCCCAACTTTGAAGACAGCACTTGTCCTGTATAGTTTGATTACATTTAGTCTTTATTTAGTCCTGCATTAGATATGTTCATTGGTAGCAGTATATGCTTTTTTTTTGTTTTGTTTGTTTTGTATTTCCTCGTTCTAGAGTGATATTAAACAAATGAAAATAACAATAAATCTTTATGATTTATCTTTGCTAATTTTACTGTCGTCATTTTACTCTAAACTGAAACTACACAATTTCCCTCTGACCCACATAAAATTCCTGACCCACAATTTGTGAATGAGTTCCACTGCAACGCCCTTTAACCCTGTGGAGTAAGAGGAAGCTCCATATTTTAACATCCCAGATAACAGCAGGACTTTGATCAAAGGCCTGTGGACAAGTGCTCACAACAGACAGATGCAATTAACTCTCACAGTAGGCCAGTGTAATCTGTAGTAACTTATAATGTGATAATACAAGTTTAATCTTTGAAGTTCCTGGATATTTTATAAAGTTGGAACAACGAACATTAGTACATTAATCAAGCATAAACTGAGAAATGTAATATGATTATGAGCATATTCACTTTTTTTTTTCTTGTGGGAGGTCCGTCAACTGCTTATTGTTATTGATTTGGGTGAAATGTTCCACAGTGACATTAAACTTCATCTAGCTCTATGGAAACAAGCATGTGGTGTCACTAGGTCAAGTTACAGGTCAAATCTGTGGGGAGGCGAGCCCGCTCACATTACATCGTGTGTTTTTCAATGTGTTCTTTTATGTGCCTTAGAAAAGTGCAGAAAGCTGGAAACTTGCAGAATACTTATCACTGTATATAGGTCAGTTACAGTCAAATAACTGCATATTGAGTGAATACAAATGATTATTCAGATCAAGAAGAGTTTTGTGAGACCATGTGACATACTATGAGTATACTATCAGTTAAGGATTTTATACTCCAAAAAAAAAAAAAAAAAAAAAAGATTCATGTCTGGGCACAACTCTACCATTGCATGATAGCACCAGGGCCTTGGTAAGGTACTGTGAAGTTTGTCTTTCTTTCAATACAAAAAAAAATCTGACCTCAATTACTTTATTTAGACATTAGCTGTCCATTCATTATCCAAGTTCCTAAATGTAGTAACAAGTAAATCTGCTGTGTCCATATAATAATCTTATGACCTCATACACAGCAGCTGCTTGAGCTCACACAGGAAATCAATGATAGCAAAGGTTCACTAGTTACTAATGTTAGTTACATGAGGCCTTACTCAAACCAATACAAATAGACTTCAGATAATATGATTTACTGTACACTGAATTCTGGTCAGGCCCTCTGTATGTTTCTAGTCATCAGCGATAATGCCAAATCTCATTGTTATTTTATCTACGGTCACATTATGTCTATGTCATGTTACTGAATGTTACTGTGTCATGTTACTGAAAAGCACAATCATGGATTAGTCACACAAGGAGAGCTTTTTTTATTTTTCTTCAATAAAATAGTACTTCTCTGAATATACTTTATAGTCAAACAGTATACTTTTACTCCTATTTGAGAAATATAAACACACCTGAGTAAAAGTTTTAGCTGCCCTTCCCACTGTGAGAAAGTTTACAAGTGACAAAAGATTCTTCTTCTTATTTTTTATTTTATTTTTTTATCTTAATTGAGTAATTTTTTGGACCACTATAGTTCTAGCTGTGTAATATTACTTTGAACTAGCTGTATTCTTAGTACAACCTTTGGCTAGTGTATACATCTGTGGGTTAAACAGGAATTAATTGATTCTGACATAATTTTCCAGCAAATGTTGTGTGAATATTGTTAATTCCACTTATCAGTTGTTGCGTCCTCGAGCAAGTCACTTCACCCACATTGCCATTACTTTATGATAGTGGTCTTATTGGCTAAGTGAAAAAAATGTAAGCAACTTCAACTTCAGCATTTTAAATATTGTTGCACTGTATGTTACAATAAGTTATATCCTGTTATTATATCCAGGTCAAGTACGTATTTAACAGGTCATATAATTTAAAGGTCCTATATTACTCAAAATTGACTCTTATGAGCTTTAAGCCATGTTGTAATGCCTCCTCAAAAACATACCTGGAATTGTGTTTTGTTTCATTCACACGTCTGAGTTACCCTTTATTGTTAGTTAGTTTACATCTCCAAAGCTCAAAATACTCTGTTCCACCTTGTGATGTCATGAAGTGGTAGTTTTCAAGTTAACAGCTACTTTTTACCTTTTGCTCAGTACAGATTGGCAATTCCAGGTCTGAAATCATCCAAATTATTCTAGTGAAGGTGTATGGAGTTTAAAAACACAGTGGACCACTTCCTGTATTACCACATGACATCACAAGGTGGAACAGAGTGTTTTCTGTTTGAGAGAAGAAATCAGCCTAAATATGCTTTTGATGAGGAAACATTATAACCGAGATCAGAAAAAAGTGCAATATTGGCCCTTTAAGCAATAATATGAAAGTATGAATGTATATTTGACATGTTTATATACTTGGGGATGAACTAGGACTTGAACTTGCAAAAGCTAAAAACAAATATGACATCTAGCACTTAGTCATATTACGGTTCAGTGGACAGCAGTCACGTTTGGGAGAATAAATCATGTCATCATAGTGCTGTTAAGTGGTTCATCATAATCTGCGCTAGCATAGGATGACAATTTAGAAGTCCCATTTTAGCTGAGGGTGTGAGAGAAATAGAGGAGACCTGTTACATTTGGCTGCCAGTGCAACACGTAAGGAAACAGAGGAGCTATACCGGCCAAGTGACCTGCAGAGATCAAATATACTCTCGGATACTTCCAGAGACATATACTTTTATTGTAAGGGTACATTTCAGACTCATCATAGCTCGTATGACATGTAACACTGATGATTAGAATGGAAACTTCATTGTAAAATTCCACATCCAGAACATTTTTTTCTTATTAAGTTCTGTAGTAGAAGCAGTTCATGGGAAATCAAGCACATTATTTTTATTGATCTATATTTAGATCTAGGAACATTACAAGTTGTCCCATAGGCTATTTCATTTCAGAACAATTTCAACACAGTGTTCTGAGGGGTTTGTGGGAAAATAGCATGATTCCCTGAACTGGAAAATTGCTTTTAGTGTTTGGCAATTTGTCATTACCATTGTGAAATTGGACCAGTACCTTGGTAGAGGTCAACACTCTCCATTTTCTTCTTCTTACAGTATGTGTTGCTTGTGTTTTTCTTTTGGTTTGCATATTCTCTTTATTTCCTCCAGGCACTCTGGTTTCCCCCATCAACCCAAAATATCAGCAATATCGGCAAAAATCCTTCAGCTAAGACAGCCCTGACCAACCTCAAGGTCTGTTCCTGTCAGGTTTGCCCCAGCAGCATTGAAGGGTGAGCCAAATGCCAAGGATACATTTTTGAGGCCAATAAGTAATGTGAATTATGCAATATATTGATATCACATTGTTTATAGAATTTTATAGTAATTACTTAATTCTTTAAACATTGATTTTTAACCTTTTTTTTTGCAGCTCAAATTAACTTCAGTTGAATGTTGATCTGATTAGACATCTGCTCTCTGACCTTCTTCACGTGAGGGGATGGCGCCATGCCAGACACAGAGCTTAAACCAATAAACTCAGAGCACTCCTGCTAAAAAGTCACAACTAATTGTTATGTGCACACTTTCGTTGCCAGACTGTTGATAATAGAACAGTATTAGGTCTCAAATGACACCACAATATTCTATAAGCTTTGAGTTTAATGGACATGAGTGGAACATTGTTGTAAAATATGAAAAAAAAATGTTGTAGGAGTGAAAATGTTTCGCTGCTCATCCAAGCTGCTTCTTCAGTTTCGGTCAGATTTGCTGGTAGACACTGCCTTATATCTTGCTGAAGGGAGGCGCTAACTACACTGAAACACTCAAACTATTCCTTTTCTTTAGCTAAGATCTATACCTCACTATCTTCAAAGGAGTCGTTAGCTTTGGCTTCGAGATGGAGATGTACAGCAGATTGGGGCCCCAAAGAGCTCTCGCGACAGTGATGTGTGTAATAGTAAGATCCTATTAATACAAATGATCTGGTTTAAGATTTGGGGATTTCATATTGAGTATTTCATTCATTGTTAAGTATTTAATTCACACAGAAATACTTGCCCCTACCTCCATCAAATAGAAACAGGGGCATCAGCCTTTTCTGAAAACAACCGAAATCATGAATATATGTTTTGCTATTGAATGTTTGAAACCATGCACCATCCCACTTTGCCAAGTCAAGGTAAGATAATTGTTTGTGTGTGATTTCAGATGTTTTTATGACGCAGAGTTCAAGGCTAAAGGGAGGCTGAATGTACAATAAATATTGTGATAAATCCTAAGACTGGATTTGCCATAACAAATCATTGGCCCATAGTATTCTGCCTTACCAGATGCTCTCACTCCAGTTGCCTTCCCAAGTTCCCGTATCAAGGCTTTGAACTGAGTGAATAGGGATTTCTGTGAATTGATAAAGAAATAACATCTACACTTACACCTTAATTAGCCTTAATACAATATTAAAAAAACAAAACACTTTATTCACAATTAACAAATAGTATATGACTGTGACAAAAGTGATGCTGTCAATCCGTGCCATTGGTCCCTCCAAATTCATATTAGGCAATGCAGGTGAAGTGTCTTGCTTAAGGACTTGGTATACCCAGTCTCCCATCCAAGTACTAACCAGGCCCAGCTCTGCTTATCTTCTGAGATCTGACAAGATCAGGCTTTAAGGAGATTTGGCCAAACACATTATAAATGATGCAACATGTGCTTAATACTACTGGGCTACTGTTCGAAGTTAAATTTAGGATATAAATTAAGTTGTATTAATTAAGTTAATGAATCTAAATCATTCTTAATCAACTCAATTTGTTCATTATGAATGAAGTTATTAATTAATTAAGTTTCAGGGTTACCAAAGTCATGAATAAACAAATAATCTTTGCATAAAAAGGACATTTTGAATTGACAGAAGTTTGTGCTTAGTCCAATATGACAATAGCGTCTTTCTTGTTTTGTTGTGGTGTTATTCTAGACAGTGTTTGGGTCCAGGACAATGCCTCAGTTGAGAAGTAGGAGGATAATGGCTGCTTGCTGCTCGGCACATATAAACCTATCATTATGATAGCGGAGCATAAAATACCCATCACGGTAAACAACACTTAGCACTGAATTACCGACTGCAATCACTGTGAGACACAAGGGCATTTAGAGCCCCTTTCTTTGCTCTTTAAACTTTCTGTTTATCTCTGAAGCTTAAATAGTTTGTTTTGGAAACGTACCTGTATGGTGACCTACTTCCATTTGTTCAGTTATATTTCAGCAGTGATTTATTGTGACCTGAATGGAAAAATAGTATTTTGTCTGTTTTAAAATATCATTATGTTTGTCACAATAATAACATTTCAAACTCGATTTAAATACGAAGGGAAAGGATTTACACTGGTTACTAATTTTGATACCACAACGATAATAAAAAACAAGCTTTTTTTTAAAGACTTGAGCAGAGTAGAATAGAGTAAAAAAAAACAAAAAAAACAGTTGCTTGTTCAATTAATGTTACAATGTGGTCCTATACAAATTCGGATCTATTTCTGGTAGATGCACACTGTGGAGGCACAGTGCAGCAAAGAGGTTGTGGGTTTAATTCTCATATTGGCCCTGCATGTAAAATGAGTACACACATTGAAGCACATTTGAATTTCAAAACTGGTTGACTATAGCTGTGTAGAAAACCATTATAAGGCTGAAATGAATTGAATGGTTGTGTATGGAAGACTGAGCATTCACAAATGAAGAAGACAACTTATGAGGAAACATGACATAGTTAAAGGCTAAAATAATAATCTGTCATACAAACTACATATTATTTAAGTGAACTCAAAGTTTTGTCCCACCTAAATCCCAAAGTAACTGTCATATGAACAGGTGGATTCTTAAATTCCCCATCAAACTCTTGGTCCTACTGTTGGGGATATTTAATTTTTACATTGGAAATACTAATGGAAAATAAACCTTTTACTTCTTACTTTTAAACTTATGTATTTATTATGAGCTCAGATATATATAACTCAGACTGAACCTGTTTTTAAGACCAAATGTCATCATTGCTGCTCTCTGTCTCTCTCTCTCTCTCTCTCAGGTATATAGCTAAAGCACAGACTCTAGACAATCTGTAATCACAAGGAGATTAGTTTTGAGAAGACACAAACAGAAGCAGACAGCGACAGCCCAACTGCGACGTGATGATGACACACCGACCAAAAGTGAGATTTGAATAAGAAGGAGATTTCAAGATGACAGGGAAAGAAGAGGCAGTCATAACAATAGCAATACTTCACTGGTCTGTCAGCAATCCAAGCAGTAATGAGAGCTTAGAGCTATAGGAGTATTATACATGATACTATGACAGTGAAACTGCCCAGAGACATACAGTCAAATATTTAATTAACTACAGTAAACTCAATCATTTTAAAGCTGCAACTTTTTGTAACTTTTTTGCCATATTCTATTCACCTTATTGTGCAAGTTGCCGCCGGTGCCCCCATCGTAATTGAGGTCGTATCATTTTGCATGGGGCTGCCAATCTTGACAGCAAATAAGTTCTATGTGGGCTACAAAGTCATTTTAAAGCCTCCCGAAGAATCGACGCAGTGTTGACTTGTTGGTGCACATGAAACTTTTATCAAATTTTCCACTGAAATGAATGAGATTCCCAGAAGTGCCAGTAGATCAACCAGACGTGCCACTACTAAGAAAGCGCGGTTTAGTGGCATTTAGAGGCAAAAGTGGGTGGGGCGGAATAAGGTTAAGCCAAGCCAACATGAGGCCTCATATGGGTTCTTCAGGTAATGCTAACTATGGAATTGTTACATATTGATTAATGTGTTGTATTGTGCTTGAACGTAAGGTACATGCAGGTGGTATATCACTTTCATGATTCCACAGAAATGTCCATAGACTTGTGGAGATCCAAGCCTGCTCCCAATAAGGATGCATGTGTTATTATTTATTTTTTCTCAATGCAGTAGAATAACCAAAATGAATAGCTTTTATTTTTGTGTAAAAAGTTATAGAATGTGGCTTAAAAAAAAGTAAATTGTTTCTTTGGTTTTATCCCAAACTCATTTAGTTGCTGTAAACCACTGGGACATGTTGACACACAGAGCTTTGTCCTTGGGGGTGTTTCCACAGGGACCAAAACAGTTGTGACTGATTAAAGGGCTGCTATGGGCAATAGGCAACAAATGATTATGGCTTTAAACTGACTGGGAGAGAATGGAGAAGTTTTATATCATGGAAAACATAACTTTAGTAGACAAAAGGGATTAAAGAGAGTGTATTTGCCTCTATATTTGCACACGATCCATGACTAAAATGTTTTGAATGTTCTTAGGGCCTTATATCACATTTGATCTTTTCTTATAATAGTTTTTGATTTTATAGTTAATTTAAAATCTATTCATGGGTTTCAGAATTATGAACAATTAGGACTGTTGCCATAGTGATAAATCATTTAAACAAAATAGTATAACTTTTGAATAGGAAAAAGTCTCCTAAATGTTGAAAGCGTGAATATGTGGGCCTCAATTTATAAGAAAAAAAAAAAAAAAATTCAAAGTGCAGAAGAAAGAAGAAATAAAAAAAATACTAATTAAATAAGAGATCTAGGAAAACCATGCTAAAACAAGCAAACAAAAAGGTATTTATTATTATTTGAATTTGCTTTACAGCTGCTTAAAAAACAGCACTCACAATAAAGCCACAAAGACCACACCCCTGTAATCTCTTTGTGTTGCTTCAAAGCAGGCAGAGCGTCTGGTTTAAAACTCATTAAAACAAATATGCAAATCACAAGATCCTAAGATAACGCTTTTAGGATGACCATTACATAACATTATACCAGGGTTATTTCAAGCTTAACAGAGTCTCACTTTGACAACTGCAGTATTTGTAGACACATTCTGAGAATATAGTTGTTAAATACCCACTAACTTTTGTGCATGAAGTTGAAAGGCCTGTTAATGGCTATTATTGGAGTGCTACCGTAAGTCCTAGAGTAGACAGGCATGACACGGCTTATTCACACTGGAGCAGAAATTGCAGTGTAAACGTCTGTCTTTACATCTCGACTGGCAGCTGTGCCGAGTAAGAGGCATGGTGCTGGTTTATGAATGAGCTGTTATGCAATACAAAGTGACTTGAATACTGAGAGAGAGCGAGAACGAGGGAGAGAGACAAAGGAAGGGAGAAAGAGGGACTGAAGGAGACAGAGAGAAGGGGGAGAGAGAGAAAGAGGGAGGGAGAGCGGGTGAGAGGGAGGGAAATGGAGGGAGGAAGGGAGCAGAGAGTGAGAGAAAGAGAGAGAAGGGATGAGAAACAAAGACTGAGAGAGAGGGAGAACGAGTGGGGGAGTTAGGGAGGTGGAGGGGGAGAGAGGGAGAGAAAGAGATAGAAGGGGAAAGAAATAAAGAAAGAAAGAGAGAGGGAGGGAGACAGAGAGAGAGGGGGAGAGGTTGAAATTCGTCTTGGTACTGTTGTAAGATATTTAGTTACGTGTACAAGTACCATTGGAAAGTAGTTTTTGTTTTTTATTTGAAAGTAGTTTTTGTTTTTTGTTTTTTTCTTTTACAGCAACTAAAAGTTTTTGTTTTGTGTTTTGTTTTTTTCTGGTTATATGTATTCACCAAACAAATTATTGCTTGAATTGATTACTTGTTAACTGTTATTTCTGAAGTAACAGTACACCATTTATCGTCTCTGTTGCCAAAAACAAGGGAGTGAACACTTTAACCTGTTCATATACATGTCCAAACAAATCAGGAATCTGGAATTTAAATAATGGAGAGTAACGACTGTTTAAAAGAAGTCACCGCCACAAAATATGTTCAGATTCTCTTCCAAAACAATATGTGATGTTCTGTAATATAAATGAAAAGAGGTGAAAATGTGGCTAAAGTGGGTCATTTCAGAATACGACTTATTGAACCTCTAAAACAGCACATTAGGGCCGGCAGATTAATGTGAAATATATATTTTTTCCACATAAATCTTAAGAAAAACTAATAAATAAATGAATTAAGGATTTAAAAAAAACAAAAACTTAAATGGACAGCCTGAATGGACATAATGTTGAGTCTATAGAGGAAAATGTAAATGCATTGAAATGACACAATGGCTTCTCTGTCCTGTTTTGACACATTGTCCTGGCGTTATCTGCGTTTGGTGTTGTCTTTTTTGCAATGTTTACTGTATGAATCACCACATAACCCTGTCTGCACAACACAGAAAAATTAATGATCACGTGGCTGTTGTAAATACATCTTACTCAAGGTTATATCTAATGCAGTTTCAACTACTAATTAAGGGTGGACCAGGGCTGTTGACAGAATCCCCAGGCAAAAAGGTTCACATTTTTATTATAAAAGCGCCTGCAATTGAATAAATACAATAAAAAACAATACAAGTTCAATGCAAAACCGTGGAGATGGAATATTCCAGGCAAAGCAATAACACCTCCATGCATACAAGTTGGCAAACCCTCCACCAGAAAAGTTACATAGTGCACCTTTAACACACTATGCATAAATGAATGGATTAACAGTTACCCAATTAAACTTATCTATGCTCTAAGATAAGAAGCCAGTTTAAACACACCAGACGCCGACCTCTGCATATCTGCACACATTGTCACATATATGGACAGCTAAAATGCTGATAACTGACATGGGTGGTCCCTCTGTGCCATAAAACACGTAGTTTGAATGAATGTGGTTAATTATTCACATTTAACACTCCCTGACTAAACGGGTGCAGACTGACTGAATAGAAATCAATCATAGCGCTCAAGTAATAATCGAAATAAACGGAGCAGCGCCATAAAGTCAAATGTGAACAAATATTTGGTGTAAAAAAAAAAAAATCTAAGTAAATAATTTGAATGGATAAGGTTAAATCATTATTCAACACACCTTTGTGGAACTACTGTACTACGAAGCAAAAAAAAAAAAAAAAAAGTAAGAAAAAAGAAGTCAAGGCATGTTCAATTAATACTTAAGATTTTGCTATATACAAATAACATCTTTAAAGCTACACTATATCACTTTTCTCGCAGGGGTCCGCTTCCTGCTAGTCTCCATAAAGATGCCATTTCTTTGCTTGTAATCGTCCCAGAGACATAACTTTTGGTAAATGGTCACATTTTTATATAACCACTCACCCTTTCTTGCACACATTCATACACCAGTGTACACAAACATGGGCGTAAGGTAGGTTAAGTATCTTGCCCAAGGACACAATGACAGCATTCATCTGTGAGAGCTGGAATCGCACCGCCAACACGTGGGTCAGTGGATCTGACCGCTCAACCAACGATGTTCGATCTAGCTTTAATTATTGTTGCTTTAATGGCTCAAAACATGCATTTTTTTTCAAGAGTGGGCTTGCCTCTCCACAGATCTGCCATGTACCTTGGCATGTCTCTGCAGCAATAGAGAAGTCCAGTGCCATTCTGTATATGAACAACATGGAAGCAGAAGTGGCGAACCCTCCACAAGAGAGTTAAATAGAACACTTTTATGATTCTGGTTCAGTAAATAAATAAATAAAAACACATTTGAACTGTGATATGGAGAATGTTTGGCAGGATTTTTGAAAACTTGATAGAGATGGATGTTATGAAGTCTGAAACCTACACGGAAAGTCCTAGTAAATGTAAATGGGAGCGTAGATAATGTTTGGGATGATCACAGGTTGTAATGCAGCAGTGTATTAGTGTTTGAGTTGGCATGAAGGAGTGAAAGCAGAGGAATGAGGGAGGGGTTTGGGTGTTTTTACTACACACGTACGTATCACAGGAGCTCCAGTTAAGTGTGTTGTAAAACTGCTAAAGATTTGAAGGGAAACATATTGTACAAGATGTGGTAAAGGTTTAGACAGCCTGTTAAAATGTCTATCTAATCTGGAAAAATGACCATGAAATGATAAGTATTTAAAAAATGTGTGTTTAATCTAGCAATACATGTGCCACTCCCTTGCCTGATTTTTACAAGAAAAACATCAAATTTATTTATTTATTTTTTCTAATATCTAAAAAAAACAAAAAAAAAAACAAAAAAAAAACACACACACACACAAGATTGTTTCAGAATTCTTTTTTTTTTTTTTTTTTTTTTTCCCAAAATACCTTATCTTCATTGTTTTAAAGAACATCAGTAGTATGCTGCTTTGACCTTTGGCAATGTCTAAGTATGTCAGAAAATACTTAAAATGAATCACTAAAAGATCCTACTGTCCCTTTTTTTAACAAGTTAAGAACGATCTGATGTACAAAGAATTATTAATTTTGTATTTAATTGAAAATTGTACTCTATTGCCTATGTGTAGAAGTGATTTTTTTTTTTTATCATTGTGATGTAAAACTTGATATCGAGTATCAAGCCTTTTCCTTGGTATCGAAATTGAGTTTGAAATTAGACTGCTAACACCTTTAAATTTTTCTTTTTTTTTCTTTAATCATTATCAGAATCAGAATTTATTGATCCTCGGGGAAATTATTTTGATTTTTAATACTGGGGAATAAAAATACAAAAAGCAACACAGTGTTTTTCTCAACAATATTTTAGCATTCAAGTTACATGGAAACACTAAAACTAAGAGGACTAAGCTGCTCCCCAGTGCCCCACCTCTTGTTCCATACCACTCATAGACATCCAGGCAAAACTTCTTGACAAGTATCTGTTTCCAGTAAAGTGAAGTGACTGTCAGTCCCTCCCTTTAAGTGTTGTTACCTTCAGGGACCTTCGTGATTTCCAACTCTCCCTGTGTTTCTATGCAGCAGCTGTTAAAAATAGAGAGAGGAGAGGTGCGGTTTGTCACGTCACAGCAAAAGTAAAATATGTGGGGATGAAGACAGCAAGACATTCTACTGGCCTGTATTATTTTATATATTATTTGACTTGACATTAAATTAATAACAGATTGAGTTAAAACCGTTGTTTAAAGGTTTATATTTTACCTTTAAACATTTATATTTACTTAGCAGTTGATATTATGTAAACTATTATACTATACTTTTTGACGTACCTACCTTAATATGGTAGGGTCCAACATTCAACTCAACCATAAGTCACTATCTGTGCCACCAGTTTTGGATACAGAAAGGGCATGGCTGCTTGAGGAAGGGCATCCGACATAAAAAAAGAAAAGAAAAACGTGAGCAAGCATAGAGAATATAACAGTGTGGTAAATACTGTATACCTGTCATAGTAAATATACCTGGATATGGCAGATCTGTTTGTCTGGGGCAACAGTAGCTCAATTAGTTTGTTCCAGAGTGTTTGTCCACAGATCTGAAGGTTGGCAGTTCGAATCCCGCTCTCAATATAAACATTATTGGCAGAGTGGTCAGATCCATTGACCCACAGGTTGGTGGTGTGATTCCAGCTCTCACAAATGAATGCTGCTGTTGTGTCCTTGTGCGTAACACTCAACCCACCAGAGTCTGTATACACTGGTGTGTGAATGCGTGAGTGGTTCCTTGATTTAAAGTGCTTTGACTGCCTTGAAGGTGAAAAGCACTATATAATAATGTGACCATTTAGGGGAAAGATTATTTATTATTTCATTAACACTGATTAATGTTCTTCATTATTTCTTTATGTCTCACGTAAAGAGGTACTGACACCACTCTACTAACTCATGCAACAAAGATGTTCATTTTAGTACAAATATATCAATGTGCTGAAATAATGATCTCTTCTCACCCACTTCTCACAGACATCCTTTTAAACAGGTACAACACATTCTGATTGTCCCTGTGAGAGAGAACGACCTGTTCTCATAAACCTGTGCCTACAGAGGGTAAACAAAGATCTGTGAACAACAAGTAGCAGCATACCCCCTTGAGAGTGCCTCATTATCATGACTCATTGATTATCATTAGGCTATTTGGATCTTTATATCCATTATTCACTTTTTTAGTCATTTGTGTGTTTTTAGTTGAAACCTTTCATTTTTGCTAAATATAATTTGTTGTAAATTGCATTGTCTCCTTCCTTACCTGGAAAATCCAGAACAGATCTGCGCATAAGTCTGTGATGTTTTTCAGCCCCCTGTGATTTTTTTCCCCTTTATTTTTTCCAATATGGACAGACCATGTGCGTCCCCGATTGGTTAATCCACCTGTCAATCACGCCTATTTGAAAACAGAGAAATTCCAGACTCACATCTTTATAAAGTATTGAAGAAGTGTATACTCTGGATCATGCAGTACTTTCTTGCTATCTGTCTATCCATCATAGACTTTTTCAAGGTCAAATGGTAACAGAAAATACTAAACAAATAATAATGCTTTTATTTAATAGAAAAAGACCAAATTTGACTAAAAATAAGCATTGCATTGCACTATGAAAAAGCTGAGATATGTAAACTCAGCCAGTCTCTCATTTGTATTCAGAGCCAGAGACTTCTTAAGTATTCTGCTGCAGAGTTGTATAACAAATCCTTTGAAACAGCCCGTCCCTTACCTCACTCACTGAAAGAAGGCGGGGATGGGATTCCCTTTTTCCTGATGCCGTGGATGACAGTGCAGTGAGTCTGCTTACATAAGGAGCCGAGGAGGGGCAGGTCAAGGTGCTGCAGTCTCTACGGACAGATACAGAAGGAGAGAGGAGCTCAACAATAAAGGCTTATTGTGTAACTTTTTGGGTGGAGGGTGCTTGGGTGGTACCTGGTTCCATGGTGATGTTATAACACTGTGTCGCAGATTACACGGCGTATGGTGTTAATCTTAATGCAGATGAGCAAATCACACCAAATTACAAATTGCACCTTTAAGAATACGTTTTTGTCCTCATAGAGAAAATCTTCCTCTACATTTGGTCCATTCTTCGATCCCGCTGGGGCAACCTGTCATGAGCAGGGGACATCACAGTGCAGTGTTGTGCCCGGGGACCTGTCTCCAGATCTACATGTCCAACAACAAAAGAGATTAGGGTTTAAATGATTCTCATGTCATCTATACAATGATTTATTATTCATTCATTCCTCTGTCAAACTTGGTGGAGCTATTTCTGTCACAGCTGCCCTGGGGCACATTGAAAAAAGAGTGGCTTTAGCATAGCAGGGGGTTGGCAGTCGGATTCCTGCTCTGACCCAAGGCGTACTGGATGTCCTTGGGCAAAACATTTCAGCAACATTCCTCACTATATTTGGCTATTTAAAAAAAAAAAAAAAAAAAAAAAAGAAAGAAAAAAAATAAATAAATGGAATCTTATTGTGAGTGGATTTGCTTCTACGCAGACCTGACCTATAACTTAGCCTGATGATGTCACCTGCATGCTTGTTACATTGAGTTGGACTGATAAATTTAATGCTACACTATGGAATATAACATTCTATTCAAAGCAATACACTCTCCATGTAGACAAGCACACCTATAAGTTACTGTGTAGTGTATGTAATGTATAGCATTTTGTAATTTAGACAAAACACATTTTGACCTAGCTCTTTTTCTTTTTTTTCATCTGTCCAAAACAATCAAAAACAGTCAAAAATGTTTTTCTATTGACCCTATACAGCCTCCTCCCGTCTCTGGTTTCCTGTAAATGCTGATGCACTGGTAAATGCTGATGCGCTTGACAGTGAGCGATGAGGAGAAGGAGTTTGTCGTCACCTCTGGGTTCAGGACCTGGAGAGAAGCTCACCTGCAGTCAGCAATCACTCACACGAGAGACCATCCACGCTGTCACAAACACCGCTATCTTTAGGGCGTGCATGGGCTGTGCCTCATCTGTTGCAACACATAAGCCAAATATACAGCTCTGAGCAAAAGGCTTTTGTGGGTGGAAATGGTATAAGATGAGAAAATACGAGATATGCAATGGAAAGTTGAAGGCCTCTTTCAAGGCAAGATGGGCCTAATATAAAAACCTGGTTACAAACTCAAAATCCTGTAGTAGGTTTAAATGCTCTTATTGCGCTTAATTGAGTTACAAAATATTTCTGTTACAAAGGTAAATAATACTAATCTAATTTAAAAATGTTGAATGAGTAAAATTTGCATTGGTTACATCCATATGATACTGATACTATGACTACTACTACTACTGCGACTACTACTACTACTTACTGTATGCTTTTTAATATCCATTCTAAACCTCTGTGTATTCACTCCATCAAGGAAATACAGCAGGAAGGTAAAAAAACAACTTCAGTTCTTTGTCCCTACCTACATTAATGTGTATCTTTGCAATGTAGTACAAGGTTATATAGACAATGATTCACATTTATGATTGTTTTGAGACTTGTGGATGACCCTGGTGCGATACATACCTCCTAGAATGTGTCACAGACTATTACCCATTAACTCACATTAGTATCCATGTCAACAAGATTTTAAATGAGGCTTAGGGGGCACAACCTAAACAACCTCAGGCAAATAATCTCTGCTCTGTCCTTGAAAACAAGTTGTCCTTATTGGTTTAAGGTGCAAGAGTGTTCAGGTCAAAAATTCATTTAATTAAAGATTTTTTTAAAGACACTTTATGCTTTTGCATTTGAGCCATCCTTCAATGTCCCCCTGACCCAGAGAGAAATGGTCAGTCCTAACTCGCCTAAGCTATTGTGTGTGTGTTTTGGTTTTGAATTTTCATCTTTTATTATATTATTTCCACAAAATGATATCTCATATTTTTTGCCTATTGAAATGTACTGACTTTAATAATAAATGATTGAATTAAATCTATAATTGGTTTTGTTAAGGATTCTTGGGTTTCCCTCTATAACAAAGGTTACCCTTCTAGTTCATGTCTGGTCAGATACTAAAGATAGTGGAGGTGAATTGTTTCCTGCAATATTTCTGTGAGAATAAAAGAGACATACCAGCCAGGATGAGTCACTGTTGCCATATAAACGCCGCCTGCATCAGAAGAGATTGTGAAATCATCTCAAACTATCCTAAGCCTTGGTGACAGCTGCCCCCTGCTGGACACATGATATATGAACAAAAAAGCAAATAACGACAATTTGAATGTATTTTGCAGTAGAAATGGTCAAGAGTACATTTAATATTTAAATATATATATTATAGAATGCACATCACTTTAAATTATAGCTATTTTGAAAAAAACTGGTGCATGTGGACACTGTTACTCAAGGGTGCCCTCTGCTGTTCTGTAGTGGAAAGTTCTCAAACTGTTACAATATTTTTAATACAACCTGTAAATAGTGTCCACAAAAGAATAAGTAGGCAATTTTTCAATGGTTGTAACGCTACGTATGGGCGACCGCAGCTCAGTTAGTAGAGTGTTGTCTTGTGGAGTGTTTGTCCACTGACCTAAAGGCTGGCAGTTTGAATCCTGCTCTGAACATAAACATCATTGGTTGATTGGCTCCCACAGATGAATGATGTTGTTGTGTCCTTGGGAAAGACACTTAACCCACCTTGCCTCCAGTGTCTGCGAGCACTGGTGTAAGAATTCATGTGTGAATGGGTGAGTGGTTTGTTGATGTAAAGTACTTTGAGTTCCTTGAAGCTGGAAAGCACTAAATCTGACCATTTATTTAAGGCAATTATTACAGAAGCATGTCAAATATCAGTATATAAAAAACTGCAAGCAATAATCACCTACCTTCTTCATCATGCCACTAATATGAAACAATTTATTTGAGCAAAAAGAGGATAAGACTAGACATTTAGATTTCAACATAATAAAACTGACAGTAAATAGTATTCACACTAGAAGAAACAATAGGCATATTCCAGAAGTGATTCATTGAATAAACAAGCTCAGATTTACTTAGTCAACTCACTTTATTTACAGAGTACTTGAAGAGCCATGTATTCAAATGTTATCACTGCCTTTCCTTTAACACACAGAATTATTCTTCGAAATTTTGATCTAGTTTCAATTTGGATTATTTGTGAGATCCATAGACTGCTTCTCTTTACAGTACAGCAAGTTCCCCTCCAGTAGACAATAAATTAACCCGGTTTTAAACATGCTTTTTTTTGTCCAGACATGAGTAAAGCAGCCGTTATCAGTTGATAATTGTTTCTGGTTAGGGGCAAGACAACATAGCCTGCAATAATTCAATATAAGAGAAATAAAGTCTAAAACAAAGTAAAAAATAAAAGTACAGTTAAGGTTACAGCTCACAGCTCTGTCACGTGTTAGAGAAATTGAAAATTAGGGTTAGTTTTGTAACAGCCAAATGAAGATTAAGGCCTTTTATTTCCAATGGTTAACTATACAGATTTGCATACATTGCCACCGGTTAAACAAACACCAAAAATAAAACAGGCAACAGAGATGAACAATCATACAATGAAAAACAAAAGTGTGTGTTTGGGTATTACATTAAAAAAAATGACATTTTCAACATATTTCTGTAGTCTGCTGCACCCACATGATGTACTGAGACTTGAATAATGGCATTAACTAAGACAGTGTCATTCCTACACATTTTAACATGTTGCAAATGTTTTTTTTTTCTTTTTTCTCTCAATGTAACGCATCATGTACACACTCACACTTCCAAATCGATGCCAAAGAGGGACATAGAAATAAAACTGAAAATGTAATGTTTATTTAAAGGCTATGTTTAAACATGAACTCAACAGACGCTGAGATTAAATCATTAAAATGACTACACCCAATTGGTCAAAAATAATTCCTGTAAGAGTCTAAACACGTTTTGTTTTGGTTCTCATCAAATGAGGCCTAATTTCACAGCCATATATAGACTACACTACATCTCAAAACTGCCAATTCAAAAGTGTTCCTAAATGAAATCTGATATTTACATCTGACCCAACTTATTAACTTAATAATTGTATTTCATAGTGTGTGTATTAGATAACTTGTAATCTTGGGAAGCAAACCAGTTAGCCATGTTATCTGTTGTCTGTTAATGCCAGTGCTGAACAGAAATATCACGTATAATCTTTAAAACGTACCAGTGTGTCCCTGGCTTAGGACATATTGAATGATTGTTGAGGTGAGTGCCATTTTGTGTCCATGCATTTAAATAGCAACACAGGAAAAAAAAACAACAGACTATCACACATATAACGCGTCTTAGAGAGAGGAAATAAGTCACCCAGAGGTCTGCAGCAGTATATCTTGACATTTCTTTCTTTCAAATAGAATTGGACTCAATAACTTTATCTTTTTGTGTCCGTTAAATGCAAATGTAGACAGAATAGGAGTACATTGTGTGGATCACATTCAAACGCCTCATCCCACTCCCTCTTATACTTCATTCTTGCCCGCATAGAGCCTGGTCCATGTTCGAGCTGCAAAAAAAATAAAATAAAATAAATAAAAATAAGACCGTTATTGGAAATAAAAGTACAAAACAGATATTACATTCACAATGCCGGACTTATAACTGCATTCATAAGTAGATTGCGTTGTCAAAATAAGGTAACATGAGCCACAGCTCGCCAACACGGGCACCATTTGTCTGCAAACTTATGTGATCACAAGATCTAGGCTGAGGGCAATGTGACAGTAAAAGTCAAATCATACCGCTCTGACAATGTTATTTTGGTGATATCATCATATTGTTGTTGATATAATTTAGGGCATTTTGTTCAACCTACAAAAACTCACTGAGTGAACTATTCTCGTAAAAAAACAAAACATTATTTAAAAGTGACTATAGTCAAAATAAGCTGCTGTAAGTGTTAAACATGAACTACTATAAAAAGTATACAACTGAGACTATAATGCTGCAAACCAGTTTTATCCTGTTATATTTGTATTCAGATTTCTGGAGGGCAAAGAGTGTATAAGTCGCTACCTGTCTCAATGGCACGGGTCTCATTCTTTTTCCACTCCTCTGCGACGTCATTTGCAAGAGGATCATCTGGGTTGGGAGCACTTAACAAAGCCTGGATAGATAGCAACACTGTACGGATCTGAAGAGCTGGAGACCACTTATCTGCAAGATAGACAGCAAGGTTAAAACACTAAAGTGAAAAAGACACATAGCGAAAACGTTGATGGTCATTAAAAATAAATCATTTGCAATAATTCTCTGGCCTGTTTAAAAAATATAGGCATCAGATTTAGCAAATTAAAAAGGAAAAAAATACTTGATTTAAAAACAGACTGTAATCTAATGCTTGAATTGCATAATTTTGACTAAACTAAAAGTTACCTGCTCACTGCTCTTACTCTGCCAAGTTCAATGTAATTTAAAATATCAAAAGCTTTCAAACGGTAAAAGTTGTATTACAGTGTTATGTGTTTTCCTTCATTCTGAAATGCCTCAATTTAGGGGAAAAGACTGGAATCAGAAAATTAGTAGCATCACTTCATAGAAATATTTTCAACACATCACCTTTCAAAATGTCTAAACATATTCTTCCCAGTTTGTCAACGTTGGGGTGGTAGATTTTGGTCATGAATCGCACTTTGGGAGCTGCCATGGGATACTCTTCTGGAAGAAACAGTTCAAGTTTAAATGTCCCTCCTTCAAAGGGAGAGTCTGCAGGCCCCGCGATGACCACATGGAAGTAACGTGCGTTGCTTTCATCTGGAAGAGCCGAAATCCCGGGAACAGGCTCCTGCACCAACCGGTGTGTTTCCTGGGATACCACAAAATATCATTACATTTAAAATAATGTAAGAATAAGAGCCATTATATGCATTTTTCCTCACAAGATTCTATTAAATAAAATGAATCACACAAGAGTCTCCTTAGGATCATAATTGCAAAAATGCAATAAATCTACAGGAAACATAGAAGTTGATGTTATTGTGAAGAATTACCTTCCCTTCATATTCTTCAAAATGTATGGGGTTAATCTAGCATAAAGAAAGCTTTTCGAATAACAGTAAAACTATACACAAATGCAAAAAATAACAACAAATGTCTTTACTTTCCAAATGATATGTGTACCTGTGACATCTACTTGAAAGAACCACAGAAATCAAAACCAAAAACAAGGAACTTGACTTTGTCCCAAACTTAAACGTTCTTCGTTGTTCCCTTCACCGGTTAACAAACAATGACCATACAGTTACAGTTTAAGGAAACACCTACATATGCTGTCACTGCTGTAACGCCATTCAAAGTGAAAAGTGACTTCTCGTTGAACCTGACAAGCAGCTGCTGGTTGTGAAGCAAAGGCCCAGTAACACTGGTCCGAGGGAGGGGCAGACACTGCGAATCGTCATGTTTTGCTTTCGGGGGAAAACAATAGATTCCTAAGTTGCACAAAACTAGGCACAAACAACCATATGATAGTAGTCTTTTAGGTCTCCACTAACATGAGGCGCAGGAACCATAGCCACCTCGCTGTCGTTAGCTTTAGCCTAGCGCATCCATTCATATAACGTTAGCAATGGAGACACACGCCTACAGAAACTACACAGCTTACGGCCAAGCAACTATGGCAAATAAGATGAAATAAACATGGTTTACCAGGACTACCAACGAAAAGATGGATCAGATTCGTCTAAGTGAAAATAGCAAACCTAACACTTGCCAAAATGAGCTAGCGTGATTACTAGCACGATAAGAGGCAGCGAACACAGCCAAGGCTCCGTGTCCATTTTCTCCAATTTAACGCCTGCATATTTATGAAGCAATGTGTACTGTGCGCTGGACCAGTGTAAATCATCAACAATGCGCTGTGTAATTGTGTGTACCTTTATAATCCTACGAGACAGACCGCTCATCTTGTGTTAGCTGTTGTATTTTTAGCCGTGGACTTCTCTCGATTCGGACTGAGCTGCGTGGGCGGGGCCGGAGCGCTCACTTCCGGTGGCTTCAGATGACGTAGTCTAAACGACTATACTTTTATGAAAAATTCATCCAGTATGAACTGACAATGGCAGCACTCTCTTGTTGAATTCTCACACTGAAGGGTGAGTCAAATGCATAAAATCTAAGCAATCTACATGGACAATAAAGTAACCTAACCCTAATAATGTCTCCTGTTTTTGAACTTCTTGAGTGAGTGATACAAGGATATCTGTATGCCACTTACGGCGCGTTGCAATCATTCATACATATGTATAGCTATGAATGTATGGTAAAACTGATGTTGCATTTAGAGGAGTGTGCATCTCTAAAAGTTAGGGAGGATCATGGAGGTATGTACAAAATGCAGAAACATGTAGGCAATGCCAAGAAGCAGCGCAATGGTGTGAGACAATGATGTAGGACCTTTTTTGTAGATGAAAGTTTGACAAGTAATTAGATAGTCTGCATAAGGCATGGTGTGGCATCAATAATATCTTTAGTAAAAAGGCATCAGTCTTTAACAGTTTATTATATACAAAGAACGTCTGGATTATGATGCCCATGTAGCTCTGTCCTTTGGACCCTTCTTTTTGCGTCTCATGTGGTACCTATAAAAAAATAATAATACATAAATAAAACCTTATTTCAAAAGACTAAGCATGGTATTATTTTGTAAGTATTACAATACAATCATTAATTGGTAAGGATTGACATATTTCTCTGTTTTTTTTGTCATTCAAAATGCCAAATGGAATAACCTTACTAAATACTGTAACATGAAATTCTGGACCACTGGGGTTTATAAATTAAGAAATATTGAGTGGTGCAGATATACCATATATAAACACAGGATAAAGCACATATATGTATACTTACTGTCCCACTGGATACCAGCGATGTTTAGTAGTGAAAAACATTTTGCTCAGCTCTTCAATGGATGGCCCCTTATTCTCCTTCAGCACCTCTTTGCTCAAATGGGCTTTTAGAACTTGGTCATGTGTGTCAGGAACATTGCTCACGGGGTCTGGTCGTTCAATGGGCTACAGAGAGTACAATCACAATTTATTAAGTTGCATTGTTGTACTAAAAAGTGAATCAGTGAATTTACAACCTCTCCAAATAGGAGAAAAAACAGGACTTGGTCCCAGACTAAATCAGGTATAAACAAAGAGACTTCTCATTGTCAATTACTTTATTATTTTATTTCAGGGCAAAGTACAAATAGTAATGCTCAAAAGCAAAGATGTTTGTACCAGACTTTGGAAACTACTTTTCATTTGTGGTCCTAAGTCATTATGCTGGTTGTTGGGCTTCAGTTCTTGCTAGAAAGTCACTAACCTGGACTCAGGCAAAAAAATGTGTTCATTCAGTTACCCACCAAAATGTTTTTCCTTAACTATACATTTTAGTTACTATGTACTAGTATTGTCACAATACTAACATTTTAAACAACATAATAATAAAAAAAAAAAAAAAAACCCCCACACAATTTAGACAATAGAATGTGATTTTAAACATGAAATCATAGTACTTTCTTCTATATTATGTGGCCTTAGATCTGGTTAATTCCTCAGTCATCCCGCTATGTTCCAAAATGATCCATGGGTGTATACTAGTATATGGGGCCTTATACTTGTTCTGACACAGCTCAAGGTCATTTTAATTCAGGAAAGGTTAATTTCTGTCCTGTGAATGTGACTTTTTAAGTACTGGCAGTATCAATTAGTATCTGATTTTCAATACTTTTGACAATCCTATTATGCAGAGCCAAAGTGTGATTTTGGCAAACCAGTACAATATTTGAATAGTATAAAAAAAAATTTTTAAATAAGTCTTCTTACCTGGGTGAGCTCATAAGGAATGTCAGCTGTGGGATGATAGCATACTACAGTCTTCCCATTTGTAGTGACACCAATTCGCACATTACTAAAACCAAGGCATAAACAACAAATATGAGATTCAGTTTCACGAACAAGTTCAACATAACATAATAACATAACATAAAAAGACATACCAGTAACTAGGATCATCAAGTGGGGGGCGGGTATTCTTCTGTCGAACTGTCACCAGACATGCTGCTCACAAACAAAAACATCTCAGTGCCATTAAGGCCATAAATAAGATAGTTTAGTCCAAAATCTTTTATCCAACCATTGCTTTGCTAATACAGACAGCAGAAAGTATACATGATTTCATAGTTTCAACTTTGCGGTTAACTAGCTCTCTGCTCATCTATATCAACCTCCAATTTAAATAAATATTCAAAAACTGTAAATAGTTTAGGTTTGATGTAAATCGACACGTCCATCACTAATGCTTCCACACAGCTAACTACATGACATTAGCCTTAGCCAATAGCCCACGATTATGTCACAGAAATAAATGCTGCTGTATTTTTATATTCCACGACAAACAACCCAATAAATGACAATAACTATAATCTTACTTTGTGCATTCCGTATTGTAGTGCCGCACAACCATCGCGTTAAATGGCTGTGAAGCTTGCAGAAATGACCCGAAGCCATGCTCGGTGCTCGGCTAGTTTATGATGTGCCACAGTGTTATGAGTCCGGTGTAGCACGTCAGTCAATGCATTATGTTCCGCGAAATGTATAGTTCCATTAAATGAGTATAATTCAATGAACTGTTTCATATTACATCTTATGATAAAAGTAGTTCTTACAGTGATAAATCATACCATAATTATAATATTAACTACATACATTTAATACTTTGATCATTTTTTCATAATTCATATTTATTGAGCAGTTTATAAAGGCCTACAACATTTTCTAGGTTACATCGCTCCTAATGTAAGGTAAAATTAATAACAGATTTAAATGTACCAGGAATAATATACTGAAAAAACCAAACCATTCTGTACGATGGCATAATGTCAGCCATGTTTAACATACAAGTATTATAAAGTCTTTTTACAAATACATTTCCATTCGATCACCAGCTATATTTTCATTACCAGCAGCCTAGTAATTTTGACAAGCTTTCTAAAAACCTTTTTATTTTTTCCAGATTTAGGTACTCTTGTGTGTATAAAAATTCTTATCCATAAATCATTTTTTAAGAGACATCCATTTCTGCCGAACCAGAAGTGCTGGCTGCCTGAGTTCCGGTGTTCACTACCAATCGCTCCCGACTCCCAAACACCTCTTTCACTGTAAACAGATAGAGAGAGGTTTCAAATACAAGTTTCATTAAATACAAAATAACTTATCGTACCTGCAGCAACATCACTGATATCCCAAACTCTTAAACCTTCTCTCTGTCCTCCAAAAGCATAGACAAAGGGCAAATCAGGGCAGCATGCTGAACAGAACATTACACCCTGTCCAAAGAGAACAACAAAGTCAGCTAATGATGACACAGATATACTTTATATAATCCATACAGAAACTCATACCATCTTCATATCCCTTGTGTGCACTAGACTGGGTTTGTTTCCCAAAATGTCCCATATTTTAACATGTTTATCCGCTGATGCAGTGACGAGACATCCCTTTATCTGACTACTGAGGTCCAAACCTGCAAAAATATCAAGAGTATAGACTATAGAAATTACATTACATTTGATTGAAAGTTTTCAGTTTCACAGACCTGACACTTCTTCATCATGTGCCCTAAGAGTGAAAACAGGTTTATCTGAACGTGCATCAAGGCAATAGACAAACCCATCTTCAGTGCTGGCCTAAAACACACACGATTACCATACAAAGAGAGGCAGAAAGACGTAATTGTTAGAAACCAAAACAACTAAAACTAATAAATAGTGAACACTAAAGAATATAAAACCAACCAGAAAATTACAAGGTGAAAAGTGGTTCCAGACAAGTCGCTCAACTTGACCACTAAACCTCCAACTCCTGTAGCTATTATCGGGACTACGACAGTCATAAAGAATAGCAGTCCTGTAAAAATACACATAAAAATAATCATTTATAGTTACTGTTACAATATTGTAGCTGTAGACTGAAATTAATAGCAATTGATTGCTTTCATATGAGAGGAAAATCCACATGTTTAACCTTTTTTTATTAAAGGGATTTTAGGGGCCCAGACATTTTCCATATCATGCACAAGTATGAATGTCTGTTTTATCAAAGTAGGCATGTTTTAATACTGGTGAGTGAAAACATATCAACTTAATTCATTTGTGCAACAGTTTAGTTTAGTTTATTGGTGTATTTTAACAGGAACCCTGTGCAAACACATAAATCTCATAAAAAGAAGAGATGCTTTTCCCCACATTTAGGTAAAGCTAATTTCCACTTGCAGTCCCCGGGCAGGTTAACAAACGATTAAAATAGATCAAAGTATCCATTAATTTACAATCAAACCATGCATTCTCCAATTCTTTTGTTTAAAAACATCATATTCCCCACATTTCCACATTTAAAATTACTAAATTACTAAATTGTCAAAAATTACCATATAAGCTACCACATGCAAAGATGACCATAAACTCTCTGATGCAAAATTAAAAAAAATGCAAAATACTCACTTGTCATAAGATCCCGATATCAATGTCTGTGCCTCAAATGGGTGGAAAGCTAATGTTTGAACCTATGATTGTAAGACATTTATATACATAAAAAATATTCAACCATAGAAACATAAGTTGTTGTTATATAAATGACCTTATCAGTGTGTTTATGCAGTGTTGTAGCTGGTTTCCCCTGTGTTAGATCCCATAAGATAACCGTATCGTCTGCTGAACCACTGGCCAAAACATTTCTATGCCAAAATAAGCAAGTGTAAAAAATTAGTGTAAGACATACTTCAATGAGTAATACATTTCAAAGATTTTTTCCTCCCCTAACAACTAACCTTACAAGTTTGTTCCATGATAAATCTAACACGGCATCAGTGTGTCCTTCAACGGGCTGAGCTGCTGCCCCCTGGAACAAAACATAAATGTGTTGTAAATAGCTATTAGACAATTTAAATAAATATTAAACAATTAAATAATTTAAATAAATAATAAATTCCGTTGGATACAAAGGTACATGATTGTGTGTACCTTCTTGTTTTTCTTTTTCTTCTTTGCAGCTTTTTTGCTTCCAAGTGAAAAAGCTGGCTCTAAGCAGTCCACTACATCTAGATCCCACACATCAATCTGAGGAGTCATATTACCCACTGCAGCATAGTTAGCTTCAAACAAAACAAGAAGTTAAAATTTATTAATTGAACAATGGGACATATGATTGAAGAGTTCTAAAGTACAGGGCCAATAGGTTGTATATAAAATGTGGCATTACGATGTCCAGTCAAACTGTGTTTTTGTTTCAACTGTGATTAATATTGTGGCCCCATTGTTGTTTGCAAAACTAAATATTTCGATTGTACAGAAAATGACATCTCACAAACAGGAGATCATAAAATTACCTGGTCCTTCCCCAGGACTTGGATCAAAGTCCAGCCACTCAACACAAAGAGGATAGGCTGGCAACAGGATATCATGATGCACATAGAGAGAGTCCTCCTCAGAGTTGTACACTGTAAATGAACAAGGATAACACATTTGACACACTAAATACTAAGTGTATAAAAATAAGAAGATAAAATATACTTTACCATAGATCTCCAAATTACAACAATCCTTCTCTGTTTTGCCGGTAAGAATTAGATTGTCACTGGGTTTTATCTGAAAGTCTTCACGCTCATACTGATCCTACAAACAAGAAACATAGAAACAATGATATGTAATGTCCTGGTGTAGGGAAACATGCCAAATTTCTTCTGATTATTTAAGGGCTACTGTAGGCCATAACCCATGCCAAAACAAGAGCAAAACAACAGCTGTCTCAAATCACTAGAGCCAGTCTCCAAAACAGACCAGCAACTGATAAATAAAACCTTCACATCAACTTGTCGTCACAGCAACCGAGTGTCACATACAAAAGCAGCAGAACAACAAAAGGTCTCAACTCCGAGGTAAACACACTATCAGATCATTACAAAATTTTAGTATGTCGTATTAAATTACAAGACAATTGCAGCAATAATATGTTAATTCAATAATAAAAAAAAAAAAACAGTGTAGATTCTTACAGTATCTTTGATGGTGATGTAAGGATCCTCTTCATTGGAGGAGAACACTGTGAGACCAGCAAGACTGTCTCCTAGATTAGCTGTGACTTTAAACGAAAAAAGACACAAGAAAATTATTAAATTACAAAATCGATGAGAAATACAGTAGTGAACCAGAATGTTACGTGTATTTTTCTCTTCTACACAATATAAAAATGGTCACTGTATTTACCAGTCAAAAAGATGAAACCAGGACATGTAAAGTGAATAAAATTACTTTTGCCTTTCAAGAAATTAAGTTATATATAATTTTAGATAGAAAAGGACAGTTGTATAATATAAAAGCCTTATGACATTTTAGTAATTTCCTATGCGCTTAAATTATTTTCCAATACCTTACAAGTGGACTAAACCTCTTTTAGCAACTCTTTTGCCTTGACTAGAGCACCTGGCTTGTATGTCACAGAATGTCAAAGGGTCAGTGGCCATTATCATCCTTAATACTTACATTTGATGAATGTCAGAACTCTATATATTGTTTCTTATTCAGCTCTAGATCAGTGGCTCTCAAACTTTTCACACCAAGTACCACCAAACAAAACATTTGGCTTTTCCAGTACCACCGGATTTAAATCAAGTAACAGGACTATTCCAGGTATAATCTAGGGCTAAACCAGGTCTAAAAGTGGACTACATTATTATCACTGCAGTTCTAAACATAAAATTATCCAAAGCAGGACAAAAACATGGATGAAATGAACTCTAATTAGGCAAACCCACAAACTCAAGAACTGCACCTGAAGTACCACATGAAGAATCTTGTGTACCATACTTTGAGAAACACTGCTCTAAATTATTACACAGTACAGTATACCATAAAACTCCTCACCCGTGTCTTCTTCATCATAGTGGTCCAGCCCATACTCTGCCAACTCATCATCTTCATCCTTCTCTCCTTCATTGTCATTACTTTGAACAGTCTCATCTGTATTAGCACTGTTTGGGTTAAGGTCATCAGTAATTCCTTCATCTTCATCCTCCTCCTCAGCTGCTTGTTCACTATTTTAAAGACAAAACAATCATTACACAAAAAACTCAAACAGTGAATTTTAGTTGGACCTTAAAATACCCCAGCTCCTCTTTTGCTTCAGTAATGATGCGCTGAAGCTCCTCTTGACTAAGTTCAACCTGAAAACAGATGTAGACCTATAAGTTAAGATAATGCTTTTAATCTACCATAAAATATAGTGATAAAACCTCAAATCCCCAGAAATAAACAAAGATAAAACTAAAGAGACAAAATAGGTTATAAACAGACATAAAGCTGTTGACATGTGAGGAAATCGTAAACAATTTACTTTGTCCGGAGTTTCTTTGGCGACACCTCTCTTTACCCACCCCACACAAGTGATCTGTGAGCTCATGGTGAATCCTATTAATAAAGGAAAAGCAACAAAATATAGAACAAAATGTATAAAGAAATAAACACACAGCTGATACAGAAGAGCGCACACGTGAGCAGTACCACTGTCGCGGATCTATGACGTCATCAATTCTTCATCAAAATAGCTTCATATGAATATATATATGTATATATATGTATATATATGTATATATATGTATATATATATCCTCCTGACTACCAGTAGTTCAAATTTGTCCTCTCTAGAGGACATAAGTAAACCTGAATATCTCCAACGCAGTGCATACAACTGAAATAAGTCCTTTTGACATGTACAGAGGACGTTTAGGGCTTTTCAATGATACCAAATGTGAAGGGGTGGGGCTTTGGTACCTTTTTTTTTTTTCCATCAAGGAAAATGCCATCCATCACTCCAAGCACATTTCATGAGAACAATAAAAAAAATAAGTGGGAATGGGAAAAATAAGTGCATTTTACTTTTTATTGAGCAAATTTTGGCTTGAAATGTTGATGGCATATTTAATATAAGTCTTTAAACAACACATTTAAACATTGTCTAATTAATTTTAACAGTTTTTTAGTGTAGTATGAAAGTGTTTCAAATGATGATGATATCTGGGAAAATAAAAACTTTTTTTTGAAAAAAAAAATGTTTTCAGTATTCTAATTACCTTACAAAGATGAGAGAATTTTAAATAAAGGTGATTGGACAACATTTTTTTCTTCTGGTAGTCAGGAGGATATATATATATCTATATATATATATATATATATATATATATATATATATATATATATATATATATATATATATATATATATATATATATATATATATATATATATATATATATATATATATATATATATATATATTAGACTTATATTAAATATGCCATCAACATTATATATAGACTTATATTAAATATGCCATCAACATTTCAAGCCAAAATTTGCTCAATAAAAAGTAAAATGCACTTATTTTTCCCATTCCCACTTATTTTTTTTTATTGTTCCCATGAAATGTGCTTGGAGTGATGGACGGCATTTTCCTTGATGGAAAAAAAAACAGGTACCAAAGCCCCACCCCTTCACATTTGGTATCATTGAAAAGCCCTAAACGTCCTCTGTAGATGTCAAAAGGACTTATTTCTAGAGAGGACAAATTTGAACTACTGGTAGTCAGGAGGCTACATATATATATATATATATATATATATATATATATATATATATATATATATATACATATATATATATATATATATATATATATATATATATATATATATATATATATATATATATATATATATATATATATATATATAAAAGAAAGACAAAAGAAGCTTTATAATAAAAGATCTCTATCTGTCTTTCTTGTCATAAAATATTATTATACATTATTATAGGTTCTTTATTTTTTTTAGTCACTGGTAAGTAGAAACATTTTTTTCTGTGTGTGTGTGTGTGTGTGTATTGTGTTTTACTTTCGCATTAAATAAATAAATAAATAAATAAATAAAATAACACCAAAAAAAAAGTAACCTTTTTTTTTTTTTTTAACAAAAGTGTTTAATGAGCACAAAAATAAGGCACTAATCTTTTCATAATACATTTATGGTTATGGCTCCATTATTCATAATACAAATGATAATAGCACAAAGATAAATTTCATTTTAAAATGATCAGTCAATGATACAATTTCGTTCAGAATTTACACTTTACAAAAACAAGTGGTCATTATACTGTACAGTGGTCGATGTTTATGTTTCAGGATGCTCAGAAGAACACAGTATGCCCATGCACAATTTGGCAAAAAAATACTTTTTGAAGTTTAGAAAATGATGGAAAATAAAGACAAAATAAAGAGTAACAGTCATTACAGTCATAAGTTTGTAAATTTGATCAGTTTATATGACAATATAGTTTATCAGAGGTTACTTGCATTGACTTATAATACTATATTAATACATCATTAATATTGTCATTAAGCAGACTAGACAAGCTTATGAACCACTTATATAACTACAGATAACAAATAAAATACACAATTAATTACAGAAATGAATGAATTCTACTAAGATGGAGTTGATTCCATGATCACTCACAATAGGTAATGTTGCAATAATGTTTTAGAGTGAGGTGCAGGGCAGGAGCCAATATCACAGTTTTGGCAATGTACTATTACTCAAAAACATACACAAATCTTGAACTTGACAGATTTTGTTGTGCTATAAAAAATAATTAAAGTGCCAAAATTCTACACATTTTGCATTTTCAAAAATGTGCACAGACTCTCTCTGTAGTTTATGCACATTTGCTTGCATTTCTTTGTATTGCATTATCCATTGTAACAGCCTTTACAGGTTTATTAGTCAAAATCCCCCTCCTCGGCTGACAGATGATCAGTTGTTCCTTCCGTTATTTCATCTTCTGGAGATTTTAAACGTTTGGTCACCAGTTTGAGGTTGGTCTCGTGGAGAATAACCTGTGTCAAGTATTTCTCTCGTTTAATTTGTTCTTTGACGGTGTAAGGAACATCAGGGATCAAATAGGAGAGGACAAACTTAGTGAAGTAAACAATATGCTGAGGGGAAAAAAAATAAAAATATTACAGCTTTTAATTACATTGTCATTTATATTCATGGTGTTGCCTTTTAATTTAATAATTTAAGTTCGTACCTCTACAACAATTATAAAAGCCATTTTGGCAGCTATCACGTGCCAATAGTAAACAGTGTGCTCATACTCGTGGGTGTGCCCTGGGGGATACCGGAAATCTCGATACCTAAACAAGAACAAGTCAATTACATATAAGAAGAACACAAGTTAACATTTATAGAATATTAACAACAAGCCAGGTATAGAGATAGCTACATCTGCTTTTATAAAATGTACTTCCAGGAACAGTTACGTTATAATATATGTTAATATTTCTTGGATAGTACCATACTACCGAGTACAGATTTTGGCAAACTGTTGCTTAATCAAAATGACATACCCACAGTATGTAGGTTTCAAAGACTATTATTTTTTGTGCCTTTAATGACTAAAGTGACATTTTCATATACAATTGTAATATTTGCATTTCTTATTTCAGAAATGAAGAAGTAATAAGTAATAATAAGTTAATGCTAGTAATAACTTTTCACCTCTACTATATATAATTCATAGTCCTCTACCTTCTTCCTCGATGCCAGTAACATTTAATGGATGTTTTAAACAGGTGAGGTTTACCTGCATGTGGTGATGTTGTAGGTAGGGCTCAGAGGGCGGCTTTGTTCAGGGAAGTCATTGATGTTGAAAATGGACAGAGAGCTGTTGATGTACCCTTCCATAGTGTGATTGTACTTTTGCCCATAAGGATACACAGAGAAGGACCAGTAGTACACCAGACGAGGGATCATGTCCGAAGTGAAGGCAATGATCATGGCCTGGGCAAAGAAGAAAACTAGATTAGGCCACTGCAATTCAATTTTCTTTCATCTGTCTAATGTTGTCTGTAGAGGTTCTGTTACTGTGGAGGGAGCAGCTTCTATCATAGAGGGTTTTAGTTATTCTTTGTTCTTTTACTTCTGTTTTAGCTGACCACCAGGTTAAGGAACAGTTCCCTCTTATATCTGCAAATCTAAATTCATTTCATTTTATTTTATGAGAACATTAAATGTAATTTTTAGATTAGTTCAAAGAGCTGGGATGGAGCACAGATAATGGCACAAAGTTAAATAGTAATAGTATCGAATCAATCAATACTTGCCATAATATTACGTGTTAGACTTGTAGATCTAACTTTTAGATTAGCAGTTTAGTTCCATTAAAGCTCATAATTTGAAGTGTAAGTTGATAATTGGTACTTTATTTTGAAATAATCATAATGTTACTCTACAGTTGATTAATAACCCCACATAACTCACATTTGTGGCCACAGCGAGAATTGCGATTCCCTGGAGAATGGGCTGCCAGGCTCCAATGGTACTGGCCTTCTCTGGGACCATGCGGCGAAACTGAGTGGTGATTTTCCAGGCGTCCACTCGGATCTCAAACAGGTTATTTACAAGAGCCAGGACAGGAGCCAGGGGAAATGATGCCACAAACAGGGTCACAAAGCCAAACTGGATCACTGTTAGAGACATCAAAAAATGTAAGACAACTTACTACCCATCTCATAGTACATTAAAGGAGTCAGTCCAGATCCTTTGAAAACTTTTTTTTTTCAAGGGACTTCCTAGTAAGTTAAAGGTTAAATACTGGTAAATAAAATAAATAATTTACAGAAAGTGAATGGTAATAGTAGAAAGATGTCGAGGTCAGAGAACAAGCTCAGAGAAATGCCTATTTTTACTGTAACTACGACTTTTGTCTCAGAGCATCTCAGATCCACAGTAACTTTTCTGGCGGGGAGTTCGCCACCTGCTTTGTCTCATGAAGATATTATTGTTTTGCCTGGAATATTCCACAGTATAAGATTTAACTTATCTATCTAGCATTTATTTGATTAAGGTCAAACATACCTGAAAACTGAGTGAAGCTATATGACTTTAATGCCATGTTGTGGAACATTCCAGGCAAAGCAATAACATCTCCATGGAGACAAGCAAGTAGCACTCCACCAGAAAAGTTACATAGTGCAATTTTAAAAAGGACATAAATAAGAGTAATACATATGCCTAAAAAAAAAGAAAAAAAAAGTCTTACCCATCTCAAGGTACTCATAAAAAAGTCCTATTTTGGAAATGGACTGGAGATGATAGTCCTGCTCCCATCGAGGGCACCCTTTATCTGAGGCTATACTCTGACCACTGCAGTGACGAGCATACAGGTTTTTCAGCCATCTGCAGAGAAAGGAGAAAATTATATTATTAGAAGGGAGAAAATTGTATTTTAAGAAATTTACATTATAGATGTTTGTCTGAAATAGACATTTTTTATTCTAATACTTACGGGAGCAAGACCTCCTGGATGTTATTCCAGATAGCTTTACCTCCCATGATGATAGACAGCTGAGTGGTCAGTTCTATGAGGCAGCCACCAGGATCACACTGTGAAATAACACAATGTTACAAGGCTGAACAATTTTGGAATATTTAATTACACTTTCGTGATTTTCTAAATTAATCAACTAAACTATTGAAATAACTGTATCAGTTTCAGAACATGATAGTAGAGCTATTAACATAACATAACAAGACCCCAGAGGGAGGTATATATTATAATATTTTAAAGTTGCACTATGTAACTTTTCTGATGGAGGGTCCACCAATTGCTTCTTTGCATGGACATGTTGTTGTTTTCCTAGAATTAAAGCAATATCTAAATATTGAAATAGATGGACTTTACCTCTTCATTCCTATATTTTCCCAGCAGATACACAGGCTGTCCGGGATAGCCCACTGCCTTCCCTTTGGCAAATGCAATGTAAAAACAGGAGGAGTAATAGTTGACAAATTGAAAAAGAAACATCTTCAGAGTCAGGCTGTTCTCATATTCTGTCCTGGTGCGAGGAAGCTCTGTACAAAAACAGTATAAAAGAAAAGCACAATTTAGAATGGATTTAAAGACATCATATACATGCTAAAGTCAGCACCATGGTCAGCACAGTACTAAAGAAGTACAAAAATATGTTTGACATTGCTGATTAAGGCTAATTAGCGCCATTTATAGACAGAAACTAAAATAAGAAGAATGTATTTATCCTACATTGAGGAAAGTGTAGTAAAAGTAAAAGTTGTAGGTGCTATTTTATTTAAGGTGAGGGAATAACCAAATAGGTGGCACAAAAATAATTTAAAAGGATACTTAATTTACTTAAGACATACCAAAGTCTGTGATCCAGATGGCCACTCGCTCATACAGCATGTTTAGGATCATTATAATCACAAAATTGATGAGAGACGCAGTGACAGAAGTGGCCATTTGGGGTGTCACATACTCCTTCAGAGGCTCCAGTTCTTTGAGGTCTTCTGTGCGGAGAGTGGTGGAGAAGGCAAAGAAAGCAGCCAGCCGATAGATGGTGATCGCAACAACAGATGCGATAATCAACATGATCTGAAGATGACGAGATAAACTAATGAATAAACTGAAGCTTAACACCAGCAAATTGTGGTTGTAAAAACTTACCCAGAACAGCACAGTCCCTATTCCTACTGATAGACGCATGCATCTTCCACATGTTGAATAAGGCACTTTTTCCTTTACCTAAATAAAAACAATACATTTGTTTTTACTATAAAGAGTATTAGAAGACACTGTAATGTGCTTTAAAAGATTGCATTTTTAAAACTTAAATGTGTGAATAGAGTTATAATTTTCACAGAGGAGCCATAGAAGCAGATGCGGTGTCGAAAGACTATACTCAAGTTAAGCCAAGAGTTAAGAGATAAGCAAGATTCAACATTACCAAAAAAGGAATATCTACTGTAATTCAACATTCCAAAAAAATGGGGTAGAAACACATAACTCAAGGAATAGGTCAGGCCACAATATAATCACAAGTAAAAGAAAAAAATAATAACTGCTATAATTTTAGTAGTAAAAAATAAGTAATTTCAATTCAACCTATAATGTAAAAAGTCAGCCTAAAGGGTAAGTGCTTTTTTACCTGACTGTTTATGTCACATTAAGTTTATGCTATTCTAATGTTTTTAATGCAATGTGCAGCTTGACTTTTTACTCAAACACAGCTCCCACCACAAGGCATCCCTAAATATGTATTAAATGTTGGTTACCCCGGTGACAGGGTTTTTCTGTTCATAGATACACTTGGCCTCGTATTCGGGGCGAGGCGGCTCTTCCTGCTCCAGAAACTCCACCGTGTCCCATTCATACTCGAGCTCCGCCTGGTAGCGCTTCCAGAACTCCAGGAACAGGGTCACTGCAGGAAGGAGACGAACAAGAGCAGGAAAACTTACTTTAAATATGTACAAAATATGTCAGAAAGGAAATGGTAATATACAATCTGCATTAGAGCAACTAGGGCAGTGTTCAAAAACATGCTATATCAACATTCAAATTCCAGGCTCAAACTTACTCGTAATACGGTAAAAGTTTGTTTGACATTTTTTATTGTATAATTATTTATTTATTGTAATTAATTTTTCTCTATATATTTTGTCAATCAATATCCATAATCTATATATAATCTATATCATTTATCAATGTATTCTGATTGTAGTGGAAAGAACGTGGATCACACAGTGTAAATTTTCACCTGGCCACATCAAATGCAGTAAATAATTGTTTTATAGTATGTGAATTTACTGAGGTAAACTGTGGCTTAATTAAGTATAAATGAAAAATGTAAATGTTTTGATATTTTAAAATGAGAACTCTGATTGGACATCATTTTCCCCTCAAAAAGCCTTAAAGTGCTTGCAATCAATAATGTATTTGCTGAAATTATATAAAGATAATCTACTGGGTTACAAAAACTTACCCCATACTGACATGAAAACGGCAAAAACTAGTGTTCCAAAATTGTCAAATATACAAAGTTTCTAGAAAGAGAGATAAGAGTAGATAGTTAATAGCAATTTCAGGGCTCCAGACTAGCTTTTTTTTCCAGGAGCACTGTAGCCCCTAACTGAAAGAACATTTAGGCGCACGTGCTACAAGTTGATATATTTTTTTCTTCTAGCTATCACTGTATTATCTACTCTTCTTTCATATGAGGATCATCTTAACGCACAGAGGCTACAGATTATAGTGAAAAGCAGTACAGCTTTCAACCGTTGACTGTGTCTATGCAGTCAGTGCCTCATGCTAACACACTTAGTTCCCCATCTTAATTTTTATCACTGAAACTACAGTCCCTGCCCCTTTCCTCTGCCAGGATACAGCATGGAGTGAGCTTACAAAGGTTACTGTGAGCATTCATTTTACTAAAAACTGGTACTAGCACAGATGCCAAAAACAGGGGCAAAATGCAAGCATTTGGTTGCAGTCTGGAGCCCTGGATTTGATTGCTCATGTAAGCCAAACATTGTAACTGTTGTATCTGCAGCTCACCTTTGAAGCCTCACACGTACTATTCAACCTCCAGTATTTGCAGTGTTTGTCGCACTGTGGACACATCACAATCTGCCCTCCGATATCAGGGTCACACACCTCTTTACTGCAGGACAAAAATTTGAACATTTGGTAAGAATTTAGTGCACAATGTAAGGTTTCTGATGGAGCGCCTTCATCTACTTGTCTCCATGGAAATGTTTTTTTCTTTGCCCACACATGGCATTCAACTTTTCTAACTTGCATTTATTCAATGACAGGTCTTTCTATTGATAACTAAATACCTTCAAAAACATGCATTCATACTGTGAGCAGTGACACCTCTTCACAAATTTAACCTGCTTGTCTACAGGGCGATAGATATGTTTAATACTATAGCACATTCCAAGCAAAGCATGGACATAAGCAGGTGGAAAACCCGCCATCAGAAAAATTACACAGTGCACCTTTAAACCTATAATAGTAATCTGTTTTATTTGAGTGTGAACCTCCATGTGCTGGTTTCTTGTGTCTTGTATCCGTAGATGAAACAGCCCAGTCCCACCACAGCAGCCACAGCGAGCATCATTGTGTAGAAGCCCAACCAGGCAAAATAAATGCCGATCTTCTCTCCATAATATTTCCTATGGAACAAAACAGACTTTCTCATTTAGTACAGATGTTTCCTGTGTTTGAGGATTTTAAAATACATATCCTTGAAATCACAATAGCCTCCAACTAACTTTGATATAAATAAATGTTAAGCCATTTCACAATGCACTGTCCTTCCAACATGGAAATTAGCTTTGAAGCTAGCATCTGATGCTATCAAATAAAACCATGCAAAATGAATGCAGGCCTATTACTGTACCTCATACTACAGACTTGTGGGGATTGCCCAATCAATTTTAACATGGCCTAGTCACTTTATTGAATCCAAAGAGTCGTTTTAAGTACTTGACAAAGCAAACTTAAATGACTTGGTACCTTATTAAGTCTAGTGGCTGCATCTTGTAGAAGCTTTTGGGATGGGCCCATTCTTGAAACAGAAGATACCTCTCATTGGGAGAATCGTCTTCAATGGACTTTACATTAAACCTGGACTAAAAAAAACATACAAGAATGAAATACAAATGGGCTAAATGTAACTGTCTGTAACATAGAAAAAACATGTCACTTACATCATGCAATGGGTAAGCAGCTTTGTACACACCACCGTCCAAGAGTTTAGTGATGCCAAACTTCTTAATGTTCCCTCGTATTTCATAGGGCGCCCGGCACAGAATGTAGAATGCCTATGAAAAAACACTTTTAACTTCTCTGATGAAGGTTCTGCCACATGATTGTCTCCCTGGAAATGCTGTTGTTTTGTCTAGAAGCCACTAGACAAAGTTACAGGTCATATTTGTGGAGAGGTGGCCCAGCTCACATGGTTTTTAGACATTTCAACATTTTTACAATATAGTGTATACACCTGTAACTGAATAAATGAAATATAGTAGGTAACTGTGGAACTTCCCAGGCAGAGCAGTAACATTATTAAAATTAGATCTATATGTAGGTGCTAAGAAAAACGATATCAATCCATAAAGGGAATAACTTAGACTTTTACCATCCTACTCCTCATGGATGGTGTGAAAAACAAGTCTTTGTCTTTAATATAGAAGTACTCCAAACGGTTCTTCTCAAATGGAGCGGTGAAGTACTCGGCCTCTTTGCGGATGAGGTCTTCGTTTGGATAAAATGGTTTGGTGACCCAGGAGACATAGCTCCATAGAGACGGGCGGCAGGACAGGTCATTGGGCTGGATGGGCACTTTAATATGGAGGACCTCTGCGTATGTGCACAGGACATCCCAGGGCATGTGGATTTTAACGAACATCAGCTTCTCATCCACAACCTGCAAAACACAAACAAAGCACTCAATGGAGGTGAAGGTAGGTTAATCATAGCCACATAACAAAAATAATATTGTAACTCAGATTTTTGGAATAAAACTTTAAAACTGAAATACATTTTTTTCCCCCACAACTAAATATCCCACATATCTGAAGATGTCAGAGCTTTTTAAAATCATTTATTTATTTATTTATTTTTTCTAACAATTTTACTCTTACAAAGCCTTTGTTTTTAGTCCTGTTATGGTCTTATCAACTTTAATAAAAAAAAAATAAAAATCTATATTTCAAAGCAATACTGTTACTGTTCTTAAACGGAAAAATGATTTGCTCTGCCCTGGCTCACCACCTTTCAATGGATGGTCAGTGGTGTCCTGCTTTAGGCAAACTAATGCAAAGAAAAGTCCAGGCCCAGATAATATTTGCGGCCGCCTGTTGTCCTCTTGTGCGGAACAATTAGGTCCAGTCTTCTTTTATATATTTCAGATGTCAATCCACCAGCAGAGGGTGCCAAAAACATGGAAACAAAGCACAATAATTCCTGTGGCCGAAATAAAACACCCCAAGGTTTTAAATTATTTTAGACCAGTGGCTTTGACCTCACTAGTTATGAAATCCTTCGAGAGGCTTATGAAAAATGAACTTGTTCCTTTAGTGGAGCACTTGCTTGATCCCCTGCAGTTCGCATACAGGGCGGGTCGTGGGGTGGATAATGCCACAGCAACTCTTTTAAATATGGTCCTTAAACACCCAGAGAGCTCGAAAACGCACCCAAGGCTCCTATTCTTGGACTTCTCCTCAGCTTTTAATACCATCCAGCCACACCTTTTAATTGATAAGCTTGTTTCAAATTTTAATTTGGATTTTAACATGGTGGGCTAGATTTTGGATTTCTTAATTGGAAGATCACAGAGGGTAAAGGTGAATGGGTGCTTCTCTGATGTTTTAAATTCCTCTACAGGATCTCCTCAGGGTTGTGTGCTCTCGCCACTTTTATATATTTTGTATACAAATGACCGCAGTAATTATGCCAATCGACATATATTGAAATCTGTAGACGACTCTGTCATCATCAGTCTTTTGCACAGAGATGAAAAGGACCATGGCCCAGTTGTTGAGGACATGGTACAGTGGTGTGACAACTCCTTTTTAAAACTAAATGTCACTAAGACAAAAGATATGTCTATTGACTTTAGAAGACAGGTCACAACTCCCAGAGCGACTGTTATCAACGGTCAAGAGCACTGTTCCCTCTAAACTGCGCGCGTGCGCAATTGCGCACTGCTTCCACCGTCTCCGCGCACAGAAAGTCTGCGCTGCGCACAAAAAATAAAACAGTCCTTAATAAAAATAAACGCATCATTTATTTTGTACCATTTTCCACATTGACAGAGAGTGACGGGTTACTGGTGGTCAGACAATGATGATTCACGTATGTATTCACGTGTTCACGTAGCTCACTAACGTCATTGATACTATTGGCCACCTGTGTTTATGTTGCAAAATGACTGGTGAAGGACTGAGCTCACTACAGACCAGTACAACTCACCTAGACTTTTATTATTTTTTATCCATAAAAATCATGTTAAAGTATCAGAATATACTGCATTTTTCCCATAACTACCTCTATTTTACAAATCCATCCGTATTTTTTCTTTGACGCATTGAATAAGAGAGTGGGAAAATCCCCGCGGCTCCTTCGCTCTTATTCGTCATCTTCGAGGGACAGAGGCAGATTATTTTTATGACAGTAAAATATCTAAAAAGCCTCATGTCTCTGCTTTGAGACGCCGTTTAAATTTACACGAAGCGGAGTTGCAATAATGGTCCACAACCGCAAGTCTATCGGCGACGACAGGACGAATACACAGCACGAATGAGGCAAGGTGCTGCTCGCTGACCCTTCAGAATAATGTCGACGCGAACGGGCAGTGGCACTGACCAAGCCAGAATAAAAAAGAAATGCGGTTCATCAACTTGGATAAGGCGAACAACTACTGCAGAAGTGAGAAGGACAGAAGGGAAAAATAAGGTGACATTTAAATTCTCAGTTTGTGATTATTCTAGTGTTGAGCTACTTTGAGTAGAAGATATTCAAATTAAAACTATAATCATATATTTTACAAAGTTGATGTAATTTTCAGTGTATCACGTGTGCTACAGCACATGCCATTGTGCAGAATGTGAAGATTATATAATGTGAACAAAACTGTCTCTTTTAAAGATGTGCATGTCTCAATTCCTCCAGAGCAATTAAATATTGGTCATTAAATATTGTTTATTGTTTTAACAGTACAAATGCTAATAAAAACTGTCAAATTGTATATTTTACAGACAGAGTTACAGGAGCAGGACTCTTTCAGACCACAGCAGCAGGATTTCTCTCATTTAGACCAGGATTCTCCCAGAAGAACAGCAGGATTCTCCCAGAAGAACAGTGGGATTCTCCCAGAAGAACAGTAGGATTCTCCCAGAAGAACAGGATGATTCTCCCAGAAGAACAGTAGGATTTTCCCAGACCACAGTTGGACTCTCCTAGACTATAGTGAGACTCTCTTACCCAGTGCATAGCAGGATCTTCATATAAAAAAAATCTAAGCATGTTTTAAAATTGTTTCAATTGAGTTTATTTTTTTGACTTGGTTCAGTTGGCTGTTCATATTTTGTCACAGTTAAACTAAATATGCTTCTAATAGTGTACTAGTAGTAGTAGTAATACTAGTTATGGACAAGATCGTTGTCTATTTCATTGTAATTATACAAAATCTCGTATTAAAAGTAATTTGACAGTAATTACTGTTGTAATTTGATTCTTTTAATAGATCTTGTAAGTTGTTTGGATGTAATGCTCGCGTGTTCACAGTGTGCACGTCTGATGGTGCTCACAGTGGTCAAGAGAGCGCTCAGGGACTTTGTGTGTTTGCTCAGATACATGAAAAATTAGAGGGAACATTGGTCAAGAGGTAGAGCTAGTGGAAAATTATAAGTACCTGGGAACCTTGATTGACCACAAACTGAACTTTAATGATAACACAGACATGCTGTGCAAGAGAGGTCAGCAGCATCTGTTCTGCCTCAGAAAACTTTCATATTTCCACGTGGACAGGACTTTGATGACTTTGTTTTATAAATCTTGTGTCGAGTCTGTTTTAACTTTTTCTATGCTGTATTGGTATGGGAATCTCAATATCAAAGCAAAAAAATCACTCAGTAGAATCGTACATTTGAGTGAAAAAATCTTGGGGGCCCAGCAGACTTCTCTGTCTGAGCTTTTCTCCAGGCAGGTGAAAAGGAAGAGCATCTTGTCTGATGATGCTTACCCTCTTCATGATGAGTTTAGTTTTCTTCCCTTTGGCTCTAGGCTCAGGTTTCCTACAGTGAGGAGTAATAGGTATAAGAACTCTTTTATTCCTACGGCCATTTTGCTTTTAAACGCTGCTCAGGGTAGAAATACATTTTAATCTTACTTACCTCTGTGTATTTTTCCTGCTCTGTGGATGGACAAATATGTACTGTTTTTATGTCCTTTTAATGTTTTTATATGTGTTTGTCTTTTTGTATTTCTCTTTGCTGCAAAACTAATTGCCCCATGGGGGACACAAATAAAGTGAAGTTGAAGTTGAAGTTATTTTTCTACAGTAATAATAACGCTAATAATACTCATACAGCCGTAAATCTGAAGTCACAACAACAGAGGATATATTTCACTCACAGATCGTGTGGCTTCCAGCTCCATCCCCATCTTCATCAGGCTGGCTTCAAAATATTCTCTCCGTCTCTAAACACAAGAGGAAAAATAGGTTTTCACTATCATCATTCTGAATTAATCCTGATCTAATTTAATGTGATTAGTTCATAAATTAAAAGAAATAGAGTACTGTAATGTTAATCTAAACAGCTGAAACTAAAACCCATCATGTTTTTACAGTCATAAAAAAATATTGTGGCTAGTGGAAATAAATGTGCTAGCAGCTAAACTGAAATCTCCTTTCATTGGGCTAAGTTGCTATTCTGAATGTCAAGGTCTAATAATATTGTTTACTGTTGACAATTAAACTACACTACTTCCTTTTAGCCTCAAGTCCACCCGGAGCTAGTCCTCATAACAAATAATAAGGAACTTTTTCCACTTCTGTGTGAGCTACTGAGGGTGTGCCTTTTACAGACCAGCGCTCTCTTCATCCAGTGTTTAACATGGATTACACAGATTACATTGTGATATGGTCATTGATAAATTATGCAAACTAAATATCAAAGATAAACAGGGTAAAGCCTGTGTTCAAGCCAAAGGTGCTCCCTGAAGATAAATGAATATATAACTACATGTATTATTCAGACTATACATTTTAAATATATCGTGCCTAACAATGAGGGCAACACCCAACCACACAATGATGCAAGTTAAGGTTCAAAATAGTATTATAGCTGTTGAAATACAAACCACAGGGTAGTCAGGAAAACTGAAGCCATTTTGAACTAAAATGAATAACTCATTTGTTACCAACAATTAATGTATAAACCAAGTCAACATTTCAGACATTGACAATTTTAAAACTGGCTGCAGTGAATCAAATATTGAGTCATCAAATACACTGACAAATACAGCAAACAAATGGTAAATGGGAAGTATAAGTGCCTTCCAATATAACCTGTTGAATTTAGAATGAAATCTAAAAATATTAATGCTTTAGATGGATTAAAGTTGTAAGTGTTTAGAGCAATTCATTAAAACTATTATTCAAATATAACTATACATGAGCAAAGAGATCTAGGAATTAACAGTATCTTGTAGTGCGCAACAGTTGGGAGAAAATGTTGGTACCTTGCGTCTTGCAAAGTTGTACTTCTTCTCAAACTCTTTCTTGTCCTCGTCTTCATACACCAGGATGAAGTCAATCCTCCGGATGCCATCGTTGAAGAAAAGTGTGTCTTTTTTGCCGTTAAACTCAACCTTGGAGCAAAAACATTGAGCGACTGGTAAATCCACCTGGTGAAACTCATACACCTCCTCTTCCATAGTCCCATACATTTTGAGACTGAATCCTACTGTCGGAAATATGGTAACCTTGTACTGTAACACTGTAACTGTAACATAAGAGGGAGGGGCTAACATTGTGGCACCTAGACTCAATTCTCCGGACTGTCTTGACTTTGTGTATGGTAAACACTGGCAATATAACTGCGGAAGTCTAATGGAGTCAGTGGTATTCTATAGCAAGTGCTTATATAACATAAATAAATAAATTAATTAATTAATTAATTAATAAAAATATAATATATATATACATACATATACACATACATACACACACACACACACACACACACACACGCACACACACACACACACAGATATATATATATATATATATATATATATATATATATATATATATATATATATATATATATATATATATATATATATATATATATATATATATATATATATATATATATATATATATATATATATATATATATATATATATATATATATACTAAAATTCTCCGCTGATAAACATATTTAGGCTGGTAATTCACAATGGGAAAAATCCACTGACCTATACTATATTCAGTAAAGAAAAGAATTTGAAAAAATATAAACAAAGATTGCTTTGTTATTACTATAATTAGTTATGTTTTTAAACTTACATATCAGCTTCTGATTTCCTAAAGCAGCAAAAAAACATTATTATTAAAAATCTGCTGCTCATCAAATGACCCCTGGTGCCTGAAAGGAGTCTTCTTCATATCTTACAATGAAACTACATCCTTTAACATCCTTTCACAACAATTTTCAGAAATATTTAACTCTGTGTACAGTTACTGGGAATCTCGAGATTGGTTATCAAGCGTCAGGGTTGAGATTTAACAACACTCATAATATTCACTCACCTCTATTGCTTTGGCCACTGTGGCTCCTTCTCTAATACTGTGATAGGTCGGCAAAAACTCCTCTGGGTAAACTGAGAAAACAGGTGCATGAATGAATTATTTGTTTCAGACTAGAATAATTATACATATTATAGTCCTAAAGTCTACTATTATAGTCCTAAATGTTTGCACTATGAGGCTATACCTGGGACTTTGGTGACAAGTACTTTGTGCAAGAGAAGCAATCTCTTCAGACCACAATCCTCCAATTACGTTGTTAAGCTAAATGTGTGTCAGTGCTATGGTCAGTTTATGTGTGTGCTTTGTATTGCCTTGATTCTTTACTGTAGCAGACGACAGATATGGCAACATCAAATATGGGAATCTTCATCCATTTCCTCCATTAAAGTAAAAGACTTACAAGGCACTAAGTGAAGACATATGTTGTATTCAAAACAATGGCCTTAGTAACACCAAAGGAAACCACATTCTTACAATTTTTATTGTGGTTTTCAGATTCAAGAATGTGATGATGTCATAGTGAATTTCCCTTTTTGATTACATTGTACTTTTTGTTGAATTATCTAAAAAGTAAAATTCACAAATGTTGAAGCTGGTCATATCTATTAATGACTAATCCTTAACCTTAGAACTACATATGAACTATATATTCTCCCCTGCTATCTACTTCAGTCACCTTGCAAGGCTTGTTACTCTTGAAAGCTAAAGAAGAAATTCTCCTCAGGCTATTCACAATGATTAGTTTACAGCATCCTGTATTTTGGGAGTGTTTGCTAGACTGAAAGATGCACATGTGTGTTTGTTTTTTTTTTACAGTAAAACAAATCAAAATGGCTTCTAAGTTATAAAACCATGTGCGACATCATACGAGAGAAATGATGCATTTGAAAAGTATGTCAGAAACCAAAACCAAGATGAGTCGTGCCCACAGAACAAAGTGTCACTTCCTCTTTAGGAAAGCATTTTTAATACCCAGCGTGCCAGCGTGCAATGTCCCAAAGTGAGACATCGACTTTGTTTCAACATCAAAATACGGTAATAGATACATTCTATTACATTTAAGCTACTATTATTTTTTCAAAGTCCTTCTACAATACAGGTCACTCCTTGTTTCTTGTAGTTGTAGTACCAATTGCCCACTTTGACAGTTGCCATTTCTGTGCAACTGTTACTATGCTCTATAAAGCCTTTCTGAATGAAGTCTACACAGTGTCCCATTGTAAGGGCTCTTCGCAGTACTCAGAGTGGGAAATGACAGCTGTGCATTTTATGGACTCAAATGTTCAACATCTGCTTCAAAAAACAAAAAGGAGTTTTACTGTGCTCACCAACTTGCAGTTAGTAGAGTCAGCTGTCAGGAATGTAAGTGCCATTTGGAGGAATGAATGAACAGATAAAATCAGCAATATGCTAGTTACTATTCAAAGCTGTATATATTTGTTTCAGGTTAAGTAGTTTATTCATAAAGATATGCAGTATGTCCATGTAATGCACATTCATCCCTATTGAATGAAAACCTTAGAAATGCCCACTGGTCAATAGTTTACTTTACTTATAAGATTCTATTGTTTTGGAATTCCTTTGCAGGTTTTGCATCTGTGATATATATTCAGTGAATCAGCTCAAACATATTATTATTAAACACTGGCCTACATGCTAGATAAGATGCATACAACTGCAGAGATAAAGATGCAAACATGTTGATATAGGTCTATTAAAATTAAGTTTGGGAATGACTTGAGCTATTTAAGACTGCAGCCTTTAGTTTAGACAAGCAATCACACGGATGATGTTGTAAGATCAGAGGCAGCTTCAGGGTTAAAAGCGCATGGTTATTCTCAGACGTCTAAAGAACAGCTTCAGGAAAAACAAACAAGAGATCAGGATATACCCAACAACTGCCAATAGCTCCTCAAAGTCCACTGTTAAAGGTTGCAAAGTACTTTTCTTACCAATGTCTTCTTCTATCATGCCAATCACCGTCTCCCCGTCGGTATCAGACACGGAGTCCATCTCAAGCACGTCGTTCCCGTTCATAGTTCCTAAACCTTTATTCAGGTCACGTAAATCTCAACTCGCCTGTAACACTCCGGGTTATTTTAAAGCTGCCATAAAAGGAATTCCTTGTTCATCGTTTTCTTTATTTCTCAACATCCATCTTGTCGCAGAGTTTTGGTCAAGTTGAGACTTGAGAGAATGGAAACTCGGCGGGTGGGGTCCAAAACAGAGAGGGAGGGGAGTCAGGGGATGTTACTGTAGCGCAGACAAAGCAAAGCATAACACGCCCACTAGAAATACTGTCATATTGTACTATGGTAATAACTCCAACAAGTCTGTCCTGTGAACGTGCGAAGGTGCGCACAGAATAATCAACACAAGTCTATGATAATGAATGATGAACTCATTATGTTACTGATTACCACAATTAAACTTTTGTCGGTCTATGAATATATTTCCTAAAAATGTAAAAAAATAAAATAAAATAATAAAATACCTACTTAACTTATTTTAGGTCAACAAGCGCTTGTGAACGTGTTTTAATGGATTATGTTTACTGTTACTTTTTGCAGGAACCTTATATTTTGTGGCCTGGTGACTCGGGGAAGGAAAAACCGAACGGACGCAACTAGACTCATTTCCGCTAATAACAAAATTCTAACTTGAAACACGTTTCTACTTGATTTTGTCAATTTCTAACATAATTTACCAATAATTATATGTACAATATAATATTTAGTAGCTAGCTCACACACAATAGTCATTAAACAGTTTAAATAATGAGTATATTTCTTCGTGTCACGAACAGGAGTGTGACACGGAGGATAAAAGAACCCAGCGAGCGAACTTATTAGCACTGGGCTAGCACGCTAGCACTGAGTTTATCGAAATGAGCCCATATACTACGTGTTAGCTCACCTAAAAGGGTACTGCTAGTGAACATGAGTATATTAGGTGTAAAGTTGTATCTGCCTTGGGCTTCGATGTAGTTTTTTGATAGATTTCAAAGATTTCTTATCGTGACCCGGAAGCCTCAGATACATATTGGTGAGTTGTCCGTAGAATTTCAGTCGTTAAGATTCAGTTATTCAGATGTATCACTAGTTAATTTCACAACCTTGATGACATGATTTATATTCTATGATTTTGGTGTTTGCATTGAGATATAAGTCTTTATGAATAATATACGAGGGTATTTTCTTATTATGTTGCAGAGAAGTCTATCAAATTGTGGTCAAAATGAAGATGTTCTCAGTAGCCCACAAGACTGTGTTTGTGGTGGACCACTGTCCCTACATGGCAGAGTCCAGTCGACAGCAGGTGGAGTGCGATGTTTTGACCAAAAGGACACAAGGGGTGATTCCGTTAGCCCCGGTCTCCAAGTCTCTGTGGACCTGTGCTGTTGAGTGTTCAATGGAGTACTGCAGAATCCTGTACGATGTCTACCCATTGGATAAACTGGTATGCTTTGATCTTATACACAACATAATTTATTATTATGTATGCTTTTAAATGCATTTTTATTTTTGTTTTCAGATTAATTATATTGTCAGTGATTCAGAGTTTCATAGCCTAAATGGTTGGAGAAGAGAAGACCAGAGCACACATGAGGTAAATCTTTCAGAATGGTTAAATGTTAGGACTGTTGCCAAAGTGATTAACAATCCAAAATAATATGTAATTTGAAAGGCCAACTGTCCTTGAAATGGCACCATATAAAAGGAAGCTGAAACCTAGGATTATGTATTATGACTCATTGTTTTAATTTGTTTTGTTACATGGTTCATCTCTCTTCCCAGCTCATGTCTGCTCTGGCGGCTGTGGGCCCTCCAAATCCACGTGAGGACCCAGAGTGCTGCAGCATCCTCCATGGGCTTGTGGCTGCTGTCGAGTCTTTGTGCAAGATAACAGAGCTGCAGCACGAAAAGCGCATTGATTTGATGGACACGGCTGAGAGAGTCGCCAATAGAGGGCGCATTATCTGTCTCACTAATGCTAAAAGGTACAGTATATTTACTGTTGGATGGAGTAAAACCATAACTAACTTTACATTACCCACTGAAACTTGCCTATATTTGTTTTCAATAGTGACACTCATGTACGCATGTTGGAAGATTGTATTCAAGAAACAATTATTGAACAAAACAAGCTTGCAGCTGGCTCTGACAGGTCAGCAAATGACAAATCAATAGTGAATGTATATGCTTAATGGTGCGATAGTCCACAGTACTACAGCCATCTATTGTTTTTTTACTCTCTTAGGCTGATGGCGATTCAACAGTGTGAGCTGGTTCTGGTTCACATTTTTCCACAAGGTGAAGACACACTGGTGTCAGACCGACCCAAGAAAGAGGTGTGTGTCATTGTTTCAAACTGTCCCTGCTTCAAAGACACATTAATTAAAGGATAAGTTTTCTGTCACAGATTTCACCTCTTCTCACCAGTGAAGTCCACAGTGTTCGTGCTGGACGGCACCTGGCAACAAAGCTAAATATTCTTGTCCAACAGCACTTTGACCTGGCATCCACCACTATAACAAACATCCCCATGAAGGTAAGACATTATCATAATATAAAGCTACAATTATTTGTCTCTTTTCCGTCTTATTTTAAAAATCAGTTGCCACAACTACTTTTGATTTGTTTGTTTAATTTGCCTGTCTAATTTGTTTGACACAGTTCCTCATACAGAGCACATGTTTTTGTTGATCTTATCTGCATGATGTTTTCAATGTGCATCTGCTGCTGGTTTCATGCTGTATTTTCTGTTTTGCTAGCCCACATTAAATGTTTGTGAACAGGTTAGTATTTGGTACACATTTTTAAGTGAGAAAGACACGTGTTTTATGTCAATAATGACAATGGGTCTCACCCTAAAGTACAATAATCAATAGAATTGTGTGACTGCGGTATGGAACGGGCAACTCTGGTCTCTTGACAAAGTATTCAGACTCATAATGAGAAATAAATATTTCATTATCTTGACATGTTTGACCAGGATTGCCTTATTTAAGTTACACACCTTCAAGTTGTACCGTTTGAGTCCTCATTGTCTGTTCCATTGTTTTTCTCCTTGTCAAACTTCTGTGTGTGTTTTCTATTGTGCTTTCAACATGTTTATAGTTACAATTGTCAGTTTCAGTTGTGAAATTTACCATTTTAAATGTAGGCTAGATACAGTAGTTGGTTCAGTGCCTGTAGCTAAGTATAAAGATGATCAAGCTAGATGAGGCCATTTAATCACTACAACAAAGTTTAATCACCCTTAAATCCAAGTCATCATAGTTGAAAGTGTGCTTTGTTATGACCCATATTTGTCACAAAATTTACCTTTTGACTTTTTCTACTTTCACAATCATTGAAACATGAAATCAGCAGTGTTTGTGTGTTTGAGTTGTGTCTGGGTTAGTTGATTATCTCATGCTCATTGTATTCATCCTTGTGGCTTGACAGGAAGAGCAGCATGCCAACACATCAGCCAATTATGATGTGGAGCTTTTGCATCACAGAGACGCTCACCTGGAGTTCTTCAAAAGTGGTATGTATAATATGAAATAAAAAGTCAAATTCTATCTCAATGATTTTGCAGATTGACAAATATTGTTTTGTATTGTTTTTCTTTATAGGTGACCTACATATGGCTGGCACAAGTACAAGAGAGAATGGACTAAAAGAGACAATTACCTTAAAGTGGTGCACCCCTAGAACTAACAGCATAGGTGAGTTTGCACCCCAAAAATGTGATATCTGAGACTTGCATTTCTTTCTTCAAATGAGAAAAAAAGAAAGAGTGTATGTATGTACGTATGTATATATGTATATATATATATGTATATATATATATATATATATATATATATATATATATATATATATATATATATATATATATATATATATATATATATTTTTTTTTTTTTTTTTTTTGCATTCTTGCTTCATTAGATTAGTTTTGCTTTGATTAAATTGATCTCTTTTTGGGCATTTCAGAGCTGCATTATTGCACCGGGGCCTATCGCATCTCACCACCCACAGATGTCAACAGTCGACCATCTTCTTGTTTGACAAACTTTCTTCTAAATGGTAGGCTACACTTCACTTTGAATGGACAATAATAAAAATAAGCTAGTTTTTGTATATTGTATAATGACACATTTCTTATCTCAGGTCGGTCCGTTCTCCTGGAGCAGCCAAGGAAGTCTGGGTCAAAGGTCATCAGCCACATGCTCAGTAGCCACGGAGGAGAGATCTTCCTGCATGTGTTGAACAGTAACCGCTCCACACTGGAGGACCCTCCCTCCATCAGCGAGGGCTGTGGGGGGCGTGTGACTGACTACAGAATCACAGTGAGTAGTAATGGGACTCAAATTTAGTGTAAACACTTTAATCTCATCTGTAGGCAGAGACATGTTTTTCATATAGTTTTAGAGAATAAACATTGCAGCAGCAGAATATGAGCGGAAGCTTTTTGTTTATTTTGCATAATTTTAGGTTGTTTTTACACATGTTGGAGTGCCCTGTGGACCGATCCCAGTGCGTATTAGATGTAGTTCTGTACTTGACATTTGGGTTTGTCTTGTTCACACACACACACACACACACACACACCACCAAATAATTCACCCCAAAAATGCACCATGAGCCACGTGGGACTCGATCAGTGAACTTATTTCTAAGTTGATCAGTTGTGTTCAAGCTGACCGAGCCCTGTGATACGTGCACACATGCTTCCTTCCCCTGTGCGCACAAGTCTTTTCTTTCAGCTGTGGCTAAATACACCATGACAACTGTATGCCTTGGAGGTGTGGTGGCAGAGGAGAAAAAGCTTTTGCGACTCAGATAGACCCAGGCTTACCTGCACACACAGAGGCAGGAGACTAGTCTCCTCCGCTCCATAACTTTCTCTTTTAAGGGGGTGGGCACGAATGTAGATTTTTCCTTACACATGTGTTTCAAGTAATTAACATTTAAATTTTAATCACATTCTTATAGAAGTTATTAATAAGTTAATTAAAAAAATAAAAAACAAGCTTGTTGTTTTTTTTTTGTAATTGAGACTTGAGACACTTAATTATGTTGTAATGTAATGTAATGTATGTGTTCAGGATTTTGGGGAATTTATGAGAGAAAATCGCTTGACTCCCGTGTCAGAGTCTTCACATGATCCCTCAGGGAAGCTCCCGGTTGAAAGGGCCAAGGCACAACTGGAGCGGCACACACGATATTGGCCAATGATCATCTCCCAGACCACCATCTTTAACATGCAAGCAGTAAGACAAGACAATACAATAAAATATGACACAATTTATGTAAAAGAATATCTACAGGCGGTTATAATAACTTCAATTTTGAATAATTATCTTGTATTGAGTTGAATGTTTTTTGCTCTTGTTTAGTTGCCCACTATAGATTTTTCTGTCTCTCATGGCAGACCTTCTTTCTTGTAATATAAGAAATGTATTGTTGGTGAATGTAGTAAAAATGGGAATTATATTACTGTTTATATTAACAACATAACAATGACACATTTTTTTCACTAGGTTGTTCCTCTTGCCAACCTGATTGTCAAGGAGACTCTGACAGAGGAGGATGTCTTGACCTGTCAGAAGACTGTGTACAATCTGGTGGACATGGAGAGAAAGAATGACCCACTACCAATTTCAACAGTGGGATCCAGAGGAAAAGGCCCCAAAAGGTGAGGCAAGGCAGGGAAGTTTATTTGTATAGCACAATTCATACACAAAGTAATTCTAAGTGCTTTACAGAATAAGAAAGACATTAAAAGTCAATACAAACAAATCAAAACCTAAATAATCATCATAAAATTAACATTAACATTAACTTTTAGACATATGCACAGCTAAACAGAAACACTGTTTAAGTTTCACATCTTCAAGAAGACTCTGGGTTTTAGCAACATAAAACTGAAAAGCAGAGGCACAATTAGTTTTAAAATTGGGTTTAAATGACAGTTAGTGGGAAGAGAAAAAATGTAATTGTATGCAAAATAAGAATATCAAGTATATCTACTATAACTTTGTTGTTTTTTTTATGACATCAAAAACAACAGAAACATCTATTGGAGTCTTCTAAACAAGGGTGTAAAGTAATATTTCTGGTATTTGGTCAGTTTTATTGTCCAGTCATATTTTGTCCAATACTGGAACCTCAACCCAAGAGGCTAATTTTAGCACATTCCTATTAAATATAATCTGAATATTGTTATGAACAGAATCCCTAAAATTATGTACATATTCAGTTTAGTCAATATTATTATATTGCTCACCCTCAATTAGTGTGTTTTTCTTATTGTGAATGCTTTATGATTTATTGTATCTCATCTTTCCAGGGATGAGCAGTATCGTATAATGTGGAATGAGCTTGAGACTTTAGTGAAAACCCACGCAGGAGCTACTGACCGGCACCAGAGAGTTTTGGACTGCATTATCGCCTGTCGCAGCAAACCTCCAGAAGAAGAAGAGAGAAAAAAGAGAGGGAGAAAAAGGGAGGACCGAGAGGACAGGGCAGAGAAAAATGGGACTAAGGACGCAGAGGAGAAGAGCTGGCAAGACTCTGAGAGGTATTTAAACAAAGCAAATGATTTTGTTAGTTTACATGGCAATAGAATGAAAATAGCATCGGTACTTAAGTGTAACTATGGCAATTACTCATAGAAAAGGGACACAACTGTCATTGTACTTACAATGACACTTAAGTATATGCATTTGGCTAGTATTTTAGTAATAATACATTAACTGATTTATTTATTGTTTTTTATCCCATGTACTATACTTATTTCTGTTCTATTGCCATTCTATTACTGTGCTGTAAAGTAAAACAGATTTTATTTATAAAGGTGAAACTATCCAAATCTCACAACATGATACATTAATATTACTGAATTCACCTTTACATATAAATGGAGTATTGTGAGGAGACTGACTCTATTATAGTCTGTTATTCTATTGTTACTGTCTTTTTCCCAAGTAATAAGTAACAATAATTTATTCATATTTTAACAAAGGATTATGAACATGTTGTTCCCTCTGCCTGTTAAGTTGGCTGCTTCAACAAAATAATGCATTTATATATAATCCTCTTACAAGCCAATATGTTTACCCATCCATATTATACTGATGTTTACAATATAACAGTTATTGTTACTTATTATTTATTTACTTAATACTTTTGTTTTTCCTGCACTTTCAAAGGTTGAAGGGATTGTTGGATAAAGATGATCAGGAGTCAGAGGTGATTAAGGATTCACCAGATTCTCCAGAACCACTCAACAAAAAACCACGTCTGGCCGCAGAAGACGCCCAACCGGCATCCAAAGGTACCCTACTTTAGTGTTACCCTTATACCCACTTACAGGACACATATTATGCCAAGTAGACTCTTTTAAGCTATGGTTATATTGGCCCCTCAGCAGAAACATGCCTGAAGCTGTATTTCAATCAATTCAAGCTTCTTTAACTAATTCCCTGATAAGGTCATTGAGGATAAACAACAATCAGTGTACAATCATTATAAAAAGGATATTAACTTCTTTGTTTAATTTCCTTTTAAAGGACCGGTCTCACTTCTCAGTATGTGGACTAATCGCATCACAACAGCCAATTCCAGGAAGCACCAGGAGTTTTTTGGAAGAGCGAGTTCTATTAACAACAAATTTGAACTGTACCAACACCTTAAAGATGAAAATGGGTGTGTAACTATTTATTCGTAATAATTAAAAGTATTTCTGCCTATTAAAAATGGCCGACATGTTGCTTATACAATATATCTATATATTATTTGTATTACAGGATGGATGTTCATGAAAATGGCAAGGCTGCTAGATGATGGATTCCCTGCTTAACTTTTTTCAAAGACATTCTGGACTAGTATTTCAAGGTTTTCCTGTCACCAAAACAACAAAACAGACTGTGCTCAAAAAACCCGACAAGGAATTTGTAATATTTTTTCATTCATATTTTGTAGATATAATGTTGACATGCAGTGCAACAAAATAAACAGGAGTAGAGAAAACTATCAAATGTTGGAGGAGTTGTATTTCAAGGGTAGTTGTCGTGGGTCAATGTCACTTTGTTGCTGCTGAATTTCTGATGATAGTAGGTCATCATCTTGATTTAAATTAATCCAGTGACTCAGTGGAGGAGGAGGGATTTCAGGGTGTAATAAAAGAGCCCGCCGTGGCCTTAGTGTTCTCGAATCTATGCTCCTTACTGATAGCATCCGACTGGCTGGAAAAATTGCCACAACTCTAGGTGTTCTCTGGCAGAAATAGACAATTACTGTGATGAAGATTACAATTAAGATGAGAGAGCAGATCACAAGGAGGGCAATAAACATAGAAGCCATTTCCCCATAAACTGGGACCTGTTCAGATGTTTGAGTGATGGAGGGTGAGGTAGAGGAGTTTGAGGTTGTCTCATGTTCTGAGGTAGTTTTAAAAGTAGTTGTAGGAATATGAGTAAGTGGAAAGCAATCTTGTGTGTAGGCAACTGGTTCAACATTGATTAACGGAAATTCAGGCAGCATTGCGTCTATAAATTTTGGGTTTATTGTGCTGTTTTCAAATCTCATTGCCATACACATGCTGTTTATCTTCTCACGGTGGCATGTTCCATTGTCGCATAGACTGTAGTTATACCAGGACACAACAGTAGATCCAGGTGAGACAGACACAATTGAAAGATGATTAGCAATGGTGTTGTTGAAATAGGCTGAAATTTTTGTGAGAAACAGCTCCATCTTGTGGCGATGAAGGAGAATGGAGTGTAGGCTTAACTGTGCAGAGATGGTGAAAACATGACATGGTTGAACAGGGTTATGAAATAAGTATATTGTGAATTTCATTGAGGTACTTAGTCCGTCTTTGTCCTGAGATAGTAGGATTGCATGTTGAGGGGCAAAGTGAGTGTCCATTTCGAGCGGGATACCGTGTAATTGTAGGCCATCCAAAGACAACCAGGAGCCCACACTTGGAGGAGGGGGATCAATTAATCTCATTTCTACAGACAAGGCATCGGCTGTTCCGTCCTCTGGGTCAACAAAAGTGTTCTCTGGAATCGCATATGAAAACGGAAACCCAACGGTGGCAGTGAGAGGTGGGATGGTCTGCAACACTTGCGGAGGGAAATTCACAGTACCTGAAAAACAGGAGTAAAACGGTGAATAAACTTACACCCTAATATATTTTTATGATACTTGATCAGCAGGAAGAGATTTGTATGAGTAGAAAAATAAATTACAGTACAGTATCAAACTCACAATTGCCGCATTTATATTCTAATGATATGATTTGTTTAACAGGAGTGTAAATTATATTTTTCACTTTAAATGCCCCTTTAAATGAAGTTTTAGTGAAATGATTGGTCCATTTCAATAGGTTAAAACTATTAACTTCCTTCCTGTTGGTTAGCGTTGCAACAAAATAGAGTATTACTTTCAAAAGAAATTAAACATATATAATTTGATATACAAAATTCTACTATAACTTCCGCATTAATGTTATGAAAGATTTGATATACACTTTAAATGTATTATTAGTATGCACTGCCTTGAATGTTACGCTGCATTTAACCTCATCTTGACCACTTACTTGTTGCAGTGACAGAAGATGTTGACAGCTTGGTGATGTCTGATGATGAATGCCCTCCAGACTGCAACAGAGTGGTGGAAACCGCACTGTAAAGACCAAAATGTGTGCTTTGTTTTGCAGGATCAACACTGGCCTGTATGGATGACTGGCAGTTCAACAAAGACCCTCTTTCTATCTCACAGTGTTCCGTGAGGGCAGATGAACCATGTGGCACAAAGGTCATAATAGAAAGACTAGTCATATATGAAGGAGGCAAAGTGTCTGTGGGTATTTGATGAGAAGCAGATAAATAGTTTTGACTTAACTGGACTGAGGTTGCCAAGATTGTAATGTATGTATAGCTTTTGGCGTTGAAAGAAGAATATGCCTCAGTTTTTGCATATTGCCATGTTGTTGAATAAGTTTGCTCGCTCAATTCCACTTCTGATGTCCAGTACATAGAATCTACTGAAAAACTTGTCCAATATTCATTTGTATTCCCAGGCAATGTGCTGATAACTGCTGATGCACACCCGCTAAAATCCACACTGTTGCATAGCGGAAAAGAAGGCTCAAGACTTTCCAATATATTAATGGAACTTGCAGTGTATGGTTCATGAACAGCAGAGGATACAATTTCCTCAAAATAGCTTGTAGTAACAATGCTTTCAGACACTGACAAGTCAATGGAGTTTATTGCACTGGGCAATAACGCAGGGGACAGGGTATTACTTAAATATGAGGTGACGCCATATTGTGATTCTTCGTCTGTAAAAAGCATAGTTTGAGTGTTTGATAAATAGGTTGTGAAAAGTGGTTTTACAAAGTTTGTTTGCTGCGATTTCTCCAATATTTCTGTTGTTTGTAGTAACGGCATCCCTTCCGAAGTAGATTGAAAACTTGACAATTCCTTATTTGATAACTCAGACGTTCGTAAAATACCAAAACAGTAAGATTGCCCATTGTGATATGAGCATATGTTGCTACTGTCTGTTGTATCTGACCTGGATTGCGTCTCCATTGCAAAATCACTGTGTGGAGTAATACTGGAAAAGTCTTGAAGAATTGATTCATCTTGTCCAAATGTTGGGTCTATATTGCCAGAAGTCCAAGACAGTCCAATTGTGCTATAGTCATAAATCAAAGGCAATGTATACATAGATACACTGGGTTCTGGGCTGTTGGAATAAAACAAGGAAGACTCCAATTTTTTTCGTGTCAGTTCCCTCCCTATTGTTTCAAATGACATGTCACTAATTGTTGCATTTTCCACCAGTTTGTGAGTTGGGAGTACATTTTGAGTTGATAAAAATATACTTGCATACAAAGTTTCTTCGAGATGTGACTTCTCAAGTACATTACTAATGCTTGAAGTGAATGTTTGTTGGTCAGTAGGGGGAGCTATTGTCTCAAAATGGCTGCTCACAGTTGCAGAAATCCCATAGGATGAAATTTGATCTGGATAAGTTACAGTTGGACTAGTTGTTGCTGTTGACATTGTAGTTGTATTTAAGTTTGCAAAAACATTTGAGATATGTGATGAAACTGAAGAAAGTTGAATAAGTTCACTGTTTATAGGATAAGAGTTACTGAAGATTTGTATTGAGGACTCAAAGTTATTTTGTGTCATTTCACTCAAAATTGTTTCAAGTGGCACATTGCTAATTGTTGGATTTTGCTCTAGTTCTTGAGTTAGGAGTACATTTTGAGTTGCAAACGATAGCTGACTTGACAAAAACATACTTGAATACAAAGTTTCCTCAATATGGGACATCTCCAAAGAATTTCCATTGCTTGAAGTGGAAGTGTGTAGGCCAGTAGGAGGAGCTATTGTCTCAAACTGGTTGCTCACAGTTGCAGAAGTGCCATAGGTTGAAATGTGATCTGGATAAGTTACACTTGGACTAGTTGTAGCTGTTGGCATTGTAGTTGTGTTTAAGTTTGCATAAACATTTGAGCTATGTGTGGAAACTGAAGAAAGTTGAGTAAGTTCAATGTTGATAAGATAAGAGTTACTGAGGATTTGCATTGAGGACTCCAAGTTATTTTGTGTCAGTTCACTCAATATTGTTTCATGTGGCATATTACTAATTGTTGCATTTTGTGTCAATTCCTGAGTTGACAGATGCAGCAAACTTGTTGGAAAAAATTGTGAATCATCAGATGTTGGATCAGATGTATCCAACATGCTTGAACAGTGAGCTTGACCATTTTTTTCAGCGCATAAGCTTATCTCAGACAAGTGTGACTCATTTTGTTGTGTAGTGGAAAAGTCTTGAGAATCTGAATACTCTTTCACAGAAAACGTTGGGCTGTTATCATATGTATTGGGCATTTCACTAGTGCTATAAGCGAAAGGTAAAGGTGGTGTGTATGTAGTGGGTCCAGTTGTGAAGAATACATGCATTGAAGACTCCAGTGCATTTTGTGCTGTCTGACTCACCAATGTGGTCAGTGTTAGGTCTCTAAGGGTTGCATTTATCCCAGATATTGCTTCCTGCCTTGCTCCAGACACAGTTGGGGGTATTTTTGGTTCGGTTTGCTCAGTATTTGATGGGTGACTCAGATGTGGCGTTGGGGAAAACATCTGGGATAAAAGTGCTGCATTTGATGACTGGTGCGACTGGTCAGTGCTGAAGGATAAAGAAACTCCATAGGTCTCTGTTTGATGACTATCAGAAACAGATGGGTCGCTGGACTCTTGCGTGAAGTCAGAATGATCTGCAAAAACACAAAGGCTTAAGATTAGTTCATTAAGATGGAAAAGTGGCTAAAACTGGCTCTTACTCATGATGAAAGAGAACTTGAGGTTCCTAGTGTTACTGTTGTAAATCTGACTTTGTTGGTTTCCTCAGAAAATTACAAGCGGCCATATTAACATGGTTGTGCTGGAAATGTCATTATTTTGTATAGGGTTTATTCAATTATGTAGCAACACATGTTATTATGTTAAATACATAATTTGAAGTAAAAAAAAAAAAAAACATGAAATGCAAATGGTTCCAAACTTTAGAACTATAAAAATATCATTTTATAGCCTAGATGAAGTGTCACTTAGTCCTACCAAAGTATAGTTTATAATGTAAAGTAAATATCAAAGTGTAGACTAGTGTCATAATCAGTCACACATAGGCCTGTCATGATAAATACTGTATCGACTTATTGTTCAATACATGTTAGACAGAACAATAACTTTTAGGGGTCCATATTTATCTTGGGTACTTTTTTCTTAGTACTAGTTGGGAACGTTTTAGTTATTTTTCCTGTTCTTAGATTAAATTTGAGCTGTGAAGGGATGAATAAATAACTTAAATGACTAGTTACAGATACAAAATAACTACTAAGTGGGCATTCTGCTCGTAATTTATTGCTGTTTGTGGGTTTTTTTTAACCATATAGTACATTTAGAATAGTTTTTTGGGGATAATTTTGCTTCAGGGTTATTGCGTCAGTGACATAAAAAAAAGTTTCAATATTATCGTATATCATGTATATTTTCTTCGGCAATCTATCACTTCAAAATTTGTTGTTGTTTTTGTGACATGTCCACATTCAAGAGTCACTGAGAACGAATTTAGAGTCTAATAGTCAAAGTGGCATCATCTCACCGCAATGGAAAACTGAAGAAATCAAAACATTATTATGCGCTTAATAATCTAATCAAATCATTTTACAGTCACGCAAACATGCTACTCTAAATACAGTCTACTCTTGTTGTAAAGGCAGCTAGTGTGGTTCCGCTTTACCCAATGCTTATTCATCCATGGGCCTCTGTGGGTCACCTCCCTCCGACATGTGAGCACAATGACCAGTAATGACCAGTCTGACAGCACCTCATTCACCAAAGGACCAGAGCAGGGGCAGCAGACTTACCCGGTGACTTCAGAGGGACCGGGCCGGCTGATTCAGAATGACTGTACCCATATGTTTCGCTCCAGATGTCACTCCAGCCCTGATCAGATCCTGGGGTCGAGCTTGTGGGCAGCCTTTGAAAGTTAGTGGTCACATGCAGCTGAGTGGGAAGGACTGGAGTAATGTTGTTTTCAAAGGATAATAGCAAAGTTCCCATATCTGATTCAGTGCGGTCAGATGAAAATGTGTCACTGGATTGTACAAAATAATTTAATGTTATGTCATTTGTTTGTGCAAATGTCTGGCCTTCACTTGTTCTATATTCCTGTGCAGTTGTGCTACTGAGTTGTGAAAGAAAAGTTGATACGTCCAACCTTAAATCTCTTTTGACCTTATGAGCTACTTCAACTGTACATAGAAATCTCAAAGCAAAAATGGGTATATCTAGCTGCTTCATCAAAATGTCTCTCACAAAAGCATTATTAAATTTATCTTGAAGAAAAAATAGTTGTTCTTGTGACTTGCAACCAAAACGCCATAAAACTTGAGTGAAATTTCTAAGGGTAGCTGCCTTCTCAAAATCCTCTTGCAGGTTGCTTGGGCTGCAGACTTTTAGCATCTCATGGAAATGTACATTGAAGTTCTTGCTTGAAAATAATGAGATTGAATTCCCTTGTACGTGAAGAAGGTCCGCCACTGTGTTGACCAAATGGAGGCGCTGACTGGCGTTGAGGTGGACTGGACTCATGTCAAGAAGGAGGTTTCCCCATACGCTGATTTCTCCGTCAGGACAAGGCGACATGTCCCTGTGCACACAAAACACATTAACATTCATATAATATAAATGTTCTTCTGGGGTAAAGGGGGCATTTCAAACAGTTTTCTTATCAGTATACTGTGTGTGGAGCAAAAGAAAATTCAATTCCACCCCTCATCAAAGCCACTGGTCAGATTGCTGGTGGACACTGCCTTATATCTATCTGAAAGGAGGAGATAACTACACTGAAATGAACACACCTATTTGTTGACGGTTTCGGTTTGTTGGCTAAGTCTAATGAGCTACACTAAGTGTGAACTGTGCATGAGTCATATTTTGCATCATTGTTCAGGCCACTAATGCACTTCACACCTCAAACCTATTAGCATAATGCCTATCACTGCGGTTTTCCTTATTTTTCTGAGGATGGAGTTACAAATAGGAGATAAATTATGTCTAAGTCCCCCATTCCTGTTCAAAGATGGATCGTCAGTGTGTGGGTATTTTGGAAATTTCACCAAAATGCCATAATTGTGGGATGTATCTGTATTCTTTTGAGACTATTTGACACCATTGAAAAAAGTATATTTCCTTCATTGCAGCCACCTGACCCACCACACACAAACATAACAGGTAGACAAGTACATGCATGGCAGTTCACAATTTTGCATTGCACCTTAGATTTGTTATGTGCTTTACAAGACGGATAAGCTTCCCAAAGCCCTACACTACAGTCAAATTTCCATTCACTATACTATGTGGAAGTATACATTTTAACAAGAGGGAATGGGAAGAAGTGCTTTGTTCTTTCACCTTTTCGGAGAATTGCCATGGGTAGTTGCATTGCGGACATGTACAAAGAAATTTGCAGTACAGTTGTGAGTGGTGATGTGGAGTTGGATGTGATGTATCCCACAATCCTCAGGGAGAGCCAGTCCTACTAAATGTCCACTCTCGTGTCTGTACTCCACCCAGGGAGGCAGATTTCCATTGGCCAAAGATATCTGTGAATAAATTAGGATTCTAAACAATGGCATTCAGCAGTTTTTTTTCCCTAATGTAGCAACCAAAAATGTAAAAATATACAGTGGGGCAAAAAAGTATTTAGTCAGTCATCATTTGTGCAAGTTCTCCCACTTAAAAAGATGAAAGAGGCATGTAATTTCCATCATAGGTACACTTCAACTTCATCAAGAACAGGGGGAAAGAATTCAGGAAATCAGATTGTAGGATTTTTAATAAATTAATTGGTAAGTTCCTTCCTATAAACAAGCAAGATTTCTAGCTCTCACAGACTTGTAACTTCTTCTTTAAGAGGCTTCTCCGACCTCCACTCATTAACTGTATTAATGGTACCTGTTTGAACTCATTATCAGTATAAAAGACTGTCCACAACCTGAAACGGTCAGACTCCAAACTCCACTATAATCAATCCCAAAGAGAAAAAAAAGTTGAAGAAATCGACTGTGGGAGTAATTATTAGAAAATGGAAGGCCGCTGATAATCTCCCTTGACCTGGGGCTCCACTAAGATCTCACCCCATAGGGTGAAAATGATCACAAGAACAGTGAGCAAAAAATCTCAGAACCACACGGGGGGACCTTGTGAATGACTTGCTGAGAGCTGGGACCAAAGTAACAAAAGCTACCATTAGTAACACACTACACCGCCAGGGACTCAAATCCTGCAGTGCCAGACGTGTCCCCCTGCTTAAGCCAGTACATGTCCAGGCCCGTCTGAAAATATTAGTATTTGGATGATCCAGAAGAGGATTTGGACAATGTCATATGGTCAGATGAAACCAAAATAGAACTTTTTGGTAAAAACTCAACTTGTCTTGTTTGGAGGAGAAAGAATTCTGAGTTGCATCCAAAGAACACCATACCTACTGTGAAGCATGGAAAACATCATGCTTTGGGGCTGTTTTTCTGCAAAGGGACCAGGATGACTGATCCAGGTAAAGGAAAGAATGAACGGGGCCATGTATCGTGAGATTTAGAGTGAAAACCTTCTTCCATCAGCAAGGGCATTGAAGATGAAATGTGGCTGGATCTTTCAGCATAACAATGATCTAAAACACACTGCCCAGGCAATGAAGAAGTGGTTTCGTAAGAAGCATTTCAAGGTCCTGGAGTGGCCTAGCTAGTCTCCAGATCTCAACCCCATAGAAAATCTTTGGAGGGAGTTTAAGGTCTGTGCTGCCCAGCGACAGCCCCAAAACTTCACTGCTCTAGAGGAGATCTGCATGGAGGAATGGGCCAAACTACCAGCAACAGTGTGTGAAAACCTTGGGGAGAATTACAGAAAAACGTTTGACCTCTGTCATTGCCAAGAAAGGATATATAACAAAGTATTGAGATGAACTTTTGTTATTGACCAAAACTTTTTGTCCACCATAATTTGCAAATTAATTCATTAAAAATCCTACACAATGTGATTTCCTTGATTCTTTCCCCCCATTCTGTCTCTCATAGTTGAAGTGAACCTATGATGAAAATTACAGGCCTCAAGGCCTCACTCATCTTTTATGTCTGAGAACTTGCACAATTGGTGGCTGAGTGTGTGTGTGTGTATATATATGTATATGTGTATGTATATATATATATATATGTGTGTATATATATATATATATATATATATATATATATATATATATATATATATATATATATATATATATATATATATATATATATATATATATATATATATATATATATATAGAGAGATGTGAGAGAGAGATAGATAGAGAGATAGAGAGAGAGAGAGAGAGAGAGAGACCTATGTCGTGATACCAGAACATTGCTGTTGTGGAGGGTGGTTATATATATATATGATATTTTTATATGTCTGAGAAGAGAGAGACACAAGAGAGAGAGAGAGAGAGAGAGAGGAGAGAGACCACCTGTGGAGGGTGGTTATAATTAATTATAATGAATTTTTTTGTCTGAACTCACAAAATAAATACACAAATAAATACACAAGATAAGTAGACATGTAAATCTTTAAAACAAAACCTTGCACTTCTACAATCAAATATTCTTCGTTATCCATTTTTTTTTTTAATAGAAATGGATCGGCTCACCTTCAAATTCCCCAAATCAGTTTTTGGTTGCATTGTGAAGGATGCTGAAATTAAACGGGGAGCCAGCCTCTGTGGTGAAGTTAGGAACAATGTTTTGTAGTGGACAGTGTTGCCCTGCACTTTGATTGTAGATCATTTTTCCCAGCAGCATCAGAAGTTGAAGACATAACTTCAAACATTCCACCATGTTTTTTCCAAAGAGGCCATCAGTTTAACATATGATCTTAGATATAAATTGACATGTTGTACAGCTCCATTTAAAAGCACTAGAAGCTTCTGTTTTCATAAAAGCTGCTATTTCTTACCAAAAACATGCGCACATTACTCCACTTCCAATAAGATGAATTTAGAAAAAAAGGGGGAAAAAAGGTTTAGCTTAAGTCCAGTTGGTGCATGCTTGTGCCTGGGTGAACAAGATACTAAAGCTGTTGTAGCTGTACTCCAGTTACAGACAGGGTGGAAAAAACTGTTACAGGAAACCTGAGGCATCAGCACTGTGGACGGAAGAGTTAAAGGTGCACTATGTAACTTTTCAAGAGGAGGATTCACCACCTGCTTGCCTTCTACCTCCATGGAGACAACCAGGAGGCAGCACCAGAACCAGAGACAACCCAGTTCACAGTCAGAATGCATGTTTCACAAATTAAATCAATTTGAACAATTTTAAGAGAGATTACAGACTGATTAGCCGTCATCTTCAGCCTTGTCTTTTTGTACATCTGTCCAGACATTACCACAAACAAATTCCGTAACATTAAATTATTTTAGGATTGGCTAGGTGTAGAGGTACGCCACCAATCAGGGACCAGAATGCAGCGGTCAACAAGCAGGAGATCAGTCCAACAATCTAACGATAGGGCTCATATAGCCAGGATGTATGAAGGAGACATGCAAAATGTAACTGCACAAACAATTCAGCAAAAATATGGCAACTTTGAAAAGAGCTAAAGGCTTGGGGCTGTATCACCCTCCCCCTTATTTTAAAACTAGTTTTGTAATAACATTAATTTTGATACTTCCAGACTTGAAAACGTGAGCAGAAGCAGGGCTTGGAGGTATAAAGATAGCAGTGTTAGCTGTGCTCCAGTGAGATGGGCCAGGCACCCTAGGAGCCGAGCCCCGTCCCAGGGAAAGTGGAGGTCGAGAGGCTCAAAATGTGGTGAACTCAAAGTGTGAACAGGTGATCAGGATGGTCAAGCACAAAGAGTCCCATGTGGATCACTTTCTTTTTAAAATACTACACACCTTTATTTTGAAGGCGTTAAAGGAAGTGCAACTGTTGCCAAAGAACCTTTTTTTTTAAATAACAGACAAGATGCCAGGTGGGTTTAGGCTTTGCTCCTCTCAAAGCAGATAATCATCTTCTTGTACCAGCTCTTCAAATGGCTATCAACTGGCTTGGACTCCTGACAATAGGGGTGTTTCCCATTTTTGTTCTAGCCATTGGCATCTGTCCAGACATGAAATGATAAAATTCATAGGGAGACAAAGTGTAGTTACAATGGTTGGTGGAAGAAACTTAAATATTTGGGTCAGCATCATTACCGTGACAGGTATGCAATGAAAAAAACAAAAAAATGAAAGATGATAGGCATGTTTTTATGTAATATTTTCCAATGTATGTATTTATTAGGACAATATAGGATTGAATTCAGAGCATAAATGATTATTCCACACTATAGTTTTACTCCTAATTTTCATCTGCAGTAAGGTCCCATGAAATACAGTATCTCTTCTCCTGGGGGACCTTGGAGGAGAGGTTTTAGCCTACACCACAATATTCACAGTCAGATAACAACTATAGCTAGATAAGCCAGCATTGCACCCTCTTCCTATGAATTTATATTAGAGGGGGGTCAAAGTAAAGCTTCTTGCTCTGGGCCTCCAAATTTCTGTCGATGGGCCTGCAGATTAGATGACTAATTTCTCCAAAACGGTATGAATCTCCTGGAAGACCTTGGAGAAGAGGTTTTGACCTACACGCAGATAACAACTACAGCTGGATAAACATGCTATCTTTATGGATTTTCTAGTTAGAATTCTACATATTTACGTTTTTAAACCCTTTGAGCAAAAAATTTGGTCATTATGAGTTGACACTAAGTAAATATTTGGATGTTAGGTTTAAGTGCATATGACAGGTTAGACCACTCATTTCTCTAAAATATAGTTAAAGTGTTCATTAATCAGGTTTAAGATTTTAGATTTTTAAAAAAAAAAAAAAAAAAAGACGAAAACCTGTAAAAAAAAAGACGATACCTGTAATTTGTTGATTTCGTTATATTGTCTTTTCCACAGTCATTTGGGTTTCAGGTGGCTTTATTTTGGGCACTGCTTAACTTGCCTATGACCTGACCAAGGGGCAGTTGTGGGCAGTTGAAGCCGTTGCCTTCTTGGTGAACATTATGAGTGTTTATGTTTTTGGAGGGTATATGAATAAGCACGTATCTTATCATTTACATTTTCCATTTTCCTTTGTTTTGTTTTTTAGAAACACATTTTTAAGAAACATCTAACACACTCATTTTCAGGGCGGTCCTGGCCCTAGAGCCAAGCCAAGTTTTAAGTGGTAGTGGAAACCAAAGCACCCCAGTGACACACAGGCACAGAACATGTAAATTCCACACAGAAAGGCCTTGCGATCTGTGGTAACTGGGCTTTAGGCATTCATCATTATGCCCCAGTGGCACTTTCTGTCTAAACCAGGGGTCTCAGACTCGCGGCCTGCGGGCCTGCGGCCCTCGGGCCAGTAGTTTGCAGCCCCCGCCTTAATATGAAAGTTCAATGTTAATGCGGCCCGCGAGTTTGACATGTGTGGCACTTTACAGTGTTGTGTGCGGAGCTGAACGAACCTACCAATCACGGTGGGGTATATGGCTCTCGGGGCGGGACATCGGTTTGATGCAGAAAACATTTTTCAATGAGCGAAAGTTACAGCAGCGATGCCATGGAGGGTTTTCTTCTGTGCCTGGTGCCTCGTTTCTATTGAGCACACGCGACATTCGTCCGAGCGCGTTACGTTCACAACACAAAAAAAGTGTTAAGTTGCTGTTCAGCGGGATATTACACATATATGAATGTACATAAATATATTCATATATTTACACACGCACGTCAATGGCACTTAGAGAGTTCATATGAGGTCTCTCTCTGAAAAAATAAATCAAAGTGATGGTTATGTGGTGGGATAAAAGAAAAGTAAAGAGCTCAGTGCAGCCTCCTGTGTCTGCGGTCACATAGTGACACCTGTGCATCTGCAATAACAGTCCCCGGTAACCCGGACCAATTACAGGGTCGCACCGTTATTTGTCGGTCATTGGCCGTGTCCCAACTCGCCTCATGCACAGTTTCAAAGTGCTCGGCCAACGAAGGGTGCTCCTCTGCCTTCGTGCTGAAATGGGACTGGGAGATAGTCTGCAGTCACATAGTGGCACCTGTGCATCGGCAATAACAGTCCCCGGTAACCCGGACCAATTATAGGGTCGCACCGTCAGACAAGCTTTAACATTTTGTCACATTTCTCTCTTTTTTAAACACACTCTCAAAGTTCAAACATTCGTAGATAAAAAAAAAAAAAAAAAGCACAGTATTATAGAAAGAAGCCAAATACGGCCCCCAGCAGCTTTGAGTTTGAGACTCCTGATCTAGAGAATAAAAAGGAGAATAAGGAGCTTGTATACCACCAGTGGTACACGTGCCGCAGTTTGAGAAACACTGGTTTAAATGTATGATGAATTACATTATATGTAGAGATGTATGAAGAGGTGAGCCTGCTCACAGTAAGAATGCATGTTTACAACTGTTCATCCCGCTGGTGGACACACTCAGTGTAGTTAGCTCCTCTTCAGGTAGATATAATGCAGTGTCCACCGGTAATCTGACCAGAACTGAAGAAGCTGCTTGGATGAGCAGCGAAATGTCTTCACTCCTACAACTTTTTTGTCCAGCTGACAGATTTTACTTTTGGCTTTTACTATAAATAGTGAGCCACTTTCAGGGCTAGTTTGAGTGAAACGGAGGAGTATGATGCAGCGTAATGTAATGTAAAGTTGGTTTACTTTTGGGATTAAAACAAATACTGATGCACGGTCCGGTGGTGCGTCGGTGCCATAGCAACCCCGCGCACTATATAAACCCTGCGCGCGCTCAGTTCACCACTCTCACTTGAACGCTCAGCGGACAACTGTACGTAACTTTTGTGTTCATCTCTTATTTACGCTTCGCGGGTTGTAAAACTTAGTCACAACACTTACTAACTCTCTGATATCCCTTTTTTTTAAAGTGTGAAAACTCTTATCGATTCGACTTGCTGCTTTGACTCGCTGCTTCTCCCGCCGCACCATGGAGCCTGGGATCTTCCCCCGGACGGTAAAATCTATCAAATATCATTCAATTATGATCAGATATGATAACTATTAACAAAATAGCCCAAATACTTAATGAGTTAAGAACAGTTTTGTCCACATGCTACAGACCTCCTTAGTGATCTAGTTTTCAGGTTTATGCAAATTGACAGCTACATTTGATAGGTTGAAGATTTCAGTTTGGATAATGACAAATAGTTGGTGAAGCTGGTCTAAATATATCTTCACAGTGCGAAGTCAAGAGTTATTGTCACATTTATTGTAAATCAGGAGTGTTTTATTTTCTGGGCGTGTAAATTCATCAGGGCTGCAGGGGCATTTTCTCAAACAAAATGGCGCCGTCCGGCCGTTTTAAATTGGAATATTTAAAAAATGCTTTGAAAACATGTTTTATTTCCATAGCAACGCTGTTGTTTTGTTTTAAATTGAGCCTCCCATGTGAGGTTTGTTTGTTTTAGATGGGTTTAACATACCATAGACATAGTTGAATTATTATGAATGTCTATGTGGCAGACCCCTGAGAGTTTTGAAGACCTCGTACCTCTTACTGCCACACATTTGACGTCTGTTGACTCTGAACACACGGGCTATTATATAATAGTTGGAATTTTTGTAATAACAGTATATCAAAAGATGTGCATCACTTTTAAATCTTTTGGGCTGATGTAGGAGATCCACATAATCCAAAATCTTACCAAATTAAGACAAGGGACCCAATCTTGCCACTCCTGATGTGCAAAACGTGCGTAGTATCCATAGATGTAGACATAGGTGCATTAGGCAGACGGTATATGGAGGTTATAAAGACTGGTTCTGAGCTCCCTCCTTTCTCCCACTGAGCCATGAAGTTATTGCAATATAAGATCATAATAATTACTTAACTTGATTAAATATAAAATAATTCTTATCTGGAAAAAAAAACATTACACACATAGACTACATTTGTTACACATCATACCCCACAAGTGTTGAGTTTATCTTTAGATAACAGTCTTGTGTGACCAGTGCCCTTAAACACAAGAGTAAAGACTTTGGTCATAAAGGTAGACGCGTTTGTGCCTAAATAATATCCACACGATTAGAGCCTGGTCAGGGACACTTGGTTCTGTCACGTGCAAAGAGTCGGAATCCGAGCGAGAGTCGCAGGTCGCGGGCCACGCTCCCGTGTGTGCCCCAGCATCGGACCTCAGCGCACACCTGTCCGCTTCGCATGCTCTGCCTCCCTGGCTCGAAGCTTATCTCCCGGCTCGGAGCCTTCTGTCTCCCAGCCTCGGAGCATATATCTGCGGAGGAAGAACTCTGCATCTTCCGCATCCAGCCGCCTTTGAGTTTACTGGACTATGCCTTTTGTCACAAATGAAACAGAATTACACAGATTGGAGTTTCAGAAGTAGTAGTAGTAGTCATTAGAGCCTGTGTTAGTAATCCTGTGGTAGACTTGTTTCAGCTACAATTTAAAGGGTGTTTAACATTGTCAAACCTGTTGCATAGGCTGTGGACCTTCTGGACCTTCTGCAGAAGGAGCGTCCAGACCTCTACTCCTCGGACGAGGACGAGGATGACCAAGGTCAGTTTGTGGTAGGTGGTTACAGGGTTACACTTTGGTCGTCTGATGAAGAGGACTCCAGTGACGACTCTGGGTCGTCTGATGAAGAGGACTGGAGCGACTCTGGCTTCGGGAGTGACTCTGAAGAGGAAGAAGACGAAGAGATGCGCCTCCTTGTCAGAGCCATGGAGTTGTGGTCTGTGAATTGGAGGGAGCTTCCTGCTCAAGCTGTGGAGCCAGAGGGTCATGCCCCGACCCCCTCTCCTCAGCAGCGAGCACCCTGCTCTCCTCCTGCTCCTTGCCCTCCTCCGGTGGTTTCTGCTCCCAGCGGACTCAAGCGCGACAGGGATGAAGACGGAGAAGACCCCAGCTCCAAGAGGCCACGCTTCTCCTCCTGCTCTCCTTCTGCGGGTCTCGCTCTGGACATCGATCCTCACAGCAGACGCAAGCGAGACAGAGGTGAAGACGCTGAAGACATCAGCTCCAAGCGGCCGCGCCTCTCCTCCTCCGACCCTGACCTCTCCCCTGACCCTCGCCCCTCCACCTCTGCTGGGACGTTCTGAGGCTTCAGATGCTACTGGCACCACCACCAAGACTCCGAGTCGGACGAGGACTGAACTCAGCCTCTGAGACTCAGAGCTTGGCTCACTGCGGCGGCATTTACCACCTTCAACGGCCCCGCCCCCCTCCCAATCCAATTGATTTCTTGATTTATTGATTTTAAGAGGAATTGTTTGAATTTAAGGAATGCTATGTAGGATTTCATTAAACAACAAAAATTGAAGATAAAAACATAACCTTTTCTTGTTGAGTTAAATGTAATTACTATTCTGAATTGAATCTTAGTGTTGCAGTTTTACCGAAATACCTGCATAGCACTTCTTGTACTTTCTGGGTGACATTTATTACTTTCAATTGCGCCCACCATTCCATTTATTTCTTGAGTGATTTTTTGATTCTTTGATTTTTAAAAATAAGTGATTGAAGTTAAGGAATATTATGTAGGATTTCATTAAACAGCAAACACCTTAAATTGCTGAGTTAAATGTAATTACTATTCTGAATTGAATTGGAGTATTGCAGTTTTACCGAAATTCCTGCATAGTACACCTTGTACTTTCTGGGCGACATTTATTACTTTTAATCACGCCCACCATTCCATTTATTTCTTGAGTTGTTTCTTGATTCATTGATTTTTAAAGCGGAGGTTTTAAGCGAGGCTGCCAGTTTGCGCCATCTGCCCCTCCGACCACCACCAATTATTCACACACACACACCACTTTCATGAAGTGTCTTGCCTAAGGACACAATGACAGAACTCTCAGCTCTAACCACTGAGCCACTGTTGCCCCCGATTGTCTCTCGAGGTCTGGGTGTGTTCACTGACTCGTGGGTCGGTGGGACAGTCCCTGCTTCTCTTCTTTTTGTTGTTTTGTTTAACTTACCTCCAGAAGATGACGCGCAAGAGTTGATCACAAAAATTTGGTAAGAAAATAATATTTCCATAGGAGCTACTTTTGAATATGTACTGTGTTTTACCACTGTCTCTTTCTTTTTTCATGGTGACTAGTTTGGAGAGGACAGCTGTGGTCCTGTGCTGTAATGAAGCTGACCAGAAAAAACTTACCTTCAGAAGGTGATGCGCAAGAACTCATCACAAAAATTAGGTAAGAAAATAATATTTCCATAGGAGCTGCTTTTGAATATGTACTGTGTCTTACCACTGTCTCTTTCTTTTTTCATAGTGACTGGTTTGGAGAGGACAGCTGTGGTCCTGTGCTGTAATGAAGCTGACGAGAAAAAATGTGTTTCCAGAAGATGACGCGCAAGAGCTGATCACAAACATTAGGTAAGAAATTATAATTCCATAGTAGCTTTTTTGAATGTTTACTCAATGTCTCACTATTGTCTCTCTCTCTGTTTCCATAGTGACTGGTTTGGAGGGTCCAACTGTGGTCCTGTGATCTAATGAAGCTGACCAGAAAAAAACTTACCTCCAGAAGGTGATGCGCAAGAACTCATCACAAAAATTAGGTAAGAAAACAATAATAATAATAATAATAATAATTCTATAGAAGCTGCTTTTGAATGTGTGCTCAGTGTCTCACCACTGTCTCTCTTTCTGTCCTGACATGGCGACTGGTTTGGAGGGTCCAGCTGTGGTCCTACGATCTAATGAAGCTGATGAGAAAAAAACGTGTTTCAGAAGATGACGCGCAAGAGTTGATCACAAAAATTGGGTAAGAAAATAATATTTCCATAGGAGCTACTTTTGAATATGTACTGTGTCTTACCACTGTCTCTTTCTTTTTTCATGGTGACTAGTTTGGAGAGGACAGCTGTGGTCCTGTGCTGTAATGAAGCTGACCAGAAAAAACTTACCTTCAGAAGGTGATGCGCAAGAACTCATCACAAAAATTAGGTGAGAAAAAAATAATAATAATAATTCCATAGAAGCTCCTTTTGAATGTGTACTCAGTGTCTTACCACTGTCTCTCTTTCTGTCCTGACATGGTGACTTATTTGGAGGGTCCAGCTGTGGTCCTGTGATCTAATAAAGCTGAAGGAGAAATAACTTGCCTCCAGAAGATGACGCGCAAGAGTTGATCACAAAAATTGGGTAAGAAAATAATATTTCCATAGGAGCTGCTTTTGAATATGTACTGTGTCTTACCACTGTCTCTTTCTTTTTTCATAGTGACTGGTTTGGAGAGGACAGCTGTGGTCCTGTGCTGTAATGAAGCTGACCAGAAAAAATTTGTTTCCAGAAGATGACGCGCAAGAGCTGATCACAAACATTAGGCAAGAAAATTATAATTCCATTAGTAGCTTTTTTGAATGTTTACTCAATGTCTCACTATTGTCTCTCTCTGTTTCCATAGTGACTAGTTTGTAGGGTCCAGCTGTGCTCCTGTGATCTAATGAAGCTGACGAGAAAAAACTTTCCTCCAGAAGGTGATGCGCAAGAACTCATCACAAAAATTAGGTAAGAAAACAATAATAATAATAATAATTCCATAGAAGCTGCTTTTGAATGTGTGCTCAGTGTCTCACCACTGTCTCTCTTTCTGTCCTGACATGGCGACTTTTTGGAGGGTCCAGCTGTGGTCCTGTGATCTAATGAAGCTGAAGGAGAAAAAATGTGTTTCCAGAAGATGACGCGCATGAGCTGATCACAATAGGTAAGAAAATTTTAATTACATAGAAGCTTCTTTTGAATGTTTACTCAATGTCTCACCACTGTCTCTCTGTTTCCATAGTGACTGGTTTAGAGAGGACAGCTGTGGTCTTGTGATCTAATGAATCTGACGTGAAAAAACGTGCCTCCAGAAGATGAAGAATGATCTGATCAGAAGTGATGTTATGAAGCTGACGAGAGGAACTGTGCCTCCAGAAGATGAAGAAGCTGATCAGAAGAGTATCCTGAAAGAATATCCGGAAATCTGTCAATAAAGAGAAGAACTGTGATTTGGAATTCTTATGTGTTTTTTTAAAGAATTATACAAATGTAAATATTTTTTGTACGGTTTACTTAAAAGGGCATTATGTAACTTTTCTGGTGAATAGTCAGCTACATGTTTGTCTCCTGGAAAGCTACACAGTATAAAAACTCGCCTATCTTAACATTATAAATTATGGCTTTTTTAAAGTGCTCCAAAATTCAGTGAAAAACATGCATTCTTACTGTGATTAAGGTTGCCTCTCCACAGATGTGACTTGTAACTTGGCCTGTTTGTCTCTATGGAGATGATTAGGTTTACTGCCATACTGGGGAACATTCTTATCAAAGCAATAATGTGTCCAAAGAAATAAGTAAGTGTATCCTTTACCAGAAACTTGAATTTGATATGTTTAATTGCTTAGTTTGAAATCATTAATATAAATACGATTGGTTTAAAAATAAGTAAAGATCGGAGACTGGTATAAATTAAATGATCTAATTCTTAAAGTAGTTTTAACTACTTAAAACTAAGTAGTCTAAAATGAGAATTACCGAATTTGAATCAAAGTGAGATAAGAAACATAAAGACGCTGTATTTTGGTGGAAGACGTTGGTTTTGTGCTGACATGTTGTGGTCGTACGACAGCGTTCTACTGACAGCAGTGCGGCCCCCTCCTCTCACCCAGACTCTGCCTCCAGTGGCCCCCAGCTAATTTGAGTTTGAGACCCCTGCTCTACAAGCTCGACACATATGCCGGCGCGTCAGTGTTGCTGGGCCCATCACTACTTCGTCCTGTTCGTGTCCCTGCTCGTGGTTCCTGTTTGTGTTCCAGCTCGTGTTCCTGCCTGTGTTCCCTGCACCTCTGGACCCTGACCTGCACCCCTGCACCCAGCTCCTCGTATGTTCTCCCGTCACTTGCTTGTCTTGTCTTGTTCTGTCAATAAACATCCTTAAACTTGCCCCGAGTCCCGCATCTTTTGGTCCGCCTCACACCCTCATCACGACAGAGGCGGGTCTTCTTCTGGCCAGAATGGTGTTACTCATTCCTGAGATGTGGCTTTAACCAAAAGGACCAGAAGATAGCTATTATCTTATTGTCCACAGTCCTTGTATCTCTCCCACGCTGGTCTCCGTAACATCCTGGTGATCCATATCCACTGCTGGGCACGTGTTATTCACCTTAGCATGAGTAAATTTTAAGAAACCAGTTTGTAGTGTAGAGTAGTGCTGCACTGCTAGAAAATACCTTACATGGCTCAAAGCATAACAGAGGGCGTTGGGATCAGAGTCTAGAGTCCAATCAGAGTTTTGTGCTTTGTGTCACTGACTGAGAACCTGGAAATATTTTAGCAACAACTGTTGTTACTGTTAAGATGAACTGGCTGGCTCTCCTGTCCATTGGAGTATTTTACATTATTGTTCTCGGCATTGGCATCTGGGCATCTAGAAAGTCCAAAATTGAAGAGAGGAAGTGCAATGTGAGGCACAGTGAGGTTACAATTGTTGGTGGAAGAAACCTCAACATTTACGTCAGCATCTTCACTATGACAGGTAAAGTAAAGTAAATTTTCCATAAAATATCTACAAACAGAATTCTTCACAGGTTTTAATTTTAGCATTTTGCCTTTGTAGCCACCTGGGTTGGAGGTGGCTACATATTGGGAACTGCTGAACTCGTCTATGACCCAACGAAAGGACTGTTGTGGGCAATTGCACCACTTGCCTTCTCCTTAAATATGCTTATCGGTAAGTAACTGTACCATGTTTTTCTTTTTTCTTGCTCTGGTTTCACAGATTCACAATGTCATGTAGGTTTGTATTTATCTTGCATATTTGCACTGTACTTGTATATGTGTAATGACTTCAATCTAATCTTTGTGAAGTTCTCTTGCAAAAGAGTCATCAGAAAAGTTACAGTATGATACATTCGGAACAGTACAACATAAATCATGTCATGGCCACTGCCCTAAGCTCTCAACAAATAACACAAGTTTAAAAAAATAAAATAAATCAAACAGGCTTACTCTGCTTCGAAGTAATTTAGCCACCCAGAGAGGGTGAGGAGTGTGTTCCCTAGTAGGGAAGTAGTAGTAGTACTATATGTGATAGTATGAATGTGCAGGTAATTAGAGTTTGTAGCACTCGCCATCAGGAAGATCCTGACCTCAAGATATAAAGGCTTAACGCAGACTTTACTCAGCCTCTGACCTCAACTTCTGTACTGTTGGTTTGGGTGGTTTGGCTACGTTCGGTGTCTTGCAGGAGGTAGAGAATAATTGTTTACTTAATTTAACATAATAAAGTAATATTTGGCTGTTTTTGGCAAGTTTCCTCATAGTGCCATGGGTCCTGGAAGCATGTGATAGCACAATTCCTGGTGTTCTCTGTAGATGTAGATGTTGACCTTGCCTTATATAAGACCCTACAAGGCTTCTAGCTCTCCCTCTTTATATATATTATATATATATAGCTGCATATATATATATATATATATATATATATATATATATATATGGTATGTGTGTGTGTGTGTGTGTGTGTGTATATGTATATATATATATATATATGTATGTATGTATATATATATATATATATATATATGTGTGTGTGTGTGTGTGTGTGTATGTATGTATATATACACACACACACAAAGACATTGACTAGGTTAGAAATAATGATATTTATTTGAAATAATCCTTTTTTCCTTCAAACTTTGCTTTGGTCAAAGAATCCTCCATTTGCAGCAATTACAGCATTGCAGACCTTTGGCCTCTAGCTGTTAATTTGTTGAGGTAATGTGGAGAAATTTCACCCCACACTTCTAGAAGCCCGTCCTTCAAGTTGGATTGGCTGGATGGGCACTTCTTGCGTACCATACAGTCAAGCTGCTCCCACAGCAGCTCAGTGGGGTTTAGATCTGGTGACTGCGCTGGACACTCCATTACAGATAGAATACCTGCCTCCTGCTTCTTCTTTAAATTGTTCTTGCACGATTTGGAGTTGTGCTTTGGGTCATTGTCCTGTTTGTGTAAAGTTGAGGAGGGAGGAGGCGCCGTGCGTCAGTGCGTCACGTCTCTGATCAAAACACAACTCGGACCCGATCAGCTGTTAATGCACGTGGGGACAGGACATCATTTCCCATCATGCTTTAACATTTGTAGTCCATGCATGAGGCCGCAGTCGGTGGAGAGCCGTGTCCCAATTCGCCAAATGCACCGTTCGATGAACTGTTCGAAGTGCGGGTCGAAGTAGTACCGCGCGACTTAAATGCCCCGTTGAAACGGCGCATGCGTCCGCCTTGCCTTCACGAGATTCCCGTTACCGGCACACAGGTTACGTCAGAGCAAGTCAGTGGCATCTTGGACACAAAACTAACCGGCACGCACCGCGCACCGATCGACGGCGATCGTATCTGCGCCCGCCTCATCTCAAACAAGCCTATTAGCTCACCTCTAGCCTCCTCTTTCACCAAAGAAAACACAACAGCGCTGCAGCTCCCTTGTCTGAGAGATTCTCTGATGAAGAGCAGAGTGAACTATAGTAATAGTAACGCGCCTCGTTTTATTGTCAGTAACGGTAACGCCGTTGGGACGCTGGGAAAAGTAATTAGTTTAAATTACTCCGTTAGTGAAAAAACAACACGTTAGTAACGTCGTTATTGTTTAACGCCGTTATTCCCAACACTGGCTTTAACCAATCAGCTTTCTTTCATAAAACTTCTCTGTAGCATCTTAGAGTTTGGCAATGCAGACAGGAACTTATTCATGTATGTACTGTTCCCTTTGATCAAAGTGTAATAAAACGTTTCACTTGATGGGTGGTTATTTTATATTACTTTATTTTTTATTTTATTGAATGTTAGGTTGAACCTGCTAAAACTAAAAAGACCTAACAATAGGCAAGTGATATTTCTATGTCACATACGCTCTGCCCGTTACGGGTTTTGCTATTGGCAACAGACCAACACAAAAGTCATGGGGATAAAGGTAGTTGCAACAGGCCTGGCATAAACATGACTGGAGCACACCCAGGGCAACACCTGCCAATGTGGCCAGGGGTTGTCACCGGGGTTATACAAACTGCAGTTAAGGCAAGAACCATCCCAACACTCGTTCTTCATGAGCATGCAAGGATCTCACACAACAACAGTCGGAAAGTGTATACAAGCCACCTCTACCATGAACGCCAGCACCTGCCCAAACAAGAACCAAGGATCGGTTTAAGGACCAACAGAAAAAGGTCAGCTCAGACATTCCTGTGCAACAACATTCATCAGATACGACTGATCAAACATAGAAGAGGATGACCAGAATGTAGCCAGGCTGACATCCTCCATCCAAATACTGTGTAACAGCAACATAGAGGCCATGTCCTGTACGGGGGCTGGCTTTGCACTTTGTATACCTTGCACCCGCATGATGTAATCAGCCAGGCGCTGAGAGGAAAGCAGGGCTCCCGGGTCTGAAACCTGGCCCAAAAACCAACAAGAATTAGTCTGAACGCCAGAAACTGGCCATATGGTCCAAATAGCAGTGTTGAACGCAAAATCAGGTACAAGATGTGATACCGGTGAGGGGGCAAGAAGAAACATTTGATTTGGCTGGCCCTTGACCTGAGGCAGTGGTCACAGCCTTAGTTAGAAACAAGTTAGTGGCCACACCAACACCAGGCCGTCACAGTCACATGCACCGACAGCGCACACAAGTCCCCTGCTCTTCAGCAGAGGTAAAGGCCAGAAGCGTGACAGTCCACCTCTCCAGAGGTTCAAGCAGCCCATCTAAAAACACCTGAAGCATTGGTGATAGTCAGTTAAGGAAAGTAGATTGAAAAGAAACAATGTTCAAATGCTTTTTGTTAAACACTGTTCATTTGCTTAACGTTAATGGACTGCTTAGAAATGTTGATTGTAGAAAATAGAATCACTAAATAAAGTTAAATCAATGTTTTTGGTGTGTGACATGAATGATTTAACTTGCTACATAGGCTACAACATCTCTTCACATCATTTAAATGGTCAATATCAGTACACGTTATAGACACAGGGTTTTAGAATAAAGTCTATTTCTCACAAACATCTGCAGGGACCCTTTTTGATTATATAAGAAGGAGAAAAGTAAACCAGATATCCAGATATTTCAGAGTTAAAGTGTGATCCATATTCTTCAAAATCACATGTGCCAGGTAAGGGTCGCCAATGTTTAGCCAGATAAGTTTTCAAATAAATCATTGTCTACAATTTCATTTAAGCCTTGTGTGAACTTCAACTTATTGTGAAGTTCCTCTGAGGTCAATTTTTTAACATTTGGCTATTAGGCCGCATTTTAGTTTAAAAAAAATGTGCATTTTTGATCATCAAAATGTCCTGTAACTCTTAATTTCCATCACTGTACTTGACAAACACTATTTTTGGTCAGTTGCCCCCCCCCCCCCCATAGTTAAAAAAAAAACATTGAAAGCAGAGTTCTCTATCTTAATGTATAATCTTTGATGGAATTATTGCATGTTCAGAGCTATTTGACTCTGCAGGTAAACAGCAAAAGACCAGCTCGTGTTTGGGGCCATGTATGAACAGTGAAACTAGGCTTTGTCTTATACAGGATCAGGACTAACACAGGGATCAAATATCAGTCTAAATATGTGACTGAATTCAAACAGAGTCAGCCTCCTACAGAGATCTGTTGCTCCATAGGACATGGACAACATGTCCTCTGACAGACAGAGCCCAGGGTCTGTGTTGTTCAATGCAATGAAGAACACTGATATCTGTGCAGCCAGTGACTACTCAAAGTGCTCATTTGTTCATCTTGTGTTGACTCCGGGACAACACAAGGGTTAAAAAAGCAAAAAACTCCAAAAGCAGACTTGGTGTCATTCATTACTGCTAATGTCCCTATCAAATTTTGTCATGTGGGTGCAGAAGCTCTATACTCAGGGCAGAGGATCACAAAGTGGAGGCTGTGAGGCTCTGTCTAGTTGGAGTTGCAAGAGCATCTCAAGATATAATTGAAAAATTATGACATTGCCCATTAACACAATAAACTCTTGAAATAAACTTTATCAGACCTGGCTTTACTAGTTTTGCCACACAATCATTATCAGAGTCAGTGTTTTCAGTATTTAGATTATGTACTTATTTTGACCAACAAGTGGGGGGTACTTTTTCTGCTCTCCAGTTAGGTTCATGGCCAAGGTGACAGTGCTGGCCTATACCACCAGTGCTGTTTCCTTAGATAATCTATTGTGCATTTCCTTAGATAATCTCAGAATGTTCTCTCATAATGTGTTTTATCACTGCCTTGACTTGGAAATTATTAAACCTCTTGTGATTTTAGGTGGAACATTCCTCATCACACCAATGCGATCCAAAAACTATGTAACACTAATGGACCCATTTCAAGAAAAATACGGTAACACAATAGCAGCTGTACTCTTTATTCCCGCTCTCCTAGCCGATCTCTTCTGGGTGGCCTCTATTCTAGGTGCACTTGGTAAGTCATGAGTATTGTATCATTACCATGATCTATTTCATGACAGACTTTGATTTAACAGGTGCTACAGTGAGTGTGGCCATGGATATTTCTTTTACCCTGTCTGTCACCATTTCCTCTGTTGTGGCAATCATTTACACAATGTTAGGTGGACTCTATTCTGTAGCTTATACTGACGTCATTCAACTCATGTTTATGTTTTTTGGTTTGGTAAGACCCCTTGCACATTATTTATATATTTTGAATTACTCATTTATTCATAAGGCTGTCAACATTCTGTTCTTTTTCAACTCTCAGTGGTTCTGTGTACCTTTTGTTCTGACAAGTACCTACTTTAACAACATCACAGAGTCTGCAGTGAATAGAATATACCAGGAACCATGGATTGGTCAGATAAAGCTGGAGGACACAGGTTGCTGGCTGGATGACCTGATGTTACTGGTACATATATTACCCATATTATCCATTTCATACAATTACATAACTTATGTTGTTATTTGTATAACATATGTTGTGTTATTTTAAAGGCCATTGGAGGGATTTGTTACCAGGTTTTCTATCAGAGAGTGCTCTCCGCTGCTTCTGATGCTCAGGCTAAACTCACTTGTTTTGTGGGAGCTGTGTTGTGCCCAATTCTGGGAATCCCATCTGTCCTGGTTGGAGCTGTGGCTGCATCCACAGGTGGGGCATACATAAATGTGTTAGTAGTTCATAATTTAGACATAATCATTATTGGAACAAACACACTGTACATATTTTTCATTAATGTCATTGTAAATCTTGTTTCTCAGACTGGAACCAGACTTCCTTTGGGGGGGGCAGTCCTTATGAACAGGGCTTGGCTAGCTTCATCTTACTATAGCCCCTAAAGCATCTGTGTCCTTTCTTTGTCTCTCTGGTCGGTATGAGCGCACTAGCTGCTGCAGTCATGTCCTCAGTGGATTCTGCTCTTCTGTCAGCTGCCTCCCAGATTGCCAGAAATGTTTACAAGAACATAATCTTTAAAAAGGTATTGTGAAGAAATATTTAGCTGTAATAGCTTTGAGTGTGAGACTGATTAAAATGTTAATATGTACAAAACATCAGGTGCACACACAGACCACTCTAGTTGATAAATCTCCTATCTAAAGTAATAGGGCTGGTAGTGTATTTGGTGTGACACTGGACATCCACCTAGAATGAGGCAGTTGGGGCTCAGAGATAGTTTGGAATAATTTAGTTTGTACATAGATTGTACATATACAGATGTACGTGTTTCAGTGCAATAAATAATAGCTTGTGTCAATTGACCTATTATCTTACCTATTTCAGGCCTCAGGAGGAGGAGCATAGTGATTGTGATCCGAGCGTCTATTGTCCTGTATGGCTTGTGGGGGGCACTCCTGGCCATAACTTCATCTTCTGTGGTTCTGCTTTGGATTGTCAGTGCAGATGTGCAATACTCAGTAATGACGCCCCAGATCATTTGCACCCTCTTTCTGTCCCGCTGGGTGAACCACCATGGGGCCTGCTCAGGTTTTGTGTTGGGACTCCTCCTGCGAGGTCTGGTCGGGGAGCCTCTTTTGGGTCTGCCCTCTGTGCTTCCTCTACCCTGGGACAAGATACTAGAGGATGGGCAAAGGCAGCATGTAGTTCCTTTCCGCACTGCAATAGTCGTAATCACCTTTGCAATTAATCTTCTTGTGTCGCAGATATCAATGTGGAAGTCAGCTAAAGGCTTTTTGAGGACTACAGAAGCTGTCACAGAACTAAAAGACATAAACTGTAGAGAACAACTTGAGCCTGAATTGAGGGAAGATTAAAGTGTGCTGTTGGAGCCATGCTTCTGGATGTTGTTGAGTTATGTAATGCCATTATGCCATTCCAGATGATCCAAACTGCTATGATAAAGTGGAACACTGTTATTTCTTTGTATAACAATGTTACACAAAGAAATAATTGTTTGTTATTTGCTTTATTTTTTACCTAAGCATACAAATTTTGTAATTAAAACTTGTTTTTGGCTAAGTTTCAATTTTTCTCTTTATTAATCATCTCCAAGTAAAGCTACATGGATGAACTATTGAAAACAGGGTACTTACAGATCAGTGTGTGGATGCAAAACAACTTTCTCCAGCTAAACTCAGACGTTCAGCAAGCTGCTGACGACCTCACAGCTGCCTTATCGGCTGTGCATAACTGGCTTAAGGACTTGTTCCTCTTGTTAAACACCACAAAAACGGTTGGTATGTACTTTTCAAAATGTTACACTGAACTAAAGCAATCAAATGTCTTTCTTAATGGAGTAGAACTTGATCTAATTTCAGAATTTAAATATCTTGGAATCATCCTACACCCAACATTGTCCTTTAAAAGTCACGTAAAGAAAGTGTCCCAGGTAATTAAATTCAATAATCAGAAATTACACATCCGGAATAACTTAAACCTTCCAGTGGTTTGTACAAACGATGTCTTCAAGAGAGAGAGGCTGTCGTAACGGGGCCAGAACAGAGGGACCAAGGATGCAGAACTCACAAGTCTTTACAGTGTTTATTTACAACGAAGTGGTAAGGTAAGTACAGTTCTAGTGATACTAGCGGTGCTCGGGTGCGTAGGTGTGTTTTCCAAATCCAGGCGGGACACACAAGTGCAGGGAACAGAGTGCAGGTCACAATACCGGTGCTGGAGTGCGGGAGTGCTGGTGCGGGTCTCGGGAGCGGATCCAAGGCGGAATGTTTTCACGCGGACGTTCTCGCGCCGAGTAGCAACTTCCAGTCCTACTTATTCCCCACGGCAGGTGGATGTCATCTCGGAGATGAGGTGCAGGTGTGCGTGGGAGGGGACTGGAAGCTCCACCCAGCTCCAGAGGCAGCAGGTGAGGGAGGGGGGTAGAGCGACACAGGAGGACAACAGGCAGGGATCGTGACAGTACCCCCCCCCCTAAGGGACGGCTCCCAGACGTCCCAAGGAGCATGACCAGCTCGGGAGGGTGGAGGGGGCCTGGAGGAGGGACGAAAGTCCTGGAAACCTTGTCCAAGGTCCGAGCGGGACGGGGAGCGGGACGGGGAGCCGGGCGGGGAGCTGGGCGGGGAGCCGGGCGGGGAGCCGGGCGATGAGCGGGACGATGAGCGGGACGATGAGCCAAGGAGACTGGACGGAGGACTGTGTCCAGCGGAGCTGCGAGGGTCCTCTACCTCCAAATGGAGGGCTCCCACGACACAGGGAAGGGGGGGCGGCAGGTTCTGGAGGGGTAGTAGCCCCTCCCAGTGCTCCTGAAAAGCACTGTCTCGGGGAGCGGATCCAAGGCGGAATGTTTTCACGCGGACGTTCTCACACCGAGTAGCAACTTCCAGTCCTACTTATTCCTTGGATGTCATCTCGGAGATGAGGTGCAGGTGTGCGTGGAGGGGACTGGAAGCTCCACCCAGCTCCAGAGGCAGCAGGTGAGGGAGGGGTAGAGCGACACAGGAGGACAACAGGCAGGGATCGTGACAGAGGCCAAGGAACAATATATGGAAGACTCTCTTGCTGCTGGCATAATTCATCCCTCATCATCCCCAAGAGCTGCAGGGGTTTTTGAAATGTGGCTTGATGTTTCAGCATAACAATGATCTAAAACACACTGCCTGGGCAACGAAGGAGTGGTTTCGTAAGAAAGCATTTCAAGGTCCTGGAGTGGCCTAGCTAGTCTCCAGATCTCAACCCCATAGAAAATCTTTGGAGGGAGTTGAAAGTCTGTGTTGCCCAGCGAAAGCCCCAAAACTTCACTGCTCTAGAGGAGATCTGCATGGAGGAATGGGCCAAACTACCAGCAACAGTGTGTGAAAACCTTGGGGAGAATTACAGAAAAACGTTTGACCTCTGTCATTGCCAAGAAAGGATATATAACAAAGTATTGAGATGAACTTTTGTTATTGACCAATACTTTTTGTCCACCATAATTTGCAAATAATTCATTAAAAATCCTACAATGTGATTTCCTTCATTCTTTCCCCCCATTCTGTCTCTCATAGTTGAAGTGAACCTATGATGAAAAATTACAGGCCTCACTCATCTTTTAAGTCTGAGAACTTGCACAATTGGTGTATATATATATATATATATATATATATATATATATATATATATATATATATATATATATATATATATATATATATATATATATACATACACATATATATATGTATATGTGTGTATGTATGTGTATATGCGATATAGTATATATATATATATATATATATATATATATACATACATACACACACATATATATATGTATGTGTGTATGTATGTGTATATGTATATGTATATATATATATGTATATATATATATATATATATATATATATATACATACATATATATATATATATATATATATATACATATATATATATATATATATATATATATATATATATATATATATATATATATATATATATATATATATATATATATATATATAGCTTGATAAAGTGGAGGTTAAGACATTCATCAATGGACCTCTTCCTAGCATAGACAGAAGGATGATGAACAAATTTACCTAGCTGTTTCAGCTGAACACACGGCTGTTCAACACGTGTGCAGCCAGAGGATTGCACTACATTGAAAATTTTTATCTATTCTGGAAACAAGAGGACCTGTTCAAAGAAAATGGCTCGCACCTGAGCAGAGGTGGAGTGAGAGTGCTGATGGACAACCTCCTCCACGCTCTGAGGCACCGGGCATGGACAGGGTCCTGGGCAGCCAGTGAGAGAAAAGACAAAATGAGGGAAGCATCCATGCTGTGCCAGCCAGAAACCGAGCTAATGTGTCAGCACCACCAGCAGTACTACAACTACAACAACCACCTCCCCCAGTGATTAGATTGTGATTATTCTGTGTTTATGTTTTTACAGTCGTTTTTGAGAAACCAGCATATTTCCCAATCAGTAGGGTTGTTAGATCATCTCTGTTTTTCCTAAACTTGATCCCGTTTTTAATATAAGGCTTAAAATAGGACTAATCCATAGAAGATGTCTACCCTTTACACCAGTGGTCACCAAACTATAGCCCGCGGGCCGGGATATGGCCCGCCTCCACATTTGGTCCGGCCCCCTGAACAACAACAAAGAGCATTTTGATTTTTTTTTTTTTCACACAAATTGTTTTGAGTGGAGCATGTTTGTTAATTACATTAGAAACTTCAGATTAGAAGAAATCCCATGCATTTTCAGCACAAGGAATTAGTTTAAATCTAGTTCAGTTAAATATTAGCCAGGTCATTTTTTAAATTGTTCAGTATTTATTGTTGTACTTTGACTTTTATGTAGTTTGGTAGAAATGTGAGTGTTCTAATTTTCTACACACAGAAAACTATTGATTCGTCACCATGCTGTTGAACAATACACTATATCTGGTGACTTTTTCTGGGTTTGTAAGCAATATCCAGTCTAGTAGAGGAATGGCAGTCTACTCTGGTTGGTTCTTTTATTAACAAGGTGAGGTTTACACATGCATGAAATGAGGGAGAAGAGAGGGCATGGAGCAAATCATACATAGACAGAAAGACAAAGAAACATATAGCCATTATACATATTTTCATAATCTGTGATCTCCAACTCACCTCCATATTTTCACTCATCTGTGCTCTCCCACCAGCCAAACATACATATGTACACGAACATAAAGGAAAAGGTAGCATCCTTGCTCTCCAAATTCCCCAAGGATGAAAAGTACTTTTATTTATTTATTTTTATTATTTTTTTTTTCCTCACACACGTAAGGTAGGAGTCATGGAAAAAAACAAAGCTACGCAATCATGTTTGGTTCTGGCTTAAGACACAGCAGAGGGCGTGGGGATCAGATTGAAGTTTTGGTGCTTTGTGTCATGGTCTGAGAACCTGGAAATATTTGGCAAATACTGTTAAGATGAACTGGCTGGGCTCTCCTGTCCATTGGAGTATTTTACATTATTGTTCTCGGCACTGGCATCTGGGCATCTAGAAAATCCAAAATTGAAAGAGAGGAAGTGCAATGTGAGGCACAGCACAGTGAGGTTACAATTGTCGGTGGAAGAAACCTCAACATTTACGTCAGCATCTTCACCATGACAGGTAAAGTACATTTCCATACAAGTTTCATAAAATATCTACAAACAGAGAATTCTTCACAGATTTTAATTTTACCATTTTGCCTTTGTAGCCACCTGGGTTGGAGGTGGCTACATATTGGGAACTGCTGAACTTGTCTATGACCCAACAAAAGGACTGTTGTGGGCAATTGGACCACTTGCCTTCTCCTTAAATATGCTTATCGGTAAGTAAACTACACCATTGTTTTTCTTTTTCAATCTCTTTTTCCTACTCTGGTTTTCCACTAACTTTAAATTCACAGATTCACAGTTGTCATGTAAGTTTGTATTTATTTTGTATATTTGCACTGGACTTATATATGTGTAATGACTTAAATCTAGTCTTTGTAGAGTTCTCTTGCAAAAGAGTCATCAAAAAAAGTTACACTATGATACATTTGAAACAGGACAAAATAAAGGATGTCATGGCCACTGCCCTAAGTTCTCAACAAATCTCACAAGATAGAAAAAAAAAAAAAAAATATACAAATAGGCTTACGGGTCATGATCCCTGTCTTTTCCTGCCTCCTGTGTGTGTGTGTGTGCTCTGCCGCTCCCTCACGTGTCTGAGCCTGGAGCTGGGAGAAGTCCTGGCTCCCACACGCACCTGGAATCTATCAGCGCAATCAACGTCACCTGCCAGGGATAAGAGGAGCCAGGACCCTACACTCGGGGCTAAATCGTCTGTTTCGTGTACCTGCTTGTTTCCATGCTTGTGTTCCTACTTGTGTTCCTGCTCGTGTAGCAGTGACGTGCAGTCAGGTGAGGTGTCGTCACAAAGAAAAAATAAATTGAAAAAGTAGTTATTTATCCAATAATTTGTACTATAAAGTTATTTTCTATTTAACTTCGCAATTTTATTTTATTTTTTACTCAAAATCGCTGAATTTTTACTTTTTTACCGTGGAAATCCTGAGAAGAGAAGCGTGGTGAGGCACAGGCCGTTCGTGCCTCACCGCGGACCTGACCGTGCTTTTGTGCTAAGCTGCTATTTTAACTCTTTAAGGGCTGAGCACATTATAGCGGCTGTGAAAAGGCGCCGGGTGAGGCACATAGTTACCCTACCTCAGTCTGTTAGGGGGCGCTCGTGAGCCCAGGGATTCTTGCAACTCTCCCGCAGAATAGGGGCTGCAAACTACAATTTAGAGTTAGCAAGTAAACTTTAGCAATTCACTTTTTTCTTCATGTCTAGCCCTGCTTTTTTAAATGGAGGAAGATTACATATTAAAGCTCAAGCTGATTTCTAAACTTTCGGACGAAGCAGGAGTTTATAATTATAGGACCGAGACCAACACTAAAAGGAGCCAAATGGTTTGCTCCAGACGACGGGACGAGCGCTCCCTACTGGAGAACAACAGCTGCGTGCAGGAGCAACTGCTGACAAAAGCAGACGCAGAGCGCACCCTACTGGTCCACAGGATAGTCGAACTGGAGCAGGAGGTGGAGCAGGAGAAGGAGGGTCACAGAGGGACTCTGGAAAAAACACACCCTGCTGGAAGAAAGGTTTATGGCACTTGAACAGCGCACCTGGGGAGGAAACGTGCCAGTGCTCTGCAGGCATG